>OX589610.1:28539032-29139032 GCA_951329385.1 Polia nebulosa | reverse complement strand
ATATTTAATATTTAAAACGGGTAGTAAACATGCAAAATTTTGGGAAATTATTTTTTTTTTCGTTTTTAATTATACGTTTACTCAATTAATATATTCATAGTAATAAACATAAAGCCACCTTATAAGTCTGCATGCTTATAATGGGCGACTACAGAACCCTACGCGTGGCCCGACTCGCACTTGGTTGGTTTTATTTTATCGGTAGTTTAGCTCATGCCAGGAGGCTTCCGCAGTTGATGGATGTCCGCGACTCATACATATTGTAATGATTGTTATTACAAGAACTACTTTCTCTTCCTTAACTTCTCTCCACTGATGTAGTCTCTGAATTCTGATAGTTGTCTCTCGAGCTTGAGTGACGTGCCCTACAGGCGCAGCTGAGGCCACACACCTTATCAAATAAGGCATATAATAGTGATGAAAGCGAAAAATTATGTTAATGACGAAAGAAAAGAAATTACTACTGTTAAAATGTGCCTATCGCACACTGATGATCAATTAGCATTAATTGCTTGAAAGCCGGAATTCTCATTAGAAATGAATATACGCCGATAAATTATACCAGGTCATCTACGGATATGCATCGTACGCACCACTTAAGACTAGGCATTTTTTGTAAAAACAGGTTAGTTAATGTTTTTACATGGTGTGTGTATTTTCCTTTTAAGATCATTAGTTTTAGAGGCACACCTTTTACTAGCCACCATCTCACAGATACATTCATTAAAATGTAGGGTTATGACTTTATAGCATGAAAGTTACAGTCAGTGAAATAAATAACTGCTCAGTGGCTCAGTGCTGACCACCAAGCCATTTCATATGACTGTCATAAAATGACAGTTTGGATTTTAAAATACTGACTTTGCATAGTTTCCCTAACTATGCTGTACTCATATTTATTTTCTGCTTTTTGGGACAGAGTTGACTTATTAAAGCGTTCATTAATAGTTAATTATGAATGGTTCAATGAGTACGGCGATGTACAATTATTTTGTATTACAGTTTGAGTGCGGTCACCGCATAAACGATAGTACTCAAACATTATTCTTGCGAGTTAATTAACATGCTTTCCGAACACTATTGGGAATGAAACAAATATTTCATGAGCTGAGTTTTAATACATTGTAATGAATAAACAGCGTCCTTTCTGCTATAATTTAAACGCGGCGTTATTGTGTAGCAGTTGCGCCACTATCAGGTGATAGTTGCGCCACTATCGGGAGATAGTCACGCTACTAACGATTGATAGTCGCACCACTATTGGGTTATAGTTGTACCACTATCGGGGGATACTTGCTTGACTAACGGTTGATAGTCACACCACTGGCGGGTGATAGTCGCTCCACTGTCGGGTGATAGTCGCACCACTATCGGGTAATAGTCGCAACACTATCGCGGGATAGTCGCTCGACTAACGGTTGACAGTCACACCACTATCGGGTGATAGTCGTACCACCGTCGGGGGATAGTCGAGCCACTAACGGTTGATAGTCGCACCACTATCGGGTGATAGTCGCGCCACTATCGGGGGTTAGTCGCGCCACTATTGATTGGGTATTGCTAAGTATAGGCTCAGTGTAACGTGTTGTTTCCTCCCCCAGCGGCGTTCTTCTACGTGGGCACGTCGGGCTCGGCCAGCACGAGCGCGGCAGGCGCCACGCGGCTGCGCGACGAGCGCGGTGGCGCGGGCCCGCTGCGGCGCTACGCCGGCGAGGGGCTCACGCTGTCGCTGCCCGACGGGAAGACGCTCAAGGACTACCGCTGGTTCGCCGTCTACTGCGACGAGTACTCGGTCAGTATAATATGAAAGAAAGAAAGAAAGAAAATATATTTATTTGCACCTCACACAAGAATGTATTAACCAAGAATACAAATAAAAAAACTTAAATAAAAACAACCGACTTCCATAGATCAATACTAAAAAATGCAAAATAACTTTAATTTCAGAAGTCGGTGTTTCTAGTTTGGTTTCTTCATTATTTGACACCGACTGCCGAAATTAAAGTTATTTTGCATTTTTTAGTATTGATCTATGGAAGTCGGTTGTATTTTTTTTAAAGTTTTTTATAAAAAATAGGGAATTTGAACATAGTTGGTGAAATTAGGGTATAACAGGGTGAACTGCACAAATCTGTATACCCCTTCAGAGCATATCAGCGTGATGTAATGTTGTGAAGTGGTGAAAAAAATATACAGATATGCGATTGCAGCAATTCTGGAAAGTTTGCTATCATTTATTGAAGAGTTCCATTGTGTATATCCAAAGTTCTTCATCAGATCTTCACCAAATTTAAATGGGACCACATGTGAAGTAAAATACAAATACAGTTGTAAATTGTTATATCCCATATTAATATGTCCCTAGCATTATTATCAAAATAATAACTAATTACTGACAATACCTAAACCAAACTACAAAATCACCACACACGAGAAAATAAAAGATGCACGGGGTGCATCATGGAAAATATACAGGTTATATTTATTAAACACCAAATAAACGAATGTCAAAGCATTTGCTATCCTCTTCTAACACACATTACATCGTATGCGTGTTTCACGCTTCCACAATATTAGAGTGAAGTTGGCAACTATAAAAAACTTTAAAAAAAAAATACAACCGACTTCTAGTAACCTAACATTAATTTCGGTTGTCAATGTTTTTTTTTTTTTGTTTCTTCGTTATTTGAACTATAAAAAACTTTTTTCAAAAAATACAACCGACTTCTAAAATTTGTAAAATAACATTAATTTCGGTTGTCGATGTTTTTTTTTTGTTTTTTCGTTATTTGCACTATAAAATACTTTTTTCAAAAAATATAACCGACTTCTAAAATTTGTAAAATAACATTAATTTCGGAAGTCGGTGTTTTTTTTTTTTTGTTTCTTCGTTATTTGAACTATAAAAAACTATTTAAAAAAAATACAACCGACTTCTAAAAATTGTAAAATAACATTAATTTCGGAAATCAGTGTTTTTTTTTTATTCTTCGTTAATTGACACTGACTTCCGAAATTAATGTTATTTTACAATTTTTAGAAGTCGGTTGTATTTTTTAAAAAAAGTTTTTTATTTTTCACTTTTTAGTTTTTTTAATTTTTTAATTTATTATTTTTGTTGTACACTAGAAGTAAAACTAAATATTAAAGTTATGCCCGAATATCGATAATACGAGACCAATAACATAGAATTTGAACATTTGGAGACAACCAAAACGTCATCTGTGTATACATATTGTTTATGTTGATTTTTCAAAAAATGCTGAATCAATTTAGATAAAATGTATATGGGACCACCTCTGAAGTATGACCTATCATACAAAATCTAAAGGATCTAAAAGAATCATCAAAATCTATTCACAAATGGCGTAGATATAGTGTAAAAAAAAACATACAGACGAATTGAGAACCTCTTTTTTGAAGTCGGTTAAAAATCCACAGAAACTATTCGCTTGCTATCTGGCCATTGAAAAATGCAAAAAAAATATTTGTATTTAACAGTCAGTTAACAGTTAGATTGACTATCTAGCATAGCAAAAGAGGATAAAGTATTTTTACGTTGTTAAAACAAGTCTCAGAATGTTTCGTATACAAATTATCTAAAAGTGTCAGAAAGGGCTGTTTTTGGTACTTTTGCCTACTAATATTTATTTTCTATGCTATGCTACGATTTTTTATTCAATGGGGGCGCCACTTGGCCGGTAGTAGACCCTTAAGTGACTGTTAAATGGACAAATTAATTTTTTTTAGCAAATAATTGTTCATGCTTTAAAGAATATCTGAGGCTTCTCAACAAGATCTGAGTAAGCGGCCAATGAGTTGGTAGACCTGGTTTTTTTTTTTTTTTTTTTTTTTTTTTTGGGGGTGGTAAATCATCCTATGACTTCTTCCGCTCTAGGGTGGAGCGGAAGGGTGTGTCAGACTCTTGACTCAGACTGACTAAAACCCACCCCTGTTCCTCTCTGCCTCGAGTGCCCGGGGGCGAGGTAACTCTTTCGAATTTATCCTCCACCCCCGGGCATGGTAGACCTGGTTACGTACAATGCAGAGAGGTATGAGTCTCTGACAAATAACCTATCTTGTAGCTGTGCATGTTCCCAGGCACCACAGCCTCAGCATTAACACCCACACCCTCAGTCGCTCAGCCTGTTTCTAATTTATATAATGTGAATACCACTACTTGTGTTTTTTCTGACAAATTTGGTCAAGCTTTTGACCCAGTGTTCACAACAAACAAACAAACGTGTTCAGTGTTCAATAATAAATAATTGTTTACCCGGTGCCAGTTTTACCCAACTAGTAAATAATATTAGATTGACAAAAATACAATTAGTAATAGTTCAACTATTATACTATTGTGTGGGGACAGCTTAGCTATTAGAAAAACCAGCCAAGTGCGAGTCGGACTTGCACACGAAGGGTTCCGTACCATAAACTGAAAAAAGAACCCAACAGAAAACACGTTTCTAGAAACGTGTTTTTTTGTTTTTTTTTTTGGGTGTATTTCATGATCCGTAATAAGTAGACAGTAGAAAATTTCAAACAGCGTGTATTTCTATCAACAGGAACAGAAATTATCATTCTGTCAACTGTGTAACTATTACGGATCGTGAGATACAGCCCACTGACAGGCGGACGGACAGCGGAGTCTTAGTAATAGAATAGGGTCCCGTTAGTTACCCTCGGGTACGGAACCCTAATATATTAAAGGTAAAAAAATATTTTAAAAAACGCTCTGGGACAATAAACTAAAAAGTTCAAAATATATTCTAGTAAGTATTTGGCGTGTAGGTACTTACATATATTCTTAAAAGCTTAAGGCACTACCCGTTACAGGTTACAGGTTAGGTACTTACTATGCCTCAAGCTATTAAGCAGGGAAGGAACAGGGGTGCGATTTAGTCAGTAAAAGTCTTACATGCCCTCCCGCTCCACCCAGAGCGGGAGAAGTCATTAGATGATTTCCCAACCCCACAAAAAAAAAGATTCCACACGAACAAAAATAGTTACATATATACATACACATACATTGCAAGTTAAATAAAAGTTTGTAAAAAATTTGATGTTATAACTTAGAGAGACGCTATTTTATATTTTGATTGTAATCAATTTATTACTGATTACAAACTAATCAATGCTAATATGTATTTATCCCCTAGTAGTAGGAGACAAATTGCTAATCTTTTAGCATACAGTATACAGTGTGACATAAGTACATGTTGTGTACCAATGATTACAGTTAGTAATAATACTAACATTTCTATTGATACCCATAGTATTTTAAACTATTAGGTGCGACAAAGAGAAAGTCTCAATAAAAAATTTAATGTGGTACATCAAAATTGCAAGGTTTGTCCGGCAAAGAACTAGAATTAAGTTTATTTATAGAGAACTACGATGTTCAGGTTTTATGTTTAACTGAACACTGGTTGAAAGAACATGAAGTAGTTTTTATTAATGATGATTACTTTACCGTACAAAGTGCATTTGTAAGAAAAAAATCTATTCGCGGTGGATCATTATAGTCCTTGTTTCAAATAAGTTGAAATGTAAATAACTTTTAGATTTAGTTAATCTTTCCATCGAGCGCACTGTTGAGTTGTCTGTTGAACTTGAGCGATACATTATAATTTGCGTTTATCGACTGCCTTCTGGTGATTTTAGTCTTTTCATATTAATTAAATCATCAATATTTTCTTTTCATTTAATTTAATTTTAATATTTAAATTTTAATGATTCCAATGTAATAATTTTAGCAACAATGCATCGTAATATTGCTTTGGGTTAATACCTGAAAATAAACGATTATTATTATTTAACATTAGACAAAATATGCATTTATATACCATGACCAGTGATATATAAACTACATGCTCCTGCCCACCGTCTTCGTAAGGTTCATGGCTCGTTTGTGGGTCTTGGTATCCACTTTTTACAATAAACTACCCCTTTCTTTTCTTGACCTGCCATTTAATTAATTTAAAACTAAAGTTAAATCCAGTCTCTGTTCGAAGGTATACTATTCCATCAATGACTATTTAGATGAGAAGAATAGCTGGTCGCTGTGTTGAATACAAGACAATGTTACACTTGATGTTTTTTCTCCATAATTAGCTTATGACAGATTAGATGAGTTCATATATAATAATTATTTACTCATTTTACTGTGATGGCCCTAGTTTGTCACTTGTGGTTTCGAATCACAGCCCTTTAATAGATTCTACCGTTGCACGTGTAAGCAGGCACACCAGTTATCTAAGGTGGCTTATTTAATTTGGTTTAGTGTTAAACTTGAGTTTTTTTTTCGTTTTTATGGCATAATGGAGAATGCTAGCTTACCTACAAGTGGCGGATAATTTAATTAGGGAATATGATTATATTTTAGTCGATATATTTTCATTTTTCTGTTTTACATAATTATGTTACATGCAATTGTTGTATATAATTATATAGATTCAATTTCTTCAAACTTAACAGACAGATGCGTTGCTGGGGAGTTTGTTGCTCCACTTCTTCGTCACAGGTAAAACACTAGGTAGTGGTGACGGGCGGGCGTCTTTGGAAGATTGTCTTTGTGTAGAACTTTGATGTTCAAAAAGTGCTGGCTTAAGAGCAGTAGGGTAAGGCCTTCTTTGAAAAAATGACTTTTGTTTTTTTTTTAAATTTAATCAAATTGGAGTATTGCAATTTTTTCACCCATCTTTACAAAACTGCGTATATCTCGGAAACTAAATGCTGAGAACTGGACCCTTTTTGTTTGGACACCCACATATTTACCGCCCAGCGGAAATTATTAGCTGCCTCCGCTGGTGCTCGAAAATACACTAGAATTCAGCAGACTATCCCACGCAATACTTTACCTGAACCAAGTGAAGTGAGCCACAGCGAGCCATGAATATTCAGCTAGAGTACTATCAACCGCACATCGAAGTCACTTGAGCTGCAAAAAGCACCCTTTTCCGCTACGAAATAGAGGTTTTGTCAATGTATGTCTGAATTTGTTACAAAAGACATGCGGGAGTCTGTGCGTATGCCGCGACCGGTCAGCGCACTGAGAGCCAACAGTTTACGACACTCGAGACACGCTGCTTCTATAAACAGTGCCTCGTAGGTCACAGGTCGCATAGTTTAGTGCAAGCATGAAACATGCACATTAATGCATAAGATGGTATGCACGTAACATCCGCATCCTGCATGTTGACTGGTTCGTTATGAAAGCTGCATCTCTTGTGCAAACCCTACGTTTGAATTTTAATCAATCTCCATTCCGAACATTCAATTGCTTTTGATGATAATCGAAGTGAAAGGAAGCTTTATTGACGCGTAGTAGCATTATTAGGACACCACATAAACAATGCGTCTTATTTGTGGGTGTTTTTTATTTTTATGTATGATCCCCGATTACCTACTCGAAGACGCCTAAACCGAAATGGATTTTTGTTTTTTTGTTTGAAAGGGTATACTACCCAGGTTACATTTGATTTTGGTGAAGACCTGATGCATAACTTCGGAGATAGACAATGGAACTCTTCAAAAAATGATGGCAAACCTTCTGGAATTGCTGCAATCGCATGTCTATTTATTGTTTACACCACTTCAAAACATAACATCAATTTTAGTTATGGTGTACAAAAACTTAAAAGTGAATTAATAATAGTAAAGTTATGCCCGAATACATAGCCCCAAAAATATGGCATTTGAATAGAATTGATGAAATTATGGTTTATCAAGGTAAACTGTACAAATCTGTATATCCCTTCAGAGCGTATCAGCGTGATGATAATCACGCACACACACACACTACCCCCCTCCTCCCTGTACACTGTTTTTTGACATAACTGTTATGAAGTGGTGCAAACAATAAACAGACATGCGATGTCCACCGATTTCTCTGTCAGTTGTGGACCGATTTTTAAAATTCAAAGAGTATACTCCAAAGGTGGTCCCATATAAATTTTATCGAAATTGCTTCAGAGCTTTTTGAAAAAAATAATAAAAACAAAAAGTAATTTGGTTGCCTCGAATCACATTAATTATTCCATGTTATTGGGGTTATCAATTTAGGTGGTTTAGTTCTGGGGTGTATCAACTAAAAAGTGAAAAATAAAAAACTTTTTAAAAATAATTTTTATTTCAGAGGTCGGTGTTTGTATTTTATTTCTTCGTTATTTGACACCGACTTCCGAAATTAAAATTATTTTATAATTTTTAGTCTCTTCTTTTTTGGAAGTTGGTTGTATTTTTTGTAAAAAGTTTTTCCTAAGTTGTTCATCAGATCTTCATCAAAAAATGGGACAACATGGGACCCTTTCAAACAAAAAAACAGAGTGGCCCTTAAGGAGTGCCGACAGAAGTGAAAACTTGAACAACGTGCCTAAAGAAGTTTTCACTTTAATGCAAATAGCGGTGTCGGTGGCGCGTGAGTTCAATAGTAAGAAGTTTTCACTTCAAAAATATTTTTTTCAAATAGGTACAGATGTCTTCGAGTTATCGGGGAACATACATCAAAATAAAAATTTTCCGACGAAGAAATATTGACTTCCTCCTTTTTGAAGTTCGGTTTAAAACAGTCATGTAGCGATGATTGTTTTCGCGCTCTCGTGCAATCAAAATGAAATGAATTTCATTATTTATTTTTGTTGCTGAACTATATATTTCTCTGACTACACATTGACGGGATTTTAGAACTAAATGACTTTGGATTAGATTGATTGAAGATGTGTCGTCCCGCAGGTGAACTTCGGTGACGTGACGATCCCGCGCGACATGGAGTACCCGCGCCCCGCCAAGGTGGCCGCGCTGCGGGGCGTGCACGGCGTGGCGTCCGAGCCCGTCGTCGTGGTGGACGCGCAGACACTGCTAGTGCCCAACTTCTCCTACGACGGCGAGGCGCCCGGTATGTACACACTACACACATGGCGTCCGAGCCCGTCGTCGTGGTGGACGCGCAGACACTGCTAGTGCCCAACTTCTCCTACGACGGCGAGGCGCCCGGTATGTACACACTACACACATGGCGTCCGAGCCCGTCGTCGTGGTGGACGCGCAGACACTGCTAGTGCCCAACTTCTCCTACGACGGCGAGGCGCCCGGTATGTACACACTACACATATGGCGTCCGAGCCCGTCGTCGTGGTGGACGCGCAGACACTGCTAGTGCCCAACTTCTCCTACGACGGCGAGGCGCCCGGTATGTACACACTACACACATGGCGTCCGAGCCCGTCGTCGTGGTGGACGCGCAGACACTGCTAGTGCCCAACTTCTCCTACGACGGCGAGGCGCCCGGTATGTACACACTACACACATGGCGTCCGAGCCCGTCGTCGTGGTGGACGCGCAGACACTGCTAGTGCCCAACTTCTCCTACGACGGCGAGGCGCCCGGTATGTACACACTACACACATGGCGTCCGAGCCCGTCGTCGTGGTGGACGCGCAGACACTGCTAGTGCCCAACTTCTCCTACGACGGCGAGGCGCCCGGTATGTACACACTACACAACTACACACATCTTATCTTACTTATTTGGGATGGAGAAATCATATTATCTTTGTGTCATTGATAACTAACAAATCACAAAGTAACTTTCGCTTCACATTAGGCATCACGCGATATACTCGTACTTCAACAAATTACATAACAATACACATAAAAATCGAATAAATTATACAAATAATATTAAATAACGACAAGGTTTGAGTAACACAATCGCACGACACGCGGTTAGGTGCAATAACGTCCTCGTGAACGCATAAATCGCTCGCGGATATCATCACATCGCGCGATTAAACGCCTCCTACATATGCATGAGCCGCGAGGTCGCGTGCCCCCGCGGCGTCACGTCAATTAGGGCGTTTAACCTTATGTTTCCGATATAGATGAAGTAATTTTTAAAAAGAACCGTCAATTAATTTAACAAGGAATAGAGACCACTAAAAAGAAGATTCTTTCGGGCTTAGAATCCGATTCATAATGTTAAGGTTATTGGTCTAAGTAAACGTAACTTCTTAGCGCCCTCTCGTCTACTGTAGTTTGTTCCAAGTACCGATTTAGACGTCAGACTGAGAGGGGTGTGACAGTCACCGCCACTTTCACTGATTGATCTAGTTGATGATAATCGCACCTCAATGTGCATAAATCTTTAGTAACAGTCTGCCTCGGGCGGCAATACCGTCACGCTTGCCGGTTGCGACGAGGCATAGCGCTCGTGCATCTACTCGTGTGCTGAAAACAACAATAAGCTTTCCACTGAATATTTTATGTCGCATTTTCTTCCCAATTTTCAAACAATTACCAGTGCTCCATTACTTACAGTGACATCTCGTGAATAACGTTCCTCTTCCGTAATATGAAGATATAAAAATGATCGCTGCGCCACTTAGTCAGCACGCCGCGACGTTGACTGCGGTGTGTCGTCGTCCTTACTCGCGCGTGTTGACTCTACGAGCCCTGCAGGTGATAAGGCGCGCGGCACACTGACACATTAATATAAACATGGGATGCCAACAATCCGTTTTTTTTTTTTTTTTTTGTGGGGTGGGCTATCAACCAATGACTTCTCTCGCTCTGG
The DNA here is from genome assembly GCA_951329385.1 of Polia nebulosa. Classification (NCBI taxonomy): domain Eukaryota; kingdom Metazoa; phylum Arthropoda; class Insecta; order Lepidoptera; family Noctuidae; genus Polia; species Polia nebulosa. The sequence goes on along the minus strand of OX589610.1, from coordinate 29,128,460 downwards.
GTGGAGCAGGAGGGCGTGTTAGACTCTTACTGACTAAAACCAACCCCTGTTCCTTCCTGCCCTGAGTGCCCAGGGGCGAGGTAACTCTGTTTCGAATTTATTCTCAACCCCCGGGGTCGCCGCATCGCATGGTCGCATCGGCCATGACGGGCCCCGTCCTTAATACTGACAACTCTTTGAGGCGCGCGTGGAACACTACGCGCCGTCGACTTGCGGTCCTGGTGCTGATCGGACGGCGAGCTACCCGTTACTCGCCGTCCGCAGGCCCAGGTCTACAGTGGAACAATCCGTTGATGCGAGAAGTACCTACTTGAAGTAAGAACAACCTAAATGGCTGGATGAAAAGAGAAACAGACGTCGTCAATATGAATTAGATGTCAATTTAAAACCACCGCAAAGCAATCTACTTTAATAAAGTAGATTGCATAATATGCAAGATATACGAAATAGCAATAATGCATCGCCAAGTACCATTAATTATGAAAATTGACACAATATTCCAGCGTGTAGATCATGTGCGGTCCCATAAAATATACGATTTATGTGAAACCAAGTGTTTTATGAAGCTATATCTATTCTGTGAGTGTGGGTACAATACATTACAAGCGATTGGAATGTCGCTGCGCCAGGCTTCGGGGACTCGTGAGACCTTTGCGTACTGCTCCTTGATAATATACCTACTCTGTAGATTCGTAATTTATTGCAATTAAATGGGTGCTACGGCTGAGGGTGCATGTGCACTAAAGCGGAGCTGGGTGGAGCAGAGCGGAGACGTGCAGGAATCGTCCAACCACTGACGAGACGAGAGACGCAATGAATATTTCTTTTTTGAAGTGAAAACTTCTTTAGGCGCGTTGGGCATTTTTGAGATGGGAAAAAACAATTGAACTCAAGCGACACCGACACCGCTACGAGTGCAGCACTTGTAGCGGATCGCGAAGTAGATTGAACTGAAAACTTCTTTAGGCGCGTTGGGCGTTTTTGTTCAAGTTTTCACTTCTGTCGGCACTCCCGGAGTGCCACTCTTTTTTATCATTGATAGATTTCAACCATTGTGATTGGTCTCCACTGCGCTCCGCCCAGCTCCGCTTTAGTGGAAACGTACCTTGACTGTCCACTGGAGCGGAGAGGAGAGAGCGGCGCGGAACTGTGCCAATGGAATTGGATAAAATCTCCGCTTCGCTTTTATTAGTGGACAGTGATTTGAGAACTAGTTTAAAAACTTGCCGCGGTTCGTATAACTTAACTGATCTCCTGCCACCGCCGCCCGCTGAAATTACTCGTCGAGTGAACTCGGCCTAGTTCCACACAGTCCGCAACTCCTCTCCGTACTACCTCGCTCCGCATCAATGGACAGGCAGCCTAAGGATGCGTTTCTACTGAAGCGGAGCTGGGCGAGGCGGAGCGGAGACATGCAGGAATCGGCCGATCACAATGGTTGAAATCTTCGTCTCGTCTGTGATTGGTCGATTCCTGCACGTCTCTGCTCCGCTCTGCCCAGATCCGCTTCATTGAAACGCACCCTTAGTCACTACATCTTTTGAAACAAAAAAATCGAGTTCTCTCTCTTTGAAATATTATGTCAGACATTCAGCGGAAGTATTTTCCTGAGCAGTTGAATTATGAAAGCTGATCTCCTAATTCGGAGGGGAGCTCGGAACAACCTCCTTACAAAGACACGATCAGATACAGTAGCAACACGTAATAGTCGCATCCCTCAGCGAGGCTCATCCGCCACCCTCCCGGCGCGACGTCGGCGCGGAACCAATATCTCAGCGTGAAGCATATGTGCCGCACTGTGTCTACCGCACATGAGACACACATGCACACATAACTCCCGAAAGTATTCACGCACACATACATAAGCTACTCTTATAACAAATATCACAAGAAAACACGGGGAAGGTGCTCGCGATGTAAACTCATGGAAAATTAGTGTTTAGCAAATAGGAAATCAACATAGTGTTGGTGAACTCCACCTATCATTATGTGAGTCACGATTAACGCAGCGTGTCGTTACACAATATATTTTCAATATAGGTACGAAGTATTGGTATAAAGAGTAATCCGTGAGTTTGTCACAAATGAAGTTTGTATGTTCCCCGCAATGATGCTCAGGGGCTCGGGGGTGACGCCCCCGTACACATGAGACATTCTTTTATGGTGGATATTTTAATTTTGAATGCTTTGGAAGGCGTGCCAGCCTTGTGAATTATGTCGGCTTTTACGAAATTAAACGTGAAATGAATACGTGGGACATAAAGAATTCTATAGGATCGTGTTTAGATGACGAGAATATAATATATCATGGAAACGTATCAGTGTACCGGTTTTATAATAAGAACAACCAACAGCGACGTGTGGGTGTCCCATTCTTCTTCACTTTTGTTAATGTTGTATTGTTGCCTATTACTGGTAGTGACAATCATATGGTAAGCCATTTTCACAGCGCAGACTGGTTTGCTAAGACGTGTTGTTGTTGCAGACGCGAAGTTCTGGGTGGGACGCGGCGACGCACCATCCGCGCAGGGGATCCGCATCCCCGACGAGAACGGCAAGGAGGCGCCGCTGCGCAAGTACGACAAGAAGACCATCGTGCTCACGCTGCCCGGGGTACGTGCCGTCTGTCTGTGTGCCTGTCCTGCCCCCTTAGCCAAATAACTTTTATAATAGCGCTAACGCTAACGCTTCGTGCAAAATGTATGGTAGGACATTACCTGCGGAGAGAACGGTCACGTGACTCGCGCCCAGTAACGTCATTGCCATACATTTTGCACGAAGCGTTAGCGTTAACGTTAACAGAAAAGTATTTTGTCTAATTCCCCTGGGGGGTTAGACAAAATACTTTTCTTACTTCTACTTACCCCTTACTTACTTTCTTCTTACTTTTTTTACTTTTCTTTACTTTTGTTTCGCTGTGACCTCTGACGCGTGCGCTCTGTGCAGGAGCTGACGGTGTTCGACATCGGGCACTTCGGCGTGTGGTGCGAGGCCTTCACCGTGAACTTCGGACACGTCGTGCTGCCGCGCGTCGCGCTCGCCAACGTGCCGCCCAGCCTCAAGATGCTCGGCGTGTCGCCGCAGGTACGTGCCAAGAGCCCGCGGCACGCTGGGGAGCTAATGGATAGATAGACAACATGACATTATCCAATCAACTGATGTATCAGTTAGTGATTCCTTAGTTAGCCCTCCATTAGCTTTCTACTCCGTGGTGCTCGCAAAGCTAAGGTCGATTATACATTGTTACAGCATTTAAACCATAATGAGTGCTATCGTTACCACGTACATTCTTCACTAGAACACTAGAAGTTGATAAATAATGCTCTGGTTAGGTCACAGCATACATTCGAACCCCATCAGTTAATAATGAATAAGTAGATACGGCCAAAAATCGCGCAAGTAGAAGCGATTCCGTAAAGTAGGAGGCATCTTGTACTGAACTGGTTCAGTGGCCGCCTACTTCCTGGTACAGTCGTCAGTCAGGTCAGGGAAGTTTACTCTTTACTTCAACCACCAGTGTAAGAGAGTTATCAATTTCATGTTTGCTTCAATTCTCGAACGACTTCACTAAATAACCTCATCTAATATTTAAACAATATGTTAAGCCATAGAACACTATATCTTTATAATACCTACTATATTGTTCTATGGAATAGCTCTACAGATTAATCAAAGACTACACATAACATTTTAGCTAACCGTCAGAACTTTGAGATGATAAATTTATTATTTGTTTTCCAAGTAGTGGTCGTCTGTTACGTAATGAAGGCGTCTCGGTCCGCGTGTTCGCATGTGCTGCGCTCTGCTCTAAACTGCTATTTACATAGCGGTTGATGAAAAGCAGAGGGTGGATCAGAAGTAGGTGAAATGTGGATGAGAGCGAACTCATCGGGAAATACACGTACGCGTAATGTTGTGTTAGTAAATAAATTACTCACACACTGATAAGTAGAGTGCGAGCACAACAAACAGCGGTCTCGTATCGACGCAGCTCTCGACACAGGGTACAACAGATAATGTACCACGAAAAAACTTTATATTTGGTAACCCCCTATCACGAGGCACTCACATGACTGGTCCAATGTGGCTGTGCTGTTTCACTTCTGACGCCACTTTGATATACAGGTGCGATGTTATGTTCAGTTATTTGAGGTTCAATAAAAATTCTTGCTAATATTAAACCGTTTTTGATACTTTTGCTTACTGTTTTAACAACGTAAAAACACCTTATTCTCTTTGTAACAAACGCAACACAGGATTCTTTAATCTTTATTTTCTATGCTATGGTACGATTTTTTATTCAATGAGGGCGCCACTTGGAGGCTCCTTATAGCCGCCTTGAGACGGTTAAAATATCGAATGTAACTTGAAGTAGATATCTCGAACAAGCCCGTAGCGCGTGCTACGCAAGTTCTACGATAACGCTACGGCGTAGCACATTTTGAAATATTCCTATGGCGTTGTATTTTTAATTGTTTCCTCCATTTATGTTAAAAACTTAGGTAAGAACAGAATGAAAGCCAAGTCTTGGAATGAGTTATTCGGAAAACAAGTTCTCAAAATATTGTAGTTCACGTTTCGTTCTGAGTGTCCCTGTACAATGTATCGTCCCGCTCCCGCCTCGCTCAGCTGGCGACGTGCGCTTCACCAGAGTGACGTCACTTATGACGCAGGTACGTAGGCACATGCGAAACGTTCTGCTAGAACTAGTTCTTAGAACTAAAACGAGTACTATATATGAATACAGTAACTAGCGATAGGTGGCCGGTGGGGGTGCCCATTGGTGGCCGGTGGGGGTGCCCATTGAGTTGAAATACGACATTGGTGGCCGGTGGGGGTGCCCATTGAGTTGAAATACGACATTGGTGGCCGGTGGGGGTGCCCATTGAGTTGAAATACGACATTGGTGGCCGGTGGGGGTGCCCATTGAGTTGAAATACGACATTGGTGGCCGGTGGGGGTGCCCATTGAGTTGAAATACGACATTGGTGGCCGGTGGGGGTGCCCATTGAGTTGAAATACGACATTGGTGGCCGGTGGGGGTGCCCATTGAGTTGAAATACGACATTGGTGGCCGGTGGGGGTGCCCATTGAGTTGAAATACGACATTGGTGGCCGGTGGGGGTGCCCATTGAGTTGAAATACGACATTGGTGGCCGGTGGGGGTGCCCATTGAGTTGAAATACGACATTGGTGGCCGGTGGGGGTGCCCATTGAGTTGAAATACGACATTGGTGGCCGGTGGGGGTGCCCATTGAGTTGAAATACGACATTGGTGGCCGGTGGGGGTGCCCATTGAGTTGAAATACGACATTGGTGGCCGGTGGGGGTGCCCATTGAGTTGAAATACGACATTGGTGGCCGGTGGGGGTGCCCATTGAGTTGAAATACGACATTGGTGGCCGGTGGGGGTGCCCATTGAGTTGAAATACGACATTGGTGGCCGGTGGGGGTGCCCATTGAGTTGAAATACGACATTGGTGGCCGGTGGGGGTGCCCATTGAGTTGAAATACGATATTGGTGGCCGGTGGGGGTGCCCATTGAGTTGAAATACGACATTGGTGGCCGGTGGGGGTGCCCATTGAGTTGAAATACGACATTGGTGGCCGGTGGGGGTGCCCATTGAGTTGAAATACGACATTGGTGGCCGGTGGGGGTGCCCATTGAGTTGAAATACGACATTGGTGGCCGGTGGGGGTGCCCATTGAGTTGAAATACGACATTGGTGGCCGGTGGGGGTGCCCATTGAGTTGAAATACGACATTGGTGGCCGGTGGGGGTGCCCATTGAGTTGAAATACGACATTGGTGGCCGGTGGGGGTGCCCATTGAGTTGAAATACGACATTGGTGGCCGGTGGGGGTGCCCATTGAGTTGAAATACGACATTGGTGGCCGGTGGGGGTGCCCATTGAGTTGAAATACGACATTGGTGGCCGGTGGGGGTGCCCATTGAGTTGAAATACGACATTGGTGGCCGGTGGGGGTGCCCATTGAGTTGAAATACGACATTGGTGGCCGGTGGGGGTGCCCATTGAGTTGAAATACGATATTGGTGGCCGGTGGGGGTGCCCATTGAGTTGAAATACGACATTGGTGGCCGGTGGGGGTGCCCATTGAGTTGAAATACGACATTGGTGGCCGGTGGGGGTGCCCATTGAGTTGAAATACGATATTGGTGGCCGGTGGGGGTGCCCATTGAGTTGAAATACGACATTGGTGGCCGGTGGGGGTGCCCATTGAGTTGAAATACGACATTGGTGGCCGGTGGGGGTGCCCATTGAGTTGAAATACGATATTGGTGGCCGGTGGGGGTGCCCATTGAGTTGAAATACGATATTGGTGGCCGGTGGGGGTGCCCATTGAGTTGAAATACGATATTGGTGGCCGGTGGGGGTGCCCATTGAGTTGAAATACGATATTGGTGGCCGGTGGGGGTGCCCATTGAGTTGAAATACGATATTGGTGGCCGGTGGGGGTGCCCATTGAGTTGAAATACGATATTGGTGGCCGGTGGGGGTGCCCATTGAGTTGAAATACGATATTGGTGGCCGGTGGGGGTGCCCATTGAGTTGAAATACGATATTGGTGGCCGGTGGGGGTGCCCATTGAGTTGAAATACGATATTGGTGGCCGGTGGGGGTGCCCATTGAGTTGAAATACGATATTGGTGGCCGGTGGGGGTGCCCATTGAGTTGAAATACGATTTAAAGGTAAATAATTTATTTTAATTAGACAGACAAAGTCGGAAACAATAAAATATAATAAAGTGACTATAGTTCCACTTTTAATTGTTTTCAGTTTAGATAGTTGTTCCGGGTCTAAGTGTCTTGTGTATGTGAGTTTAAATATTTATGAACGCACCCACGATATAGGAGTAATTCTTAGTGTGGGGCAACGTTTTAAATAAAAAGAAAAAAAAAGTAACTTGACAGTTGAAGGGACCATACTTTGGCAAAAAACAGATAGTGAGTTTGTTTAACAATGAACGACATTAAATGAACATCAATAATGTACTTTTATTAAGCAATTTTTTATTTTAAATTTTATTTTATTTCACAGTTTTAGGAAAACTTACAGCTAAACATTTTTACAAGATTAACAGTAACAAAAATAAGGCCAATCAAAAGTTTTCACAGATATAAGAGAGCATATAATAAACAAAAACAAAAATATTTGAGAAGGTAAACAGCGTTTTAAGTAAAAACAGTATCGTAAGACAAAATGTTTTTCAAACAGCGTATATTGTAATCAAATGTTATCAAAAAAGAAATTACAAAGATTCCTTTTTAGTTTTGAAATGCTAGTACTGAAAACATCGATGGATTGCGCCTATTAACTATGACTCTTGTGTACCTCAGCCTTTGTCAGTCTATCATTATGTACTGCATCCCGGTGTGGGGTGGTACTCACAAAACCGCAATGCTCCTTGCAGAACGTGCACAACGAGCAGTTCTAAAAGTGATGCTTTTTAAACCTAGAGACTACCCTACTGATCAGTTATATTTTGAGGCCGAAGTTCTCACAGTAAGGCAACTATATGTCCTTCGTTCAGTCCTGCGAAGACATTCCAACCTTCCATTAGACAAAAATCTGCTTCTAAGACGCCACGGTTTCCCTATATGTAAAACAAACCCCTGTCGTTTTGCATCTACAAGTCGACAATTGTTGGTTCAAAGTTCACGCATGTACTTATAATAAAATAAATAAAATTATGCCGTTGTACAGATGTAATTTGCATAAAATAAAAAATAAATTAAAAAATTGGCTCTTATCCTTAACGTATGATGAAACGGAAAATATATTGGTAATAGAAACATAACTATATCAAACCTAACTTGAAAGAAAGCATAACAAACACTCACACTTCCCATACACACCTCCCTACACACACACACTACACTCTCCAGATACACAACCACAATCTTTTACCCCATTTGCTGTGTTAATATCTACTGTAACAAACAGAAAAGTCTCGGTTGTATAATACAAATTGAAGCCGCATCTCCGACTCCTAAGATACAGGTCTGCGTACCTAGTTTAGGAGCCCGGAAATCTGACAATTATTTTAAACATGGTAGTACAACCCACTGTTTCCATATGCTATGTATTGTGTTGTTGTTTTTTTTTTATGTACTAATAAACTTATTATTATTATTATGTTTATTTATCTTTTTAACATATTAAATACATTTTTAAATATTTCTTAAAAAAAAAATATAAAAAACATTTAAAAATATAAAAAATAGTATCCCACCGGTATCGGGAACAGGGTCCAAGCTACCGGCGGTCAGGGCTCCAGAGAGAGGAACATTATTATTATTATTATTATTGAGATATGATGAACTATGTGTGTAAGTGTAAGTGCGGCTCACTACCCCGACAAGTGATTTATGTGTGTGAGTGCGGCTGCCTACCGCGACATATGAACTGTGAGTGTGAGTGTAGCTGACTACCACGACAAGTTAACTGTGTGTGAGTGCAGCTGACTACCGCGACCTATGAACTGTGTGTGTTAGTGTAGCTGACTACCGCGACAAGTGAACTGTATGTGAGTGCGGCTGATTACCGCGACCTTTGAACTGTGTGCGTGAGTGTAGCTGACTACCGCGTCAAGTGAACTGTGTGTGTGAGTGCCGCTGACTACTGCGACATGTGAAGTGTGCGTGAGTGCGGCTGACTACCGCGACATGTGAACTGTGTGTGTGAGTGTAGCTGACTACCACGACAAGTTAACTGTGTGTGAGTACGGCTGACAACCGCGACCTGTGGACTGTGCGAGCAGACATAGCAAGATGGTACAGCAGGGTCGGTGCTCGGCGCACTATTTGTCTGGTGATTTACTGCCGTCACTCACAGCTTGTCTTTGTTCTTATGCGATGCGGGGAAGTTATGATTTTATTTTTTGTTTTGTAATTATAGGTACTTAACTATCGCTAACATGATAGTCTTTATTAGAAAGATCGGTAGATTTATTGTTTACGTTGATTTGACAGTATTTTCAGGTTTTCGATTGAGCACAGTTTAAAAGTCAACTTCATTATTATGGGTTATTTTTTAAATCGAGTCAAATTTAAAAAAATGTTATTTTTGACCGATAAACTGATGATATTACTTAGTTTCTAGTGTCAAATTAGATTTAGTCGTAAACATGAACATATTCTGCGGTCCCGTTACCCTAACATTTGGCGGGTTTTTTGATGCCACGGTAATCAGCCAAAAATTCTCTATCGATCTGTCTAAGCAGTATTTTTTAACTATCAATTGTTTCCGTTATAAATAAATAAAATCACAGTTTGATTCCCTTGATTTCTATGTTTGTCAACGCTGCTTTTTTGTGCGTAACTCAAAATTAAATTTTGTCAGATAACGGCATTATAGCTTGAGGACGGCAGTATTGGAGTCACAACACGTATTTCCATCCGTCAGTTATTAGTTTTATTTATTTATTTATTTAACACTTCACGCACATACAAGTACAGAGGCGGACTTAATGCCTCAGGCATTTTCTACCAGTCAACCTTAGGGTGATGCAGAAACAAATAGTGGTAGGTGCCATAAGGAAAAAAACAAAAAAAAACAGGGCATCTTTATTTAAATGCAAAGGAACATAAATACATATGTAAACTACAAATAAAATATATACTCATATGAATAAACTTAATACACAAATATACATAGCCAACAACATAGGTACAAATAGATGATTGGAAAAAGAATTAACGCTGTGAGGATACTACTGCCAACTTTTTACAAATGTGTTCGCGAACTTTAATTTTGAAGGTTAATCGGTTAGTTACCATCCTGATTTCTTGGGGGAGCGCATTCCACAGAGAGATAGACTGAACGAAGAAAGAACAGTGAAGAAAGTCAGTACGGTGAGTGGGACATAAAAGAAGACGGTTATGCGATGACCGTAGATTTCTATTGTGGTTGGCGCAAATGTATAAAAAGTGAGTGGCTAGATAACTAGGAGAATTTGGAGAGAAAAGAAACGAGTGCAAGGTGGTAAGCGCCCTTTGCTCTCTACGCTGGCGTATGGGCAACCAATTAAGAAGCGACCGATGCGCAGAGACATGGTCATATTTGCGCAGATTGAAAACAAATCGAATGCAGTAATTAAGAAGACGGTCAAGTTTGTTGAGGAGATCTGCAGTCAGGTCATAGTAGCACACGTCACCATAATCGATAATAGGAAAAATTAGGGTCTGCACAAGCATTTTCTTCGTGTTCGATGGCAAAAAGTTTTTCAAACGATACAAAGCCCGCAGCGTTCCCGTAACTTTCTGACTGACACTAGCAACTTGAGAACGCCAGTTCAGGGTACTGTCAATGTGTAAGCCTAGGTCCTTTACATTAGTGCTAAAAGGAACAATCGCACCGTCGAACAGAATTGGCGGCAAGGTTGCACCATCCACTTTGGCGATGCTTCGAGGACTCCCAATGACGATCGCCTGACACTTTTTGGGGTTAACTGCAACACCAAATCTATCCGACCAGGCTTTAATGGCCATCAGGTCCCTATTTAATTTGCCGATAGCGTCAGATATTTCACTGACCCTACCCTGACAGTACAACTGCAGGTCATCGGCATACAGATGATACGCACATTGAAGTTCGGAAGTAATGAGGTTAATAAAAATAGAAAACAGAAGAGGAGAAAGAATGCCGCCTTGAGGAACGCCAGTTTCCAAATCACACCAGCAAGAAGAAGAATCCCCAACGTGAACCGACTGCTGACGTTCCTGAAGATAGGAGGTGAACCATTCCAGTGCCTCGGGAGAGACCATCACATAGGATAGAATGGCCAACAGGATGTCATGACTGACGGTATTGAAGGCGTTCGAGAAATCGACTAACACTAGTACAGTGACTTTGGTGTTATCAAGTCCTGCCCTTATATCGCCAGTCACTTTAAGGAGGGCGGAAACAGTGCTGTGCCCAAGCCTAAACCCAGATTGTAGAGGGCTTATCAGTGAATTACACTGCACGAAGTTAGTTAGTTGTTTGTGGACACAGGCCTCAAGCACTTTGGACAGGAAAGGAAGGATTGAAATTGGGCGGAAGTGGGTTGGAAGAGTGGGATTGGAAACTTTGGGTAGTGGACGAACGTAGGCTTTTCGCCACAAGGATGGGAATACTCCAGAGAACAAGGAAAAATTTATGATATGGGTGATTGCAGGTAGGAGCTGATCCAGAATAGTTATAATCATGCCACGAGTGATATTATCACATCCCACCGCCTTGGATTTGATGGAGAGTATGGTCTTTTTGATCTCTCCCGGTTCAACTGGAACGAAACGAAAAGGATTAATATGAGGACGCGTTAGACCATAAATCAGTAACAGAGTTTGTTGTTTTGCTTGATGATTCATTGTAGGCACAGTAGAGAAATAACGGTTGAGATCGTCTAAGTCAATAGAGTTAGGAAGGTCTACATGTCGCGGTTTGCCGATACCAAGTGTTCCAAGGAATTTCCAAATATCGGCAGAAGAGCAAGAAGAAATATTATTCAGAATGTGGCGGCGTTTAGCATTGCGTACCATCTGGTTACATCTATTCCTTGATGCCTTAAAAAGCGTCCAGTTCTGATCAGTACGATCCCTTCTATATTTACGGAACGCACGGTCCCTGCGTCGCATGGCCATCCGTATTCCTCTTGTCATCCAAGGCGCAGGAGGACGTTTCAGTTTCACTTTTTTGACGGGAGCGTGGATGTTATAAAGGTTGACCACAACATCGTTGAAGACCGCAACCTTATCGTCAACCGAAGTGGCCTCAGTCATAATCTCCCAATCAACCACAGATGCATCCTTTTTAAGCTTGTCAACGTCCATCCTCGCAAAACAACGCCTATACAGAACCCTGGGTTTAGGTTTCGGGGGCTTAAGGATATAGGAAAGGAAAATCATATCATGATGAGAGATGCCAGGAGCGTCATGTTGACCATGGGAAGAGACGAGGGAAGGGTTTGAGACGAGGATAAGGTCGAGCCAGGTGTCATCAACCGTAGTATTATAGTGAGTAGGTTGGAGCGGTAACACATGCAGACTAGCTGACTCCATAAGATGTAGAAGCTTACGGGATCGAGGGCAGTTTTTGTCAAGGAGGTTTGTGTTGAAATCACCCATAATGATGTGATGTGCATACTCTGAACCCAAAGATTCAAGAACTGATTCGAATTCAGTGAAGTAATCGACAGTGGGGGGACAGTAGACAACACCAATGATGGTTTTGGCTCCTTTAACCCCAACTTCAAGGAAGATAAACTCGGCAGATGCAGAATAGTTAGAGGAGGAGCAAGCAAGTATTTTATAAGGAAAATCGCTGCGAAGATATATGGCCACACCACCCCCTACCTTACCGACCCGATCGTTCCGTATGAGAACGAAGCCGGTGAGGAGATACGTGGTAGACAGAAGATGCGGTTTGAGCCAAGTTTCGGAGATCAGGATGGCGTGAACGTTGCTGTTATTGAACGCATCGTACAGCTCATTGTAGTGACAGGCCACGCTTTGTGCATTAATGTGGCACACATTCACCAACCGACTAGACTCGTCATTGAAGTTATGCTGTAAAAAGTCACCAAGAGTGTCACCGAGAGATCGAAAGCTTGTGTCGCTTGAAGAGGCAGTAGATTCGTTAGCAGAATAATAATAATCATTGTCTGACATAAATAAAATATAATAAGTCTAAAATATAATATATAAATATATATATATACAAACGTATGCTATTGCTAAAATCAGAACTACAGGTGCAAATCATGCAACTCTGCACCACCCGCCAGCTTACACAGACACTGATAACAATACACAAACAAACATTTATACTCAGCACTCAGATAGTACACAATTATTATTACTTTATCATTTTTTATAAAATTAGGATTTGAAAAATAAAAATAAAAAAATAAGAAAAAAAAAACCGATGTTCCCAAATCCAAAAAGGAAAATTAAGTACAATACAAAAAAAAAATTACGTGGCACACCCAACTGCGAATCATGCACGACGTAGAACAAAACGAATCAATCCGTTATTCAGATTTGAGTACAAACCAATTCCATGGGAATCCACCTAAAATTTCCGAACGTGTGCTAAACTGTCAAAATCATTTATTTTATGTCAATTTGACAATTGAATTGACAAAGGAATACAAAAGTAACAAAACAAACTAGCAAAGACTATAATAATAATTGCAAACCAGAGTTGTGGATACTGAACAACCAACAATCTGAGCAACAATTAAATAACACAACAAATACATTTCTATATAAAAAAGAAAAAAAATAAAATAAACTAGAACATGTACCTAAACAGTGGGGGCCAAACCAAAAGAAGAATTAAAATGAGACAGGCAAACTATGCACTGGTTAGTAAAGATTTCAAAACAATGAAATGATAAATAAAGCAATTACAAATAAAAAAAAAAGTGTTATTATAAAGATACATTATTATTTACGTGTTGTTGTTTTTAGGATTCCAGCGGTTTCAGCTCGTCTTCCGCTCGTAGATGGAATTTGGGCCGGCGTCTTGGGATACTTGCTTATCAAAGGCTTGAGCTCGTCAGAACTTGTGATCTTGTGCCGGATGCCGTCGGACGACTTGACAAGGATGACGCCGTCTTGAGTCCAGCACGCTCGCATTCCAAAGTGCTCACGCGCCTTCCCAAAGACAAACTGCCTGGCCCTGGTCAGGAACTCCTTTATGGATATTTTGGTACCTTTTAGTCCTGACTTAGCCCTCCAAACTGAAGCCTTGATGTCAACACTAGTGAACCTAACGAGAATAGGCCTGTGATGCTCTTTGCTAGGGGCCCCAAGTCTGTGGCAAGCTTTAATTGATGACGCTGTGAGGTTCTTGAGGGCAAGCCTTGAATTTAGAACATCCAAGATTTCTGCCGTGCTATCCTCATTCTCCACTTCGGCAAGTCCCTGAAAAACCAACGCCTTCCGCCGGTGCCTGGTCTCCACAGCATCAATTTGTTTGGCACACTCGTTGATTTGGGTACGGAGCAGTCCAAACATGGAGAATATGAGCTCACGGAAAGCACGAAACTCATCGGCTATCTTAGCCACAGTGTTCGCTTTGGCAGGCCCGGCACTCTGTATCTGCGCTTCAAGTTCACCCATCTTCCTCAAAAAGTTTTCCTCTAGAGTTTTCTGAGCAGCAAGTACATCGGCATATTGTGACATTGTTGTTTTGTTGAGTGCTGACTAGTAAAATAGTGACAGTTAAGTGATCAGCTGGCAGGTGGTGTTTGTGAAGTGTTTATGTCACATAAATGTGCCACAAACGTGAGTACCGGTAATACGATGGTTGTAGACTAAGTACTGTAGTAAACTTAATCAGTATTCGCACTAATTATAATTTTATTAAATTTCGTGAAAATTCGAACGTCTGTACTTTTTTAACACCTACCCGCGAAAAACTAGTGAGCTTATTATCGAATCTAAATTAGTGAGCTTATTATCGAACGTGCACTCGCCGGTAATAACTCATGTAGTGCAGTCGCAGCAGATTGATCACAAATCGTACGACGTTTCTCAGAAACGATATTTCTCTCGGAGAAAGTCGTGGGCGGCTCGCATACATTCTCTAAGTGACAGCTCGCATACGACTAATGTACATAATCATATTATACAAATGTGTCAGCGATGAGCTGTCTCATTGCTCTAGCAATAGGGATTTTTTGAGCAGATTTTAGTAGTCTGCAGCAATGCCCTCTTAATCAAAGTGGAAGATTTTTTAAAATAGGATCAATTGCTTTTCTAAAGGGTATTTTAGACTGCCAATTTATTTATTTCATTGACCAACTTATACTAACAGTCCAAATAAATTAAATTGTTTTCTGACCCTATTATATGGGATTCTGTGACCGTACTCTACACCCATATATATACATTCGGGGATATGGGCGTGGTGTTAGTTATTTTTTTATTATATTAATCCATAGACTAGCAACCTTAATCTTTAGTAAATGTAATCAGTGTAAACGTACCGGGGCGGCGAGATGATAAAGTGATGAGCATGATTGAGTCGTGTCGCGTGGGGTGGTGTGCGGGGTGGTGAGGGGCGGGAGGAGGGGCAAGGGGGGCAGGGCACGGTGACGTCACGTAATTAATTCGGACGAGGCGACACAGATTGCACCGCCGTGCGCCGCCGACGACGACGGCGTTAGATAAAATTGTTACATTACACTGAATTCATCATCCCAGCGGACGCTTAATGTTCTACTTTCGCTAAGTTAAGATATCTTCTTGAAAATGTAACAGAACATTTTAAATCTTAAGATGATCGATGAGAGATCTGTGTATTATCAGAATAGCTTATAATATGAAGATATGATGCTGTGCATCTTTTGTTAACTAAACAACTTAAATAATTATGTAGTTTGCATCTAGTAACGATTCAAGAAAAGTGTTTCCATCTTCAGAGCTTCATAATAACAGTAACATTTGAAGATGATGTGGTAAGAAACTAAAAAATTACCAACAAAATCACTTCTTCATCTAAAATATCATCACAAGTACTTGACATATCCGTCGCTTTCGTCACGAGTCGTTCTGAAGTGCTCGTCGCCGCCGCCCCGTGCTGCCGTGCTTGGAAACATAACATTACATATTACCTACTAATATATTCATTTTGTAATAACTTCACGTGAACATCGTGTTCTGCTTGCGACAGTACTGCCTACCTACCTACAGACCAGTGTTTACCAAACTTATGAAAGATCTAATTCCACCGATTACGAAACCGCAGGTACACACTTAATAAGTGATGCTCAAAATCTTCACTAATCTTCCCACACGTAAATTATAACCTTATTTTTATGCAATAGAGTTGCAAATTCAGTATAGTTAAGAGAATTTCGTCAGATCATAGAGATGGCTTGCAAAAAGAACCGATACTGAGATAAGTTGCGCAACTTCGAGGATTTGTAAACGTCGGCTTTGTGCGGAGTCGGACACATAATGGATACAATTAAGTCTATAGTGAGTTAGTGCGCTAATTCAGCCCGAAACGGTCAATGACATTTCTAAATTTGGTGATCTGGGTTTTTACGGTTGTGTCGAAAGTTAAAGCAAAAGGTGAGACTAAAACTTTACGATGCCATATGCCTGTGGCATTTTCTGACGAATTGAAGAATCAGTCCTGTGAAAACTGTCCCAAATATTGATCAGCCCGAGATATTGGTAGATATTCTCTCGGGTCACGTCTCATATTGTTGGAATTTTTTTAATAAATCATGTGCGTGTTCTTGCGCAGAGGGCAATAAATAAGTAAAGGATGTTTGATTTAATTTTTGATCGGGTACAGGGTGCGTCCCGCGGGCGTCGGATGCGAACAAGTCGCGTGATATAATAAAACAAGAAATATTGAGGGCATTCATTATATATCGAGTTTGTACAAGTTGGAAGAGGCCGTGTTCAGTGGATTGAGATTGATAGATTGCTTTAATACATTTTACATTAGTCGTTGGACTTAACTTTATTCTTGTCGCCAAGTTAGCTTTCCGAACAGATGACAGACAGTCAATTTGTGTTTGTTAAACAGTATAGATGAACTTACTGTCTGTTCTATAGTCTGATAATACAGCTCCACAAAATCTTTTGCTGACAGAACGTAGCCGGAGACGCTACGTGGCTTCTCCTTTAAATACTGAAGCCATTGTTCTACGAAACTGTTTACTGTTTGCGCTACTCGATTGTTTTTATTTAATGTTTAGTTCTCTCGTTGTTCGGCGTTCGTAGCATGAAGACGTTACAGTTAGCGCGAGCTTACACACAGCTGCCGTGAAATCGAGTGTCTTGCCGCCGTTTACGTACATCATTGTTATGAACACTGACGCCTCTTTGTTTTCTTTGTCTTTGCTTTGTTTCCATAAAATTGTTGTGTTCTTTTTTTAACAGTTTGTAGACAAATGATCATATTATAATTTATGCATTCCAGTTTAGCTCTAGCAACTTCGAGTAAGCTTTATAATATTTCAATGCATTCACTGTTCGGGGCAACCGTTACTAATCTAACCGTTACTGATTCTTTAAGGTGGTATATTTTTTGTTTCTGGGAAGATACGAGACACTTCCAGATCAAGTGTGTCTCAATACAAAAAAAAAATCTAATTGAAAGTTAAACTATCCTCAAGTGCCATTAGACACGCGGACGAAGACGCGGGCAGAAGTTAGTTTAATATCAGATAGTAATGACGCATACCACATCAGCAAT
Organism: Polia nebulosa; assembly: GCA_951329385.1. NCBI lineage: Eukaryota > Metazoa > Arthropoda > Insecta > Lepidoptera > Noctuidae > Polia > Polia nebulosa. Next base: position 29,111,232 of record OX589610.1, on the reverse strand, counting down.
ACGATCTTTATTAAACTAAGTGCACAAATCATCACAGCAAGTCATAGAGTGTTTCGGTGAGCCACTGTCATAGAGTATTTTACAAATACAGCAATTAATATTATGAACACTGAAGCATGAGAGTGCATATTTTTAGTCTATGGTGACAAATGAAGAGCAATTTCGAGAAATGAATCATTCAAACTCAAAGCATTTATTGTAAATAAACCATTTACAAGCACATTCCAAAGCGTAGATCTCTATGGTAAAGAACGTGCAAGAAACTACATGGACACTATTTTAAACAATGTTATCTAATACGAATCCTGGTTAAATATATCATGTTGCTTCTTTTACGTGTGAACAATGTTAATAAAAAAATAAACATTTCAAAAAAATAAAGATTAAGAGATGATCAGACTCAACTGACAGCACCCGGTCACGAACATGTCGCGTGGATTAGCACCACTCAGCTCAACCATTTTGAAGGGAACCGAATGACCCAACACACGCGCTACCATCAGCGAGACATTTGAGTGAGCATGACAAAGTCTCAACTGCTGCCATGTTCGTTTATGTCTCATTACACCACAACTGTCCTTTGAACCAAAACGCTGCGATAAAACAACATCGGTCATAATGACATTCAGTGTGTTCCACAGTCGTTTACTTAGTCTCGCACGCGAGCTCTTCATTTGTTTGTAATCCGTGGCGTGGTGGCTGCCGCGTGCAGTCCGTGTGCTGACGACGACGGTGCGCGAGGTTTCACTGTCAACTCTTAGCATAATATTGTATTAGAGCAACTTACTCAGTTAGTCGCGGGTCCCGCCGGCACGGAGGTGTTAGGTGTCCAGGAGTTTCATGAAATGCATTAATATGCAAATATGTTTGTTTTATGAATAGAGCTGTTATGTTATGCAGCATGATTATGTTACATTTAGGTAAATGTTAGTGAAGCTACATAACGTATGCACATATAAGCACAAAGTAACATGACATAACAGCCTCGTGTTTTTGCAGTTTGCATTTAAAAATGGCTCTCTCATCAGATTTTCCTTTGCTTCCAACGTGCAACAATTTTGAACTGGCATCTGTTTAGCTCGAAATTGTTCCACGAATTGACGTTTGTGAGTAGCTTGTTGAACCGTGACTGTATATTCTGTAGCGCCGTCAATTAGCGTTAGGCTAGTGCAGCTGTCGGTAGTGATGCGACAGTTGAACGGCGCCGTGTTGACGTCAGTGGTCGTTTGAGTAGTTCGTCATAAGTTCCTGCGCAGCCTCTGGACACTGATACGCTGCTGATTGGCGCTGGAACTGTGCACAGACTCGGTCATTGAGTCGACGAAAATAGCTAATTTTATCTTTGGATTATAACTTTTGGAAATTCAACAGATATTAAATATTTATCTGTGTACGGTTTCAGTTCCACTTGCTAGTAGAGTTCTTTTAAGAATGTCTTACCTCTTTGGTTTCTTATAATTTATTTGTTTTGGTACAACGGCGATTATTTTAACAAAAAAATTAATACAGCTGTTCAATACAAAGGTTTTATAGTGAAACAAAGTATGCTGCTATATAAAATGAATTTCGGGGATGGCGTTAGCATAGTTTAAAGTGATACTGGAGCGGGTAAGGGGTGGTCGTGGTGAATATATTAAAATGTGGAGGCGCTGTATTAAATAAAGCGGTACTGTCGCGCTCGTAAATAATATCAGCGAGTACACTCGCACTCGCACATGATTAACTGCAGCATCTCAACTGATGTTGGTGTTTTGCTCTCTGATAGCCGAGTGGAAGTGCTTTGTTGGCTTAGTGGCTGCAAGGGCAACTGCGAAGCGTGGGTTCGATTCTTGAGTGAAAAGGCTCACATCCAGAATAAACAGGATCTGTAAAGGCTTCACGTAGTAACAGGGGCTTCCTAGTGTCGCAAAGATATGAGTGTCGCATGTAGCCACAGTACGGAGGAGTGCGTCTCGTCACTGCTCGCTAAGCGACACAAACAAAGATATGAGTTTCGCATGTAGCTACAGTACGGAGGAGTGCGTCTCGTCACTGCTCGCTAAGCGACACAAACAAAGATATGAGTGTCGCATGTAGCTACAGTACGGGGGAGAGCGTCTCGCTACTGCTCGCTAAGCGACACAAACAAACATATGTTTGTCGCATGTAGCTACAGTACGGGGAGAGCGTCTCGCTACTGCTCGCTAAGCGACACAAACAAAGATATGAGTGTCGCATGTAGCTACAGTACGGAGGAGTGCGTCTCGTCACTGCTCGCTAAGCGACACAAACAAAGATATGAGTGTCGCATGTAGCTACAGTACGGGGGAGAGCGTCTCGCTACTGCTCGCTAAGCGACACAAACAAACATATGTTTGTCGCATGTAGCTACAGTACGGGGAGAGCGTCTCGCTACTGCTCGCTAAGCGACACAAACAAAGATATGAGTTTCGCATGTAGCTACAGTACGGAGGAGTGCGTCTCGTCACTGCTCGCTAAGCGACACAAACAAAGATATGAGTGTCGCATGTAGCTACAGTACGGGGGAGAGCGTCTCGCTACTGCTCGCTAAGCGACACAAACAAAGATATGTTTGTCGCATGTAGCTACAGTACGGGGAGAGCGTCTCGCTACTGCTCGCTAAGCGACACAAACAAAGATATGAGTGTCGCATGTAGCTACAGTACGGAGGAGTGCGTCTCGTCACTGCTCGCTAAGCGACACAAACAAAGATATGTTTGTCGCATGTAGCTACAGTACGGGGAGAGCGTCTCGCTACTGCTCGCTAAGCGACACAAACAAAGATATGAGTGTCGCATGTAGCTACAGTACGGGGAGAGCGTCTCGCTACTGCTCGCTAAGCGACACAAACAAAGATATGAGTGTCGCATGTAGCTACAGTACGGGGGAGAGCGTCTCGCTACTGCTCGCTAAGCGACACAAACAAAGATATGTTTGTCGCATGTAGCTACAGTACGGGGAGAGCGTCTCGCTACTGCTCGCTAAGCGACACAAACAAAGATATGAGTGTCGCATGTAGCTACAGTACGGAGGAGTGCGTCTCGTCACTGCTCGCTAAGCGACACAAACAAAGATATGAGTGTCGCATGTAGCTACAGTACGGGGGAGAGCGTCTCGCTACTGCTCGCTAAGCGACACAAACAAAGATATGAGTGTCGCATGTAGCTACAGTACGGGGAGAGCGTCTCGCTACTGCTCGCTAAGCGACACAAACAAAGATATGAGTGTCGCATGTAGCTACAGTACGGGGGAGAGCGTCTCGCTACTGCTCGCTAAGCGACACAAACAAAGATATGTTTGTCGCATGTAGCTACAGTACGGGGAGAGCGTCTCGCTACTGCTCGCTAAGCGACACAAACAAAGATATGAGTGTCGCATGTAGCTACAGTACGGAGGAGTGCGTCTCGTCACTGCTCGCTAAGCGACACAAACAAAGATATGAGTGTCGCATATAGCTACAGTACGGGGGAGAGCGTCTCGTCACTGCTCGCTAAGCGACACAAACAAAGATATGAGTGTCGCATGTAGCTACAGTACGGGGGAGAGCGTCTCGTCACTGCTCGCTAAGCGACACAAACTAAGATATGAGTGTCGCATGTATTCGTAGCTACAGTACGGGGAGAGCGTCTCGCTACTGCTCGCTAAGCGACACAAACAAAGATATGAGTGTCGCATGTAGCTACAGTACGGGGAGAGCGTCTCGCTACTGCTCGCTAAGCGACACAAACAAAGATATAAGTGTCGCAAGTGGCGAGACACTCTCCCCCGTACTGTAGCTACCTACAGTACGGGGGAGAGTGTCTCGCCACTGCTCGCTAACCGACACAAACATACCACAAGCAGGTCGGTGTTGTTGACTTATTGGCAGTGAACCAGCACTTATCACCATATCACATTGTGTGTGTTACGGTGCTGTTGCAACTAATTTTTGATTTTTTGAACGGATTTTATGATTTATTCGAGGAAAGTTTCTCGCCTCAATTATTAAAATGGTATGTAAGAAAAGTTGGCTCGAGTACATAGAACGTGCAATACCATGAAGAAAGACATGATTCACCTTGTCTTTTCAATTTGATTATGTCCCCGTAAATAAAAACGAAAAAATATAAATTGCAAATCTCGTTCAAAAATTATTTAAAATATATGAACATGAACTATAAAACTAGAACGAAATCGTCTTACTAATATTGAATCAACTGAGTTCACAAGTAGGTGCTACGCCGTAGCTCGCAGCTCGTAGCGTTGGACGCGATCCAAGCGCGCCGCGAACAGGAGGTGTATTCGCTAACTCAGTTGACATCAATTTGATAGGCACTATGCAGTACATTTCTCGATGGACATGGATTATAATAGGCACTACGGTTTTCCTATACGTCAAAGCAGCAATGTACGGCAAAGTGCCTATCAATTTGATGTTAACTGAGTTAGCGAATACGCCTGCAGGTCAGCGCGGGCGTAGCGGCAACTACGACAGTGCTACGCGGCACGACGCGACCTATTCTGTTCAAGGTTTACTGTCATTTCAATGAGTATCATTTTATTGGCTTATATGAGACATTTGAATTAGATGCATTTACTACTATATTTAAAACTTGACTTGAAAGTATCGTACATTGTCAAAAACAACATTTCCCAATTTTAAATCGAGGTCGCCCCTCCCCTTATCGTCTTTAACTCGTTGTTTGTCCGCTCATATTTGTGAATAATGCAGTTGTTCTGGAAACCGCTCAGTCTTCAATATACACTTAATTGGTTTATTCTGGATGTGATCCAAGTTCTGTGTAATGTGTGCACATCGTCACAAGTGGACTATTATTGCTCGTTTATAATTTAGATTTTGGCTCATAAATCTTGAGATCGAGAAGGGTAACCCATAGATCCAGGAATTAATTAAACTAAGGTTTTTAAATTTCCAACGATTTTTCTAGCTTAAACACGGTCTCCGTAATGGTGCTGTGCAGTAATTTTTCTAGTTATTAAGTGGACTTTGTGAAAATCAGTGGTTTTACAATCTTTTTAAACAATCACCGACTATTTTATATCGTTAAAATAAACGCGAAATATACAAAACAACAGAAATAAGCTTGAGTCTTAATTTCCATACCTAAATATTTTAATGTAGAGTATTAAAGTATTCATGGACTGTTAGATAACGTAAGATCGGAAGCCATAACATTTATTGCGCATGATGTAGTGTTTACATAACGTTAAAGTTCACATTGTAGCCGAGTGTAATGTCAGCGCTCAGCGGTGAGCACGAGCAGACGGGAACAGAAGACCACTTCATTATGTGACATGTTACTGCAGTTTCTTCCCTCAAAACAGAGTAGATTTTGTCGAGACAGTCATAAAACTCTACATATAATTTAATTAACAGGAATATGAGGCCATCCTCACAAAATTCGAAAGAAGTAACCTCGAAGGATAGTTAAACCGACTCCAAATAGCTTTACAGAAATAAATAACAGGCGTGTAACAATATTTTTTATATTTATCTAAATATATATATATATATAAATTAATACCTATTTCCCTTAGTCACGGCATCACACTTGGAACGATTTCGCTAATTCTTTTTGTTGTGTTTGGTATTGTCAGGAGAAGGTTCTTATGAAAGAAAAAATTAAGAAAGAGAAAAATTATAAAATTTCAGAAAACTCAACGACTATTTAAACTTCGCGCGTTTGACAGTTCATAGCTAATTAAGACAGGACAAACTCTGTCGGCACAGCTAGTCTTATATACAAAATACATAATGAATTTCATTTCATTGTAAGTTTGTTTTGTTTGTACAAGTACAAGCACCGGAGATTACGAGTTTGACTTTTTTTCGCTTCAGTGAGGCTCTTGTTAGTTGTAGAGCCCGTACACTATAGTAGGGGAGCCCAAGCGGGGATTTCGGGATTTACTAAAGCGCGGCAGATTAATATACAGGCGGATACCTTGTACCCGGTTAAGTACCTCCACAAAACATGAGGCCCATATATAAGGCCGCCCGTGAAGGATACAGGATCAAATTAGTAAAAAAAAATTGACCATCAGAAATTCTCGAGCGCGTCAGATTAAGGTAGGGTGAGTTAATTACATCCTAAAAAGTGTATATTCCACTAATCTGACAATTTGAGAGTGACGTAAAAAAAGGGGAGGGCAACAAAGTTGTAAAAAAAAAACGTCATCTCGACATTCTCGAGCGTAGCTAAATTTTTTTTTATTTTGAAGGAAATAATTCAAGAATAATGAAAAATATATAATCTGACGATTTCCGCAAGCCGAAATAACAAAAATTCGTCGATAAAGTTAAATGCGTGCAGCTGCATGATGCCTACATTTCGTTCTCCGCGTTTCTATTCCTCTCTCACTCTTTCTCTATCTATTACTCTCTCACTCCGTCCCCACTCTGGTTTCTGTTGAATGACGCCATCACAGCTGATCATAAAGACTTGTCGGCGCGACACATGACATTTGACGTTTGCTGTCGACGACGTCGGAACAGAATGGCAGCATGACATATGTCAGCTGTCTGTCAGCTGCCATTCTTGCGGAACGTCACACCGGTGGGAGGGGGCGGCCATCTTGTTCACTTCGGAATCGAGAACCGCCAACGCACCACGCGCTCGACGAATCGCTTACTTCCGACGCCATCTTTAACAGTTTCTAAGTTGATTTAATTTAGTATCGTTATCTATGCCTAATTAAAGAGTGTTAGCGTTATATTTTGTTAATCTGTGAAGTTAAGGAGAAATAAATCATTGGAGAATCAATTTGTGACTTTGTTCGAGTTTCTGACCCACGTGAAACATGGAAGATTCTGATATAGGCCATCCTGAGTCTATATCAGAAGTGGGATCCCACGGGCCACAAACAGGGAACACGCAGCCTGCAGAAAACATCCCTGCAACGAGCATATTGTCGAATAAGGAGGAAATGTTTACCCGGATTTTTGCGATGTCGCAAGCATCAACTCCTACTCTAGATTCCCTGGAAAGTGTCATTGGTGTGGCGTGCCAGGACATCGACAGTTTGAATGCAAGAAGCGAAAGGATGACTCCAAATCATTGAAGTCTTATGAAGCATCCAGTTCTACAAATAATCAAGACAAGCCGTCTATAACCTGCTACACGTGTGGCAAACCTGGTCACGCGTCTACGACTTGTCCAGAAAAGAAGAATGGAGGAAAGTCTGAAAGGAAGGAAGTCAACCTTTGCGACCACCAACTTTCCAGATCTACGTTAGAGACATCAGCTGGTGAGAGATTTCCATTTTTATTTGATAGCGAATTTCACCAAATTTTAATTCACCCCGATTCACTTGAGATGACTGCATTCGTCACTCCGGAGGGCCAATATGAGTACCTCGCGATGCCTTTCGGTTTACGCAACGCACCATCTGTGTACCAGCGTTGTATCACAAAAGCACTACAACACCTTAATGACAGGCCTCTCATCTATATGGACGATGTACTTTGTTATTCTTCCAATATTTCGCAGGGTTTGGACCGCCTAGATGAGGCCTTACAAGCCTTAACTGTGGCAGGTTTTTCATTTAACCTTCGGAAGTGCAAATTCATGAAACAAAAAGTAGACTATCTAGGTTATTCCTTACAGTCTGGGGAAATTAGACCCAATTCTCGCAAAATTCAAGCATTAGTCGAAGCACCATCACCACATACAGCTACGCAGGTTCGCCAGCTTCTCGGACTCGCGTCATATTTTAGGAAATTTATACCTGGGTTTACAAATGTTGTTGGACCGTTATACCCGTTAACTAAACTAAAAGGCCCCATTAATTGGACCGACAAACATGAAGATATCCGTAGAAATCTGGTTAAAATACTAACTTCAGAACCAGTTTTAACGATTTTTAATCCTGAATTGCCGGTCGAGTTGCACACAGACGCGAGTGCCGAAGGTGATGGTGCGATCCTTGTACAAAGAGCGAATAACTTACCCCATGTTGTGGAGTACTTCAGCCGGCGTACATCTGAGGTAGAATCTCGCTACCACTCGTACGAATTAGAGACCTTGGCTGTCGTACGAGCGGTAGAACATTTTCGGCATTATTTGTACGGCCGACATTTTGTAGTTTACACTGATTGCAATTCGCTCAAAGCATCAAAATCTAAGGTTGATCTGACGCCTCGCGTGCATCGTTGGTGGGCTTTCCTACAAGCCTACGACTTTGAGATAGTATATCGTGAGGGCCGTAGTATGAAACATGCAGACTTCTTTTCCCGTAACCTTCAGTCAGATGCTGGCGCGTCTTCGTCCCAAACCCCTACTACTAAAAGTGTCCAGTTGGTTGAGTTACATCAAGAATGGCTCTCAGTTGAACAAAAACGCGATAGCGAAATCCAAGACTTGATTAGTAAGCATAACAACGGTGACTTCCCGGAAACAGTAGCACATACTTACGATGTTAGGGATGGTATCCTGTATAGAAAGGTTGGGCGCAACAAAACAATTTCTTGGTTACCGGTCGTTCCACGCTCTCTGATTTGGAATCTTATCAACCACGTCCATAACGAAATTCAACACCTTGGTAGTGATAAGACACTAGATAAACTCTACGAACAATACTGGTTCCCGCATATGTCCAAGTGCGTTCGTAAGTTTATTGACTCCTGCATAGTTTGCAAAGCATCGAAGGGACCATCAGGCGCTCAACCCATTCAGTTACTTTCGATCCCAAAACTATCTGTGCCATGGCACACAATCCACATAGACTATACCGGGAAGCTTAGTGGTAAGAGCGACCGGAAAGAGTATTGTTCAGTCATAATAGACGCGTTTACTAAGTATGTCTTGCTAGAACACACAATATCACTAGATGCAAGTAGCGCGGTGCGAGCTCTCGAAAAGGCTGTTTGTCTTTTTGGGGCTCCTGCACGCGTAATTGCTGATCAGGGCCGATGCTATGTGAGTAGTGAATTTAGAAACTTTTGCAAAAATTATAAAATTGATCTGCATTTCATTGCAACCGGCTCCAGCAGGGCTAACGGACAAGTTGAGCGAGTTATGCGAACACTAAAAGGCTTGCTCACAATAGTCGAAAACGACCCCAATAAGACATGGCGCGATGAGTTAGGCAATATACAACTAGCGCTCAACAGTACAAAATCGGCTGTTACTAAGTACTCACTTACGGAACTGATGTTCGGGATACGTGCAGAATCATTAGGTATGTCCCAGATATCTTCACATTCTGATGAGCGAAATAACCGTTTAGATTTAGAGTCCATTCGAGAAAGTGCATCGGAAAATATTCAAAAGGCAGCCGCGGCGGATACTCTAAGGTTTAACCGGGGCCGTGCTACCATTAAACCATTTGCTCAGGGCGATTATGTTTTTATCAAGAACAGTGAACGAAATCAAACTAAACTAGATAGAAAGTTTAGGGGACCGTTCATTATTACCTCATCATCATCATTCTCCTGCCCTTATCCCAATTTATTTGGGGTCGGCGCAACATGTCTTTTTCTTCCATACTCCTCTATTAGTCGTCATCTCTGTAGTCACCCCGTCAACCGTTCATTATTACCTCCGTGTTAGAAAATGATCGGTACGAGCTAAAAAGTGTAAGTGGTTCACACCGCACTTATAAATACGCATACGAGAGTTTGCGCGCAGTGCCTCAGGGACACGCTGGGTTGCTTGAAGTCACTACCTGTTTGTTGAACGATGAGGAGGCCGAGACGGCGCCGGAAGAGATACACGAGAGTACTAGTAGAGAAAGTACACACTCATTACATAACGATGACACCTTGACTCTCGAATCCAACACCAATACAGCTGGCTCAGATACTTTAACTGCGGGTTCTGATACTCTAAGTATACTCTCGGATGACGAAACGTTCCAACTACACGAAGTAGAAGTCGAAATCCATAACAATTAGGTATGTACGAGCCTTGTGTAATTTTTTTGTGTATCATGTGCGCTGGTGGACGGAATGGTGCCGTCCGGTCCATGCCATACTGGCTGCTCGAAGGGACGCACTCTTCCTGTCTAATTCATTTTCATTGGTTGGTCGAAAGGACAGTGTCGTCCGGTCCATCCGCGATGGTCGCAAGGACACACCCGTCCGGTCCAAAATTTGTGTTTGAGTGATTGGTCGAAAGGACAGTGTCGTCCGGTCCATCCGCGATGGTTGCAAGGACACACCCGTCCGGTCCAAAATTTGTGTTTGAGTGATTGGTCGAAAGGACAGTGTCGTCCGGTCCACCCGCGATGGTCGTAAGGACACACCCGTCCGGTCCAAAACTTGTATTTGAGTGAATGGTCGAAGGGACACACTTGTCTAGACCCTGTCTGTGATCTGGTCGATAGGACAGTGCCGTCCGGTCCATGCCATTGGGGCTGGTCGAAGGGACACACTTGTCTAGACCCTGTCTGTGATCTGGTCGATAGGACAGTGCCGTCCGGTCCAAGCCATTGGGGCTGGTCGAAGGGACACACTTGTCTAAACTCTGTCTGTGATCTGGTCGAAGGGACAGTGCCGTCCGGTCCATGCCATTGGGGCTGGTCGAAGGGACACACTTGTCTAGACCCTGTCTGAACCGGTCGAAGGGACAGTGTCGTCCGGTCCATGCATTGAAGCTGGTCGAAAGGACACACTCGTCCGGTCCGGGTTGTATTGTCCAGCTTCTGAGATGTCATCCGGTCCATTATTCATAATGGTCGAAGGGATACATGGTTTCATAATGTTGCTTCTGAAATTTGTTAGAATTAGTGCTGTGTTGCTTGTCAGGCTGGACGAGCAGCTAACCATGAAATAATAAAATTGCCTGTTTTAGGACAACGTTAGCTCTACGCCCGAGGACGGTCGAATGTCAGTCCGGCCGTGTCGGCGCGACACATGACATTTGACGTTTGCTGTCGACGACGTCGGAACAGAATGGCAGCATGACATATGTCAGCTGTCTGTCAGCTGCCATTCTTGCGGAACGTCACACCGGTGGGAGGGGGCGGCCATCTTGTTCACTTCGGAATCGAGAACCGCCAACGCACCACGCGCTCGACGAATCGCTTACTTCCGACGCCATCTTTAACAGTTTCTAAGTTGATTTAATTTAGTATCGTTATCTATGCCTAATTAAAGAGTGTTAGCGTTATATTTTGTTAATCTGTGAAGTTAAGGAGAAATAAATCATTGGAGAATCAATTTGTGACTTTGTTCGAGTTTCTGACCCACGTGAAACATGGAAGATTCTGATATAGGCCATCCCGAGTCTATAGACTCGTTCGTGGCATACTGTTTACAACGTGTTTCCAACGTTTTGGCTTTTTTTTGCTATTTTAATATTATTTGTGTGATTTAAAGTTTATAAATATTTAATATGAGTGATATTAATTTGAAATGTGTATTTTGTGGTGAAAGTACCTTACAAAAAACAATAAAATTTACGGTAGAAACATTAAAAAAATGTGTAAATATTTTGGAATATCGTCGGAGCAAGCCGGTTATCCGAAAGTCTCGAGGAACATATGATAACGTCGAATTGTCGATGGAATCATCATTAAATGATTTATATCACGCACTGTGCTATAAATTATTTACTGCAATTAAAATACCGCGAGACTTTCAGTATTTACAAGATCAAAGTGTAGTGGAACATGACAATACACCGGAAGTTTCGGGAAATAGCTCCGAAACACATGCTCCTGATTCTGGAGAGTGTTCCGAAGCACATGGTACTGTTGATTCCTTGTCCGTTTTGCGAAAATCGAGTTTTCATCAGATCTTGACGTTTTAAGGTCATAGGAAGCTTCCCTGACTACCTCCGTGATGTTGTCACTATGTCTGTATGTTTGTATGTGTGTGTGTGACTCGCTTATAACTTTTGAACGACTAAACCGATCGGAATCTACTAAACGGCGTTCTAAATATTTCCCTCAAAATTAGATTTCCTGTGAATTTGAACCGATTCGGACCGATAGATTTTGAGAAATTTTGAATAATCTCAAAAAAAATTTTTTTTGAAAGTGGTTTTTTTGGAATAACTTTTAACCGGCTTTATCGATCAACTTCAAAAACTAATCCGCCTTTGAGCTTGAAAAACCACGTTGATCGCCACCAAGCTGGTCAAAAGCGGTTGATTCGTTCGAGAGATATCGCGAACGAAAGAAACCCGAAAAAGTGTTTTTTCGGGATTACTCCGCAATTTGTGGTTCGATCAATTAAAATTGCAAAATTACTTATGAGGATGATAAAATTGCGTCGAATGCCGCCAACCACGTGAAAATTGCTTGATCCATTCAAAAGTTATTGCGGTTTGAAAATTCCAAAAATAGTGTACTATGAAACTTCTATCAGACTTTCGAGCTGGGAGAGCTCAAATGCATAGAAATATTATTTCTTTGAACTCAGCGAGCTCAAAATATCACATAAATTATATTTTGAGCTCAAAAATGTCATAAGTACAATTTTAAGCGCCCAGGAATGGAATTAGCGGGAAGTTGCAGGGATGGCCTTTAAGGTGAACCGTTTTTCTAATTTTTTTTTGTCAGATCAGGCGAATTCCTCTAGATAATCGTCAGATTATGAGACAGTACGTTTAGAACATAAAGATGAACCATATATATCTTAATCTGACGCGCTTGAGTATTTCAAAATGGCGAATTTTTTTTGCACATTATGAAAATGGCCGCGAGTTTGCGTCCCATCGAAATCGTCAGATTAGTGAATGAGAGCTTATTTTTGGTGCACTTAACACTCCCTTAGAAAATCTGACGCGCTCGATTAATTTTTTTTTTTTTTCATTTTCAACCCTTAAATACAACCACCCGCATCATGCAAACGATCAGATTAACATACGTACATTATTAAAAATACGTAGGGCATTGATGCTATCAATATCTGACGCGCTCGAGGATATCCATGCAACAGTTTTTTTTTACATATTTAAAAATCTATAGCCGTATATCATATCATATAACATTTTTTTCTTCTTATCATCTAAGCTTTGCATCGCAATAGGTCTCTACGACGCTCGAGTAAATCCCCATTTAGCCTCGTGGGCTCCCCTACTACTATTCTCTCGTTAGATGTTCAGAATTACCCTTCTGCGTGTGCCACTAGTTGTGTGTGCGCGAGGACATCTGCGCGCGCGCCGCTTTGGAAAGTGAAGCGTAAGGCCGTCAACCCCGCTCACGGTTACCTCTGACCGCGTATATGCTGCACGTTATGTAAATATACTGAACGTATGTAGTTATGTGCAAGTTACGTACGAGCAGCGTGATACAGTTTGTTTAGACGTGCATAATGCCAGCACATTACCAAGTAAATTATGTAAATATTCGGCATTTGAGATAACTTTATTACATCAGTAATAGATAGTCTCTTACAAAGTTTTAGTGACTGGTACAGATCATCATACTTACTTGTTCTTGCCTTCTTACATGTGATTAGGTTTTAGGCATTTCGCTTTTAGCAATTCAGTCAAATCATCAACTGAATAAATTAAACGCACATTTCCGTGCAGCCACGGGTAATATGTGATGGCAAATATTAGCGGCAGCCAGTGTTGACTCAATAGTTCATTAACATCGCGTTACAAATGAATTCAGACCGGAATGATCTTATCACACAGCTTCATTGAAGTCACAAAATGGAATTATAACAAATACTTGGTAGACTCTGTGACCGATTCCCTTTTACTGCTCGACTTAAGTGGAATTTATACGTAAGGGAAGAATTTAGTTCACCTTGACCTCGATCGGGTGGTCAGCTCGGGATCGTCGTTCTTCCCTCGCCCGCTCCCGCAGTAGCTGAGCGCAGCTTTCCTGTTGCAGAGCCGCAACAGTGCGCTGGCGGGCAGCAGCACGCCCCCCGCGCCCGCGCGCCCCCGCCGCCCCCTCGCGCACCTCGCCGCCACCACGTACCGCCCCCCGCGCCCGCGCCAGCCGCCCCTCGCCGCCGGCGCCGCCGTGCTGCCGCCGCCGCACGCCACAGCCGCGCGCCTGCCGCTGCACCGCCGCGCTGACTCCTACTCCTCGCCGGACCGCCAGCTCGTCTCCATACAGAGCTCCAAGGAATTCACCATCAAAGAAGATGGATCACTAGAACAGGCACAGAAACATCAACCGGAGCCAAACCGACAGCAAGAAAGCGTCGGTCAACAACAGCAACCAGGACTGCAACACTCGCAACAGCTGCAACAACACCAACACGAGTACCGACAACTGTTGCTGCAACAGCAGTTGCTCCAGGAACGGCAACAGCACATTGAGCAACAGCAGAAGCTTTTGAACGAACAGATCTACTACAATCAGCAACAGTCGGAGCCACAGAACTATCAGCAGCAGCACCACTACAGCCAGCCGCAGAGCTCGCAGCAGTACTCGCAGGAGCCCCTGCAGTACCACCTGCTGCCGCTCGGAGCGCGCACGTGAGCCCGCGGTGACCTTGACCCACATCGCACGAGCTCGTTGTGCAACGCGCCGCAGCCGCGACCCGCCGGCCGCATCTCGTCCTCCCCGCTCGTCCTCCCCGCTCGTCCTCCCCGCTCGTCCTCCCGCTCGCTCGCTCTCCGCGACTCGACGCGTCTTCATCTGTCGCTCGCGGATCGAGGTCACGGCAAGCCTTTCATCCTCCCCATCCATCTAGTTAGCGATCGGTCACAGAGCCTCTTGAGTAGGGTTCATATTACAAATCGAATCATCAACAGCTTTTTCATTCATGCCGGCTTAGTCAATGTCTACGCTTAAATTAACTGCATTTTTGCGTGCATCTGCAAATGTCATGCGTGTGAATTAAATCCCAGTAGGTAGCTCAAGGTCTCGTGCGCACGAAGTTTCGTCACGTAAGGAGTATATAATATTAACATGATTGGGCAATTAGCGAGCGCCCTTCTAGACCTCTCACTTCAGTCGAATGTGGCCTTGACGCGCCGTACGCAGGCCATCAGGCCATGTTGCCATCTCCTGAACATGGACAACTGTAGCTCGCTTGTCAGGTTGAGGATGTAAATGACAGTCACAGAACAATGGTGCTGGCTACATTATCGTAGATACATTGAAACTTGATTAAAAGTTGTCATAAGTACAACTAAACAGTATTTTTTTTAAATATTAAATAAATTTTATGGTGTAGTCCTTCGAAGTCTTTTGAGCTGTGTACTACCTTATTATATTCAAATTTATAATGAAAGCTCCAAGTTAAATTACTGTAGGACCTGACAAAGTATGTTTACAGCATCATTCCATCCTAATTGCCAGGAAAGAGAATTTTTATCATCAAAAATTGCATTGTAGGAGTATGCGTCCAAAACTAGATACAATGATAAATAATAGTGTATTGTTGAGTTGTTCCCAAAGTGCATACAATTGATTCTCTCACAATGCTTCTGTTGCCCAACGCTCCCACGAACAACGAACAGATAAAGACGCAGTGTGTTTCACGCGGCTGTCAGCGATACGCTGTACGCACACATCGGTAGCGAGATTGAAATGTTCTGTTGATTCATGTGTTATTACAGATAATGGTAGTCCCATTTGCGTATCATTACTACTAACTTGCTTGCGTTTTGAATATTGACGTAATATTGAAATAGAGGAATCTAAAATGCAAGGTTTGCGAATGGAAAATTGTACGCTCGCTTTATTTAGCCGACAGTTTTGTTTTGAAACATTTTGATGAGAATTCGGCATACGAATATATTCATAAAGATGCAATTCTAGATACTTAACAGCTTCAATGCGCTATATTATACTTGTACCTGTATATGCCAGTGCAACTATGTGTCATGCAATCGCAACGCAGCAAATGGTGGAAGCACATTCAAAAACTTTTCGACTGCTTTATAATATAACACAATCCTTGCTTTGTAATTCGGGTAGGAAATACTAAGTCAGTACAAATAAATACAAATGAACTGCTACCCACTAATACTTGGAGTGTCGCGGCCTGCGCGCGTCGCATGGAGCCAGTCGTTACCATTAGTTTTAGTTTAGACGTATTGAGTGCCAGGACGTGCCCGCGTCAGCAGGACGTTGTTCTACGCGCTCATACATTGTTGTCACGGCGGAGAATGAAGCCAGGGACAGCTTCACGCTTTGCCACAAGAATGCTTCACGCTAATTGGCTGCAGTTTATAATGTGCGAACATTTTCTGAAGTAAACAATGCCATTGTTTACGTGTTACATTCTTTATGAGCGCGTAAAACAAACGTTCTCTTTAATTATTTGTAAGTTTGTAAATGCAATTATGTTTTTACGTACCTAATCATTATGACGGGAAGTCCCGATAATTATGTTATTAATTAATTTAGTTTGTATCGCAGAACCTTTCCACGAATGATGTTTTGATATAATGTGACGCAAACTACATACGTGCTTGTTAACTGTCAAGTGGCTGAGTATTCATTTGGGGTGATATCTTTACTTTTAATTGTTCTCTGTTTTTAAGTATAAGCAAAAATCAACTGCCTTTTACCTCTTGTGATAAAATGTTGGTAAATACTTTCTATTGTGATAAATACTCAGTAGCAGTACATATTCCTAGCTGTGATATAAATGTAAAACAGATTGTATGTGGTCCTGTGTCTATGACCATGAACCATAGTTTAACGGAGCAGCGATACAATATCATATTGTTGTACATTTTTAATATAATTTTGTGTTTTATGCAAGTCAAACATGTATTAAACGTTTGCTAAATCTTAATCTGCTCTTTATTTTCCTCTGAGCATCGAACTACGTACACTCGTACAGATTTATCAGTTAGATGTGAAGACCACTCACGGACAATCACCAGCTGACCGAAACTATCTCTGTATAATGCACATATTATTAAAGTTGTAATGCTTGATAGGTATTAGAAGTGAGTTTAAACAACAGTTTGGGCGCACAGTGAACGATGTCAAGTGAGCGTTCATCAATATGTTGTGCGATGTGCACAATCTGCGGCTTGCACACAATATATTACAGATGGTGATGCAATTAACAGCCTCTTCAGACACTCGCAGTAAGTGGATACTATTTGCATGCTGTTATAGAGAGATCTCGACAAGTTGAGTAACAATACACTTTTGGAAGAATAGAAAGGACTGGACGTTGCTTCATTTTTATAAAATGGAGGTTCTAAAAGATGTACATTTACTTTTTTCGTGTGTAGGTGCACAGGTAATGCTTTAGTGTGACATAATACGCTATATGAGCTGCTCGTTTTAAGCTATTAATAAGAAGAAAGGGATTGAAAATATGAAAAAGGACGGAGAAGACGAAAACATATTATACTTAGCTCGAAAATCGAAACAAAACGAATTCCAAATTAACATCAGTTTTGTGTAAAATACCTACGTCCAACATTCAAAATGTTTCGTATTTCAATTATGTTAAAAAGCAGTAACAGTAAGATGAGCTTTTAAAGAATTCAGTCCTTGAACATATTACGATGGTATAAGTCGACAACACTTTTGTTCATCTGCACTGTACATATTATAGAGCTCCGCGTATCGTGTGTACTGAGCGCGCAGACCGCCGCCGCAGTGCGTACTGGGCATCGGACGACGTGCTGCTCTATAGTAATGGGGCTTAGTGGACCCTCTCAAAGACAATTAGTTTGTTTAGGATTTTAAGTGTAAATGCCCCGAATAGCAGTTTTAATGTTGAGTAAACTTGTATAGGCGAAAATAGACGCTCTGTTTGTTGAATATTCATTATTATGTTTGGAGAAGGGCGCTTACGTTTGGACGTTTAACACTATTGTTGTAATTTGGAGCAAGTTCACTAAGTTTTATAATAATTATAAAATAAAGATAATGATCATCAACGGCATCTCAAGCTCCGCCGCGCACCGATCAGACGTGAACTAGCGAGCCAGAGGTCACCAGTTCGACTCCCATCGGTTATACTGCAGTGTAACAGTGTGCAGAGACATGGAACACATTAATTTCTCCACTGTTAAGTCTTTCTGGTTAAGTTTAAGGCCAATGTTACTTTGGTAAGCCTTTTATCGTAAACTGGGCACATATTCAGACTCCATGCTGCTAATCAGTGTCTGATGGACAACGATAGCTCTACCCCGGAAATTCGGGAATATAAACCAGAACTGAGCTCTACACCAAAAATCAGTCGTAAGTGTGTCGATATTAAACTAAATAAAGCCCTCACAATATATAGGCAAATAGGCTGGTAGTTAAGGCCCAATATTAAATAAATTCCGAGCGAATGTATTCTGTAAAATTGGGCTACAGTTGTGAGGGTCGCATGCCAACTGGCCAACAGTTCGGTCAGATATTTTGGCTGCTTCTCAAATTTAATGTCGGGCTAATATTCTGCAGACATTCCATTTAAGGCCTTTATATGCATTTTTATTTAATGGATTTTTTCTGATGCGTCAACGTTTATTTTTAAATTAAAGATTGAAGAAAGGCCTTAAAAAACTTACTACATAGGTAATCATTAGGAAGCGATTTTAAGACACGCAAATAAACTCGTCTTAATGTTATTGAAATAATGTAGAAAATGTTAATTGATTCTATATAGTAAAGTTTACTAGTTGTAGTGCCTCTCCCTACTTCTAAAAATGATATCAGTTATTCTAATTAGTTGATGAACATAATTATAAACAATCGTTTATTGATTCTTATCGCCGTATTTATTGAGTTTTCTTCAGACAAACACATCATGTCATAATCAGATTCATCCTATCAGATTATCATTACATAACATACACACACACATAGTTGTTACAGCGGATAAAATCAGATCTTTAAACTCAGCATCAAACATATTATCAGTTGAGCATCATAAGGGTCCATTGTAACAAACTTATGAATGCAATAGAATGGTGTCGTGCAGTTCCCTTGCCACTATACAGTGGGAATTCAACATACGTTGTTGGGAGTGTACCTTCTCATCTCACCGTCTCGGTGGAGTCGTCCCGTGAACCCGCCGGCTCCGCCCGGCCGGAGCCGGCAGCGCCGACCTGCCGGATAACTGTGTGACGTCACTCGACCCGACCCAGATGACGTCTAGTCAATGACTGACCACAGCTAAAAAAATCTCTTTATTCGATAAAAAAAAGGAGGACAAATGTTCAGGATTAGCAAAACTATTTATAACTTAAGTTATGACAAAAAAATCTTTAAAGTTTTGATATTCCATAATCAATTAGTTATTTTCTGATTTTACTGGATTGTTGTTTGATTGCAAACAGTTAACAAAGCAAGGCTAATTTTATTGAAAATCAATCGACATTTTAGCTCGATCTCCAGATCTATTTTAGAACTTCACTGAACACCCTTATCTTGTGTTCCACACAACACAATAAGGAATTCGCACAAAAAACTTGCTCTATGTATTGTCCAATGTTCCATGGTAATGTTTTTCCGTGTCCTCATTAATTTGGCGCTAGCCCGTCTGACCTAGTTCTGTAACAGACACGTTACAGATGGCTTCAAAAGGTTCAATCCAAGCCATTTCAAAAACTTACAACATTACAGAAGTAATGTTTCTTTTGAAGTCGTCATGCATTCTTACAATTTTAAAATAAGAGATAATTTTATTACAGTTCCCAATATACATAAAAAAAAAATTCAAAAATACAACCGACTTCCAAATAAAAAAAAAACAGTGAAAATTGATAGTAGAAAGGAGGTTCTGTTTTCGACACCTTAAGAGATTCTCTCAGAAGTCGGTGTCAAAAAACAAAGAC
Source organism: Polia nebulosa (assembly GCA_951329385.1). NCBI lineage: Eukaryota > Metazoa > Arthropoda > Insecta > Lepidoptera > Noctuidae > Polia > Polia nebulosa. The sequence continues at coordinate 29,091,577 of OX589610.1, read as the reverse complement.
ACAAAACCAGAAACACCAACTTCCGAAATTAAAGTTATTTTGCACTTTTTTTGGAAGTCGGTTCTAGTTTTTTGTAAAAAACGTTTCATTATCATTTGTAATTTCGACGTTATTAAAATCGTCAACTCAATTAAACATAAAGCTCCCTTTTAAGTCCGCAAGTTATAATGTGCGACTACGGAACCCTACACTGCGCGTCGCCCAACACGCACTTGGCCGGTTTTTTAAATATTACTAATGTTGTTCGTGGATATTGTCTGTCAATAAGGTATTAATTTTTATTTCATAACTGGAACTTTACGATATGAGAGTAGATACAAAAATATTCCGCAATTAATCATGGACTAACAAATGACTGTCACAATAATTTGCCACAGAAGAAACCACAATTACACAATTACGTATACGCTAACTAGAAATTGATATGAAATTGCATTTCCTAACAAGTAGAGCGTTTCTGGCGCCGGCCCACCCTCTTGACCTTATCCCTCGCCTTTGACACGCACTTGGTTGGGGAAGGTCGCAGCTACTTACACGCTGAACACTCTGTCTCTGTGTAGCGAGCACGAGCGCGTGTCCACTCCCCTACGTTTGTGCCGGGTCAGCTGGCCGGTCAGCTAAAAAAACGACTGGCTGTGAAAGGTCCTGTGTTATTTTTGTTTGTTTCCAGAAACTGAAACACCGTACGAACCTACTCAAGAGTGTCACCTTTATTTCAGGCGATATTTCTGTAGGGTACAAGTATTATTGACAAAAATACTTTGATTTTATAAATATATCAAATCTACTCTATCCGAAGCCCAGAATTAAGAAAAAATATGACATGTCATAGTTGATGTCAGCAACACTGGACCATCATCATCTGCCTGCAGTAGGGGACTACTGACAAAACGGGTTCCGCTGTCTCCAGGTATGGTTCCAACTATATCCTGGAGACAGCGAAACCCGTTTTCTTATTTCATTCTCCCCTGTCCACCATCACGCTAAGAAAAAGCAGTTAATGACTGCTTTCTAGGGATCCATTCCCGAAAGGTAACCAACCTCCGCTGTACGTCCATCCATCTGTCTGTCAGCGGGCTGTATCTTATAATATAGGTACAAAGGTGGTTGCCGGTTAGCGCAGTAGTCGAGCGATTGGCTGCTGCGCTACGTGTCGCGGGTCCGATTCCCGCACGGAACAAATATTTGTATGACCTACAGATAATTGTTCCGGGTCTGGGTGTCTTGTGTATGTGAGTTTACATGTTTGTGAATGCACCCACGATATAGGAGTAAATCTTAGTGTGTGGCAACGTTTTTTTTACAAAAAAAAAGAAAATGTAAATTTTCCCAGAGTGTGATTTCTATTGGTGCTCTATCAAAAATATGGTAAAAATAAAATAAAATTGTAATGTTTACGTTCAGGAAACGTGATTTTTTCAGTTTATGGTGCGGAACCCTTCAAGTGCGATTCCGACTCGCATTTAAACGAAACGAAACGAAATAATAATTTATTTAATATAGAACAGTATTACATATATTTTTTTACATTGGCTCCAAACTAGGCAAGCCCATCTTGGGGCCAGTTTTTCTTTCATACTCTAGCACAATACATTCATCTTTGCCTTTTCCACTGTATCTGTCCATATTTATATAGCAACTCTTCACCATTCTACAAATTGAGAAAACTCTATGTTAAACGAAATGCAGTTCTATAATCTCAGCTTATACGGTGGCACTGTACTGGTATTGCGGTCGATTTAATTAAAATAACCTCTCTTCTGGGTTCAATGAAAGAGCTCCGCGATTGGAACGCTTCCAAATGTGCCTCTGGAGTCACTGCACTACTTCTGTGTCGCGCTTCTACAATATTACGGTAAAGTTTTGACACTCGTTACAATTCTGCACGTAAAAATATATGTGGCTTAGTACCTATAGGTAGTCTTTTTTTTGTGGGGTGGGAAATCATCCAATGACTTCTCCCGCTCTGGGTTGAGCGGGAGGGCGTGTCAGACTCTTACTGACTAAAACCCACCCCTGTTCCTTCCCTGCCTGAGTGCCCAGGGGTGCGGTAACTCATTTTCAGAATTTATCCGCTACCCCTAGGCATGGTGGACACGGTGGAGCATACGGTGGAGGTTTGTCCCGCCTGGGCAGAACACCGCCGTGTCCTCGTGGATGCGATAGGCGGCAGCGACCTCTCGCGCCGTGCCCTGGTTCAGGCCATGGTACGGAGTGAGAGGGAATGGGGGGCCGTCTCCACCTTCTGCGAAGCAGTAATGCTCGCGAAGAGGGAGGCGGCACACGTTAGGGAGACTCAACAGAGACCGAGTCGCCCTAGCGCCTCCAGCAGCAGCCGTCGCAGGAGACGCCAGGGGCTGCGAGACGATCTCCGGCCACCGTAGACCCGGGCCTGCGGACGGCGAGTAGCGGGTAACTCGCCGTCCGATCAGCACCAGGCCCGAGAGTCGACGGCGCGTAGTGTTCCACGCGCGCCTCAAAGAGTTGTCAGCAAAGGACGGGGCCTGCCACGGCCAGTGCCTGCCCGGGGGTGGAGGATAAATTCGAAAGAGTTACCTCGCCCCCGGGCGCGTAGGGCAGGGAGGAACAGGGGTGGGTTTTAGTCAGTAAGAGTCTGACACGCCCTTCCGCTTCACCCCAGAGCGGAAAGAGTCATAAGATGATTTCCCAACCCGCAAAAAAAAAAAAAAAACCCCTAGGCATGCAGGCACCGGCCACGATGGGCCCCGTCTCCCCGGTGGCTGACACTCATCTCTTTGAGGCGCGCGTGGAACACTACGTGCCGTCGACTCACGGTCCTGGTGCTGATCGGACGGCGAGCTAACCACTGCTCGCCGTCCGCAGGCCCGGGTCTACGGTGGCCGGAGATCGTCTCGCGACGTCCTACGCCCAGTACCTCTCCTGCGGTGGTAGCGGCCGGGGCCGTGAGGGCCATTCCGTTGAGCTCCCGTCTCCGCCTTCGCGAGCATTACTGCTTTGCAGAAGGCGGAGACTGCTTCCCATTCCCTACCTATAGGATACCCTACATATTAGATTACCTATAGGTAGTCTAATATGAACTTTGAGTATGAAATAAAATATATGTGCGTAGGTACCTATAGGTAGTCTAATTGATGTGCTTTGAGTATGAAATAAAAACATAGCTGAAGTGCTTACCACGACTGTTTACAGAAGATTTTGAGTGCTTTTAAAATAAATCTGTGAAATACATTGAATTTTGGAAAAAAAAAGTATTTGGAAAGTGATGCGAGTTTTAAAATTGTACCCATCTTTTTTTTAGGGTGGAAAGTCATTCTATAACTTCTCCCGCTCTGGGTGGAGCGGGTGGGCGTGTCAGACTTTTACTGACTAAAACGCACCCCTGTTCCTTCCTTGCCTGAGTGCCCAAGGGTGCGGTAACTCTGTTACGAATTTATCCGAAGATCGTCAATTGTGGCTTGATGAGTGATGCGCGTCAGTTCAAGATTACCTAAGAGTCACTTCATTAAGTCGTCCTTAGACGGCCAGAATCAAATGAGTCCTGACTGTACAACGTTTATCCCCACCATCTACTTGTATGAGTATAAAGAACTTACTAATTGAGTTCAGAATCTTCCAAACTTCCTTGGATTCGTACAAACTATATTAATAGCGAACTATAAGGTCCAAGTTATCAGTTACAATAAGTTGCGGTGCAGAGCGCGACAAGTTTTAACGAGCGAACATCTTCGACGCCGCATTGTTCCCCGAACAACAAGATACCAACACTCGCCACACTTTTTGGATAACGATGATATTTATTTCACAATAATTATAAGTGCTTCATTTCTTCCGACATTCTACCTACCACTGATAGGTAGTAGATAGAGATTTATGCTTCGAAAAGAGTAGAGGGAGCTTCCTACCTCAACTGTGAGCATAGACCTTACGGTAGTGCTATCGTGTAAGTTTCCGCGCCGTCACTGGAACAGCTTGGATACCGTTCGCTCAAGTACAGTTCAAATAGATGCTTTAAGTGGAATACCTCATGTTCTTGACTAGTGTAACTCTAGAGTAAAGCCAATTTGTAACATGCATCTAAACCTAAGCTTTCGTTCTTAAAAGCAATCTTCGAATACAGAAAGTATTCCGTCACGTAGGCTTGAGCAATAACCGTGGTCAAGTCAACCGACTTTTATTCCTTTTATGTTCTGCTGAATGTGCTACGTTCTAATGTCCCCTGTATAACACGATGCATGTTTGTTTGTGAGCAGTCGAAGCTGAACTGCGAGGTGCTGTATGACGAGCTAGCCTTCGAGGTGCGCTGGGCGGTGGCCGGCGACAGCATCGTGCTGCAGCTCGTGGCTAAACTTGGTGAGTACCTTCCTGCCGCTGACTAATTCACATACATATTTTATTATTATTTTAAGAAAATCCCTAGCTACGAAAAACGGAACTTTTTAGGGTCCACTCTTTTAAACACCGTTGTGATGTCCACTATGTTCTTTTGTGTTTTCCCGTCGCTGCTCTTCTTTCTAGTTCCTCTTTTTATATCCGTAGCTAAATAATCAAAAAGTTAATCTTTTGACTTTTCCACATCCTTCACTTTAAAAGCAGATCGACAAATGCGTAACAAACTTTCTTCGTTCATCACAATTTTAGGGCACAAAATAAGGTGTTGTCCATAGCTTTGGAAAGCCAGTATTGGATTGCAACGGTTAACAGAAATGGATCGTTGAGATTAGAACTTGAATTAAAGTGAACAACATAGAATAAAAGTGAGAGTACTATCACAGTACTATACCGAACACTTTTACAAATGCAAGCGTGACGTAATACAATATTTCATACTGACGCGTGAGTTTCTTCTTCCAGAGGACGGCGAGTACATGGCGTTCGGGCCGTCCGGCGACAACGTGAAGACGCAGATGGTGGGCGGCGACCCGGCCGTGGCCTGGGTGGACAAGCGGACGCTGAAGGGCTTCGCCGAGGACTACTACCTCGACGCCAAGAGCCAGTGCGCCGGCGTGCGGGGCTCCTGTCCCGACCAGCGGCTCGTGGTACGTTTCGGCGCTCTGCTACAGGCTGCCTAGTTGACGCTATAGATCCAAAACAGGGTTGAGCTTATCTCAAGTAAAAAGTCTGACTTCTGAAATAATTTAATTGATACGGAAATGAGCATTGGGTGTGAATTTTTAAATATTTAATTTTCTACCGTTATCATGTTACAGGAATCATTCAAAATTCATAACTTCTGTAAAAAAGCCATCCACATTATTGTCATCGGTAATTGTGAAAAACATAATGTTTAAAATACACTGAACTTTCGTGTGCAGGACAACACGAACTCGATTCGTCTGCTGAACGCGGCACTGGTGAACGGCTACTCCATCGTGACGTACCAGCGCTCCCTGAAGGCCGCGGACGAACTGGACCGAGCCGTGCTCACCAACACCTCGCAGGCCATCATCTGGGCCATCGGGCCGCTCAACTCGCGCAACGAGGTCTCCTACCATCCGCACTTCACCAAGGTTAGTGGACAGCGAAGGTCATCGTGACGTACCACGCTCCCTGAAGGCCGCGGACGAACTGGACCGAGCCGTGCTCACCAACACCTCGCAGGCCATCATCTGGGCCATCGGGCCGCTCAACTCGCGCAACGAGGTCTCCTACCATCCGCACTTCACCAAGGTTAGTGGACAGCGAAGGTCATCGTGACGTACCACGCTCCCTGAAGGCCGCGGACGAACTGGACCGAGCCGTGCTCACCAACACCTCGCAGGCCATCATCTGGGCCATCGGGCCGCTCAACTCGCGCAACGAGGTCTCCTACCATCCGCACTTCACCAAGGTTAGTGGACAGCGAAGGTCATCGTGACGTACCACGCTCCCTGAAGGCCGCGGACGAACTGGACCGAGCCGTGCTCTCCAATGTAGAATATGGTTTAATCTAAGCAAAAATATCTTGTTATCGCCACTTATATGCACTTATATTAGTATGGCGTATCATGTCAATTTAATTTTCAATTCTTATTATTTGTCTTCGACTTGGTCATTCGTGCCAAGTTTGATTAAATTGACGTAGTTTAATTTGGAAGTATTTGTATGTCCAGGGCGATAAGTTGATCGAGTTCGGCCGCCCCCCCGTGTGGAACTGCCCCATGCCCGAGGAGGACGACGCGCCGGCCCCGACGCCCAGGCCGCCCGCGCCGCCCAAGGACGCGCAGCCGCACGCCGTGAGTATAGAGGTGTGACCCAGGAAGGAAGGAAGGAAGGCGACTCGATTGTTTGAGTTTGAAGAAATGCTCACTTTTGTACATCTTAGATCTCTTGAAATGCTATGACAAATATACGAAAACAATCAATGCACTTTATTTGACAACAATATAACCTCCAGGCGCATGTGATCAAGCCGAACCCTGTACCGACACCAAAGCCCGTGGCGAAGGCGGAGCCCTGGGACATCCCCGCCATTCAGTGCTACGAGCCCCCGGACGGCGTGTTCTACGCGCAGATGGGGCCCACCGGCGGCAAGCAGGGATACTCCGCCATCACTGGTAAATAACGTCTTTTTGTGCTTTGCTTAGTTCTATACCACCGAGAGGCCATCTGCAATAATATGCCGAGATCGTGCCTTCAGCCTCTTCGAACTAATTATCTACGCATAGTTTGGTAAGACTCATGATACTGGGCCAAGTCGAAGGAAAACGCGCTCAAAGTAGAGCACCGACGAGATTGACAGACGCAGTGAAGGAGGCTCGTAGAGCTCACTGCTAACTAGACACGCGGCGAATGTGCTCGCGAGCCTTAGCAATGAGAGAACGACGAAAATTAGAGAAGAACCTACCTACTGGCACAGATTTATTTATTTACAATGGTTGAGATTTACAGTGTGAAATGAGTACATTAGAGGTAGTGTAAAAGTGGCGTCAGTCACAGAAAAGTTGAAAGGGAACCGTTAATCTTGGTATGGTCATGTGAAGAGGAGGGATGAAATACATGTAACCAAATGAGTTATTAATATAACTTGCCTTTTGCCTACCCTTCTGAAAGGTATAGTTATCGTCTGAATATGATAGTTGAATGTTCCAACTGTTAATGTGTGTGCAGGTCACGTGGGCTGGGGCATCTCGTGGTACATCAACGGGCTGCTGATCCCCGAGATCAACGTGGTGCGGGGGCGCAAGTACACGTTCGTGGTGGAGGGAGGCTCCAACCCCGACGTGCCCGCCAGGTACCACCCCTTCTACATCACCAACGACCCCGTGGGCGGCTACTTCCACAAGAGCGATAAGGAGAAAGAGGTAAATATACAGTTTTGGTTCATTTTTGGTCTTTCCTTGTAAGCACAGAGTATCATCCGTTTTTTATTTTCAACTAAAACTAAGCCATTAAAGGTGGATGCTCGAGGGTAGCCCGCAAAATTCAATTTTTCTTACGTTTTTTTGTAATTTGCAGGTCAGTGTCAGGTTGTATCTTGGTCAACATTTGATTCGCGGCCGTAAGTATTTCATGAAATCATGACATTTGGCATCAATTCTAACTGAGAGAGATGTATTGATGATTTGAATATTTATAATTCTATAAATACATACTTGCTACGGCCGCGAATCAAATGTTGACCAAGATACGAGTACAACTTGACACTGACCTGCAAATTGCAAAAAACGTAAGAAATAATTAATTTCGCGGACTACCCTGGAGCATTAACCTTACAGGCTCGAGGAGTCGGTCAGGCAGAAATATGAAGCCAGTCGCATGATTTTTTTCCGTGTAACAGTAAATTATTAGCAGCGAATCAGTTCTGGCCCTGCAATCGGGCGTTACCCTAATAACATTTATTGTTGGGCCAATAATAAAATGATAGCAACGAAATGCCAACAATAAATGTTAATAGGGTATTTACATCCTCACGATCTTTAGCCCGTCTATTTATCTTAAAAACTTTTTTACAAAAAAAACAACCGACTTTCAAAAAAAAATACCTACACACCTACCAAAAATTAAAAAAATAACTTTAATTTCGGAAGTCGGTTTTTTATTTTATTTCTTTGTCGGTTGTTTTTTTTTGTAAAAAAGTTTTTATTTTTCACTTTTTAGTTGTTATATCCCAGAACAAAAAACCCCAGTAACATGGAACGTGGAATTTAAACATACTCGTAATTGGAGAACACTAATACGTCATCTATCTATACGTATTTTTTGTTTTTGTTCAGTTTTTCAAAAAGCACTGAAGCAATTTCGATAAAATTCGTATGGGACCGCCTCGGGAGTATATGCTTTTGGATAAAAAAAGAATTTTGAAAATCGGTTCACAACTGACGGAGAAATCGGCGGACATACATAAAAAACATAGAATAAAAAAAAACATAGAACTTCCTCCTTTTTTCGAAAGTCGGTTAAAAATAAAAAAGAAGTATCATCGGAAAATAAAACCATGTTTAGTTTGTTCTATCTTAAATAGGGTAAATCATTTATGTAAGTATACTAAATCATCACCCGATAAGAACTTTTGAAAGTAAAACTACACAAAAGAGACTTGACTATTCAAACAAAGCAGTTTAAATTAACTTCAGTAAGACCAAACTCGGTACATTATCTCCAACTGAAATTCTTACAACTTCAGTTTGGCGTGTTTGGGTAACAAAATACAGTTCCAAACTCGTGCATTTAAAATAATAGTGAGATCGCGTAGCTTTCCATATTTATAAAACTGATAAACTTGGGAATCTTTTTAATCATCTTCAAAGAATTGCGCTCTTAGATTAGCTTGTTTGTTACATCATTTAGAGCGCGCTTAGATGTGGAAGTTTACATTATTTTTATGCCAAGAATATTTACATTGTTATACAGTACCGGAAACTGTCACTAACTTTATACAATGTATAGTTAGGGGTATGTACTGTTGTTCGCGGATAATTCGAAATACGAGTTCCGCGGCCCTTGGCATGCAGGCAACTGAATGGTTTTAGTCAGTAAGACGCGCACTCCCCTTCCACCCAGAGTGGGAGAAGTCATTGGATGATTTCCCACCCCACAAAAAAAAGAGCTATGTACTGTTGAGCGGATAAATACAAGTAAACTTGCTGACTTATGATATCAAATGTATGTAATGTTGAGCGGATAAACACAAGTAAACTTGCTGAATTATGATATCAAATGTATGTACTGTTGAGCGGATAAACACAAGTAAACTTGCTGAATTACGAGTATGATATCAAATGTATGTACTGTTGAGCGGATAAATACAAGTAAACTTGCTGAATTATGATATCAAATCACAAAAAAAAAATGTCATTTTGCTACACAATTCGTTTTCCAGACTGTACAGTGAATATTTAATGTAACTCGAGTAGACGGTATGATAGATTGATATATTAAGATTACTGCAATAGTCCAAAATCGGAGCGAGTGCAAAAAAATGGCCTTACTCGTGAAGAAGTGCCGTTAAGCCTCATGCAGTTTGATATCGATACGAGAGTGCGGTCGGTGTCAGTCTCGTGCAGTGTACAAGTGCAGACGTTCCGCAGGGCGTGCAGCTCTACGCCGGCGTGAGGCACACGCGTGGCGGCGGCTTCTCCGCCAGCGGCGTGGGACGCCTGTGCAACTGGACGCCCGACGCGGCCGGACCCGCCGCCGACGACTTCCCTTCCTTCGGCGCCTACCAGCGCTCGCTGACGCTGGAGTGCGAGGAGGGCAGCCCGGGCGTCGTCACGTGGACGCCGGACCGCAGCACGCCCGACACGGTGTACTACCAGGTCAGCGGCCGCCCGACACACGTCGGTGACTACTGATCGAATGGACTGCTTACATTTGCAACTTTTAACTATGATTTTATAACGTTTTGTTGCTTATTGCATATGTAAGAACTTCTTTCGTTCATTCCTCTAAGACAAGCATGGTACTATGCATACGTAGATGCCAGCTTTGTGAATGTGTTTAGTTATTACCCATGACCCTATTTATATCATATAGCAAAACCGACAAACACGATATTTGTCCAACATCAAACCTCCACCGAAGACTTTCACCATTATTTACAAACTACTCTTCATCTGTTCTCTACAATCGTCTCATATTATTCTTCACTTCCCGCCACACACGACGCATGCCAACTGAACGTGTCTCAGTAAACGCAGAGCAGTACTGCGCTTGACACCCCAAACATTACAATACTCGGTCCTTATCATGGCACATCGAATTTTACAAAATGTTCAGCCTTTCACTTGTTCTTGTGTGACAGATCTCTTCAGAAGCTTGATGTTCCTTGCTAATGCCTGAGTACGTACTATACCTACATATTTATCACTTACATCACAGGTTACATTCATTACTGGTACTTTGCCTCCTATATATCGCTTTTCGTATGCACACATCATGTTCAACGCTCTTCCATGAGCTGGATGTCTACTATGTTCGAGCATGCACGACAGATAGTAGATAACTAGCTTAAACCACTAAGATGAACAAAGCGAGCATAGCATAATATCCTGCACCTAATGTAGGAGCTGAAGTATCCACGTAGTATGTAACCTGTGCCTCCACTGTGACTCGTACTGTATATACATAATCTTTACTATCTGTTTTCTGTTTCAGCCTTCCAAGCCTTCTCTGTGCATGAGATAGCTCGATTACTTCTCAATGTATATTATCGGACGGTGAAAGTTTCATTAGCTTGCAACGTTTGTGTGAATTCCCTAGATTAACGTGTTTGTCTGTTGCAGTGTTTCACGCACCGCCACCTCGGGTGGAAGATAAACGTGCTGGACGAGTGCGACGTGCAGGAGGAGGCCCAGGAGTCCCGTGTGGCCCAGGCTGTGGCTCTGCCCGACGACCTCGCGGGAGTCGAGTCTGTGCAGGTACACACCAGACTAGAGCCCAAACGTAACTTTTTAGATGAGCGCAGAAAAATACAGAAAATAATCAATACGAATACGAATTATGACGATTTCAGTAGATATAAGAGCGAGAGCGGACTCATGGGAGAAGTGTACCCCGAGGTAGAGCAGGCGCCGTACACTAAGAGACAGGAGTATTCCGAATTGCCGATATCCAACGTACAGATCAAAGAGGTGATCCAAGCCATGGAGACGCTGGAGGACAGCATGAAGGAGGAGCAGAACACCACGCACCTGCAGTACCAGGTCACCGAGCGCGACGAGCCCGACGGGTTCGTGGTCGAGCAGGCGCTGCGGGACTCCGACGAGTACGTCATCGAGCCTGGCATGTATACTGACAATTACTTCTTGCCCGTCAACCAGAAGCCACTGACGCTGCAGGCCGTCCTGAGGCCCAACCCACACAACTCTCACAAGCCAATGAATAACAATATGCGACCTGGTTCATTCCGCCGGCCGGCGCCGCCGGAGATCAAACTCCGTCGTCCTCCTCCGCCATACCAGAAGGGGAACATGAACATGGGCTACCCGCTCCCCCTCCCCAACCACCACGGCTCGCACGGACCGCAGAAGAAACCACTGCTAAAGTTCAACCAAAACCGGTTACAGTCAAACATGAACCGACCGCCCGTTAACGCTGTGCCGCCGATGAAGACAATGCCCCCGATGCACCAAAATAAACCCAACTATAATACTTTAGGGCCTAAACAAAATTCAGGCCACCAACAAAATTCAGGCCACCAACAAAATTCAGGCCATCAACAAAATTCAGGCCATCAACAAAATTCAGGCCATCAACAAAATTCAGGCCATCAACAAAATTCAGGCCATCAACAAAATTCAGGCCATCAACAAAATTCAGGTCATCAACAAAATTCAGGCCATCAACAAAATTCAGGCCTCCAACAAAATTCAGGTCATCAACAAAATTCAGGCCATCAACAAAACTTAGGGCATCCACAAAACTCGGCTCATCCACAAAATTCAGCGCCTCCTCAATATTCGGCACCTCCACAGTTTTCTGTGCCTCCACAATTTTCAGCGCCTCCACAATTTTCGAAGATAGCGAACAGTCCAGTGCAATCCATAATAATGGGCAAACCTAGCTCTAACAACATACAGTTACAAGTTCCGAGTCAGACATTGAATTTAGGTCAAACTGACATCATCGCCAATCAAGTGGTCAAAAGTCAAATAATGTTGCCTCCCGCTGGTAACGACGCGGTAGCTCAGCACAGCAACGTACAAACATTCTACAACAAACCTGGACAGATCATCCTCGGCAAGCCTATGGACAACCCGATGCCTCTGGACCAGCAGATGATCCCGACGAAGCAGCTCGGTATGAGAAGCCCACCCACTCCGACGCCGTTTTATCAATCGACACCAATTATTCATTTCCAACACGAAAACGATCAGCAGTCGCAAAATGAAATTAAGTCATCCGATTTCATTGGCGAATCTGCAGACAAGTCTACTATTCCACCTGCAGTCAACACCGGGTTCAAACCTGACTCAATCGTAGTGGAGAGTGGGTTCAAACCTATAATCAGAGAACCACTAATGGCTGGTGAGGACAGGATAGCTGAATACGAAGGAAACGCCAACAGACGTGAAGACGCCAATGTTGACGACGACTATGATGTGACCCAGACGTACGCCGAGCCCAACCACCAGTACCCCCACAGTGACAAGCTCACGGAGACCTTCGAGCCGATGTTCATTCCATCTCCCCCGGACCACTTATTGCCCACTAATGATAGAACCAAGGAAGTGTTCCCTACTAATCACGCCAAAGAAGACAGGCCTCATCCCGTGTACTTGAAAAATGTGACTAAATTGAGTAATGTGACTAGACTGACCGATTTGTTCAGCAAGAAAAACATGGAGAAAGAGGTTCCTGGTGATTTGATGATGGAGTCAGATAGGATCAGTCCTCATTACCTCCCACCCGACCCTAAGCTACCAAAAGAGCATTCTCAGAAATTATCTTTATCTAGCGATCAAACTGTCACCACCTATGACGGAAGAACTGTTTCAGCAGCAACATTGACGAGCGTCAACGATGGTAACAAATCCCCCTCTAAACTATTTTCTGCAAAGCTGCCAGCTAACTTCGAACAATTGTTAAAAACGCCACAATTTGGTCCCTTCAAGGGCGAAATCCCACCTCCAGTAGCTGCTCATATTAATAAAGAAGCTCAAGAATCAAATCAAGCCAAAGTGATCAATACAAGGACGACTCACCTTAAACTTGTAAACATTAAAAAATCTGTTGATTTGAAAGCAGATGGTAGTAAAAAAGTTGAGGTGACTGCAGACGCACCCAAGTTTGAAGATGAAGGCGATGACGAGTATGACGACGAGCTGGAAGATGAAGATGAGGATGACAAGGTGAGACGGCGAAGGGACACGAAAACAACTCAGTTCGAGATGGGAGAAGTAGAAGAAGTTCAGACGAACGGGCACAGCATGCCCAAGAACCAAGTGGAGTTTGAGAACGAGAAGCACGCGGCGGCTTCCGCGAGCTCGCCGCGTCTGTACTGGATGACGCACCTGCTGCTGCTGGCGGTGGGTGGGACACTGCTATAACTTATAGAGATTAATATTTAATTATTTATTGGATACTGTATAGGGCTTGCCATGAAATGCATTTCGTGTTGGATATAATATGTAAGTGCCGGGGTCGTCACTGTGCGGACTGCGGGATGCTGTCGCTCTTCTCTGCGCCGCTCGTGTTATGGATCTAAACCACACCTGTTACCACTTTGTTACACGCATAATGCAATTCAATACTCCGTTAGTATTTAAGAATTTTGTAAATATTTTTATTTTCTAATAAAATTAGTGTTACATTTTATCACTTTAGTTTGATTTCTATATCGAAGGCAAAAAACATCTGAGTTAGTAAAATTCTAATCACTGAGCAGTGTGGTGATCATGCCATCCCTGTATGAGAGCAGGACTTTGCTCTGCAGTAACATCCCTTCCCACATCCTGCATCGTATCTCAGTTGGTCCTTGGGCTGGGCAGCTTGAGCAGCGAGTGCACGTTGTAGATCTTCTTGGTGAGGCGCGTGAAGTTGGCCAGAGCCTTCTCGTGCGGGTAGCTGGAGTCCACCAGCCGCAGCACCGAGTCGCGGCTGCGGCCTCTGGCACGTTACACGACACAACTTTACGATGAACTTTATTAAATAACAAGTTTGCTTATGACAACTAATGAGATTCATTTTACTTATTGTATTTATAAGCTACATCTTATTTCGGTTCAGTTCTTCTATCATCATAATTCATAGCTCAACTTCGGCCACAGCTGAGCATCGGCCTCCTTGCTCCTTGCCGCTGGCTCCTGGGCCAGCCACGATTCGCTGGCGGACGAGCAACAATTATTCTTTCAGCTACTCTATGACATCTGTTGTCCAGTGCTAACTTACTGTTTGTGCAGCAGCCTGGCGACGGAGGTGAGCGGCAACCCCGCGCGGTCCGCCATCTCTAGCGAACTACCCCGCACCACCAGCTCCTCTATCACTTCAGTTGATGCGCCTTGACATACTACGAACAATTTCAATTTTTTTTTCTGTCACCTCTGACCTAGACTAGAGTCAAGAGCAAACCCACCTACAATAAAAAATACATATTTTTTTCGAGTTATGTAAAAAATCAACACTTATTGAACGTCAAAAGTTCCTAAAGACATCTCCCGAGCCGCCAGCCGGTGTCGTGCCATCATCATTATCAACACCTATAGCTCTACCTTACTGGACTCGACTTACGGTCTCAACTAAGGAACACTTCTGCCTAGTCATCGGTGGCCTGATATGATCTATATCAGGGTATTATTGGTACATTTATATGATCGACAGTAAAGCTAGTTTCGTATTTCTAAATCGTTTTATTTTCAAGGTATTCGTTAGCTTCGGCATCATCGTTATCGCTGATAAAATGTCACTTTAAATGTCACCGAGCTTATTCACACACTTTAAAAAGAGACTTTGACCTCTGAGTTTGTTTTGGTGTTTCTTCTCAGCTAGGAAACACCGGCCTCATCTAGTTAAAACTGACTAAAAAAAATGTTGACGAAAAGTGTTGTTAAAACCTACTTACAAAATAAAATCATTTATTTATTTATCAATTATTCTGTGGAATATCTGGTGGAATTCTATGTCCACTCATCGGCCCGATTAAATGCCTGCCCTAGATCTGCACTCTAGACATAGTTAACGATCGCGTAACAACCGAATTCGTTCGCTAATAAATAATTAATATTGCAAGGACGCAAACTTTTATGTCCTTTAAGATTTTGACAAGTTAATTTAATTATTACAAGCGGTAAAAAAAAATCGGATCAAAATTTAAATTAATTAAAAGTTCGATTAAAATCGATTAAAATTTAAATAAATTAAAAGTTTTCATGAAAAGTAGCTTGCCAATTAAAATTTACGCCGCGGCTCTCTATACTTAGTTAAAGAAAAACAATAAAATTTTTCCTCACAATGAGGGAGTTTTTTAACGGCTAGTAATTTAGCGATTGGTAGTTAACGTAAGTTTCGCTATCAATGTGGAGACTGCAGGCCCTGTAGTAATGATTCGTTACATATATTATTTTCTGCAAAAACGCCACTACGTTCACCTGAACGGGTTTTTTGTCTGATTAATTTATCTACTGTCCAAAAAACTCACAAGCTCTGAAGAGCGGTGTCCACCCGTGGCCATCCTCAGCGTGGACGTCTCCCCCGTGGTCGAGGACGTAGCGCAGCATTTCAAGGCTGCAGGAGTCCACCGCGTAGTGCTCCGCGCGCAGACCGTTAAGGTCGCGACCCTGGAGCAGAAGTGCAATTCTGTAAAAATCTCATCGCGAAAACTTAGGTGAAGTGACCTTGAAGGGAGCTGTATGTGAATCCACATGTGATGCTAGGGAGGGACTGATATGTAAGTAGTTCACGTCAAGTCAGCTAACTTACCACTTAATGAATGTAAGTTTCCACGGTGAGATTTAGAGAATATATCGGCTGGTGTCTCACTGAAACTTGGAGGGGTAATACGTCCTAGAACCAGGCGTGGCGGACGGCTCAGAGTTAGAATATATCGGCAGGTATCTCACTGAAACTTGGAGGAGTAATACGTCCTAGAAACAGGCGTGGCGGACGGCTCAGAGTTAGAATATATCGGCAGGTGTCTCACTGAAACTTGGAGGGGTAATACGTCCTAGAAACAGGCGTGGCGGACGGCTCAGAGCTAGAATGATTTTTTCAGTGTCCTTATCTGTCTTCTTCCTCAAGTCGATGGTAGGTAAATGTACAAAGTGTGTTAATTAAATTTGACCCAGTAACCAAATAGTAAGTTAAATAGTTAAAACACATTAGTAAGTTCATCCATGGCAATAAGAGAATAGATACCTACACATCCATGATTTCAAAGGAAGTCTTTCGGTAGAACATTTGGTAGGTACATAGGTCGATAAAAGACAAAAAGGCTGAGGCAAAACGATTTCAAACGTAAAGTAACTCTGTACCAATGAACGAACAAAAACTGAATATTGCTTCACTGATATCGAAACGGATTCAAAGCAGCGAGCATTCGAATAGAGCACTGCTTGTAACATTAATCGATTTCTATTACTGATTTTAGACAAAGTATTGCAGTGGTACACTCTCTTTGAATTTTAGTTAAATCGGTTTTTAATAATCAGTGCTTTTTTATTGGGTTGCCGATTATATTTGTAGATATTTTACTTAATTAAATAAATCCTTAAAAAGATTCTGTGAATTCGGTAGAAATGGGTCATACAATTTCACGAATTTAACCCATGCGTACTGCGTATACAAGCGGGTCTCATATATAGATATTTGACCTGGAAATCAGCTCCTTGATCTAACAGCAGCTGCACGATAGGGATGCAGGCGGTGAGTATCGCGATGTGCAGCGCGGTCTGCCCGCTGGAGGACGCCTGGTCGACCTCAGCGCCGGCGCCCAGCAGGAAGCGCACCGTATTCATGTCGCCTGGCGCATCACGAACAGACAAAGATTAGCAAAAATAGCTGTATTCCCCCACGTAGTAGACAGATGTGTAATAGTTATTATTCTTTATTGTACACATATAACATATAAATAAAACACAAATTAACAGCTAGTTACAAAGGCGAGCTTAACCCAGCATTTGGGTTTTCTTACAGCAAACCTCAGGGTGAAAAATACATTTGCATAAGTAGGGAGGTACATCTTAAGTGCACAACAAAAACTTAAAATTCTGTTACTTAAATAAACTAAACAAATTATATGTGATACATAAACATACTACATACTATGGGTATGGCTTACAAAGAAATCCTATTACAAACATATTACGGGTCATGCCGACAGGAAGTGTTCCCTAATTCCTCTCCTGAACACCTCCAACTAAGGGCTAGCCCTAAGAGTGTGTGGAAGAGAGTTCCAAAGGCGTACAGCACGAACAGTAAAGAATCCACCGTAACAACTAGAGGAGTGGGAAGGGAACCAAAGAAGAAGAGAAGGAGATGAGCGGCAAGGTTTTCGTCTTGGAAAAAGATACTCAAAGTAGATAATAAGATAATAGTATTAATTTCTTTCATTACACCCAGACTGCGGGCTGTTGCCTAGCTAAAATTAATTGGTAACCCAATGAGATCACAGCAATGCTGCTGCGTGACAAAAAGATAATTACGGCGATAACTTCAGGGAAATCTTTTTTTAACCGACCAATTCGAAAATGGAATAAGAAATACCAAAATCGTAATAAGAAACCCTTATGGAGCGACTCAGTCTGTCTGTCTGTCTGTCCGTCTGTCACAGCTGGATATCTCAAGAATTACTAATGATATCAACTCGAAATTTGAAATGGCTTCAGTTTGCCCAACTATTTTGTAAATAATTTTTTTTATTTTTTCTTTGCAACGGGGACTGAAAGGGGGGCTCTTAAAAAGTTAAAGCTACTAGGGCATGTGGAAGTATAAGTGCCATATGAAAGAGCGCTGTGTGCACATTATCAAACAATTTTTTTTTAGGCCTCTTAGTTTTTGACTTTTGATGAAAAATGTAAAAAAAATAGCGTTCCCCCCTTATCTCCGAAGTTTGCATAGAGAATAATCTAAAAATATTCTATGTGATAGAAGTTTATGTAAATATTACAGAAAAACTAAAACAATGTCTCAAATTAGCACACTTTTTCAGAAATCATCAATTAAAATTACATTAGTTCCACTATCGGTCAAGAGATGGCGCTGACCTAAAACTGCAATATTCCACACCGCAGTGTTAAAATTCTCTGACAAATTAGTAACACATTCAAAACATTAAATATGGTGTACGGAACCTTCGGTGCGCGAGTCCGACTCGCTCTTGACCGGTTTTTTTGCATGTTTGTTACGCGATTATGCCGTCAATTATGAATTGATTTTGATTATTCTTTTTTGTTTGGTAGGTTAGACTTTAGAAGTAGTCCCATCGAAATTGATTCAGTGCTTTTTGAAAAATCAAAAGAAAAAATAAATTAAAGGGGTTTTTTTTTAAACAAGCTTTTTTCTGTGACAATGAACTAAAAAGTTCAAAATATATTCTAGTAAGTATTTGGCGTCTAGGTACTTACCTATATTCTTAAAAGCTTGAGGCACTACCAAGTTAGGTACTTACTATACTTCTGTGCCTCAAGCTTTTAATAATATAGGTAAGTACTTTACTTTAATTTATTTTTAAATATTTAGTTGAATAGTATTTTAGAGTAGAGCTGATGTTTTAAAATATTCTACGAATACTATGATGTGATTTAAAGTGCTCCTCAAGACGAATCAATCTAGCCCAAACTCGGTAGACTTATGTTGTTTTATCACAGAGATGCCGTGGTAACCATCCAGCTACATCATCAGACCCTGGATATCGTGCAGGTGTAAAATGCTCCTCAAGACGAATCAATCGAGTCCAGACTCGATGGGTTTATCTTGTTTAGTTCAGAAGTTCCTATGGCCATCTTCCGTCTCCATCATCAGACCAGCTTCATGGTACGATAACATTGTATTGTCACCGATGATACATAAGTACACCAAATTTGAGTCCGATCGGACATCGGAAAGTGGGTCTAATTTGAGTTGCAAGATTTCACCCGAACAAAGTTACATAAAAGTAAGTAAACGTAAGTTTACTAAAAGCTTGTAATAAGACGGCATGGGTGGCGCAGTGGTTGAGCAATCGACTGCTGCGCTGTGTGTCGCGGGTTCGAAACCCGCACGGAACAAATATTTGTGTGGCCTGCAAATGACGTTTAGGTTATCTCCGATAATGTTCTTTAATGTTTTTAGGATTATCATTCGGGCATAACTTACTAGTTTTAACTAATAAGCTATACTCAGGTGCTGACTCACTTTAAATCACATAAATTGATAACGATGTTCCGTGTGTAGAGTATTGATCAAGGGTCAAGCAGGAGCTGCCACAATGAACGGAACAGTTTTATTGGGTCACTTTGGTAACGACGCCATTTAAGTGTCGACCATAACCGTGACCATTTGAGCGCGCACTTACCAAACAGACTGTATTTTGTTTTTTTATTACAATCTCTTTGTACTGGATTTGTCTAGAAGGCAGTACATTTTTTTTTACTTTTGGGTGGGGGGTGGGAAATCATCCAATGACTTCTCCCGCTCTGGGTGGAGCGGGAGGGCGTGTCAGACTCTTACTGATTGAAACTCACCCCTGTTCCTTCCTTGCCTGAGTGCCCAGGGGTGCGGTAACTTATTAAACTCTCGCATTTGTCTCAGAAGCGTTACGCAGAGGTGTGTAATATTTTTAACATTAACTGAATATAGAAAGAAAGAAAGAAAGAAAGAAAAGAAAGAAAAAGTATTTATTTGCCACAAATTAACGACATACACAACAATATGATTTTGCTAAGTCTTAACCCTTATCGATAGTGTTAGTAAATCTTATATTTCTATGTTAGTAACAAGTTTAACAAAAAAAAGGAAGGAAAAAAAAAAGAAAGTTAAATAGGTGGGTAGAAATAAATAAAAAACAGATGCATGTCGTGGCTGTGGCAAGAAGGCTTCCACTCAGCATAATGCTATACCGTGGGGGACCCACAGCACGGCGCTGATTTTCAGTGGTTGCCTATGACGTGACGTACGGAAACCAAAACCTTTAAATACTTAAGACAGGATAATTAAAAAAAAAAGAAAAGAGAAAAAAACTGAGGTAAAACAAACACAGTGAGATAATAATAAACTACTTAAAATATGATGTGTGTCAATAAAACGGAGCCTACATAAAGTCGCGCTCGTGCGCTCGCGCTGGGTGGCGCCAAGACGGCGGCGGCGGCGCGGCGGCGCGCGCCATTAAGACGCGCGCCGCCAGCCGGCGCGTACGTAACAGCTCGCATGACGTCAGGTGGCGCACGAGTCCCGTGCTGGCATGTGCCGTGGGATTCGCTTGTGTGGTACGATCATCGATGCCTGACAACAAAACACAGGAAGAAGAGAAAATGTGGCACCCAGTGAAGAAACTCCCCCACATCGCCGCCCGCGAAGGATTGTGATGCCGGCGCCTCGAAACTGCCTGGATACGATGCCAATGGATTATAAACCTTAAGTGAGTAACATTAAAGCTTAAAGGATTTTATTTATAAAATATACGTTGGTCCACGTTCTGTTCTTCTAACAACATTTTTTTGAAATGGAATTTAAAACTTTGCTTTGTTTTTAGCGATCTTATGGGAGGTGGTATATCGTTCCAGCAGCGAGTGGCGGCATACTTAAAGCATCCTCTGAAAGCTGCGGTATTACGAGGCGGCAACGAGAGCGGTTTGGACGTGGAACGGGCGGAGTAGCTAAAGTGCTCGTGTCTCCAGCTAAGCTTATTTGACAGGTATTCCGGTTTGTGTGTTTGTATGACGCCGAACATTAAGACTGCCAAATGTAGTTTCCGTCGTGCAGCCATTTTTAATATGCTATGTTTATTAAAATACGGCGTGACATGATGCCTCCATGGTATATTGAAGCAGTAACGCGCACACGCATTTTGCACCCGCTGTATTAGACGTACTGTGCGGGAAAGGAGACACGGCCCGTATACAGTGTCACAATAATTCAGTTTGGACAGTACCAGGCTGTCCACCAATCTCCTCCTCAGTGCAACACTGAGGAGGTTTTTCACTCGGTATAGAACCTTTAATCTATAAAAACAGTTTTTTACTACACCATTGATGTATTCCTCAAAACGAAGTTCTGGATCCATGACTAGACCCAGATTGCAAGCGGTTTCCACCCTTTTAATGTTTTCACCCATGATTTTAACTTCGGGCTTCGCAGAAAGAATTGAGTTTATTTGATTTCTGCTTCCCAGGACCATAAACTTAGACTTTTTTGGATTCAGTACAAGTGAGTTGTCCCTGGACCACGACGCGATCCTGTCTAATTCCTCATTTAGGATACGTACGCCAGCTGATATATTTCTAGTGTTGAATGAGACGTATAACTGAGTATCATCCGCGTATACATGGTACTTGCAGTTTTTAATACACGCGGATAGGTCGGCACTATAGAGTATATAGAGTAAAGGCCCAAGCAGCGATCCCTGGGGAACTCCCCTTGTAATTAACTTTGGGGAAGAAGATACCGTGGAACCGTCTTTCCTGCGCAACTCGACCCGCTGCGACCTACCCGTCAAATAACTCTCAAACCAACCGGTTGTCTGGCTGTCAAAACCGTAGTACGTTAATTTGGACAATAATAATGGAATATTAATTGAGTCAAACGCCCGCGAGTAGTCGAGCAGCACCATAATAGAACCCTCACCACGGTCCCGTGCCTCAAGGAGGTTACCCACGACGTCCGCTAAGGCAGTCGCGGTTCCGCGTCCCTTTCTGAAACCTGACTGCAATTCAGGCAGAATACCACGCTCCTCCAGAAAATCGATGACCTGCAGATACACAACTCTCTCTAAAACCTTGGACAAACATGGCAAAATGCTTATTGGCCGAAGGTCTTTGTAACTTTGTGGGTTATTATTTTTTGGAAGAGGCCGCACAATCGCATTACGCCACAAATCAGGAAATACGTTTGACGTAATTGATCTGTTTACTATCTCGGTAATTGTAGTTAATGATTGTGGTAGTGTAAGTGTTAACATATCTTTCGATATACCGTCAACCCCTTGCGCATTTGTGGATATGTTTTTTAAGATATTTAACACTGTTTTTGTGTCTGTTGGCATTAAGGTGAAAATGGCGGAACCGTATTTATTATTTTGAAAAAAGGTTTGTTGAGAAGAGCTAATATTAGGGTCACCCGGGACATCCAAGAACGCTGAGTTTATCCCATCTGGGTCGTCAAAATGCTCAGTGAGCAACCCATCGTCTTTACTTACCGGAAGCACGTGTTTTTTTAGATTGTGCCATAGTGATTTAGAGTCGCTAATGTTGTCATTTATATATTTATTAAAAAAGGCTTTTTTCTCATTGAGTAGACCAACTACTGCTTGGTGCTTAAGGTCTAAGTAGTAACGTTTGTGCGCTTCCAGTTTTGTTTGATGATATTGAAGGCGTGCATCATTTCTCAGTTTAAACATTAATTTTATAATGTCTGTTATCCAGGGTGTCGGTTGGGTTTTAAATATTCTGGCTTTAACAGGTGCGTGGGCGTCAAAAAGGCTGATGATGTAAGAATTAAAAGAATTTACCATGTCATTTACATCGTTTAGTTGGCAGATTGAGTCCCACGGGATCGCCTCCAGGTCTCTCCTGAAATCGTCAGCGTTAATGTCCCTAAACGCACGATACACTACCCTTTTACGTAACGGTTTCTCTTTTTTAAAGACTATTTCGCATGAGACAAAAGAGTGATGACCGAGCTCCGCGACGTGGTCCACAGAAGCATTCCGATACCGTGCATCCGTACAGATCAAGTCGATTAATGTGGCACTATCTCCCACAAAGTGCGTAGGCGTGGGTACGATTTGGTCCATTTTACAGTAATCAAGGAATTGCATAAGGTTTTTTGTTTTACCAGTGTGTGTGTCAAGCATATTAACGTTAAAATCGCCCAATAGAACAACATTGTCATACGGAGCCAAAGCGCACATGCTGTCCGTGATCGCGTCGAGGAAAATGTTAATGTCTAACCATTGAGGCCGGTACGCTGTTCCTATAAGTAGCTTCTTCTTTTTGGCAGTTATATTCAACCACATTTGTTCGACTTGTGGATGATGTGGATGGGCCCTTATTTGAGTACTGATTCCTGTTTTTATATAAAACGCGACTCCGCCCCCGTGCCCCCTACGTATCGCCACCGGGCGCGGTCTGTGTCGCAATTGATATCCTGGAACCACTGGCGCCCTGCCTTCTTCCCCCTCCCTCAACCATGTCTCATTAATTGCCATAACATCGACTGAATGTTGATCCATAGCAATAATAAACTCATCATGATTCGTTGATAATGAGCCTGCGTTCAGAAATCCTAACGTAATATGTTTATTTCGCGGCATTTGAAAAAGAGATATAGCTATATACATTCAAATTATGTAATGTGCGATACGACCCATAGTGTAGAAACATAATATACGGGCAGTGACAGTAATAGTGGGTATAGTAAAAAATAAAAAAAACAACAATAATAACGGGTAGATATAAAAATAAAAACTGACAGCCAGAGTGGGTAGATATATAAATAAACAAGTGACAATAATACATAATAGTATGGTGTGATGATGCAAAGAAACTTACATTGGGAACAAACAAATGTACGTACGTCACAACCACTGGGGCACGCTCACTCCCTCCACAGCCAGGACATGCAGTGCCAAACAATGTACCTTTTAAAACAGATGACTGTAACTGACATGACAACTTAATCACAACACAAAAACTAAACATACCAGAGTAACAAAAATAGACAGAAGCACTAGATTCAATGTACTGCAGTAGTGAGCTTATCAACATCCGGTCCAAAGACATCCCGTATGTCTGTCTCATTTCGTATGAGCTTAGCCTTCTCACCGGGCCCGCGCCGGGCAAGAATGCGGCCATGTTTGGTCCACACAAATTGCCAGCCAAGACGTTGGCCCGCATCCCGAGCTTGCCGAAATAACTGCCGGTTGGTTTTTGTTAGGCGTTCATTAAGGTAGAACCGACTTGGTGGACCGGACATTTCGAGATCCGCGGTGTTGGCTCCCCGCCGAACTCTCGCGGCGCGCATCAGCTCATCACGTAGGTCGCGACGGATGAATCTCACGACCACGATGCGGGGGCGCGTCTCCACCGGGCCCGCAGCATTCACGGCGCTCACTTGCCTGCCGCCCATGCGATCCACGCTCACCATGTCTCGATCTTCAATATTCACGCCTAACTTTGTGGCTATAAGCTTCACTGTGTGCGTGAGGTTTTCCGACCGGACTTCTGGTAAATTTGAAATTTCCAAGTCATTGCATAAGAGTTGTTGGTCCCGGTCATTTAACTCTCGCTTTAGTTGAGTAAATTCCTCACTGGTTCCCGATACATTAATGGCTGTTATTTTCTGCTCTAGTAAGCCCATTTTGCAGTCCATACGATCCATTCGCTTCTCATGCTGCTCAAATGACCCCTTCATATGATCCCTATCCGCTTTGAGTTGCGCTAGATCAGTTCGAAGACTCTGAAATTCCGATTGGAATTGCCTTTGCATCACCAGCAACTCTTCCTTGAATATAAGGCGCATTTCAGCCTGCAGCTCCTCTTTAAAATTGCGTAAGGTGGTAGATAAACCGGAAGTAATATCCTGCGTATCACCTAATGTGCTGCAGCTTAAGACGCTGGTATCCATGGACTCCTCCGGCGCATATGCCGCCACCGGCATAGTATCTGCTCCACCCGGTACCGATGCATTTTTACAGCTTGGACAAACCCAGGTGGGATTTATAAAACCCGACAGCGGCAAGAAACCGCAAGCCCGATGAAATAGAGAGCGGCACTTGCCGCACTTAGCGGCCTCTAGTGGCGATATAAATTTTGCGCAACCACCACACTTCGCTGCCGGCATGTTGTCGTGATTAATTATCTACGCACTTGTGAGCGATTGATCCTGCTGACTTGGTACCCCAGATTGTCAATAGATGGCGCTGTGACAAACAATTCGTGTATGGGATATAATCAATGGTGTGACAACCCCATGCAGCTCTGCACCGCCAGCAACACAACACACAGACCGGAATCACTTCTTAGCCTAGTTATAATATTTGTAAATACTAGTTTAAGTTTATTAAATTCACTTCTTGCATTTAGTAGGTAGTTTCTTTACACTTTAGTTTATAAGTTTATGATTTTTGCACTTTTCCCCTATTTTTAAGCCACTGCTTCACTGTAGACGAATTGTGATTGATTTACGAAATGAAAGCTAGCCTTAGAACAATATATACTTTGGAAAAGAGCACTTTTCTTATTTTTAAATGTAAACAACAGCTGACTGTTTGACGTCCGTACGTATATAGGTACGTACAGCTGCTACTCGGCAATTCTTCATAAAAACCAAAGAAAACTTTTTCTGAACTGTAAGTCAAACCGGGACCCTACGATCGACAGTCTCGTTTGCGAGAACTAAGTTGTCTAACGGCACAGTAGGTACAGTCAAGTAAGACCAAAATAACTTGCCATCTGCCTAAGATACAAGAATTCTACAAATACAATAGATCGATACTAATAGGCATGCATAAAACATGTTCCATTCAGGTCTCGCGCCAGTTACGATGACCTGGTGTAGCTCATCACTAATGTACGGCCGGACGCGGACGGCTATTCTTACCGGAACTGAGCCGCGCACGATTCGGGAACGGTCGATACCTTTCCTCACGGCCGTCGCGAGAGGCGTGAAGCCGTTGCTCGGATTCATTATGCCGATGAGAGCGGGTCGCTCATCCAGCATGCCTTGGACCTTCAAACATGTTAAACAGTATTAAAATCAATAACAGATTATTGAGAAAATCAGGCTAATAAATTGCCATTCATGTTAGATGGCACACATACCCAAAATATTAACTTTACGCCCAAACGTCGACAAACGTTACCAGAAGATGAAAATTGATCCACTCTACCGGCTGTTTTTAGGGTTCTATACCCGAAGGGTAACCATTGGCACCCTATTAGTAAGACTCTGCTGTCGGTCTATCCGTGTGTCCGTCCGTCCGTCCGTCCGTCCATTCGTCTGTCTATTGGGCTGATCTCATGATCCGTAATAGGTAGACAGTTGAAATTTTCACAAAATGTGTATTTCTGTTGCCGCTATAACAATAAATAATAAAAATACATTAAAAATTAAAGGGATACCCTACTAGAAACGTGATCTTATAATGGCGACAAGATGACGCATATAATCTTGTACGGTGGTATGGAATCCTTCATGCACGAGTCCGACTCGCACTTGGCCGGTTTTTTATTGTTCCAAAAGAAAATATTTGATACACATGTACAGGTACAACTTATGCAATAGAGGCTTGTGACCTATACATATATAGATAACATTTTTTTATACGGCTAGTCCACTGATTTCATGTCAGTGCGCCAACCTCATTTCTAGGGTTCCATGCCGGAAGGGTCTAATCGGAACCCTATTATTACTCACGTGTCTGTCTGTCCGTCTGTCTGTCTATCCGTCGTCTGTCACAAAATTTTGTAGCATTTTTCTCGCTGAAGTGAAGTGAAAAATGGTGTATTGTGTTCGGCAGCAAAGTTATTCTGCGTCTCGTAACTTTGAAACCCTCGCTACGCTCAGGATTCTACATTTGAACCGCTCGCATCGCTCGTGGTTCAATCCCAGAATCCTTCGCTAGCTCAGGTTTCAATACAAGTACTCGCACCAAAAAACAAGTTTGCAGCCTTGCATATCAAATAAATATCTATTGTTGTTCTTTGAATAAAATGTAAATATGTATATTTTTATGCATAGGATGCTTTTATTTTTGGTGTGGGAAAGTATCAAAGAACTTCTCCCGCTCTGGGTGGAGCGGTAGGGCGTGTCAGACTCTTTCTGACTAAAACCCACTCATGTTCCTTCAGTTGCCTGTACTAGGGTCGCGGTGTCTCCTTAATTAAAACACCACCACGACCCTGGCAGGATATACAGGCTGCTAACAATACAATAATGATGGATGTTAAATTTGAAAAAGTAGGGTCTTTTAATTCTTTTTTTGCTTTTGTCTCGAGTGGAATATCAAATCAAAGAGGAGAAACTTCGATTTCGGCACGGAACGATTATTTGTATGACCTACAGATAGTTGTTCTGGGTATCTAGTACATGTGACTTTACATGTTTCTGAACGCACCAACGATACAGGAGTAATTCCTAGTAAGGGGCAATTTTTTTTTTAAAAAGAAAATGCATGTTAGTACAATGTTAACAAATATTTACCTATTAAACGACATACCAACTACTGTAGAAAGCGTTAATACGGGACGCTGCTATTAGCGCTTTCTATCGGCAGTCCTCAAAATTAATGGGGGTTTATACCGTAGTCGGGTTTCATATTTTATTTATTTAAACTTCATGTACAATAGGCGGACTTAATGCAACAAGGCATTCTCTACCAGTCGACCTTTGGGTTAGAGAGACCAGGAACATTGTGGTAGGTGTACAGAAACAAATAAATAAAATACATACTTATTTATACGTTTAAATATTTTTTTGGTTTTAGTTTTCGACTTTAGGTTACTTGAACTTTTGTTTTGTGAATTTAATACCTGTTTGATGTAGCCGCAACGCACAGCCATGCAGAAGCACACGGCGGAGGTGCCGTCCGTGTCCGTGCTGGACCACGTGGGCTCGGACCACCCGGACGCCAGCCACTTGTGATCGCCGTCGTTCACTTCAAGTACTCTGTGCCGACAAGTGACACAAAACAATGAGGGAACATTTTCTGCTAAGAAAACGTAAAAGAGAAATGAAAAAAGTATACTTATTCGTATTTTACAAAAAATTGTATTGTATTTTCTGTAACTTATATGGTATACCTATAACTGTACACGATGAAGAATATTCATAGTAAGAATCTCGTGGTTAAGTAATAAGAGCCGTACGAGTTGACTTTCAAGGTTATGCAACGCTTGTCGAGATCATTAGTATTATGTGCAACCCAAGACTCCTCCTTGTCGTTGATCACCGTTGGTCCTGGCTGTCATTTGTAGCTTTGACAGCCGTTACCAGAAGCCAGCCTGGTCAAGGGGTAACGTGTTACCCAGTTACTGGGCTGTGGAGGTCAGATAGGCAGTCACTTCATATCAAAATTTTCGAATTTAGCTGCAACCTGTTAGGTTGATAGCCAAAATTAATCAATATGCCTTTTCCCAACCATGTTGAACCTCAACATGGTTGGGAAAATGCATATTGATTAATTTTAATAACCAGTATTCTATCTATCTTGTATCTACAGGATGTAACGGAGGGGTGTGGTCTTATTTTAAGAACCGGTTCTTCCTATCGAAATGAACAACTGTCTCTAAGAAAAAATAGAAAAATACCATAGTAAAATTGAACTTTCTATACAAAGTTATCATCAGCTGATCAATATTTGTAAGCGGGGTAAAATATTTTTTGCGAATGTCCTCAGGTTTTCTTGAATAAAGTTATTCATATCGATGGGCAGACGCAGTTCTTAAAATATGACAATTTTTTCCGTTACACCCTGTATATATATAGTACCTCGTTTCTTTTACAGCATTCCGTCCATTTCCGCGTTCCTTCTCTTGACTACCTGTAGATCCTGTAACACTTGCATCACCTCCTCCTATATTATCACTGTTACTATCGGCACCCAGTTTTTGCTGCTTCTCAACTCCTCTAATCTTCTCATACACAGTAACTTCATCGCCATAGAACTGTATCGCTCTTTCTGCAAGAGTAGGGACTGCAGTAGCCTTCACTATGACTCTCAATCGGAACTTGTGGCAGTGTCTGGATGCAAGGTTGTCTATTTCCTTTGACGTTTTGCCGCCTCTGAAAATTACATTGATTTGGGTCTTATATAATGCAATGAGAAAAACAAAAATTAATATAGGGGAAAATAAAGGTAACTAGAACAAGAAAGAAGACCATGAAGAAAATACATGGATGGATCAACTGAAGGCAAAGGCCTAAAGCAGCTAGAAGAATTATCACTGGGCAGAATGGAGTCGGGCTTGAGTGAGGAGGAGCGTGCATAGGTTTGGACTGGAACGAGTTAACAATACATATAATAAATAATAAAAAATGTTTATTTATCTCCACAAAAATTGCATAATAATGCTAGCTATTTATGTTGACAGATACTTTGACAAAACAATTGTAATTTGTGGGAGATCTGGAATCTGAACTAAGCCTAGGCCTGTATTTCAGCGCTCCAGGCCCCCATCACATCATAATAGTAAATATTTCCAACATGTAAACAGTGCGATAGAGTGTGTGTGGTGTGTGTATAATATGTATAAATAAATAGAGAAAGAAAGAAAGAAGAAAGAAAAATTGTAATATTTGATTAAATAATGTAAACATACAACTGTTGTGGAAATGTTACACGCTTAAACCTATTGATGATTTCGTCTATTGCACTTTGTATAACTTTCCGCGTGTCACTACTTGACACATAATACACCACCCGTCAGGCCCCGCGCGCCCCACATGGGGGACGCAACAATAGGTTTTTAATTGTGTCTGATATTCCGGGGCCTGACGGACTAATAGATCCTTACCTATACACGACAACCCAAGGTGGTATCTTCTCATTCTTTTCCACCCTATATAAAAGCTGGTCAGCGATGAAGTAGAACGGTTCCACTCTGCTCCAGTCCAAGGTGATGGAGAACTTAGTCTTCGCCAGGACTTCAGGCTCTGGGGGCGACCAGCTTCTGAACGCATCCACTAAGAATCTTTGGAGTTCCATTAATATATCTGTTAAGCTGAAAATTACAAAGACTCAGATAACTTTATCTTAGACTGGATGATTAATCTCTAAAACTTAATATGCATTAGGGCTGGATAAAATAATCTAACTAAGCATTGAATAACAATACACAATAATAATCAAATCACAAGCTCATCTTACCAATCTCAAGGAAATTAATTGCGAAACAATATCTCTCTGGACCAAACACTTTCCTGCTATTTTTTGCGCTACAAATAATGTCACGACACAGTTGGAAACGGAGCACAAATAGCAGGAGGTATCAATAAGGAGCTTCTGTAGTACATTTGTTTGCTTCGGTCGCGGTTCGCAGTTTGATCGATGCTCTGCGGTCGCTGTGCGCGCCTAGAAGGGTCAGCTCGGCGCTGCATGTGAACTTGTAAGCATCGTGTTACAGTGAACTAATTGCATTAGTTGTGTTCTGGAATTATTTTGGTAAAGTTAACTTTGACTAGATTAGTTTGGTTGATGAGATTAAAGAAGTTCTGTTTATTATGCCAGGGATGTGTTCTCATAGCACGCACACTGTCGTCTGTGCATTCAGTACCTAATCACTTACCTAACTTGGACTTTGGGAGCTAACTACATAGTTAGGTACTTTTCCCTGCCCTATTGGTATAGGTTTTGGTTTTCAGTTTGCTAAGATGTACTTAAACATTTTTCGTTTTCCATATTTCTTAGCTTATTGGAGCCAACAGACATCTTCATCATAATCTGATCACGTGCAAGATGCACTCAACGCTCGGATTCAAATAAGAATGGCGTCGATTTCATTGTCCAGCCACGCTCTCGTCCCGGTATCCCGTGTCCCGCGTCCCAGCACTCCAGCGGTGCCATCCGTCCGGTGCATATCATTTCCTGAAGTGCTTCCTCTTAAAACTTTTCGATGCGACTCTGTTCAACACTTAATAATATCTACAGAGTTTGTATTTCTGAAATATTCCTTTGCTTTTATGTAGTTTTTACATGTAAAGTTACAATAGTTACATCTGAATAAGTAGGTACTAACGCTTCGGTGCGACCAATAATAAACTTGTAAATGTATATTCCCAGCTGTTCGCTAGCAAGCAAAGGATATTACCGTCGCTCCGATACCTCGCCGTGACACTAGATGGCGCTGTCATAACTATCGCCTCAAGACCGTAAACAAACTCCTCTATGGCTCGCGCTCTCTACAACTATCCTAAGAAAATGGTCACAGGGCTCGTGTGCATGTCAATATTGTGATTAAATGGTTTAGCTAACCTATTTATTATGGGTTCTGAAAACGCATAAGTAATTTGGAAGTTATTTGTCTTTTGTAGTTACCGCGTCCCTGGCCACTCTGGCAACTGAAGGTTCAGGGGTGGGTTTTAGTCAGTAAAAGTCTGACACGCCCTCCCGCTCCACCCAGAGCGGGAGAAGTCATTGGATGACTTCCCATGCCACAAAAAAAAATGGTTTCGAACATCCGAATGTAAAAAAACGGAACCCCTATAAGATCACTCGTGCGTTTTGTCTGTCTGTCACTCTATCACAGCTAATTCGCTCCGAATCTACGGGATCGATTCAGTTGAAAGGGACACATTTCTATGACCTAACACGAAAGTACTAAATAAATTTTCAATATTTGGCCTCTTTTTGGGGAGAAACTAAAAATAGAAGTTTTTCAAATTGTAGGTACCGTGCGACTTATCAAATGAACCAAAAAATACTTTATTAGGGTTCCGAAAGTTCAAATGAAAAACGAAACGCTTAAATCATCACTCGTGTGTCGGTCTGTCTTTCTGTCGGTCTGTCTGTCTGTCCGTCTGTCACAGTCGGTTTGGTCCGAATCCACTGAAACACTTGCTTTGAAATTTGGTACACACATAAATATCTGTGACCCAAACACGAACGTATAACGTAAACGGGGTCAGTTTGAGGGTGCAAAGCGGAAAATTAAAAAATAAAGTTGTTTAAAATGCACCGTGCGATATATCAATGAAATAGGATCTGTAAGGGTGTCTGTATTTTTTTCATAACTTTATAATAAATAGTTTTAATGTTATTTAAGAAAAAAACTTTTTACAAAAAAAAACAACCACTTTCCAAAAAAGAAAATACACTAAAAATTAAAAAATAACTAAAAACTGGAAAATAAAATGGAAAGTGGAATTTAACAGTGATAATCATCACTCGTGTGTGATGTACTTTGGATGTCCACTCGCGAACAAAAAGGATTTTATGTTACTTGTTCAATGTTCATGGAACAAATGAAACAACATTCTTTACCTTTTTGTGAATAACCACAGTTCTACGTAAAAAAGTTTTCGATTAAAGCGTATTCTACAATGTACGAGTAGCTACTAGCGACGAGCGGCTCCACTCACTGACTATAAGAAATAAAGGATTGTATATACCTTCTATTTTTTTCAGTATTTAAAAAAGAAAGAAAGAGGGAGTCAAATAACTCTGGAATGTTTTTGTAAAATTGATAATAATATTTTTGTCAAGGTCCTCATTTTGTTTTAACAAAGCGTTTAAAAAGATATAGGTAAAACTGCTGTCATAACAGTACAATCCCAAGATTGATTACTCAGATACGAATGTAATAATGTTGCAAAAGCAATTTTCCTTATGTCTGTTGCATTTTCTAAATCCGCGCTCATTTGAGTGCCAAAAGCGAAGTGTTGTGGACGAAGATAAATGTTCAGACTTCACTCCCCCCTCTTGCTTTCCCCTCTCACCCCCTCTGAAAGCCCGCGACCTTACGTAACATGGACACGGAATCCCAGAATTGTTTACACGTAGAGTTTTTACACCGAATCGAATATTAACTGGCACAACAGAAGACAAAGTAAAGTAATAACAGCCGCACAAGTCGATCCATCAGGTTAAGCTACCGAGACTCCTCCGTGCCTCGGAAAGCACGTTAAGCCGCTGGTCCCGGCTGTCAATCGTTGTTCTTTGACAGTCGTTACGGGTTGTCAGAAGTCCGAAAGTCTGTCAACCAGTCTTACCAAGGGGTATCGTATTACCCAGTAACTGGGTTGTGGATGTCAGATAGGCAGTCGCTCCATGTAAAATACTGGAATTCAGCTGCATCTGGTTAGACTGGAAGAGATAGTTCTGTTAGGAAAAGGCGCGGGCAGATTGATTGACAACAGAAGAGTTTCCAAATAAAGCACGTAGATTCCTTTCCGAGGCAGTCGGGATCAGTTTGGAATTAGGTCAGGACTTCAGGAGCCGCGAATTGATTTTTGTTTTGTTGTTTGAGATGCTTTCATCGAGTGATAATAAATTTATGACTGCAGCTCTATGTGTTGCATTCAATATTTATTTTCAATTTTATATGTCAGGCTTATCACAGCTGGCAAGTCTTGTTGTTTTAAAACTGCTATTTACTATATTTTTCTCTATGATGGCACGGTTCTTGACTCAAATGTTTTAGTTTGCAAGTCCACACATATGCAAACATCCAGACTCCGGGCGGCTACTTATTAACTACATATTACAATATCTATTATTCTAATGATTACCATATAAAACACTGCGCGTGAGGAGATCGAACCCAGTACAACACTAGGGTTGCGCTTCCGACCACTGGACCACAGTAGCAGCCGTCAGATGTTGCTATGTGTTGTTTACTGGACCACAGTAGCAGCCATTAGATGTTGCTATGTGTTGTTTACTGGACCACAGTAGCAGCCGTCAGATGTTGCTATGTGTTGTTTACTAAACCACAGTAGCAGCCGTCAGATGTTGCTATGTGTTGTTTACTGGACCACAGTAGCAGCCGTCAGATGTTGCTGTGTGTTGTTTACTGGACCACAGTAGCAGCCGTCAGATGTTGCTATGTGTTGTTTAAGTAGATCAATGACGCATTGAATCCACTCTTCTACGTCATCAAGTAGTTAAGAAAACGTGTCGCCAACTACAGTAGAACGAACACAAACTTCTTTTATTATAAAGTGTCATTAGATTCGGGCAAGAACTGACACTTTCTACGTTAAACGTTTTGTTCGTCCCGTTTGGTTTCAATTGGCTCTCTAGAGTGACGGATTAAGAGTGTAATGACACAGAAGATTGATATTATGGTTCTTTTAAACATTTTGATTATAAAGATATAGAATCAAAGCAGACTGTAGATGTTCCTCCAATCGCGAGGAGTTTAAATAGCACAATATAGAGATTAAGTCCCACGGAGTGTGGGGACTTCCAAGTGCTATATTTATTGCTTAGAAAGGTTACTATAAAAAAACTGGTCAAGAGCGAGTCGGTCTCGCACACCGAAGATTCCGTACCATTATGTAGGGTGACTGGTAATTAGTGACCGATACTTAAACACGTGATTGTACACATGATTACAAACAACTTTACCACAGAAACTTATTTTTTTTTATACGTATTCGTTTTTTTTTTACAATAACAACAGTTTGAAATTCGCGCGCGCGTGAGGGCCGTGGCCGCCGCGATCAGCTGTTAGCACTGAGGCAAAGGGAGTGGTGCGGGCGGCGGGGGAGCGTGAGACGCTACTACTAGTACTTGCCTTTTCCCGAGGTTAGACTATCAGCTGATAGATTTTGCCTACTTTTAATGTTACGGCGCGCGCGTTCCTAGATATTTTGTAGTTATGCGGACATACGTTGCATCTTAAACGTATTAGTCAAACAAGCTGTCTTTGAAAATATTTTTTTTATTTAGCAACAACCGAAACATAGGTACCTACACTGCTTAGGTACACCCAAAACGGCACGTGGTGCCCGGCCGAGCCGGCTTGCGAGCCGTGCTGTGTACGATACGAGACCGCGTCTAACAGCTGATTGCAACGGTCACTGCACGCGCGCGCGCGTATTTCAAACTGTTGTTATTGTGATAAAAGCAAATAAGTATAAAAAAAGGTTTTTTGGGAAAGTTGTTTATAATCATGAGTAAAATCATGTGTTTAAGTATCGGTCACTAATTACCAGTCACCCTGTATACAGGGTGTAAAAAGACACATCAAAGAGCCGTTAACTACGCATACTGTACGTCTAACAAAGTAGTTTTGCGCAAAAATTGTTGCTGGGAAACGACTTTTATTTTTAGGTATGAAAAATAAAACTATTTTTTATTCCGCGCAATGTATCGCGAATACAGGCAAGTGGAGTTAAACCCCGCCCCTTCGCTCTTAGCCACGTAGGTATTTGTTGGATACGTTTGATATTCATTGCGTTTTTGTTATTGCAAATTCGTAATTTCAAAAATTAAAAAAAAAAAATCGAAAATTCAGGTTACGTTTGTTTGCAAAAGAGTTTAGTAACACAATTCATTGTCATACAAAAGTAAAAAAAAAACAATTGCGTCTTTGACCTTCAATATGGAGATATTGAAGGTCAAAGTCGTAATTTTTTAGAACCAGTGCGTTCCCTGGTATGGTCTAGTGGAAAAAAATGATCCGAATAATGGGTAGAATATGTGGCTTTCGGCTTCGGAAACTGTCTTTTTACACCAGATATAAATTGCCGTTTTAGGTCAGCGTCATCTCTTGACCGATAGAGGAACTAATATAATTTTTGTTAATGATTTCGCGTGTTATTTAGAGACATCGTTTTATTTTTCCTGTAACCTTTACATAACCTTCTAGCACATAGAATAATTTCAGATTTATCTCTATGCAGACATCGGAGATAAGGGGGAAGCAGTATTTTTTTTTCATCTAATGTCGAAAACAATGTGGCGTAAAAAAAATATGTTTGAGAATGTGCAAGCAGCGCTCTTTTATATGATACCCCACGTGCCCCACTTCAAATTTTTAAGACCTCTTTTTGTCACTGTTGCAAATATTTTTTTCATTTATTTCTAGTAATAGTAGTTCTTGAGATATTCAGTTGTGACAGACGCACAGACAGACAGACTGAGTCGCAGCATAAGTGTTCCTTTTTACCATTTTGGTACGGGACTCTAACAAGCTTGCTATTTTAGAACAGCAGAGTTGAGCAGTCACTAGTCACGCATTGGTACCTACTTGTACTCTTTATATATGTATAGTGAGCTTGTCCAGGGGTCGTGGATAAATTCGAAACAAAGTTACTGTGCCCTTGGGCTCTCAGGTAACTGAAGGAACAGGGGTGGGTTTTAGTCAGTAAAAGTCTGACACGCGCCCTCCCGCTACACCCAGAGCGGGAAAAGTCATTGGATGATTTCCCATCCCCACAAAAAAAAAAGAATAGTGAGCTGACTACCAGCCCGCACTGGGCCCGCGAGGCGGATCATTTACAAAGAGTATGCTTATACTTATATTATACTTAGCAGTGCGACTTATTCTGAGTATAACAGCATTACACTTAAATTCATAGGTTCCTGGCCTATGCATTTCTGTGAAGTTATTTCGTGTTTTTATCGTATAATAATGAGCTATATAGACCTGTACACTTAAACAGTACAATGTTCGTATGTTGGTATATTAACAACAATAGTGAGTAGTTCAGTCGCCATTGTCAACGTTAACGGAACAGTTATTGAACTTGTGTCGCACAACTTTGTTGCAGTTTGCAGACGTAATGTGTGCCGATACAAGTTGTTGGAGATTTGTTAGTTTGATGTGTGGATGCAGTTTTAAATAGGTTCTCATAGTGTAAGCCTAGTTTCGGCTAGGAGGAGCTCGTGGCTAAATTAATAATAACAGTCTACATAAGACACGAGTCGATTTCAGAGGTCAAGCAACGCTTGCTGAGGTCGGTCTGTGGATGGGTGACCATATTGACATACCACGATTCCAGCCCCGGCTATGATTTGTAGATCTTTGATCGTCGTTACGAATAGTCAGAAGCGTGAATATCTGAATGTGTGCCTAGTTGATATGTCATCTTGTCTAGTGCTGGTAACATCTAAATGTGTGCCTAGTTGGTCTGTCGTCTGGTCTAGTGCTGGTAACATCTGAATGTGTGCCTAGTTGGTCTGTCGTCTGGTCTAGTACTGGTAACATCTAAATGTGTGCCTAGTTGGTCTGTCGTCGGGTCTGGTGCTGGTAGCCGCGATTGCAGAGTTCGGTCTTGGGTTCGATCTTCGGGTTAGACAACATTAAGGGTATTTAGAAAAAGTCATACAATTTGGCACAACCAGCAAATTCTTAGTAAAAGTCTGAATCTGTACCAAGTTACTTGATCTGCAGACTCTGTTTATTTCAAAATTATTTAACTGTTTAACAGTAAAATAAGGTTAGAGGTAGGTTTGCGGGCTTGCGGACGGCAAGCTTTGGGAAGCTCGCCGTCCGATGGACCAGGCCCACACACGGCGCGCTGTGTTCCATGCGCTCCGAACAGAGATGCCAGCGACCAGTGTTCGGAAGAGTTACTGCGGCCCTGAAACGCAAAGGGCTACTGAACAAACACGGGTGGGTTTTAGTCAGTAAGAGTCTGACACGCCGTCGCGCTCCACACAGAGCAGGAAAAGTCACAAAATGACTAACAATATTCGAGCCAGGCGGCAGGCTTGGCTCGAATATTGTTAGTGCAGCACGTCGGGTAAGTTGGTACTTTTATTGTTGTATTCTTACAAGTTCCGAAGGTAGGTAATGTCCAGAACACACGTGCCTCTAACTTGCCCCTGCCCTAGCGCCATAACAACTTCTGTTTGGTGTAAGGTAGGTTCACTATGGCGAGTAATGTGCAAGTAATAAGCGTGTGTTTGGGGAATTAAAGACAAAGAAGAAGGTGGTTTTGAAGTATAAAAATTGAAAATTTCAAAAAACCCGATCGATAAAAAATAACTAAAAAGTTCCAAACAAGTCACTTTTCAAGCAGTCTGATGCAGTTGGTGGCAGTTATTTTAGTTCAATCACAGATTTTATGCCATCAACTGTGTTAGAATTTTTTAGGGTTCCGTACCCAAAGGGTAAACCGTCCGTCCGTCTGTTAACAGGCTGTACTTATCTCATGAACCGTGATAGTTAGACAGTTGAAATTTTCACAGATGATGTATTTCTGGTGCCGCTATAACAACACATACTAAAAAATACAATAAAATAAATATTTAAGGGCTCCCATACAAAAAACGTGATTTGTTTGCCGTTTTTATAGATAATGGTACAGAACCCTTTGTGCACGAGTCCGACTCGCACTTGGTCGGTTTTTATTTTATTTTTTTATTTGCGATGGGTTTGCTCTTGACTCTACTTCAGAGGTGACAGAGTCGACGATGGAGCGAGTTTACCCATAGGAAGCCTGTTCACTCTAACTTTGAAGAGATTAGGGATGGATGGATTTTACAAAATAAGGTATTATTAGATTGGTCTTGACCGCCGAAGTGACGTTGGAAAAAGAATATGAAAAAAAAAAATGTCACCGCCATCTGCCGCCATGTATGTTTTTTGGATAAATAAAGATTATTATTATTTATTATTATTATCTCTCTTGCCGAGTAGCAACTAGTAGTTTTGTCAGTTTCGAAAACAGGTTCATGATGAGATGTAGGCAAACGTAGAAAATACTTGGAATATCTACGAAAATCTGGGAATACCGCATAACTAGACTATACAGGGTGTAATGTAAAGGTGTGGTCATATTTTAAGAACCGTTTCTGCCCATGGTAATGAACCACTTTCTCTAACAAAAAATAGAAATTTCCCTAAAAAAATTGGACTTTCCATACAAAGTTATCATCAGCTGATCAATATTTGTATGGAGATATTTTTTATTTTTATAATTTCCTCGAATTTTCTTGAAGATAGTTGTTCACATCGATGGGCAGATGCAGTTCTTAAAATATGACCACATCTTTAAGTTACACCCTGTATAGTTACGACTGTTACGAGTATGTAGATTGACACTTGTCTCGACTTTTTCAATGCTGATAACAAATTGCATATTTGATTTAATACGTAATTTATATGAGGAATTCTATACTATCTGTACCGGTTTTACTTACGTGATAAGTGTGATAACCAGAGGTCGGAATTATGTAGAGTTATTTATGTAAATCGAAATGTTGATATTAATATGAATGATCCCGGGTTTTCATATGGACAATCCCTTATGGCCAACAATATTACAAATAAATAATAACAAAACCATATTGTTTTCTTTTGTTCTCACTAGCTACGAGTACGTTGTGTGAACTACAAATGTGGCAACATCGCGGGTGTGCGCATTGGAATTTTGCAACTTCGGACATCTGATGTCGTTGATGTAAATTTGGCAACGTCGCGCGTGCAGTGGATTAAATTATGTAAAAGTAAATACCTTTTTTATTTTAATAAACCACGGGATTTTTCTTCTTTTTAAAATTAATATCATATCTACTTTATTCTTTCGCTGTATATAATCAGTGTAAGTACATAAATAACTCTACCTAATTCCGACCTCTGGTAATAAAAGTAGTTTCTTTTCCTTGTTCGATATTGATAGAATAAAATATAAATAAAATTGCTTAGACACATGGGTGAATAAAAATATTAAAGTATTTAACATATTTTAATAGTACTTATTTGATATTATACTTGGTGATAGAACTAGAGAAAGAGATCGCTCGGAGAGGTGCTACCTACCAGCCCACCTCTTACTCCCACCACGAAGCGCAGCGCCCCGCGGTGCTCCAGGTATAAGAATATCCATGGCTGTCTGTGTAATTAATAGATACATGACGTGAGTTGAACTCCAAAATGTCAAAGTGGTAAACTCCCTGCCAGCATCTGTCCTCGCTACCACTTTTGACTCAAGCCCGCCACACTATTCACAACCTACCGTAACTTCTGGAAGCCAGAATCAACAGTGGCGACCACCAGAAAAAACGCCGAGGCAATGAAGCTCGACGAGTCCCAGAGAATCGATTAAACTGTCTTGGGTCCCGCAAACGAAATTAAACAGAAAAGACAGCGGCGGAGTAAGAAAAACATAATTTCCACTTCCCTCCTAATCAAGCGGGAGACAGAACAAAGCTAGGCCATTAGGCACAAAAGGGGTATTTACAACTGGGTAAGCGTAAGCCCAGTTGCCAAGCACCACTGGTCAAAAACACTAATATTAATGGGTCCTAAAATTGTGAGCTTTTACACTTGATTCCAATAATAGGTATGGCAAAAACATGAGCTTGAACGCACGGAAGTTCGTTCTGGTTTCCTCAAGGTCAATTGAACAGGGGGGGGGGGGGTATTCAGGTGAATACTATCCAACATAATATTGCGCCCACTTTGCCAAAGAGTTACACTCCCATAGGTATGATCAAGCTTGAAGGAAAATAATTTACCCTTAAAGTTGCCATGACCTGTGAGAAATTGGGCAACACAGTGATCCACCTCCAGCTATGTCCTATCCAGCCATTCGCGAACTAATGAGAAGAACTGCTGGAGGCCGTGTCTGCCTTTGATGGAACTTTCCCACCTACATTTCCACTTTTTTTTTTTTTGAGGGTGGGAAATCATCCTATGACTTCTTCCGCTCTAGGGTGGAGCGGAAGGGCGTGTCAGACTCTTACTGACTAAAACCCACCCATGTTCCTCCCTGCCTTGAGTGCCCAGGGGCGAGGTAACTCTTTCGAATTTATCCTTAACCCCCGGACAGGCATCGGCCATGATAGGCCCCGTCCCTATTGCTGACAACTCTTTGAGGCGCGCGTGGAACACTACGCGCCGTCGATTCTCGGGCCTGGTGCTGATCGGGCGGCGAGTTACCCACTACTCGCCGTCCGCAGGCCCGACCTACATTTCCATTCAGATAAAAGGTCCTCCCCAACGTCAGTTTGAGGTTTAAGTAATCTAGAAATCTTGGCACGATCGCGTTGAGGTAAAAAGTCTGGGTCCGTAGTCTTTCAAGCAGAATAGTACATTGCAGCACTCGCTATACCTCAAAATCGACTGGAAGTACACCTGCAAGTACCGGTAAGATGAAGTCTTACCGGTACCGGAAATCTATGCTAAACTTTTGACTCGTCAACCTTCAAAGTAAGAGTGTACATCCATCGTAGACCTCATCCATCGCTTACCAGTAGCCGAAATCGAGGTTAGAAGCGGGCTCCTCAGGTCTCTGGTCGGGTAGGGCAGGAGTCCTGTAGCGGTGGTTACGACGTTTGTTCGCCACCCGTATGACATAAAACGCTACCGAAACCATACCTAAACTGCCTTTAACTTTAACGACAGCCTCTTCAAAAATATAACCTACAACCTTTACCCTCAGATCCCTATAACTTCTCCTAAACCAGCAATCGCGATAGCTTATCAGCCATTATCACTAACTGGCTCTTTTGGGTTCTATCGCTCTCATTTCCGTCAGCTAGAGCCGATGGCTGCAGTTAAGCGGCTCTCACAGTAATTACAGTGACTGTAACTGAAGTAGAGCAATCGAACTTGACCCCCAAACACTGACCTTCAACATGGAGTCACAGAAAAATTGTAGACTTATTGTATTGACTGTCACAATAATGAGTAATGGTTGTCAATAGAGTGATTAGGTGTGTAACACGAGTAGTTTAGTTATGTATTTGTGTACATATTTGATTATTTTGATAAGGCTTTCTTGACTATATCGCTGAAAATTTTCTTCAAAATAAATATTATGAATGATAGTTTATCTTTGTTTCAGCTGCTCTACTTTAATACTCGCATCAGCGATAGTCGGTAGTGTGCAGAAGTAAACAAAGATAATGTATACTTTATAGCAGAGCCGCCCGGGCCGCTAATGTTATCTCACTTCCGACGCGATCGGGAAATTCTCGCTCGTTCCTGTCACCCAATGTATGAGCCATCGACTCAAGCGAATGATAATACCTCCTTACTTTACGAGAGCAAGCGTCTATCGCTGGTACATTGCAATAATTTCGTAGCCACGAAAAAATACGTCATAAAAAAGTAACATTGGTTCGAAATGATTGGTGTAAAGGAAACGAAACGCGGCGACGGCGGGGCTATCGATCGACGCGGCTAGTCGACGCCGGGCCCTCGCGCGGAGCGCACGTATCGCGGCTCACACACACGGGTAACCTCACTGGCCACTCGCAGTCGACACCACGACCACACGGACATCAACACCTCTCGGTAAGTCTGTTCACTAACAACCCTTTTAAAAACACTCTGAATATATCGCGCGTGATGACAAATAAATTCAGTTTCCTTATAACAGTGAGTGTACATGTAATACATAACACAAACAAATATCTTCCGTAGTGGCTGATCTGTAATGTTGTGTATTGACCGTCGCAGCTCTGATACTAATTACATTACGTGATAAAGGAATACTGACTCATGCATAATGTTGTGCTGTACAATTGTACATTAATAATAAGGTAACGTCAGACGGATTCGCGCGCGTAAACTGAACGAACGCAACGTTTTTGAAGCCGACGATGTGAAATTGCAAGGTTTCTTGCCGCCAATAAAGTTAATTTAGAGTATCTTTGTGTGTTAAGCTAATAACCGGCTTTAGCAGGTTGCATAATCTTATTACGTTTACAGGTTTTATACAATATGTTAATTTCATTCGTGTAATATGTTACCATCTCCACATTTTCTCTCGTAGTGCTCGAATCGATTTCCCGAAATACTAATTAGCCCCTTGTGAAACGTTTTGAGCAACGTTACGTACGAACACCTCTACATTTAACACAAAATGCTATACTATAAATATTTTCTTTCAACTATATCTGCTAGCCCGAATTTCGTTTGTATATTTCACTTACAATCTGCAATGAACGGAACTGTGCCCAACAATGGTTATAAATAAGCACCTCAAGTGCCATTGCCTTCGGGTTACGTTCGTTGGGCGCAAAGCAATCGTCCTAATTGCTGGCTATAACATATTTTGATCGGCGACCCGTTCCTCGGAGCCTGCCCGCTTGACCCGACCCTGCCCGAGGTCTGCCCGAGTTGCTCGACCAGGGCCCGACTACTGTCCCGGGAATTCAGCTGAGCAAAGAGTTTTTAGCCAAACGGTACACCCGAACGATTAAAACGAATATGTAGACTCCGAAGGTCATTACAATTACAATCAAGAATTGTGTTCGTTTTATCTCTTGATGTAATAAGGCATTTCTCAGTATCAAGTCGGATTCTGCATTCCCGGAGTATAGTTGTAGGATCTCTCCTTACAATTACTCATCTAGTGAACATTGTGTGTACTTAATCTTTTGCCTACATAGGAATAGAAGAGTGATGAAGAGGAAAAAAAATGGTATATGTTACATCTGTTTCTGTCATTTTCCTTATAATAGAGAACAAAGGAACCGATAGACACCGCTGAACAGCCCTTGAATCATTCAACTTACGAGTATATCTATGAGAGTGTTATGTAGATACGCACTTGAGTACAGTGAACACTCGGTAACTACCAGCTAGTCTCTGTGACTACTCCCGAGTGTGCTGGCCATCGCGCGGGAACACAACAGCTGATGCACACAATACTGCCTCCCTTTAATTTACGGCCAGGGCTTATATTTATAGGCTACAGGTATGTCCGGAGGATAGCGCCAGGTTGTGTTGAAGGCTGTGATGTCTTACCAGTTTCACAAGTGGTCAAATATCCTTTATTGTAGTTCTCGCTAACGTATGAGGTGGTAAATAAGCTATATCTGTTGTGTGTAAGTTTCAATCGAATATTTCTATCGGAACAAAGAACATAATTTGTCACATTAGCGCCCAACTCCTAAAAATAATCATTTTGAAGGGATATTTGCAGTACACCCGATAGGACCATCCGAGACAGTTTTCGGTATTTTTCTTCATATTTCGTTAATGACGTTAACGTTCACTGTAAATTGAAGCTGTCCCAGAAAATCCCAAAGATACCTAATTAAACTGTCCAATTGGTGCTGAAGAAGTGCTCGCAAGCAGTACTTGGTAGTCAATGGAAGAACTTATTGAATATAACTATCTGCTCACAGCAGATCAATCTATTAGGTTTTCCATTTGAAATATTCTAGTAGCATCCCGGTAATTAGCAATAGGCTCTTATCTTTTACATGACACTTAAAAAATATATGACACACAAAGTAAAAGTGTTTATGTCTTTATGATAAATTAAACGAAGAATTTTATGAGACAAATTGGTTATAAAATAGTATATGACACAAAAAGTAGTACGTAGTAATTAAGGGTGTACTGTACCCCTCTGCTGCCTAATCATTTGGGGAATACTGGCCTTGATATGTTATTATGTCAGGTTTTGAACCCCCAATCTGTTCCTAAAAAGCTTCTTGTAATCACTCATTCTGCTACATCTTGACAGATCGACAGACCTACCCCACACAGAGAACCCTAGGCACAGACAGTCTCCGCGCCGTGCAAGATTATACACCATTAGTGACGCTCAGATGCTCAAATGAAAGGCTTTCACTCAAACCGTGCAATTACTAGGCGATTTGAATTATAATAATTAAACCGCATCTCGCTGATCTAAACTGTACCTTATTTTGATGTCATTTCGATATATTTTTGCATGTGGCACGGGTCTTAGTTAAGGTCGCTAGTTTGGGAGGGCGCTGGGCTGACCCCAGACTCTGAGAGAAAAACAAGTGAAGGGTGAATGTTTTAGACTAAACGATTTGTTCGGGAGGGTCAACCAGTGATGCTGTCTGCAGCAATGTGAATTGTGTCCAGAGTAACTGTATAACATTGGCTAAGTTAAAAATACGATTTTTGTTTAGGATCTTTTTCCGACGAAAAAATGGAACTCACTACCTGTGTTAAGTTTTGATTCACAATATATATACTGTGTATGATGAAAAAGAGCTCAACAACCTGGCCTTGTCAACGAATTTTAGTTCGTATAAAGCCACAATCCTGAATGAATTTGGTAGACCTAGACATTACAGTCACATTTCATCTCTTACGTTTTAGGAATTTAAGACCGTACATCGTGCTGAACCTATTAATTCAT
Organism: Polia nebulosa; assembly: GCA_951329385.1. Lineage (NCBI taxonomy): Eukaryota > Metazoa > Arthropoda > Insecta > Lepidoptera > Noctuidae > Polia > Polia nebulosa. The sequence continues at coordinate 29,047,018 of OX589610.1, read as the reverse complement.
CGTTGATCATGCATCCATAACCGAATGTACTACTTTCAAATTTCACAAGATCATCATAATCTCCTGAGTGATACTGATACGCCACCAAAGAGTATCGACCTACCGCAAGCGCTCCCGGAGGACAGCCGCGGTCCTCATGTAAAAGATGACGGATGTTCTGAGGAGATCGTCAGTTATTGCTCACTGTCAAACTTCGGATCGAGGTCGCCGCCTCACCGCCTCGCCGCCACTCCGCGCGAGCAGCCCATTGTTCACACTTGTAACTAGAGATATGGCTTTCACGAGGATATTGACAAGGATATATTCTTTCAAAAGAAAGAGCTAGTAAAAACTAGCAGAATTTTACGTATCGATATTCGTAAAATTAGCATTTATTTAGTTTTATATTTTCGGCTATGCATAAATAAAATGCCTTTGAATTTATCTCCCATCCACACTATCCTTTAAATTGTGCTTCTAAATAAACGAGAAAAGCTCACATCATTGTCAAGATGTTAACCAGTCCTTGAAGTTGGGACCAAAGATCTTTGCGCAGGCTGACCCGGAAATATGTCGTTCGTAATTAATTGAGAAAGATTCCTTGAGATTAATTTCTTTACAGTCGAGACTAACTTACGCTTCAAGCTGTCAAAATCAAAACACTTTGGCGTGATTTTGACAAGCTAAAGAGTTAGTTTACGTTTAGTCCAACTCTGGGTGCCTTAAAGAGTATGTATTATCGTAATTGATTGACATCTTCACTGACTATAATTAAACGAGTATAATAGGTAAACTCTCCTCATAAACACCTACCTACTACTAATCAATCTCTTCCCAGAACTCTCACGTCTGAAACATTAGACATGTCATGTTTGTAAATGGTGTTTAATTATAATATGCTGGTGAAAGCTAATTAAACATATTCCACGGAGGAATGGGACTGTGTGATGTTGCTTTGTGGCTGTTGTGATGTACAATATCAGACACAAACGATATATATAACAACATTTCGTTCTAGAATTCCAGATAAAATGCCGTACTGACTTTAAAATCTTCAATGAACTCCTTAACGTGTCGATGGTAATCTAAATTGATTTGGACCAGATTTTAGTAGGTACACGAGTTTGATGCTTTTAGTAGCGTCACAGTTCAGATTTGCACTTCAGCGTCATGGATAATTACAGCAAGAGCATTCAGTCGGGCATCATCGGCATACATTATATCGTTATAATTACACAGTCGCGTCTAATGCAGATGCTTGTGTAAATTCGCATTACACCACTGAAGCAATCAATGAAATCTTTTGTCATCGCTGATTTAATGCTCTATATGTAAGATAATATGAACTGTTCAGTATGTGGAACACCACCCACTGTGACACTCGACGGTCTTATCGCTTGAAGCAATCTCTTCTAAACTAAACGACTCATCAATGTGTTGTTATATTATGTTCGTGTGTAGTGTACTTATAATTACATTTGTAACCATCATTGAACTCCATATTCTGTAGAAGATCATACTTGTATTCTTCTTTCTTTTCATTCCTGCGTGACAGTGCCTCGGTTGCATTGCGAGAAATTGCACGTATTTAGTCTCCATTGCGAGTTTCTTCCTAAGAATTAAAGAATTAAGGAATTAAGTCGTCAATGCAGTTAAAGTCTTTGCAGCGGAACCCTTTTGTGTTGTGAGAAAGGGGTGCAGATCGAGGGAGGGTCTTTGTTCCCTTGAAGAGCGGTTGATAATTGGATACATTGAGTTTTCAAAATGCTGAAAGTGTAAATGATAACTAATTTTATTTTTGTAAATAGTTTTTAACTCAAAATTAGTTAACATAAAATTTGATATTTTATGTAGGTAAATAAGCTCAATACTTAAAACTTAAAAAGTTTATTTATTTTTTGCTTTTTAGATCTTTTTCGTCGGTTGAATTTTTTGTTAAAAAGGTTTTTCAATGTCCAATTAATGAAGGTTGACCATAAACTCCAAATATTTCGCTTTTCCTCAGCGAGGCGAAACAGCACAGCAGCACTCGTAACTCTGGTCCATTCACAAAGTGTGTGTGTGTGTTCGTTTTTACAAGCTTTTATTTTAACCATTCATGTACTTAACATTTTTCCATGAAAATATGTAATAACCTGCAACGTACTCGTACTGTAGTAGATATACTTTGTATCCGTATAAAGGAATGTCTTTGATATTGCTTTCTTTAATATTCCAGCGGCATCAATAAAAAGCTCGCGATTTTTGTTAAATGCAATTCAGGGGGAAATATTTTATCGGAGCCTGTCAAAGGACTTGTCCGGGCGAATGAAATGAATGCAGGAACATAATATTTTGTATTAAACTCCAGCAGATCGATCATTTTATTTTAGCTGGTCTATGGAAGCACGACTACCATGTAGCTAATCTGTATTTTACAGACGGTCGCATTTGCTCTGTTACTTATTTTTAGGATATTATCTGTATTCTATGAGACCCAAACAGTTTTTTGTATTTGGTTTTTCGTGTTTGTTAATTAAATTAAAAATTATATTTTTGCAAATCAAAAACTTTTTCCCCCTGTTTTTGAATTGAGCATTCAAAGTTACGATCATGTCAAACTCTAGTTTAATTCGTATTCGTATTCTTGGGTAAGAAGCCGGGGGTAATTTGGAATAGACTTCACGAAACAATACTTTTTAAAAACCGGTCTCTGCCTATTTTTCCTTTGAATTTTCAACCCTCAACATGACCACTCACCGACTCTACAGTTACTTCCCATACTACATAATCGATAACAGATGGTGTACCTATAATTCCAGAAGAGTAGGTATGTATTGCACCTAATCTGGAATGCAGCTCCAGCAGCTCCAGCAGCCCGCTCGCCGATACTCGACCGCGTCAATGCGACCGCGACCTCTCCTCACACTCACACACAGACTATTTAATGCTACAGGCTGCCAACTTGTGATAAGAGAAGCAAGTTAGTTTCTATTCTAGTCTTACACTGTTGAATTATGTAAATATACTCTATTCTCAAAGTTTTCGTAGATCGTTTGAAGACTGAAAATTCTGAAATACGCTTTCACTACTGACATATTACGAGTATGTATAGTTTTATGAAAAGGCGACTGAAGTCTTTGCTAATTTGGGAATGACCTTGACTAAAGTTATTTCCTGTTAACTCTCTCACGTGAAAAGTAGGTAGGTACAATAATTTGGCAGTACCAAAAATATCCAAAACACGAAATCCAAATATCCAAAAAACCAACACTAGAGTTACAAACTGTAGTATCGGTTATTTTGGATATTTCTGAGTCTCTGCGCTTGGTTAGAGCGGTTGCGCACTATGTCCGGTACTTATCCGATACTTTTCCGTGAAAATACGGTCCGGCGTGGTTGTAGAACAATTTGTATGGTAGGTTACGCACTACCGATCCGAGTTCGGTCCGAGTTTTCTATAGATCTCTATTTTGACGGATAAGTATTGAACGTAGTGCGCAATCGCTCTTAGGCTCGTACGTCTTAAAATTCAAGTTTCGCTCCAAAATTAATATTTTAAATTAATGCCATATCGCGGTCGCAACTAAAGTATTAATGGCCCTCCTACAATAGATGTCGCTACTGTCGTTATTTAATTTTAAAATTCAAAAGCGAATAATTATGAATGCAAGAGTGAATTAAAAGTAAGCATTAGGTCTCATTATAGTCGTCTGGCTCGCAGACGGTTCGTTCCCTTGTACTCCTTGTACTTGTAGGGCTCTCGTCTCATCTGTCCAGACTGCAGCATCGCGGTTGTTTTGTCTCATTGTTATTACATTAAGTTGTAGTCTGTACCTGAGCATTGTCGGAGGGTACCTAAGCTTATCATTCCTTTTTCTACAATCTGCGTCCGTTGAAACTTAATGAATAGAATGGTTTTCTTGAATAACGAGTTTATTCTTTGTTTTGTTTAAGAATTCTCGAGCTTATGTTTCAGTAGGGTTAGTCTTGAATATTAAAAGTTTATTTACATAAATGTTGATGTCGATCATCTTCTTCGTGTATTTTGTGCAAATATTGTGTCTAGCGTCATGCACAACCACAAACTCAACAGACTCAGAGTGTTTTTCTTTTAAAGGAAAACTAAGACACTATTAGAACCCAGACTTTTAATATTTTGCTATCAAAAGTCTTTATAACAACCATTCTTATGTCACCAACTATATCTTCACGTTTTTATAGTATGACTGAAACGTTACCCAAGCAACATTTAATTTTTCCAAAACTTTTGATGTTTTGCTGTGTTACGTTTTAAACTGTTATGCAAATTGTTTCAATATATCAATCTTCCCCTCGCGTTTTCCAACTATCTTGGGGTCGGCTTCCAGATGCTAACCAGATGCAGGTGAATACCAGTATTTTACATGGAGCGACTGCCTATCTGACCTCCACAACCCAGTTACTGGGTAATACGATACCCCGTGGTAAGACTGATTGTCAGACTTTATCTTAGTTATGACATATTATGTTGAAGTCTGTGATCGCAAAGCGTGATGTTGTCACAATGCATCAAGTGACGTGTTGAACAGCTGTTTGATCACACGTATTTTGTTATTTATCGTTTCGTCAATATTTTGGGGAGCACAAAATTATGTGAAAATACTTTAGCGGTTGTACCAAAATCACCTGTAATGGGTTACATTGGTATGAAATATGATAAATATAAAAATGATAGAACCAGCTGCATCTAAATTATAGCGAAAATCAAGCGGTAAAGGGTTAGGTTACAGTAGAAAATAAAATTTAATTTATTATTTTTGCTGTTATACATCTGATTTACAAAACCCAGCTAACATCGTGCATGTGTAGCTAAATCATTATATTTAGTTGCAAATCAGAATCTACATTGTCCTCGTCACTAATAGCTTAGAATTCCAACGTAAAAGCGCGCTTACGCTTAAAATAAATCACGTGCCTGTTGGACGCTAATCCGCATAAATCCCCGTCTCCACCATAATATAATAACTAATCACTTCCTATTGGCTGTCTCGCACCGGTAATTGACTTGTCACGCCCCCACTACCTGACACTCCTTTTGTTTACTGCTTAATGTGTGGATAACTGTGCATTAAAGTTTTCTCCAATTATATCAAACACATTTTTCGAGATTTTTCGTTTAACCGTTTTTTACTATTGATAGGCTGGCGTTTGACCACTCTTTACATCTCACAAGACGTGGTTGACAGTGGAGCTCGCTGGCCTTGAAGAAACCTATTCACTCTTGACTTAAAGACCCCTAGGTTGAGCTATCAGGAAACACAGACTCCACCAGGGAATTTCACTCTTCAGCTTAGTTCTGATATGAAGGTTGAAACTTTTATTGCTGACGGTACTGACAAAGTTTTATTTCTGAAAATTCTCGCTAAAGTTGTCTTTGGTACACGACGTGATGTTCACCGACTTGTCACGTATTGCCAACGATAGTTTGTTTTTGTTGAACTTGTTTCTCGAAGTTATGAGGTTGAACAAACGCAGTTTATTTCCTAATAATTTCTAATGAGCATGCGCAATGACAGAAATATTGCAATAAGTAGCGGTGGCTAATATTAGTTTCATGAATTCCCTTAATTTTCCGAGTCCCGTTTGCCTAACATTAGGACACTTCTGGTGGTAATTGCGTAAGTTTTATGGCGAAGTAAGCGCCTTCCAGCGCGGGTGGCTACTGCGAGCTGTTTGTTTAGATGAGGGCTATGTGCTCACTGTGCTCAGCGAGTATTAAGCGTTGTATTCTCACACTCAAGGGCACTTTCACACTTACTATATCTTCATTTGAATCGGTTGGTTACAAGCATATATTTTTTTGAAAACGGTTCGTACCTAGTAAAAAGTTACATGTACTACAAGTTATTTTTCAAAACATTTTTCAATTTCTGCTTTGTTTACATTATTGATAACATAATAAATTGCAAAAATATGCCATGTTTAGACATTCTATCTCATGTTTACTACTCGAAAACAAAAGTGAATCACCACGTATCTTCTTTTTTTTGCATTCTTCGTAACAAGTCATGGAAAAATATGAAGTAAGAAATGATTACCCAGTTAGAAGTAAGGAAAATAGTAATTCTTGCGGTTAAAGTCGCCATTCGTCAGTGTTCAGTGCAGTTAGTTCTAGTTAACGTAGAGTTCTGTTGGAGCGTTATGATATTAAATGAAACCAGCTTTCCTTCATGTTTTGTTAACACGAGCGCGTTTGTTGTAAAGATAATCTGACCAACGACCAAATATTTCATCGTGCTAGTAGTAGGTACATTTATTCATTTATTTAACACGTACATTCAAACTTTAGTCTCATAACGTTATTAAATTTATTCACAACTTATATGAGGCCTTTGCCCTGCAGTGGGACAGCACAGGCTCATAATAATAATAATAATAATAAAATATATGAGGAGGTTCTATGTCCGACTTTTTTTTTTTTTTTTTTGTGTTTGAGACTCGCAGTTCAACCATAGCGGTTGTCGACTGCTTAAGCGGACGTGCCCGTGGTGGTTTTAATTATTATTAAAGCCTCCAGCCAGGACTTATACTTAAACTACAAGCGACTACGCTGAGGGCACCCCCTTTGGGGTACGGACCTCGGCTCAGGGCGTCGCTGGGGGAGGCTATGTCCGACTGTATGTTCTTTTTTATATGTATGCCCACCGATTTGTCTGTCAATTGAGGACCGTTTTTCAAAATTCTTTTTTATCCGATATAATATACTCCCGAGGTGGTCCCATATGAATTTTATCGAAATTGCTTCAGCGGTTTATGAAAATCTGAACAAAAACGAAAAAAAACGTACGTATACCTTGATGACGTTTTGGTGTTCTCCAATTAGGACTATATTTAAATTCCAAGTTCTATGTTATTGGGGTTTTTAGTTCTGGGGTATAACAACTAAAAAGTGAAAAATAAAAAACTTTTTACAAACAAAACAACCGACTTCCAAAAAAAAAAAATACACTAAAAATTAAAAAATAACTTTAATTTCGGCAGTCAGTGACAAATAACGAAGAAATAAAATACAAATCTCAACTTCCGAAATTAAAGTTTAGTTATTTTTAAATTTTTTGTGTATTTTATTTAGTCGCTTGTTTCTAAAAAAAAAAGTTCTTTCATCAAAAAGCTTCAAACAGAACTAGCCAGAAAAACTACAGCAAGTGGGTTGTTTGATATTTGAAAGAGGTTTAGAAAGATAAACGAAATCCTCAATGTAATAATCAACAAGAGTTTACGCATGTACGGCTGGTTTATACCAGACTACGCGATGCAAGTGAGGGAAATGTGTTTATCAGTCTATGTATGTGTGTATGTTTGTTCATTTGTGGCACTATAGAGACCAAACTCGTGGGATGAATTCGATCATTCTTGTGTCAATTGATTCGTCTTAATCTTGCGAGTGCTACTAAAGGCACGACAGTAATTAAAATACAATATGGCGACAACCACACGCCTTACTGTGACGAACTATGTTAAGTGATGTACCAAAAGAAAGGGTTCGAGGAGGCGATTCCAAAAATATAACTCACTAAAATGTAGAAAAAAAAAATTCAAAATACCTGACTGAAAAACTACTCAAAAGTTCCAAACAAGTCACTTTCCCAGCAGTCGGTTGCAATTAGTGGCATGTAATCAATAATTGAACTAAAATAACTGCCACAAACTGCATGAGACCTCTTGGAAAGTGACTTGTTTGGAACTTGTTAGTAGTTTGTAGTCGGTTTTTTTTAAATATTCAATATTTTTAACCGACGAAAAAAGGAGGAGGTTCTCAATTCGACCGCACTATATATTTTTTTTTACTTTTTTTTATATATGTATGTGTATGTTCAGCCCTCACTCCGTCATTTATGAACCGATCTTGATGATTATTTTTTTGTTAGATAGGGTATACCTCAAGGGTATATGTCAAGGAAATCAGAATCTGATGATGAAATCCTGATAAAATTGAGAGAAACCTTCGAAAATTGGGCGCAAATATTGTTTCTATTTACTTTTCATAACTTAATCAGGTATTTGCATTGAGGATTCATCACACCATGAAACTGAACCGATGATGGAAACCATACCTTTCCTAAACAATAGAAATTAGACATAAAAACTGGTTTTAGTGACAGAAACCACTTAATATGCTTTGAAGAAAATACGTCTTTACAATATTGGAGGTAACCTCAGCTGGTCAATATCCTGGGAACCTCAAGGAAGGATGGTTACATCATTAGCTCAATGGCAAGAGGAATGATGAAGGATTAGAAGTTAGACTCAGAGTATTAAAAGATGATGCAAGTCACAAAAAATCATAAAATAAAAAACTTTTTAACAAAAAAATCAACCGACGAAAAAGAACTAAAAAGCAAAAAATAAATAAACGTAGAATAGCGGGTTAGGGATGTAGTCACTAATTCTACTCCGAATTTATGTTTGGTTTATGACACCGAGAAAGTACTCCATTCACAAAATCAAACCTTAGGACTCGTTTACACCGACAACAACAGCAGTAGTCTAACAAGAATGGCAAATGTCCGGCAATCCGCGCAATTGTCGGCAACTTCGCAACATTTTGGCAATCTCCGGAACGACTCGGCAGTTGCCGAAACCCGGCGCTCGCTTGTGATAACACTGCAGCTACTGTTTAGATAACAATGATTGCTGCTGTCTGAGCTTCGGAGAGGAATCTGTTGTAGGTGTACCTGTGTTACGTTGAGATAATAATCTCGGTGCTTTGCTTCAAAGAATTTAGAAATATCTCGGTATGATTATTATTCTCCTTTAGTGGCAATTTATCTGCATATATACTCGTATCATCGAGTTATTGAGAGAAATTGTATTACGTGCTTATTTCAGTATTATTTTAGGACATTCAAATGTTGCTGGTTATCTGCATTTTTGTCAGCTTACCAACTCATAGACTATGCTCATAAATTGATATATTGTGTAAGTATTGCAATTCTTCATTGATCGAAGAATTGCAATACTTATACACATATAGCTGTTGGCAGCCAAAAGCCTCCTCCTGACCGTCCACAAGAATAGAATAGCCTCTTACTTCTTCAAGGCTTTTCTTTAGGTCTACACTTGACACCTTACTTCCGCAACACCTGGCTCACCAAAAAGCAGTCATCTCGTGGCTCTGTGCATCGCTTTCTTCCCAAACCTGTCTTCTTTGGACCGAACCGGTCTCTTGATACCGTTGCCAAGTCCTCTGGACAGTTGAACGACTCACATTTTGCTGCTGAGACACGTAAATTTGCGAACGACCTTCTTCAAGGAGCGCTATGATTTTACCGACCATAATTGCTTAATCAATCACATCAGAATGTAGTATTGAATATAAATGAAAAATTAAATGAATTAATTTGAATAAATTATCCAAAAACTTTCAAAATATTAGTAATACGCACGTAAAAATTGGAGGATTATATCTTTGATAAAAATGCTTGGATTAGTGCCGGTCCTGCTCCACAGTCACAGCCACTTAGGTACACAAGTTAGTTTTTAACCGACTTCGAAAAAGGAGGAGGTTCTGTTCGACTGTTTTTTTTTTGGCAAATAACGATGAAATAAAATACAAACACCGACTTTCGAAATTTATATATCTGGAAGAGATGTTCTCCCTTTTATTATTGTATTATTTTATAATTGTTTTATTTGATTTTTAACCGACGAAAAAAAGGAGGAGGTTCTCAATTCGACCGTATATATGATTTTTTTGTTTTGTGTATGTTCAGCCCCTCACTCCGTCTTTTATGATCCGATCTTGATGATTATTTTTTTGTTAGATAGGGTATACCTCAAGGGTGGCCCCATGTCAAGAAAATCAGGATCTGATCATGGAATCTTGATAAAATTGAGAGAAAACCTCGAAAATTGTGGGCACGTTTAGCGTTTTTGTACGTATGTTCGGCCCTCACTCCGTTGTTTATGAACCGATTTTGATGATTCTTTTTTTACTATATAGGGTATACCTAAAGGGTGGTCTCATGTTAAAGACATCAGGATCTGATCATTGAATCCTGATAAAATTGAGAGAAAACCATGAAAATTGGGCACGAATATTGTTTCTGTTTACTTTTCATAACTTAATCAGATATTTGCATTTAGGAATCATCATATCACGAAACTTTGCTGATGATGGAAACCATACCTTTCCTAAACAATAGAAGTTAGATACAAAAAACTGGTTTTAGTGACAGATACCACTTAATATGCTTTGAAGAAAAGACGTTTTTAGAATATTGGAGGTAACCTCAACTGGTTAATATCCTGGGAACCTCATGGAAGGATGGTTACATCATCAGCTCAGTGCCAAGAGGAATGATGAAGGATTAGAAATTAGCCTCAGAGTATTAAAAGATGATGCAAGTCACAAAAAATCATAAAATAAAAAACTTTTTAACAAAAAAATCAACCGACGAAAAAGAACTAAAAAGCAAAAAATAAATAAACCTTTTAAGTATTGAGTGTTAACCTTATTTACCTACATAAAATATCAAATTTTATATTAACTAATTGTGAGTCGGCGCCAAATAATAAAACGATTAATTACCTACATCTAGCCTTCTTCATTTCTACGTACATATAAAATTTAGATATTTAATAATCAGATTGTTGTTTGGCGCCGACCCTTCTTTTGGGCTTACTCCCAGTCGGGGTAACAGCTTTCAACGCAATTCTATTTTTCTCGTTTCTCAAAAAAGAATAACTGTATCATAACCCCGAGGTTTGTTAATATTTTTTTGAAAACAAAGCATAATATCTGTACGAATGGCCGCGGGTTGTGTGGGTGTTCTCGTTAATACTGCTAGTGATGGTGTTCCTGTCAGCGCCCGGGCTCTCTACCCGCAGTCATTTACCGCCAGTACGAAGGTGGTCGTACAATACAATCGGCAAAGATAAATATCTAAAGGAAAACGAGAATTTATTGAGGTAATTAAACGGAAGGGATGTTTTGATCTTCGTTCTTTTGAGGTAGGATACATCGTTTTCTACTTTTACCTTTTGTATGAGGATTTTATGTGAAAAACCATACATAAACATTTCTTCCCTGAGGAGTCAGCTGGTGGGGTTTATTTTATACCCTGCTTTCGCCAGTTTTAAGCCTAAAATTAAGAGACGTTCTCGTTCCCATGGAATAGTAAAACGACAAAATTCCAACTCAAGATAGACATGTTAAAAAACTTTTTTACAAAAAAATAGAACCGACTTCCAAAAAAAACAAAAAGTGCAAAATAACTTTAATTTCGGAAGTCGGTGTTTCTGGTTTTGTTTCTTCGTTTTTTGACAGTTATTTTGCACTTTTTGTTTTTTTTGGAAGTCGGTTCTATTTTTTTGTAAAAAAGTTTTTATTTTTAACCGACGAAAAAAAAGGAGGAGGTTCTCAATTCGACCGTATATGTTTTTTTTTTTTTTTTTGTATGTTCAGCCCTCACTCCGTCATTTATGAACTGATTTTGATTATTCTTTTTTTGTTAGATAGGGTACACCTCAAGAGTGGTCCCATGTCAAGGAAGTCAGGATCTGACAGTGAAATCCTGATAAAATTGAGAGAAAACCTCGAAAATTGTGGGCACGTTTAGCGTTTCTGTATGTATGTTCAGCCCTCACTCCGTCATTTATGAACCGATTTTGATTATTCTTTTTTTGTTAGATAGGGTATACCTCAAGGGTGGTCCCGTATCAAAGAAATCAGGATTTGACCATGGAATTCGGATAAAATTGAGAGAAAACCTCGAAAATTGTGGGCACGTTTAGCGTTTCTGTATGTATGTTCGGCCCTCACTCCGTTATTTATGAACCGATTTTGATGATTCTTTTTTTTTTGGAAGTCGGTTGTGTTTTTTGTAAAAAAGATTTGTATTTTTAACCGACGAAAAAAAAGGAGGAGGTTCTCAATTCGACCGTATATTTAACCGACGAAAAAAAAGGAGGAGGTTCTCAATTCGACTGTATATGTTTTGATGACATAATAACAATCAATAGCACCCCTTGACCTTCCCTATTTTACAATATGCGAATTATTCAGTTTTTAGTTGTGATTCCCCATTAAATTGTGTTAACAACTGATATCTAGGCGGGCGATAGCAGCGATCGCGGTTGATTTGCTGTCATTTTTTGAAGAATTCCGTTGTCTGTCTCCGAAACGCATCATCAGATCTATATGAAATTTAAATGGGACCATTTCGGAACAAACCCAAGAATTTTGGAAATCCGTCTATAAATGACGAAGTTATGCCCGAACATACATAAAAAAAAATACAAACATCCGAATTGATAACCTCCTCCTTTTGGAAGTCGGTTAAAAATCCTGATGGACAATCTCACTAACACTGCATCACCAAGGAATCAAACCCAACACCCCTTGCTCAGCAAACTACTACAAGAGCAATCAGGCAGTCACGTAAGCCTAAAACCATACATATACCATTCTACGGTGAAAGGATGGCTCAAACTATTCAGACTTATAAAGTGAACAGCGACCTGCTCCCCTCACTGTACACTTTTCTAAAGCCAGGATGTCCCGCGTCGGTAATGTTTTCATAAACTCTGCTCCGAGCACTCGCAGTATTAGCCGATCGATTTCGGAAGTCGCGCCTTATCTGATGCGCGGAAGTAAGTACGGGCTTCTCATCTCCGCCGGGTGCGAATATATTTTGCAGAGCAGTACAAAGCAAGTGCTTTTGTTAGAAATGAGGGGGTTTTATAACAACCTTGCTGTAACGCGCGGCTTTGCCTCCGCAACCTTTTCCTCGTGAACCTTGGATTTTTTTCCGGGATAAAAGTAGCCTGTGGCACTCACGTGATAGTGTGGTTTTATCTGAGTGGAACAATGCTCATAATTGGATCAGTACTTTCAAAGATTATAAACAAACAATTTCATCCCTTTTTACTTAGATTTACTCCCGACTAGTCCCGACACCCATTTGCAGCCATTTAAGGAAAGAAACATAGTTTTTAGAGTTCCAAAAGTCCGAATGAAAAAACGGAACCCTTATCGGATCACTCGTGTGTCTGTCTGTCTGTCCGTCTGTGACAGCCAATTTGTTCCGAATTTGCTTGACCGAGAGAGTTGAAATTCGGTACACACATCCATATCTGTGACTCAAACACGAACGTGTACCCTAAATGAATTAATTTGGAATACGGGGGTCACTTTTAGGGTGAAACATGGAAAATTAAATAGCAAAGTTTTTCAAACTGTGTTTTGTTTTATTTAAAAAAAAATGATTTGTTCGGAACTCTTTCCACGCGAGTCCGACTCGCTCTTGGCTCGTTTTTATATTTTGGGTGTTTGGTTACAAAAAAGACTTTATTATATCTCTTTTCGGATGTTGAACAATACTATGCATAGTTTCGTATGTCTAGGCTCATTAACAACATAGGAGCATGACATTTTCATTAGGTTTTGAAAGTATTTCTGGAACTAATGATTTGATTTTCCACAGCTAAACGTTATCCTCCTCACAGAGTTGATATTCTGCGTCACTCACCGGCACGGTGGCCTGGGTATTGAACCTGTGGGTGTAACATATTTGTAATAAGAGCTCATTTACCTTTGCTAAACGCCGTGTACGTACCTACTGATCATGTGATGTGTCACTTTGTGTTTGTTCAGCCGTGGGACGAATATTTATGTATTTTTTCACTTGAAGAATTTTAGCAATTTGTTAGGTTGAATGTTAACATGGAAATTAAATGGGTATCTACTTATTTTGCGAGAAAAATAGGGCTCCTCAATATTTGCAGATAACTTAGATAGTAGTAGTAACTACAGAAGACGTCTTCTACACTTTACTGTAGGACTATTAATAGTACAGGGAGGAATATTAATAGTGCACACCTCACTTCATTAATAAATTGGTTTTGTTTGGTGTGTGTATTTAAATAATTGTATCATAAAATTTTAGGGGTTTTGTTTGGTGTTACTTGACCACGCGTTTATTGAAAAAACCGGTCAAGTGCGTGTCGGGCCACGCGCAATGTGGGGTTCCGTAGACCGTACTTCACATAAGTATTATTTTTTCCAAAAAAAACAAGACAAAAAAAGCAAATTAACAAGTAGATACATTTTATAAGCTGGGCGACTATTACTCTAAAACTAACAGAGGTAACTTAGCCGTGATAGCTTACTTAAATTTCGTTATAGTACTGCCGTAAATTTTTTCACATAGCCAAAAGCAACCATTTCGCTGACAGGGAGGGGGGGGGGGGACACACTTGACTCGAAAATTAGGAATTTCAAGCTTAATTTTACGCAAACGGATCCCTGAATCGAAAAATGGTTTCCACAGTTCCGTAATATATTTGAATGGCCTATCCAACGACACGCATGCAACGCACACCACACCATGGGATAGACGAGAAAAAAAAAACATTCCCACTTTACGTGTACAGGATTTTATTTTACCTTTTTGTCGGCGTGAGTATATCCATACCCAATTGTAGGTTTCTATTACCTACTGAGAGTAAGCTGCGGACGGATGGACAGACGAACATGGTGAAACTATAAGGGTTCCTTGTTGACTACGGAACTCTAAAAGGGGCTCCAATTTTAGGAAGAGACTCAAATATTATGAGTATGACTGACAGAGACGATCAAGAATAATGAACATTATAATTTTTAAAAATATCTTCTTTGTAATTATAAATGCGTCTAATAATCCCGTGGTCATTACATTACATACGTCACGGCATTGATACGGCACGACAAGCCCCAGCAACGTATCGTATCGTATCGCCGCGACATGCTTACTGTTCAGAAGCGCTTGATTTTAATCGTTTCAATTATTGCTTCCTCTTTGTTGACCCTTTTGCTCTGCGGTCACTGGTCGGACTGATACGAGGTTATCTGAATGAATTACGATGTGAACTGTTTTGTTTCACGTGAATATGTGTAGGGTACCATTCCATCATTGTTGTTTCAGCTCATATCCTTTGAAATAGGTAAAGTACGACCGGAACTTAATTTTTTTTTTGCTTTTCTGGATACTTGACTTCCTGATGATTTGTTGAACATGTCGTCAGGTTTTTCAAGTTCTTGTCTTTGGCAACCTAAAACTTACTCAAACAGTAATTGTAAAAACATATATTATTTTTTAACCAATGAAATAAAAAGGAGGAGGTTCTCGATTCGACCGTATATATATTTTTGTACACTCAATTTGCCTGCCTAGGCAAGCGGCCGCAGTCCTATTTCATATGTCCCCTTAATCGACTTTACTACCGGCCAAGTGGCGCCCTCATTGTAACAAACGTGACGTTGGATTCTTTAATATTTATTTTCTATGCTATGCTACGATTTTTTATTCGATGAGGGCGCCACTTGGCCAGTAGTAGTAAACGGAAGAAGAAAAGCTTTCTTAGTACGATTGTTATGTCAGCCAATTTTTCGATTCTCTCAAAGGTGAACAAAAACAATGCATGTTGATTGTTATGAATATTGCACCACCTTTTCCACTTACTTTTATAAAAACCTTTACAGTATTTTGGAATATTTATCTCGAGATCGTTTTCTGTACAGCTAGCTTTATTTTCTGCCCATTTTGTTATGTACCTATGTGGCTTATATCATAAGCAGGGCAACCATGCAATCTCAGCGCAAACGATGCACAAAACAGCCACTCAAACTTATTGTTATGTTATGATACTTCACGCCAAGCGCAGAGAACACAGAAGTGTTACATTATACTTTTACCTGTAGTTGAAACTCAGGGGGAAGATTTCATAGGCGTTCGGATGAAAACTGTATGTGTAAACATAAACACGGAGAATGAAAAATTTTAATATAGGACGAAAACGGAAAACTAGGTTGTTGTGTATTTATTATTATGCAAAACATATCGCCTTGCTTCATGACTTCATAACTTTTTTTTGCTAAAACGACCTTCAGTTAAACAAACAGAAAACCTCATAACTTCTAATACAGAACACATAACAGAAAATAACATGTTGCGAAATGAAATAATAAGAAACCGGCGCAACGATGGCAACATTATAAAAGTTTATTTATGTCAGCGCCATGAAAACCTATAAAGAGTGGCAGGGTTGTGCGAGGGGGGGGAGAGCTCTGAGCCGGCCGGCCTGCCAACACAAAAAACCTTTTAGCCGATACATAAGCACACCCAAGTCTGCGTTAAAATACACCGGCTCCCTAGGTTTTTTGCGCAAAAGCTGTCGGGGCGAGCCTATAAAGTTGCGATTGTTTTTGATGGCAGATCCTGGTGTATTAGCAGCTTTGCGGAGGTCTCACCGTCTGGTTAAGATGGCATTACTTGATGTAGCAATGAGGCATATGGACGGAATAGTCTCCGTCTTTATACCGGGGTAATGCTGCTCGAATTAGAGCTCCGGACTGGACCGAGTCTTGAAATCAAACTCATGTAAGCTTGGGTAGGTATGTAATGCGATGGAGGAATGTAATGTGATGAATAGAAGGATTTAAACATTGTACACAGAAATGAGCTGAAAAAGTTCGTAGTTTGGCTACTTGGTCACGTCTCACGTCGTAGGTTTTATAGATTTGGATCAAAGGTAGAACGTAACTTTTCTAGGAAAATAAGTGTAAACCCTATTCGTACCTTTTAAAAACCACGTTATATGAGCAGTCGGTTGGAACAATCTAACAATTATTTATTACTATTGGGGCCTCTGAACCTTTTTACTTATCAGATTTCACTGAATTGTGAGAGATGATAAGCAGCTTATGCCCCATAACATCATATAATTTTCCGTGACTTTCACAATAGCGTCCCCTATTTTGTATGCCATAACCATTATTATGACCACTAACTCATGTTTAGTGAAGATGAGTTTCCAAGGCACGGAACCATAGAAAGTATGGGCATACGTACATTGTACCTACTCGTATGTACATCTACACAAACTCACGCCTTTTTCCCATCAGGAGTCAAGCAGAAACTACAGCAAGCCTCCTGCTACGATCCTTACGTACCACTTTAGCTTCGCTTACGTTCATAAAGCTGGCACTGCACGCCCTACACGCACTACACGGACACCGCTGTGAGGACCACCTGGCTTTTCTGAAGAATTTCACCAATCTTTGTATTTGTTTGATTTTCATCGGAATGTAAATACACTAGAATTAGTGTGCTTTTTGCGTAATTAATGTAGATACTTCACCAATGGCTGTTGCGTACGTTTATTTGATGACGCTTCTATCGTCCTGCGCCCGCGCCGCACGGAGACAGTAATTCGACAATATTTGATAAAGACGCAGTATTCGGCGCGAAATGTTTAACGAACTGCCGCATTTCACGTTTCATATTACTGTCAACCAGGATTTATCGTATCATTTTAAAAGACTATTCGCCGCTATTATATTATTCACTATTTGCCGCTAAAGTTGAGGTGAGGTAGAATTTAGTAAGTTTATGATTGTTTTCAACTTTTACAGTTCGTTTCTAAAAATTATTTTTCCACCTTTTAATAAAAGGCTCAACAACTTTTCATTAGGAAGATTGATATTAACTTTACATTAGGAATCAATAGCAATATCCCACCCACACACACAAAACATTTTGGGACCACATTCATTGTAGGTAGGTACAGCTAAGGAGTGGAATTCTCTGCCGGAGTCTGTGTTTCCTGATAGCTACAACCTGGGGGTCTTTGGGTGTCAAAAGTGAATAGGACTTATATGCAAGTGTGGTCCATCGTCAACCACATCATCGCTGACCATCAGGTGAGATAGTGGTCAAACGAGAGCCTATGAATATTTAACAATAAATAATTACAAAACTTTTGAAATCTGTCGCAACAACCAAATAATAATTGTCAACCGTCAGAATAACTTTTGAAAGTTAACTGTTTTGAGTAGTGGTGGTTATTCAAATGGATATTTCAATATCGGTATGCATTGAATCTATTGCATACTAAAATCTGAAATGAGTACCAAAAGTATCAAAATGATCATGTTAATAGCACAAATTGAAAAAAGTATTTTCAGCGAAGCCCTGCTCACACTGTTCCACAAATATCATTACAAACTGTCTTAGCTCTAACACATTAGTTTTATTTAAAAAAAAAAACAAGGGGAGTTCCTGCTCATATATAAAGTTTAGAACTTCCTTTGAAGTCGTTCCTTTCGCAATGTGCAAGATTTATAACTACGTTTATCTAAGTCTGCCACACCGTTTTGTCACTAAACTATTTTCCTTCGCGAATGTTATATTAAAAAGAAGACCGCAATCTGCATGGCTGAAAACGGATTTTATTTTAAAAGAGTATTCATTTCATCACTCTATTAAGGGCCTACCTCCCCATAAGTGGCGCCCTCATTGAATAAAAATTCGTATCTTAGCATATAAAATAAAGATTATCGCGACATAGGATTCTTTAATCTTTATTTTCTACGCTTTGCTACGATTTTTTATTCAATGAGGGCGCCACTTGGCGGCTATATACCCCTTAACAAAAAAATTGAATATTTTCAAAAAAACTCCGACTGAATTAACCAACTAAAAAAGTTCCGAACAAGTCACTTTTCAAGCAGTCTAATGCAGTTGGTATCTGTTATTAACCGACTTCGAAAAAGGAGGAGGTTCTATGTTCGACTGTATGTATGTATTTTTTTGTTTATGTATGTCCACCGATTTCTCTGTCATTTGTAAACCGATTTTCAAAATTCATGTTTCATCCTAAAGAATATACTCCCGAGGAGGTCCCATATAAATTTTATCTAAATTGCTTCAGTGCTTTTCGAAAAACTGAACAAAAACGAAAAATATATAGACCTCGATGACGTTTTGGTTTTATCCAATTACGAGTATGTTT
This sequence comes from Polia nebulosa, assembly GCA_951329385.1. Lineage (NCBI taxonomy): Eukaryota > Metazoa > Arthropoda > Insecta > Lepidoptera > Noctuidae > Polia > Polia nebulosa. Next base: position 29,028,244 of record OX589610.1, on the reverse strand, counting down.
TAATTCCACGTTCCATGTTATTGGGGTTTTGAGTTCTGGGATATAACAACTAAAAAGTGAAAAATAAACTTTTTACAAAAAAAAACAACCTACCTCCAAAAAAGAAAATACACAAAAAATTAAAAATAACTTTAATTTCGGAAGTCGGTGTCAAATAACGAAAAAATAAAATACAAACACCGACTTTTTTTATTTTTAATTTTTTAGTGTATTTTCTTTTTTGGAAATCGGTTGTTTTTTTTGTAAAAAGTTTTTTTAGTTCAATTACTGATTTCATGCCAACAACTGCACCAGACTGCTTGAAAAGTGACTTGTTTGGAACATTTTTAGTTGTTTTTTAGAGTCGTGTTGTTATGTAAATATTTTTTATTTTACACATTTTATTGAGTTATAGTTTTGGAATCGCCTCCTGAACCGAACCCTTTTTTTGATAATCCACTTAATATAGTTCGTCGATTTTCATTTTTTTTTCTTTTTACAATAATGGCGTCTGATTGTCGCCATATTGTATTTTGATTACTGTCATGGCTTTAGTAGCACTCGAAAGATTAAGACGAATCAATTGACGCAAGAATTATCAAAATCAGCCCACGCGTTTGGTCTCTAAAATACAACAAAGGAACAAACATACATACATACTTAGGCTGATAAACACATTACCCTCCCTTGCGTCACGCAGTCGGGTCAAAAAGCCCAGTTTTTGTATTTGTTCTACTATTAGGGAGCAACATTCGATACTAATCGATGAAATCGTCTATTACAAGGCAAAATAAAGGCAATACATTTCGCTCGCTTCCTTCACGGTGGATACCAGTCACATTGGCCTCTTGTACTGGTACAGTGACACGAGACTATGGGTCAAGCTATGCTGGGTCCTGTGAGCCGCCACGATTGAGTTTGTCAAGCGACCTTATTGCTCGCAGCTCGATTATTTATAGTGGTGGAACATTATTAGAGGGGCTCCATCGAAGTGAGCCCATACATCTAGGAGTTTTATCGCTTTAATGCATACACAAGTGGGTAGGGAATTCGGGATCAGTGTTTAATCGATGTTACTGTCTTTAGTATGGATGTCAATTCTGAAGTCGTTTAGCGGTCTTGCCCGCTCTGCTAAACAATACATCAGCCCTACTTAGGTTGCTGTAAAGGTAATCAATCAATCTGCCCGCACCTTTTCACAACTAACTTGGGGTCGGCTTCCAGTCTAACCGAATGCAGCTTAATACCAGTATTTTACATGGAGCGACTGCCTATCTGACCTCCACAACCCAGTTACTGGATAATACGATACCCCTTGGTAAGACTGGATGTCAGATTTTCGGGCTTCTGATGACCCGTAACGACTGTTAAAGATCTAGGATTGACAGCTATCCAAGGCACGGAGGAGTCTCGGTATATAAAGATGGTCACCCATCCATGAACCAACCCCGGCAAGCGCAGCTTAACCTGATGGATCGACCCGTGCTGTAAAGGTAATCGAGGATAATTATTATTGAACATCCGCTGACACGGTCTAGGAATACTTTTCTGCAATCCAATACAATTTTGTATTTTTTATCCGCACTGCTTATAAATTGTGTTGCAGGCATATAAGTTTATTCTCGGGTTTTTTCTACAAACGGGACCATAATATTTAAAATACTGAACCATAATGAATGAAGACATTCAGAGTAGGCTTTTAGCGAAATTTTAAGTTAACAAGGCTTTTAGGAGCAGTTCCTGTTCCAGACTTACCTTCATTTGCCGATTCTGTCCCCTTGCTGCGCATATAGTACCAGGGCCATATAAATTGAAGGGCAATATGCGACCCACGTGCGGAAACTACAATCATTTATCAAAGAAAACCGAGCCCCTTCTCAGTAACTAAGCTACAAAGACGCCTCCTCACAGACTCCAGTACAAGGAGCCGAAACCCCTGAACTACAGAGCGTGCAAATTGTATCAAAGGCAAGTTGCAGTGACTCCAATTACAGTACACCCTGGGAATGCTGGAGACTCTGTACAGGAACACATGTAGGTCAAATGCCGATCATTGGGTTAGCACTGAGGCACTGTTGCAGGAGGCTGTGGTGCAAGTCCTTTGTCTTTGACGAGATCTTGCTATATGCAAGTAAGAAATTTTCTCATTGTGAAGTTCTAGGTTATTTTTATGTTAATTTTAGATATATACGGTACATTCACCAATATTGAATCAACTGGTTATATTATTTTTACGGCTGTCTAAGATGTAGTCATTTTCAAAAGTTTTAAGTATTGAACTATTTAAAATATCTACGCGATATGCTCCAAGTGTACGGGGATGCGCGATATCGGTTGCTTCGCGTCGCGCCATCAGGAAAGTAGTCAAAAGTATATGTTTTACACTAGATTTGTCATCAATCAACGTATCGCTATTTATTGTAACTCATAATTATGGGCGATTTTTATCCAATGCCCACACTATTCACTTTTTACTTTTATTACCCATAATTTCATTTGGCACACTCACCAGCTACTATATTCTGTTCAATATTCGCCCGGCCCAGGTCCAGCTTGTTATTCGAAACAGCTGAATATCGATAGCGAGGCTCAAAACAAAGGCGTTGTCTGCCATACGTTAGCATTACCGACGAGGGAACCGAACGCCGATCCATTACAACAAGTATAGTAGTCACCGCTGAGCTATTGGCACCATGCATCATTGTTCTCTGGCGTTTGTTCGAGCATATTACGTAGATGTATGAGTTGGGGACATTTATGAATGTTCCGCATTTTGGATGCCAGCCATGTTAGCCTATTGTTATATTATTTGGAAAATGTAGGGCAGAATATTTTTCTGAAAAGAAATGCTCAGCATAATCTTGAATGTCTAATTCTTCAAATTGTGTACCGCTGACGACTCAGAACTGCCTCGTTAGTGGTTGTCTCGAATCTCGAGTCACGTTACGTCAAGCGAAGCATTTGATTTTTCAGTTTGTTAAATTCAGTGTTTTGGATTTCCTGTTGCGTGCTCATTTCTCGAGATTCACTTGGAAAATTGAGAACGTGGTTTCAAATGTCAGCATTTTGTGTATTACTTAAAAATTTCAGGATGGGATTTACCTGAAGATCTGATAATGTACGCCCTGAATGGACGTTAACATTTTGAAATTTGAAGATTTCAGGTTTTCAGAAAGTTTAAGGTAACATTGTAGATGCTTTTTTAATCGTTTTTAGGTTTGTGTTATTGAAATTCATTATGCCGACAGTTATTTACATATTATTTTTATTTTTAACTTTTCAAATATTTAGCAGCTTTATGGTTTAATAAGAATGAAAAAAATCAAAATAATTAATCCAGCCTGTGGTACTTACCACTCGTGGGTAGCTTATGCTGCGTTTTCATTCAGTGGTTTAAAGTAAAAACGTTGTGGGCGCGGCTCTGCTAAATAAATGATCATTTGAGCGGCTCGGGCTCGCGGCTCGCGCGTCTCATCCGGCTCCACGGCTCTCCGGCTCCAGCCCTTCATTCATATCACATGCGTTTGGCTTCCAGACTCAGAGGGGTTTGCCCGGCGAGGAGTGAGGTGGGCCGGATATGCTTTTTTAGGAAGGATTACGTTGTCAGATTCCCGAGTGTACCTATATTTTTTAAGTTATCGAAAAAAGGAAGAACATCTACATTATATACCTATTTAACGAAGGGCAGTCTTTTTTCAATCTTATGAGAAACTTTACAAGCACCATAACAATTCACTTCTGTTTTTCACAACAAAGCGCTAAGCAGAGATGTGTACTGTAAAGTACATAACATTTAACAAGTAAGCTGTGCTTATCCTACTAGTATTATAAATGTGAAAGTTTGTGAGGATGTATGTATGGATGTTTGTTACTTTTTCATGCAAAAACTACTAAACAGATTTTGATAAAACTTTACAGTAATATTGCATAAACATCAGAATAACAGATAGGCTATAATTTATAATGAAGGGATGTACTGATTCCAAGCGAGCGAGGCCGCTGGTAGAAGCTAGTCAGTATATAAGTAAGTCCATGTACTGACTTTTTCCCTCTTCGAGTCGATAGCAAATTTTTAAATTTTTCGGTCTATGAGTGGTGTTATTGCTTAAATATATCAAAACCATGTCTCTAATTCATCGGTATTTGTATCTTTTAAAATGGCCAACACCAACTACCTAAAAGAAACGTCCTTCAAACCTCGCGCGTTTCCTTTCACCAGCACTGACATAAAACGTAACAGATCAAGTTATCTTTCTTTGTTTCCGTCCGTCAAGCAACTGACACGGCTATCTTTTATGCTGAGCGGGTGAATGGGTGAATGGGCGGGTAATCAGGGCACGGCCTCGCAGCCCTATTTAGACCGTTGTCTGTCGCTGCTCGCTGGGTAATGCCAGGGTTCAGGTTTTGAGGGACTGCTTGGCATTGAGAATGTCGATGCTTTTCTTTTGATTAACACACTGGTTTAAGCTTTAAACAGACGCCTGATTTTCCTGATTTCTACAACCTGTTTCCTCCAAGCTTTTTAAGTCAAGAGTGAATAGGTTGCTTCTAGGCAAGCGTGCTCTATCGTCGACCACATCATCGCTTACCTATCATCCGGGGAGTTAGAGATCAAACGCGAGTCCATTAGAGTCCAATAGATAAAAAATTGAAAGGACACGATGTCCAAGGTATCGTCAGCGCGTCACGATCAAGTTGGCTTGTACTTAGTTGTTGTATCGTCAGCGCGTCACGATCAAGTCAGCTTGTACTTAGTTGTGGGTTTATATAATCTTTTTACAAGCACATAGTTAAATTTATAGTAATTTTCTTTTAGGATCTTATCTGCGTCTTCTAGCAGCAGAGGAAGGGTAGCCTTATATACCTACATTTTACCACTTACTCTATGTGTGTAGCACATGATACAGACGTCGAAACTATCAACAATCATTACATTTCACACAGTTGATAGCCTACGAGTAGCTCTCTAGTGCCTTAAAAGCTTTCATATACATATCCACCTACTTGTCTGTATACCCTAATACATACTGGCGCAAGAAGGTACATATTTTGCTACTTTACATCTTGAAGTGAACGGAGTTGCTATATAATTAATTTTCTTTTACATTAACTTAACGGTTATTCCCGGATGTTTATCTTGTCCCAATCTTTAGAAATTATTTTCCATTTTCTTTGCTGTATTATAAGGCCTCAAAGCGACTGTATTTCATTCTTTTCATTTACGAATTCTCTTTCCAATTAAAATCTTTTGCAAAACTGATTTATTCATCCTGAAGATGACTAAATCAGCTTTCAGGTAGGTACGTACTTTATTATTTGACGTGTAAGTGTTTATTTATTATTATTACTTATTTACTGAAAATATTCCCTATCGGTATTATAATGTTAGGAGTCTTTCCACAGTTTATATGTAGTTATAGTTTCCACTGACTGCTATCTATGTGTAAATGCACCCATAACACTTCACGAATCTCAGTTGCCAGTTACCCCAGCAAACACAGTGTCATTAGCTGAAAAACGAGATGACAAATGGTTGGCGAGGAGCTGAGTCCGTGAGTTATGAGTATGGTCGGGTGGCGGTGACAAAGGACGGTCGGCACGCTGCGACACCGTGCCATTGTGTGCCGTTTTTGTGTGCTCCTGTTTGATCATCTAGGATAAGGGATCAAAGGAAGATGTCATTATGAAGGCAAGGGAGAGGAGGATGTCTCAACTGTGTCTGACTTGTGAGATATTGTTTTGTTAGTTTGTATGTAAGACTATCTTGAAATGGGAAAATTAAAACAACGGACGTCTAAGGGCCGATTTCACTAACGCTTAAAACGCGTTTAAGCTCGCTTAAACGCATTTAGCCGCTGTCATAAAGCTGAAGAGTTTTTGGTTCAACGCGCTAATCTCAGGAATTACTGGAATTGAAAAATTATTTTTGTGTTGAATAGTCCATTTATCGAGGAAGGCTATAAACTATGTAACAACATGCTGCGACCAACAGAAGCGAAGCATCAATCAAAAATGTGGCAAAAACGGAAATAAAATCCTTTTGAGAGAAATTAAATTAAAGTTAGGCAAAAATTATGAAAGACGGAACGGTGTTCGGCTTTTAAGGATCTAAAAAAAGTCCTTAACAGCATATGTCTATCTTTTAAGGTTAACTCACTATAATCTTTTTATGGTTTTTATTTTTGACGCTAAGCTTAGTTCAGTAAACGTTAGTTTATAGAGCGAATGGTGAAATCGGCCCTTAATTGTTATCTTTTGTGAATTTTGAAAGATTTTTTATGTTGAAAAGCTGAACTAACTTGCGTTTAAGTTTCTATCAAAAAATATTTTATATCATTAAAAAAGAGTGAGAACTACTCTGTTCACGAATGCCAACTAAAACACTTAGGTACCTATTTTAGATTTTAAATCTGGATATTATATCTGGGCACGATTCCAAAATTCTTTCTGTGCGATTATACTCTTTGATTCAAACCATTTTGGTAAAAAAATGTACACCAATATATGTAGATACCTACCTGCAGATTTTACGTACATATTATGCTATAGCAAATACTTGTATTATGTTTCTTCACAAAGGAAATGAGATTGCTTTTTATTTGCCGCCTCCTCGCCGATAGTTATGAGCTACAAATATCGCGCCAACATTAATTCGGCCACAACAAGACTGGAGAAGATCAGACAGATCTCAGATAAAGTTCAGATTGAAAGCAGCCATGCTTGTACTATCGACGCTGCGGCGCCTTCTTTTATTAAACAACCATTTTGGACTCGATACTTTTTTGAGCAGAAGTTAACAGAGTTCAAAAAAGGAAAATGTGACAGTTTACATACGATAAAAGGTCCTGTTTTGTTGGCTCTAGAGGCTTTTTGCGATGCTTGTGTAATCATGCGGACCTGTGCGGCCATGGTTATACAAATAAAAAATAATTACACTGAGCCATTTAAAGCAAGTGTTTTGGGTTGTTACAAGCTCTGCTTAGCTTGGGACTAGATGGCGTTGTGTGATAGTTGTGGAATATTATTATTATTCCGTTTATTCATTTTTATAGACATATTATTTACATTTTTAAATATTTAAATACAAAGGATAAAAAACATTTAAAAATATAAAAAATAGTATCCCACCGGTATCGGGAATAGGGTCCAAGCTACCGGCGGTCAGGGCTCCAGAGATAGGAACCGCCTGACAATGCGAGCCGTGTCCAGAAGTACTGCTTTCTGAATCAAGCCCTTGATCCAGCCGCCTAACGAGAGCCTCCTGAGGTGTTGGTCGAGGCTCGTGGCTATTAAGCCATTGGCTGACACAACTATCGGTACAATGATCGCTGAGTCCACATCCCACATGTCGACAACCTCGCGAGCCTAGTCAATATACTTGATTTGTTTATCTTTCTCGGCTTTCACGAGGTTCTCGTCATGTGGGACGGTAATGTCAACAATCATTGCACGCCTCTCGATTCGGTCCACCACCACTATATCAGGCTTATTGGCTACAATAGTCCTGTCAGTGATGATGGACCGATCCCAGTACAATGAGATATGACCATTATCGAGAACTGGGTCGGGCGCATATCTGTAGTACGGCACTTCCGATTCCACAAGAGAGTACTTCAGAGCAAGTTGCTGATGGATAATCCTGGCTACAAGGTTGTGCCTGTGTAAGTACTCACCGTTAGCTAGACGAGAACAACCAGAGATTATGTGGCGGATTGATTCTCCCGGACGATGACATGCCCGACATATGTCAACCATGCCGTCCTTCACAATAAATCTCCGGTAGTTTTTCGTCATGATAACTTCATCCATAATTGCACAGACAAAACCTTCGGTTTTCATTAAATGTGTTTAACTGTACCTCTTCACATAGAGCCCACACTAGAGCCTTGTTTTTTTTATATTAAATAGCTATGTGCTAAGTCTAAATACCAATTTGAGCAGGTTCTTAATTCAAAAAATTCTATTGTTAACAATTTGAATCTCTCTTTAGCAGTTTTTTTTTAAACTTAGCATTTGGTTAGCTAGTTTTACAAATAAGTGTGCAAGTCCTTAGGTCATCCGCACACGTAATTAAATTCCAACTTGTCGTGAACGTCTTGCCTGACCTTAGGGAGTTTCGTCTCGAGTGTAAATTAGATCGCGCTGTAATTTTCTACCCAATGTCTCGTTATCGGGAAAATTTGAAGGAAATTTGTAAAAGAAATACACATGGTAGACTTTTGATTATAGCGGTGGAGGAGACAATAGAATGATGTATGAAAAGATATCTCTCTATACAGGATTATCTTCGAGAAAATGTATAGGTTAATCAAGTGCCTTACATGCCATATCGTCAGTCATTTTCGGTCACCCTAAAAAAATTGAGCTCAGTCGTGTGTATGAGATGTGATTTTAAAGAATAAATCTGAATTTTTAGACGCATAACTCGATTATAAACATGCCGGCAGTCAAACATGGAAAATTGGTGAAGTTTTCCGTGGGTAACATTTCTGCCTACTCGGTTCGCAAACAGAAGCGTGAAGCTACACCAATTAGTGAAGAGATAATACAATAGGGCAGCAAATGTAGCAGAATGGCTGTTTAGTCTCTAACAGCGAGATAAAGCGCGTTTAAACGCTGCGTCTGCAGTCGGGAATGTTCGGAAGCCGACGCGGGAATGACGCCGCCGGAGCTGACGGGATAATCAGCGAAATAGGCTGCAGATGGAATCCTAACTAATATTATTAAAACTGGCCAAGTGCGAGTACTCGCGCATGAAGGGTTCCGTATCATCGTACAAGATTATACGCCTCTATATGTTGCCATTATTAAGATCGAGCAAATAAAAAACACGTTTCTAACAGGGTATAAGGGGTGGGGGGGGGGGGGGGGTTAAGTATTAATTATGTTTAATGCATGCTAATCTAGGTGAATAAAAATTGCAATGCTTGCAAAAGGCTGCTAAGTTATAAGTACCAAAAAAAAAAAAAAAAGTATAACACCAACATTGTACACTTAGTTCGCAATAAACGTTTTGACTTTGACTTTGACTTTGACTTATATAATTTTTGATTTATTTTTATTACTTGTTGTTATAGCGGCAAGAGAAGTACACATTCTGTGAAAATTTCAACTGTGTAGCTATTACGGATCGTGAGATACAGCCCGCTGACAGACCGACGGACAGCGGAGGCATAGTAATAGGGTCATGTTGGTTACCCTTCGGGTACGGAACCCTAAGAACGAATGTGAGTCTATTTGTTGGTTACATTGTCACGACCGATCAACATGAATTTCGCATACATACATACACGTGCGATGCATATACATGTACATTACAGGACACAAAAGTTACTTCAAACTTACTCGTAGATAACTTTTCAGATACCTATCTAGGTAGGGAAAAGCACGCAAGTAATCGCCCGTAAAAATAGAGCATCAGTTATTTGAATTAATTAATCAAACGTTGTTTATTTTTGTTTTTTTACAAGCTTATAATTAACTTGCACTGTTCGTATACTTAATAAAATTTAAAAATCAATTAAAGAGTAAGATATGGCTGGATTTAAGAAGTAATTTAAAGAATTTCTATGCAATAAATGCTATTATAATTTAAATATTTTTATTAATGATACTTTGACATCGAAATTTAATTCAATTATTATTAATATTATTTTTTATTTTTGACTGATATCCCTAATTTGACCTATTATTATTAATAATTTATTCACTAATGTAACCAATTTAACATTTGTACGCCCATGTGGTAGAATATGTTGTGTAATTTTAAGACCATGTAATATACATACTGACCATGTTCTGTCAAATCAATAATTATGAATATGATTAAGATTATGTTTGTAAGTTGTTCGTCAAAGTTTGCAAACTAAATTAGAACCACTTCCTCTGATCCTACGGAGTTGAGTTTTTATATTTGGGTTCAGTTCCGATGACAATGCATTTTACTGATAAGCATGACCTGAATCGAAATCCAGGAGTTTAACTCCAGATGAAGGAACTCTTCAAAATCTAAATATTGTGTATGTCGAAGATGAGACAGGGCGGTTATTTTTTATAAATACGCAGAACCGCTGACCTTATTCTGGTCATCGGTTCTGCTATAGCTACAACGGATTTTATTTGAACTATAAGGCAAACTTAAGGAATTTAGAAAATAAAAACAAGTAAAACATTCAAAGTAATAATTTGTTTAATCAAACAGACATAGATTTTACTCACAATGTTTCCTTCCCAAAAATCAGCAGCAAAGTGAGCTCCGCACTCAAGTTGCGCCTTTTATAAACTTGTTCACCCCACCAGAGGCGAACGTGAATCACAAAGCACTATAACGTCAGATAAACAGATGACGTTTAAACACTGCTAACACAGTAAATTTTAGGTATTACCATTTACAAAACAATTTTCCAAAAATTCAAGTTATTTAAAAATAATTAGAATTCAATTTTAGACGCATTATTAGATTTAGTTAGTCATGGTCTTGACATCAACTGTCATAACCACTACCAACCCAATCTGAGGTTATTTTAATTATTACAAACATAAAACTTCTCTAAATATTGGTACTGATTAAACATTTGTGATTTGTAATGAAACTTAAGGTAATTATTTTATAGTGAATCAATCAAAGGCAACAGAATCAGCTTAATTAGTGACCAATTAATCTTCGCGGCGACATGTATAATTATGATAGCCGGTCTATGAGCTTGTTTTAATGATGGTAGCCGGTCTATGAGCTGGTTTTAATTATGATAGCCGGTCTATGAGCTTGTTTAATTATGATAGCCGGTCTATGAGCTTGTTTAATTATGATAGCCGGTCTATGAGCTTGTTTAATTATGATAGCCGGTCTATGAGCTTGTTTAATTATGATAGCCGGTCTATGAGCTTGTTTAATTATGGTAGCCGGTCTATGAGCTGGTTTTAATTATAATAGCCGGTCTATGAGCTTGTTTAATTATGATAGCCGGTCTATGAGCTTGTTTAATTATGATAGCCGGTCTATGAGTTTGTTTAATTATGATAGCCGGTCTATGAGCTGGTTTTAATTATGATAGCCGGTCTATGAGCTTGTTTAATTATGATAGCCGGTCTATGAGCTTGTTTTAATTATGATAGCCGGTCTATGAGCTTTTTTTAATTATGATAGCCGGTCTATGAGCTTGTTTTAATTATGATAGCCGGTCTGTGAGCTTGTTTAATTATGATAGCCGGTCTATGATCTTGTTTAATTATGATAGACGGTCTATGAGCTCGTTTTAATTATGATAGCCGGTCTATGAGCTTGTTTTAATTATGATAGCCGGTCTATGAGCTTGTTTTAATTATGATAGCCGGTCTATGAGCTTATTTTAATTATGATGGCCAGTCTATGAGCCTGTTTAAAAAAATACTATTAACTTATTAATACGTTTTTATTAGCTTCACCTGTATCTATGTAAACAAATCTTAAAAATTAAATTTGACCCACATTCCGGTTTCTGACTTAGCTGAAATCTTGCATAAATGTTTAGTTTGAATGACAATGCATGGTTAGCTAAGTGACGTTATTCTAAATCCAATATGGCGGACTCCCAAAGATAGCGGACTAGTTATTTCTATGCATTCCCATGATATATATTTGTTTTTAATTTTAATGTTATTTATATTAGGACTAAACCTTAATACATTAATCATCAAATATACTGTTAAGTGACTTAACAAACAATGTCGAAAGGTTTCGTAGGAAGCCGTAAAACACTGCTCAATCGTGCGACGTATTCGTTTTTGATCGACGAACCGGCGGCGTCACTGCATTACAGTAAGGCTTTTGACTATTCTAATCCCTTTGTAATGCTGTGTAAGCAGGACTCACACGAATTATTGTTGATAGTTTTCAAATATTTACTCAAGCATTGACTTGTAAAAGTTCTTCAACTCCTTGCTTCGTTGGTATTGTGGTCGCAAACGTGCTTAGTACGTGTTTCATGTCTTGAATTCGATATCCTGATTAGGAAAAGCGTTACCAGGTTTTTCCATTTCAATGGTCTGTGTACCAGTCTAGAGTATATATATATACATATGTGTCCAATTGATGGCACTAGGCTGCCGTCTGTTACATGGGACTTAAATCTTGTAAAATGTAACTTTAATAGAATATACAACCTCTGTCACCCCTACAGAAAATTGAGATGTAATGTTATAACACTGCAGGTCATTCCTGTTCCGACATCAGATACCCTCACGATCTTGCTTCCCAGTTCGTCACTTACCTACATTGTACGACCGACGTGTCCACGTACCAGGGCCCCGTTAATCAAAAGTTCCTCGCATGACGTGCCGGTTCTATCTAGCTTTACTTCACGTTGCTCTAAGCTTGGAGTTCGCGAACTTATCGCGACTAGTTACTTGTACGCCTGCTTTGACTTGAACTAAAGACGTATCAGTTACTTCTCAGTTAACGAAGCAGGTTGGATGTATGTAAAACTATCTTACGAATTTTCGACTAGTAGGTGTCCGGCCGTTTATTTGGAACTGTGTCACTCCTTGGAACAGGTCATCTCATCCTCATACGTGTAGCCTCGCTCCTTGTTGATCTGGTCCAGGACTCCGTCTGTTGCTTGTGTGTCTACGTTCAGCTGGAATTATAGTTATTTGTTTGTTTTAGTGTATGAGATTTACAAAGCCTTTGCGCAGTTACAAAAACAATGTAAGACGATTATTTCTAAAACTTAATGTGCCACGTAAAGTATCTAAGTTCTAACGACATCAAAGCACTATCGTGATCTGTCTCGGTGTTTGCGCTTCATCGTGCAACATTTTCTAAGTTCTTTGTGTTTGCAAGCTTTTAAACTTAGACTAGACTTATTTCGCTCCATTTTATTGTTGCATTTCGTAGTCCTGCAATTAAGATTATTTGCAAACAGGTGCGACGCAAAGATGCAAAAACAATGGGACGGCGCAGTTTCGTAGAAAGTATTCTAGAGTTTGAACAGTTCTATGAAAAAAACGTGGTCACATTATAGTGTCGCGGTTGTGCCTTTCTGCAGGAGCTTTCTTTTTCTTCTGCGGTCTGCTGCAGTGTGGACCGCTCGGTACATTCTGCAACAACCTTCTTTATCTCCTGAGACCATATTGCCGGTGCTTGCCCTTAAGCACGTTTTCGTTCCACCTTGTCCAGTATTATGAGCCTTTCTGGAAAGGCAAATGGTCTATGGTCTGGACCATAGTCTGGAACAGGAGAAGGAGGTGGAACTGGAGGCATACCTAGGTGAGCGCATAATATATCGCGTGTAATATGAAAAAGCTGAGGGCACGTTCTTGGCATAGTGTAGACAGCCGCTTGGTGATTTTGAGTTTCTTCAGTATGGATTTGTTCTTTTTCAATACGGTCCATGGTATTCGAAGAAGTCTCCGGCAACATCACATCTCGAAGGCATCAATCTTTCCACTTTCGCGGCTTTTAATGCACCACGTTTCTGCGCCATATAAAAAGATCGAAAACACCAATTCATGGACCAATCGTATTTTGATATTTCTTCATATGTCATGCAGGAGCTTTACTATATATAAAGTAAACATAATATTAATTCTGCTTACTGAACAACACTACTAAAAACACACAAAGAAAATAATATCAGACTAATTACGATATACCGTGCACACTCCTGGCACCTACAAGATCGCGTGATTAGAAAAATTACTCCCACATATCGCAAGCTTCCCGCAGGAGAGTCACAACGCGGTACTGTAGCTGTATCGGTTGTATTGACGCCTCGTGTGCGGGGGGTGGGAGGGGGGGGGGGGGGGGGGGTGACGGGATGAGCTTCCCGCACGAGAGTCACACACAAAACGTGGTACTGTGGCTGTGTCGGTTGTATCGGCGCCTCGTGTGCGGGGAGCCTACGTGACGGGATGAGCTTCCCGCACGAGAGTCACACACAAAACGTGGTACTGTGGCTGTGTCGGTTGTATCGGCGCCTCGTGTGCGGGGAGCCTACGTGACGGGATGAGCTTCCCGCACGAGAGTCACACACACAACGCGGTACTGTGGCTGTGTCGGTTGTATCGGGACGGGATTACCTGCTGATAATTGAACTGTGTAATTTCGAATTTAGGTAATTACATGTCGGCCAATAATATGATGTCAAAATCTCCTTAGAACTCAGACTATCTGTCGACAAAGTCTAATCTGGACAAAGGTCTCTAGCATCATCACCGCTAGCTGCGCCACAATACCCGGTCCTCCGCCTTCCGTATCCAGTCTGTCCCAGATACTATACAAAAAAATTCGATGTCAGCAACTGCTGAGCCTCTTCACTACTATACTAAGGTCGGCTTCCAGTTTTATCGTAGAGCTGGATACTAGTTTTTTTTTTCTTTGGGTCATGCCCGCCACACTATTCCCAAACCACTGTAACTTCTGTAAGCCAGAATCAACAGTGGCGACCACCAGAAAAAACGCCGAGGCAATGAAGCTCGACGAGTCCCAGAGAAACGATTAAACTGTCTTGGGTCCCGCAACGAAATTAATCAAAAAAGATAGCGGAGGAGTAAGAAAAACATAATTTCCACTAATCAAGCGGGAGACAGAACAAAGCTAGGCCATTAGGCACAAAGGGGGTATTTACAACTGGGGTAAGTTGTCAAGCACCACTGGTTAAAAACACTAATATTAATGGGTCCTAAAATTGTGAGCTTTTACACTTGATTCCAATAATAGGTATGTCAAAAATGCTTGAACCCACGGAAATTCGTTCTAGTTTCCACAAGGTCCGTGTAATAGACAAATCCAGACGTATGCTGAATACTATCCAACATAATATTGCGTTCAGTTTGCCAAAGAGTACACTCCCATAGGATATGATGTGCGGCAAGCTTGAAGGAAAATAATTTACCCTTAAAGTTGCCATGACCTGTGAGAAATTGGGCAACACAGTGATCCACCTCCAGCCATGTCCTATCCAGCCGTTCGCGAACCGATGGGAAGAACTGGAGGAGTTGTCTGCCTTTGATGGAACTTTCCCACTTACATTGCTATTCGGATACAAGGTCCTCCCAAACTGAGAGGATAAATTCGAAAGAGTTACCTCGCCCCTGGGCATTCAGGGCAGGGAGGAACAGGGGTGGGTTTTAGTCAGTAAGAGTCTGACACGCCCTTCCGCTCCACCCTAGAGCGGAAGAAGTCATAGGATGATTTCCCACCCCATAATTGAGGTTTACTGGATACTAGTATGTTCCACGGATTGACTGCTTTTATAACTGGCTACAGCGAACCACTATATCATCATCACCTTCCTGTTCGGTCTCCTCCTTCCGGTCGGCGCAACACGTTTTTTTCTTACATTCTGTTTTAAAAACGAACCCTAGAATGATAGCATAATCAGCCTTAACGTCCCCACTGCTGGGACATCGTTCTCCTCTCTGTGAGAGGGAATGGGCCATTATACACCACATGGGCCCAGTGCGGGTTGGTGGATGTCACATGTCTTGGGATTTTTTATTATGGGACATGCCAGTCTCCTCACAATGGTTTCCTTTATCGTTTTGAGAGGATTGATGATGAAAATAATTTACACTAAGTGAAGTGCCTGCCTGGGTTCGAACCTACGACGTTTTTTTTTCTGTGGGGGTGGGAAATCATCCGATGACTTCTACCACTCTGGGTGGAGCGGGAAGGCGTGTCAGACTTTTACTGACTAAAATCCAGCCCTGTTCCTTCAGTTTCCTGAGTGCCCAGGGGCGCGGAATCTTTAAAAAAATATATATTTCGATATCGTGGCGTGATTAATCCACCATACCCCTCATAGGTTTTTAATTGTGTCTGCTAATGAGGGGCTTAACGGGTTTATATATATCCATGCAAAATTGGTCAAGCAGATTTGGTGTTACTGTCAATGTCAGTAAATATCGGGCTATCCTTATTGGTAGTTCATAAATTTTACGTCACTCTTTTTTTAAAAAAAACGTTGTCCCACACTAGGAATTACTCTTGTATCGTGAATGCGTTCACAAACATTTAAACTCACATACACAAGACACTCAGACCCGCAATAACTATCTGTAGGCCATACAAATATTTGTTCAGTGCGGGAAACGAACCGGCGACACGCAGCGCAGCAGCCAAACGCTCAACCACTACGCTAACCGTGCCGTCACTCACGTACCGTGTACTTGAACGCACGTCAAGGACATAGGCCTATACATTGACAACAGGTTATGTTGCAATAAGCAGATTGCTCAGGTAAGCCAGAGAGTCACATTCACACTGCGGTCTCTCTATTGATTCAAGCATTTCCTTCAATCAAACAAACACTAAAACCACTTTGGTCCAATCACTAGTGCTGCCTATAATTGACTATGCTGATGTTTGTTACTCTGATCTAACCCTAGTACTTCTAAAGAAATTGAATTGACTTATCAACAACTCTATTCGGTTTATTTTTGACCTTCGTTAATATGTTTACATTTCTTCCTACCGTTCTCAGCTTAAATGCTGCCTATCCGACACAGGAGATCCCTCGGATCCCTCTGCATGCTCGTCACTATTACGAATGATTCTTGTGCTCCGGATTATTACAACATTTTAAAGTATTCTCACAGTCTGAACCTTCGAGCATCCGAAAACTTACTTCTTCACATTCCTTCTCACCGCACCGGGTTTATGTCTACCTCTTACGCTGTTACTCTGAAACGCGGTTCCCCTTGACATCAATAAAGCTTAGAGTATTTGTTTTCTTAAAGTATTTACGGAGTAGCTCCGGATTTAAATCCGGAACTCTACTTAAAGTCCTCTCAAATGTACCTAGTTTTGGTCCTCGTCGTAATTATTGAATTTTGAGTTTTTTTTTATATATTATAGCATACTACATAAATTAGTAGATATAGTCATTTCGATTATAAACGTTTTCTTAGTTGTTATTGTATACCTACCACAGAGTAGTCTCTTTAACCCAAAGGTTGACTGGTAGAGAATGCCTTGTTGCATTAAGTCCGCATATGAACCAGTATTGTACATGAAGTTTAAATAAATAAATAAAATTGCTGCTTTAGTACTAACACCCAGTCAGTCTGTCCGTCTGTCCATCTGACAGACGACAGACTAATAGATAAGGGTTTCTTGTCCTTGTTAGGACTACGAAATCCTAAAAAAAACGTATAAGTAATCAAATGATGATTGGCTTTGCATTAGACACAACACTATCTAAATCTGTGCAGACCAATGAAACGATTATTCGAACACGTTCGCTCATTACGTACAGAGTACCACCGTTAGGATGAATAAGCAAGTGTGAGTGTAGTGAAGCTGTCCTCCGGGAGAGAACTAACTTCACTCATTAGTGTGCTGATGTCCGCGTCCAGAACGCTAAGAAGATATGCCTATACAGAAGGCTAGGTTCACACAATGAGTGAACACCAAAAACACACACTTCTTAGACTCTACGAACTGCGACTAGACTAGACCAGACTAGTTTTCGAACATGTAAACATATTTTCGCTACATGTTCAAAAAATATGTGCCATATTTTTTTTTTGATCCGCTGATTTATTTTGAGATCAACATAAATGCAACATAAGATGGAAGTGGAAATAACACCTGTTGGAAACAAGGTTTTGAAATAAGCTTTAGTTTTAGAATGCCGGCCGACACAGGCCAATGCGGCTTGGGCGTACATTTTCACTCATTGTTGGGACTGACCTTCTGCACTTATCTACTCTGTGTCCACGCGGAGCCAAACACCGGCTAATTGGACTCGAGAGCTGTATGGTAAACAGACAGGAATTAGCACACGTGTGTACCTCGCTCATAACTTGGAAGAAATACACGGGCACAAGGAAATATCCAAGTTTTGTTACTATTTTCGTAATAGGTAGACAGTTGAAATTTTCACAGAATGTGTATTTCTGTTGCCATCATAACAACAAATAATAAAAATAAATTAAAAATGAAAGGGGACTTCCTTACTAGAAACGTCTTTTTTGGTTCTTTTTGCTCGATCTTAATAATGGCTACAAGTAGACGCGTATAATCTTGAACGATGGTACGGAACCCTTCATGCGTGAGTCCAACTCGCACTTGGCCGGTTTTTTCTACAGACCCTCCAGGTTGTACCACCCAAATACTACACAGACAAATATAGATAATATTATTTGATGTACCTATTATCAAATAATATTATCTTATGGTGCGCTTATACGGCCAATTAACATTGCTTTATTCTGCGAGATATTAGTCAAATAAGAAGTCATCAGAATATTAAGCATTATAACAATAATTTTGTAGAAATATGGTGGTAGAGTGGTGACTTCATTGTGCAATTTTACGAAAGTTAGTAAGAATGGCAATACTGTGTTTAATTATGGAGCAATTACATGTCATCAATTACATGTCAACATTATCTGCCCCTGCCAGGGTCGCGGGCATGTTCGAAAGAGTCACAGTGGCACAGGTAACTGAGGGAAGTTATTTGCCACCTCTAACTGGCAACTTTTGTCGGGTAATAATTGCACGTGTAAGCTCGGCTTTACATACAACTAGCGCAACCCTCCAGGCTGTCACGGGTGTGTTTGAAAGAGTCACCTCGCCCTGGCACAGGCTAGTGAATGAACATGGGTGGGTTTTAGTCAGTAAGAGTCTGACACGCCCTCCCGCTCCACCCCGAGCGGCAGAAGTTATCTGATGATTCCCAACCCATAAAAAAAACCCCGGGCTGTACGGACTAATGACGGCCATACAGACAAGCACGTCAGACAGGCATTATTGTCTGTCTGTCTGAAATTAGCTGACTGCACTCGGCACCCGCGTGGCAACCACGGTGACACATTGCGGGGCTGCCAGCACTGTTCATGTACAAAGGGTTGTCTATTAAAATTTACAGTGGTTTAGTCAATATGTTTAATTAATAATGAAAAGGGAACGAACTATTGGCAGCATTTCGTGATTTATTTTAACTTTGCCTATCTGACTGAGACATTTATTTTAACTTTGCCTATCAGACTGGCCTGTTGGTCTAGTGGTTACTGACCCTGACTGCTATGCCGGAGGTCGTGGGTTCGATCCCCACCCAGGACAAATGTTTGTGTAATGAGCATGATCATTTGTTCTGTGTCTGGGTGTAATTTATCTATAATGTGTATGTATTTAGAAATATATAAGTATGTTTATCAGTTGTCTAGTACCCATAACACAAGCTCTGCTTAGCTTGGGACTAGATGGCGTTGTGTGATAGTTGTGGAATATTATTATATTATATTATTATTATATTATATTATCTCATAGAACTTATTGTCTTGTGACGGTAAACGACCCAAGGATAAGAAAAGAAGAAGACGTAGAACAATTAATTTTCTTGTAAGAGTGTCTTAGAGCCGATTTCACCAATTCTAAACGCCCAGTTAAACGTGTTTAAGCGAGCTTAAACGCGTTTAGCCGCTATCATCATAAAGCTAAAGAGTTTGTTTGGTTGAACGCGCTAATCTCAGGAACTACTGAATCGAATTGAAAAATTATGTATGATTTGAATAGTCCATCTATAAACTATATAACATCCCGCTGCAATCAACAGGAGCAGAGCATCAATAAAAAATGTGGCAAAAACGGAAAAAATATCGTTTTGAGAGCTTCAGTTGCGTGCGATGCGTAAACGGTTAAAGTTACGCAAAAATTATGTATGACGGAATTGTTTTCCTCTTAAATTTCTAAAAAAAAACCGTGACAGCATATGGCTATCTTTTAAGGTTAACTCACTATAATCTTTTTTATAGTTTTTATTTTTTACGCTAAGCTTAGTTCAGTAAAACTTAGTTTAGCCTATTTTGCTTCGGCTCAGAAATAATACGAGTACATAACTGTAAACCGATATTATTGCAACTGCTGACAAATGATATTTTTCACACAATACGAGTACCTACATGTAAGGTATGAAATCTGTTCTGTATAAGTTTTTAATTATAAAATCAATTAAAGCAAACTCGCAGAACATAATTAGGCGCCTCGCTTGAACAGTTGCACCCGACATTCAATCACCGCAGTTAAGTGTTGCCAGTGCTAATAATAGATACCGTGACGTCATTGACTTTTTTTGTGGGGTTGGCAAATCATGCAATGACTTCTCCCGCTCTCGGTAGAGCGGGAGGGCGTCTCAGACTTTTACTGACCAAAATCCACCCCTGTTCCTTCAGTTGCCTGAGTGCCCAGGGGCGCGGTAACTCTATTTCTAATTTATCCACGACGTCATTGCCTCTAATGTTATTTTTACGTAATTGATCAGTGTTGCCTCTTAGTACACTCAATTGATTTTGGCACTGATTCTGAACAAAGCATTGCTATCTTATATTAAAAGGTTGCGTTAGAAAGAGAAGAGGATAGTTTCCAGCTGTCAAAATAGAGGGTATCTTTACGTAGAATAAAAAAAAACAAAGTCGCTTTCCACGTCCTGTGTGTTTCTAAGCTGACACATCAACCTCACAGCAAAAAAAAAAATTGATGCGGTTTTCACTAACAGAAAGAGCAATAAACGACGAAAGTTTTTGTATAATTTGCACCCGTGCCGAGCCGGGAAGGGTCGCTAGTATTCGATAACTTCTAGTCTCAATCACAAGACAGTGTTAACGGTTACCTACGTATTTGTATATAATTTGCACCCGTGCCGAGCCGGGAAGGGTCGCTAGTATTCGATAACTTCTAGTCTCAATCACAAGACAGTGTTAACGGTTACCTACGTATTTCTGAACAAGCGTGCTGCATCTGGTTAAGGCACAGTTATACGACTTTTAATGGTTTTTAATTGAACATCACGTCTAAACGACTTTTCTTATTTCTTTGAAAAAAATATATGTTACTCTAGACTATTTCCGTCGTAATTTGATATTAGAATATTTCAAATTATATTTTTATAACATTGTGTAACTAATTTGTAAAGTTATGTCTAACGCGGATAAAAAAATTGAGAATCACGCAAAAACTATAAAGCGTATTTTTATGAAACCTTCACCATTTTAAAGATCATTTAATTATTTATAATTTAGTCTCAGTGTTTCAGTTTAATACTTGTTGTTTTATGTGTAATAAATTAATAATGCGTCTAATTTCGGACAGCGCTCCTTGATGGGCGAGTCCTATTACTGGCATACGACGCGTTACGTGAGCTCAGCTCAGAACACGCAAGCTAACCACTCAAGGTCATTGGCAGCTAATAGCGCCTTAAATAGTGAGTAGTACCCAAACTCGAGCATAATATTTAGCAAGATCTGTTAGCATAAAGGTCCCTTTTTTGAACTTGTGCGTATTGTAATGTGCTAGATAATGCGCGTGGTATACAATAATACAAATCTGTGGCGGTACGTGTGTGCCGATATCACAATGTTTATCGAGCGATATCACGCTAATCCGTGTTTACCTTGATAATGTCCCTCGCGATCACATCGCACGTTGTGTTGCATCATATTGTTCATGTGTAGATAGGGCTTTCCTTTTTATTAGCTATAATACTTTTGTACTTTTATAAATAAATAATAACTGACACTTTCTAAGAAGTGCCTGCTGGACACTGAAGAATTTTGCTTTAACTAACAATGGTTTTTACCCGACTGCGCGACGAAATGTGTTTATCAGCTTATGTATGTATGTATGTATGTTTGTTCCTTTGGGGAACTACAGAGACCAAACGCGTGGGCTGATTTTGATAATTCTTACGTCAATTGATTCGTCTTAATCTTACGTCTAAAGACATGGCAGTAATCAAAATACAATATGACGACAACCAGACGCCATATTGTGAAAAATAAAAAAATGAAAGTTGACGAATTATACTAAGTGGGGTATCAAAATATTAATATAATAATTCGAGGAGGCGATTCTAAAAATACAAGTCACTAAAAAGTAGTAAATAAAAAAATATATATTTACAATGTACCCAACTGTAAAAATCAACTAAAAAGTTCCAAACAAGTCTTTTTGTTTGGTGGCATGAAATCAATAATTGAACTAAATAACTGCCACGAACTGCATCAGACTGCTTGAAAAGAGACTTGTAACTTTTTTGATGAATTTTACAGACGGGTTTTTAGCGTTCCGGACCCAAAGGGTAAAACGGGACCCTATTACTAAGACTCCGCTGTTCGTCTGTCTGTCCGTCTGTCACCCAGCTGTATCTCATGAACCGTGATAGTTAGGCAGTGGAAATTTTCACAGATGATTTATTTCTGTTACCGCTATAACAAAACGTACTAAAACAGAATAAAATAAATAATAAGCTCCCATACAACAGACATGATTTTTTTGCCATTTTTAACCGACTTCGAAAAAGGAGGAGGTTATCAATTCGGATGTTTGTATTTTTTTTTTTTTTTTTTTTTTTAATGTATGTTCGGGCATAACTCCGTCATATGTTGACGGATTTGCAAAATTCTTTTTTTATTCGAAAGGGGTTTATTCCGAAATGGTCCCATTTAATTTTCAAAAAGATCTGATGATGGGTTTCGGAGACAGACAACGGAACTCTTCAAAAATTGACAGCAAATCAACCGCGATTGCTGCTATCGTATGTCTATGAATTGTTAACACAGTTTAATGGGGAACCACCACTAAAAAGTGAAAAATAAAAAACTTTTTACAAAAAAATAGAACCGACTTCCAAAAAAAGTGCAAAATAACTTTAATTTCGGAAGTCGGTGTCAAAAAACAAAGACACAAAACAGAAACACCGACTTCCGAAATTAAAGTTATTTTGCACTTTTTTTGGAAGTCGGTTCTATTTTTTTGTAAAAAAGTTTTTTTTATAGATAATGATACGGAATGCACTTGACCGGTTTTTTGAAAATATTCAATTTATTTTGCCAGTTTTAAACACCTGTGACCTGTCCAACAGAAACCGATTTTTTTTTCAATATTAAAAGTAGCTCGTGGAGCTCAGTGATAGTCTCGCTTTCTATCAGTTGTTGTATCTAGAAGTTATTTTTATAATCAAATCAGTAAGTACCTACTTACCAGACATTTTAATATTAATTTAGATTGCATCCCAACTTGAACATTGTACCCCATCAAGAGTAAACCGTTGTACCAAACATCCGACAGTGTATTTCTCTATTATTACTTGTAACGAAAAGAAAACACGGCGTAATCTCGTCGCGAAGAACACGCACAATATTCGCGAATATGAAAAAATACGAACACATTTTATATTGAATAGAAAGAAAGGTTAAAATACATAGAGGGTGGAATTAGATCAAGTTAATACAAATTGCTTCTTTGTCAACGTTTTGATGTACAATCTCATCACATCTCGTCTCTGCACGCCGTGATATTTTCCGCGCTGTTTTTTCTGTACATGAATACATTCTCCCTCTTGTGTAATCCAGCGGGTGTCACACAAATAAGGAAAGGTACGAAAAGTTCAATCTAAATAATGTGCGATTAGGAACTAGCGCTTTGGAGTGGAGTTAACACGGAATATTCACAAGTAAAATTTTCATTTTATGTAACAAAGCATTTTGGGCTTTTAGAATAGAATAGAATAAAACTTTATTGGCTTTTATTCTTTTTTAGGGTTATAAAGGAGGAGCTCGTGGCTAAAGTAATAACAGCCGCACGGGTCGATCCATCAGGTTAAGCTACGCTTGCCGGTGTTGGTCCGTGGATGGGTGACCATGTTCACATACCGAGACTCCTCCGTGCCTCGGAAAGCACGTTATGCCGTTGGTCCCGGCTGTCAATCTTGGATCTTTGACAGTCGTTACGGGTCGTCAGAAGCCCGAAAGTCTGACATCCAGTCTTACCAAGGGGTATCGTATTACCCAGTAACTGGGTTGTGGAGATCAGATAGGCAGTCGCTCCATGTAAAATACTGGTATTCAGCTGCATCCGGTTAGACTGGAAGCCGACCCCAAGATAGTTGGGAAAAGGCTACGCAGATGATTCTTTTTTAGGCTTCCGTACCCGAAGGGTCCAAACGGAGCCCTATTGTTGTCACTCACGTGTCCGTCTGTCTGTCCGTCCATAGTCTGTCACAAAATTTTGTTATGAAGAATTTTTTAACTTCCCATTGACCTATGAACTTGAAATGTGGTGATAATATTTATTATTACTTTACTAGCAAAAGGAACCCTTAATGTGAGAAATCCGACAGGCACTTGGCCAGTTTTTTAATATTTCTGTTCCTGATATTTAGGAAGTTTTTCAATAGTCAGTTAAAAACCAAATGTACCGTTTGTTCGTTCCAATGCTAAAACAATGTACTAGCCAGAAATCGTTACAGGCTATCATCTAGTTTTATTTTAGTTAGGAAGAGCTAACACGAGCCTGTCATCACACCAATAGAGTGGACCTTCTCTCCCCTTATATAGAGAACTTCTCTGTCACCTTATATCGTGAGACCCGCCGCCTCGTCCGCTTCCGGCTCTGACGTGTGTTCCGATTGCTGCTCGTCCCGACAGTGTAAACATGGCGTTACAACACGTCGCTACAAGCATCAAGCACTAGTCTCTTTGTCACCCCAATTGCTGACGTCATCATACATTAAAACGTCCATGTACTATCAAAATAATTAAATTCATTTCGTGCTCAACATTATAGGAGTTTGATTAATCCAATTAATTACTGCTTTATTGGTGCGGATATATTGGATTTGAAGAGAATTGACATAACTCATTTATTTTGGGCAACACACGTTTTCTGTTTACGAACATTTTTCCAATATTAAAACAGTTTTTCAGCATTTTCACGTTGTCAGTACAATTTCTCGGCTGGTTGTACAGTCAGCAGCATGAAATTATTTTCTCGTTAAAATCATATTCACTTGTACAAGGCGAAAAACAATCAGCAGTCGTGTCGTAAAGTTGTCACCACGTCCGGCGCGAGGCACGGGCGCGTATCATTGAATGAGCCGGATAATTAGCGAGTGAGTGCCGTCAGTGCCGGACGAGTGCCGTCGATAGTCGGCCGAGAGCCAGCGAGTGCTGGCCGGCAATTAATCGGCGCTGAATGTCAGCGCGCGCGGCGTATGGCGGTTTCAACAATATTTAAGCTCTTGTTACGCCTGTAAGGGCATGGCTTTTAAATACAAAATATGGCTGTTGTTGTCCGAATGTCTCTTAGTATTTTGATGTTTATTGTAATGGTATTCAAATAGGACTTAATAAATCGTTTCGCTCTGAATTTAAAATTAATCTCTTTCCGCAACTATTTGAAATTTTCGCGAGACTCCAGTTTATTAGTTATCTTTTCGTGCCAAACAGTTTGGGTCCGAAATATCTCAACATTCAAACATAAATAAGTATTAGAACTTGAAGCCTTACTTCGCATAACATTAAAATTGTTCTGAAATCTCAGGTAAGACATAATTATTATTTATCAAGTTAAATACTTTGTTATTTTTGATAAAATCCTAGTTAATTTTGGAAAATATTGGTGTAACTACGAATACTCTATTTATCTTGCTAATATAATATTGTAGCTGTTGTAAGTATTGTAGCACATAAGGTGGATACATTTTTCAAAATAATGAACAACTTTTGGAAGCAAGACTTACATAATCTAACGGCTGAAATCTCAAAAACAAATCAATTTTAACTCTCAAAGTAAATTGTATGTATCTTCCAATAATGTAATCTGATAAACAAATAACTATAGAACCCATCGATTAAGGCAAGTGATCAGACACAATAATTCGTCATAACATTTCGGTCGAGAACAAGGGTAGTCTGCGGCCTTGATTACAATTTAATTAATAGGGAGTTGCGACCCTTATCTTGATTTATTGATGGATTAGAATATCTACAGGACGATGAACAGCCGGGGAAAGGTATTGTTGGACAAATATCCACAGTGCGTAGACAATGTGAATTATTATTGTTATCACCGGATTATAACAAACACCGTAAGTTTGTAATAAATCGAGTGAGATTATAAACTGCAGACAAATATTGTGAGCAGATCATTTCAAATACCTACAACAAATCACATTCATAGTTGATAGTTTACAATATATACGTGACCTCATGAGAAGAAAGAGTTTACAATTTGAGGAGGTGGTTTGTGTTCTTGAACAATGGATTAAGAATCTAATAGGTAACACTCCATATGCTTTACAATACATTTCCCTGTCTGTACTAATAAACATGGATTACAAATCTTACGTGTCTCCGATTGAAGTATTTTAAGTCCAGATTGCCTTGCCATTATTTTCATTAACTGACATAATATTGTGTCTAACTAATTAAATTACGATGAAAAACTTCGGCTCCCACTTTGCCACACAGCGCCACCAGATCATTGAGAGCTGTCCTGGACCACGACAAGCAGACATCCTGTTTATACATCCGTGATTAAAATTTAATTAATAGCAACCTTCATGAGGGGTGATGTGTATTGGCAGTACACGCCCCGTACACCCCTCTTACACCCCCGTACACCCCGCATACACAACCCCCGTCAACTTGACGGAAGGGTAGTTATCGAACGGAAGGGCTGTTTTAAAATTATCACGGCCGTGTTGCCAATTTAATATTGTAAGGTTTTTTTGGGCTGGTAAGCCGGTGTTGGGTCGTTGTTTTAGGCAGATTAGTGGTCATAGACCTACTGTGTGTTCTAATAAATTATTAAACATTTAAGTACCGTGGCAGTGAGTACGGCAAGATCTTGCATGCGAGCACGATCAGACATACTTTTAAATAGCTCATTTTTTAACCGACTTCGAAAAAAGAAGGAGGTTCTGTGTTTGTCTATATGTATGTTTTTTTGTTTATGTATGTCCACCGATTTCTCTGTCAGTTGTGGACCAATTTTCGAATTCTTTTTTATCCAAAAGAATATAAGTAGGTACTCTAGAGGTGGTCCCATATAAATTTTTATCGAAATTGAAAAAAACAATAAAAAAAAATTATGACGTTTTGGTTTAATTATTCCATGTTATTGGGGTTATCAATTCGGCGTGACTTTAATATTTAGTTTTACTTCTGAGGTGAGGAAATGTGAAAAATAAAAAATAAATTGACAAAAAATACAACAGACTTCCAAAAAAGAAAAATCACAAAAAAATTATAAATTACTTTAATTTCGGAAGTCGAAATACAAAGTCAAATAACAAAGAAGTAAAATACAAACACCGACTTCCGATATTAAAGTTATTTTTCAATTTTTAGTGTATTTTCTTTTTTGGAAGATGGTTGTATTTTTGTAACAAAGTTTTTAGAGATTCGAATACGTGGGTCACGTATTCGAATCTCTAAAAACTTTGTTTTCAATCCATAAATAGTTTTTTAAGCACTCTTGCCTAGCTGAACAGGTTCTGCGTTTGACTTTAAAGTTTGAACTAACTATCTACTCGAAAACTACTTTCTCCCGTGACTTCGTTAGTAATTAACTTATTGTAAACTTAAATAAGATTAAGTAGGAATTAATTAAAGTCAGAAAAACGTAGCTTTATGTAACTTGAAACTTTACAAAGTTGGACAGCCAGTTAGAAAATAAAGCACTGAACAAATAAGAATAACTTTAATTACAAAGGAAAGGGAAAGAATTACATTCTGAGCGCTCTGGGAATTATATCCGAGCACGGGGTCTCATCTCGAACAAAGAAAATTTAGTTCAAATAAATCTCAATAGATGGCGTAATATGCATCGATTTCTTATTGATTTTTAAGTAATATTAATATTTTGAAAATAAATATGGTAAAAACTGTATTTTTTTCTTTAATAAACTGCCCTAAGCATAATATTGTGGAATAATGGGCCTGTAATTCAAATTTAGACGATTATTGTAGTGAATCCTGTGACATATTTATTTATTGTACCAATAGATGGCGCTGTTTGAAGTTTTAGAGTTTATCCTTTCGCCTCTTTAAAATTGTAATAGTAACACATTTTGATATAGTGAAACTGCTATAAAGTGCCAAAAATACTATAAAATGATTCCTGAATGTGTGAGAAAATATTGGTAAAACTTTATGTAAATTCATTCAGCTTCCAAGCCGTCGCTGCTAACACCATCTAGCGAGATGTAGAGAACGGGCCCGAACGAAGAACAAAAGTTACTTGTGCCAGAAAAAAACCCGTAGTTACGGCGGTACCGTTTCTTTGTATGGGATGAGGCATTTGTACGCTAGTATTATATTATCTGTGTCCGAGGGTTTAAATTGAAAGGCAATAAAAAAATGGTCATTACCATACTTTTTATATTACACTTATGTAAGAAGCTTTAAAGATAAAACTAACACAGACAACATCTTCAGAAGATTCGCAAACAGACTCTTTCTGCACCAAACGAAAGCCCTTTGCGCGCTACCGACGAGTCTTTAGTAAAGTAACTAAATATTGTCTCAAAAAAACTTTTTACAAAAAAAAATACAACCGACTTCCATAAATAATACTAAAAAATGCAAAATAACTTTAATTTCGGAAGTCGGTGTTTCTAGTTTGGTTTCTTCGTTATTTGACACCGACTTCCGAAATTAAAGTTATTTTGCATTTTTTAGTATTATATAAGGAAGTCGGTTGTATTTTTTTTGTAAAAAGTTTTTTATTTTTAACTTTTTAGTTGTTGTACCCCATTCTAAAACTAATAGTAAAGTTATGCCCGAATTGATAGCCCCAAAAATAGGGAATTTGAACATATCAGGGTGAACTGTACAAATCTGTATACCCCTTTTTTTTTTTTTTTGGGGGGTGGGAAATCATCCTATGACTTCTTCCGCTCTAGGGTGGAGCGGAAGGGTGTGTCAGACTCTTACTGACTAAAACCCACCCCTGTTCCTCCCTGCCTCGAGTGCCCGGGGGCGAGGTAACTCTTTCGAATTTATCCTCCACCCCCGGGCAGGCATCGGCCGTGGCAGGCCCCTTCCCTTGGCTGCCAACTCTTTGAGGCGCGCGTGGAACACTACGCGCCGTCGACTCTCGGGCCTGTTGCTGATCGGACGGCGAGTTACCCACTACTCGCCGTCCGCAGGCCCGGGTCTACGGTGGCCGGAGATCGTCTCGCGGCGCCCGAACCCCCTGGCGTCTCAGGCGGCGGTTGCGGCTGGGAGCGCTAGGGCGACTCGGCTGTGTTCGAGTCTCCCTAGCGTATGCCGCCTCCCTCTTCGCGAGCATTACTGCTTCGCAGAAGGAGGAGACGGCCTCCCATTCCCTCTCGCTCCGTACCATGGCCTGAACCAGGGCACGGCGCGAGAGGTCGCTGCCGCCTATCGCATCCACGAGGACACGGCGGTGCTCTGCCCAAGCGGGGCAAACCTCCACCGTATGCTCCACCGTGTCCACTGGGCGATCCTCGCAATGGAAACACCCGGGGGTCACCTCCACCTTGATCCGACACAGGTACTTACCGAAACAGCCGTGTCCGGTGAGCACCTGCGTCAGGCGGAAGGTGAGGGCGCCGTGACGCCTCTCCAGCCACTCCTCAAAGAGGGGCACTACCGCCTCGATGGTGGCGTGCCCAGCGCTGGGTTGCGACAGTCGCTCTCTCCATGTCACCATGTCTGTATACCCCTTCAGAGCGTATCAGTTCCATTGTGTATCTCCGAAGTTCTTCATCAGATCTTCACCAAATTAAAATGGGACCACATGTAAAGCAACAGCTTTCAAACAAAAAAAAATCTTCAAAATCGGTTCACGTAGTAAGAAGTTATGAGGTAACACACATAAAAAAAAAAACAGGCGAATTGAGAACCTCCTCCTTTTTTTGAAGTCGGTTAAAAATACACGATTATACAGACGGTACAGACCTACACCTGAACAAACACATCCGTTTCATTATTATATTCTCGAATCCAACCCTACCTGTGCTCAAAATATACAAAATCAACCAATCAATCAATATAGAAACCGTCAATTCAAAACAATTCCATCCAATCACAATTACACAATCGTATCGGTCTTTCAATCACCCCCCACTTCGCCCATTTTCGCCCCCTTTCACCCCCTTGGCTTATTCATCTTAGTTGGTACGGAGAGTGCGGATGATGTCACTTCGACGCTCTCGACAACTTCCCTTTTGACGCTTTGACGTGTGACGTCACTGTTATGCGTTCACTTTAAAATTGGGCTCGTGTGTGTATGTGTGTGTGTTTGGCCTAGTTTTTGTTTGTCAGCTACCGGTAGTAGTGAGGAATACAAAGGGGGTGTAAACTGTGGAGCTCCGTGAAACAAAAGTAATTGGTTATTGTGAGATTCTGTGCTCATTTAAATGGGGTAATTCTTATCTAAGTTTTTTGAGCTTTTTTAATAAAAAATTAGAAAATAAGAATAAGGTCACAAGAGACAAAGATAATCACATATGCTATGAAAAATACGCTTCAAGTTTATATTGTCTGGAATCATGATGTTGTAATGTGTTGTATTTCAGTAGTTTTTCGGGAGAACGAATATAATAGCGCACAATATTGGCGTCGCAATATGAGGAAAGTTTCTTGTCGGACAAAAACAGAACAAAAACTACACCAATGACACGAGAGGGAAAGCGTTGACATATGTTGTAGGAAACGAACATATTTTTTTTGGAAACAATAGAAGAATATAATGATTGCATAAAAGACAACAATTTTGGTAATATTATCGGTTAGAATTAGCATTTCAATTCGCCAAATGGTACAAGAGTCCCTAAGGATCCATAAATAATGAGTAAATTACCAATTTAAAAAATTGCTCAGCAAAGCTCAACAAGCCCTCCTTGCGAGCGTGGTAATCAAAAGTATCAACAGAAAAAAAAATATTTGGCGCAAACAACACGAACACATACAGTAAGTAATTATTACGCGCTGCAGCAACCCGAAACATGGTTTTATATTAAAACTTTATTCTCCACTCGTGCATCGTGTCAGCTCAGAAATTACATTTTGTTTTAAAACATTCTCTGTTTATTTATTCGAAAATAATTTAATTCGTCATAATCGAAGTGCAATAAAAATGTCAGATTTATCATATTGTACTGAAAAAGATTTTCAGCAGAGTTGTTATTTTTGCATATGTGTAAATTTACAACAAATATTTCGCTGCAATATTTTATGTATTTTTTATTTGATTAACGCTACAAAATGGGTATATTGTTTTACTGTTTCTTTAAACATTAATTGTAAATTGGTTCGCTGATTTAATAATACCTGGCTGATATTGCAATTTCTGGATAAAGGCCTCTTCTCAAACATATTTTTTTTAAATACTGGTTAAGTAGGTACCTATAGATAAACACCTTTGTTTATAAAACACGCTGACCAAAAAAAAAAACACTGATTATCGAATTCTAAATTCAGATTCTCCATAGATAATTTTGAATTAAGAATATGCTAATTAGTATCTAAACTAATCACAACATGGTTATTTTTACCTGACTGTCCCAGTAGGAGGGTAATGTTTTTCATATTATAATATTATAGATGTGCAAGATTGTGAGGATGTATGGATGTTAGTTACTCTTTCACGCAAAAACTACTGAATTTGGATGAAAATTTACCATAATATAGCTTATACATCAGAATAACATATAGGCTATAACTTATAATGGGGGGAAGTAATATTGCCACGCGTGCCAAGCCGCTGGCAGAAGCTTGATATGAATAAGGCTCTTAGTAGATAGTAGAGCACTCAAAAAATAGGTATGTACCTACTCAGTTTTTTAAAGAAATGTAAGTGCTTTAAATACGTTCACAAAAATAAACAGCTGTTGTCAACCACTTCAAGAATATTCCTAAAACATAAGACAATAAACAAACAAGAAAATAAAATTAATTAAGCGTGTTGAGCGGAACCTGTGGAACCCACCTGCCACGCGGCGGTGTGGCGGTGTCTTCCGCACATTAATGTAATACCATTTCGTCGAGCGACGTCATAATGAGTTCTGTGATGAAACTCATCTATTTAATACTACTCACACTTCATATTTGCCTGGTACTTCATGTCTCTGTAACTTATAGCGTTTGTGTTGAAGATACTTGGCCTGTGTGAGGACCATCATTGTAGATGTAACTTAAGGTCCAAGTGACCAGAGTGAGTAAAGATTATGTGCCCTCTAGTACATAGTATAAATCAAAGTCGCGTCTGTCTCCTTCTCCGCTAACTGCTCCTAAATGATGCAACGGATTTTAATGTGATTTTCACTAATAGAAAGAACGATAAACGAGGTAGATTTTTGTGTATAATTTGTATCCGTCATGGAGTTTCAGGCCTATTATTCTCCGCAGAAATCACTTTCTCTTGAGTGGACAGCTAGCTTCATTTTTCTGCCGGGCCAAATTACCTACGACTCTTGGTTTGCGTTTGAATTTGATGCATCTCATTCTAAGTAATTTTAAAAGGGAATTTGTAGTAACTAGCTAGCATTCTTAATAATTATTAGTTACCTACAATTTCCTTGATACACTAAAGACTTCTTTAACAATAACAGAACAAAGACGGTCACATTAAGTATGCAAATTATGTAGATGCGAGTGAGGCGTATTAATGATGAACGTCTTGTGATTAGTGGTGATGCTCCACTATTGGTAGTGGTTGTATTGCCGTGAGAATCCGAACACCGGCGTCACCTATAACATGTACTTAATATAAACTATTCATATACTTACTCGTACATTACCATACAAATGTGTATTCCTTAAACCAGCAAAAAAGTCACACAAAGATATTTGTGACCCTACACATCTTCTGCTGAACGCTGTTTTCCCAAAAACCGCACTGATTATTAGATTAACAGTCAATTCAGTTGTTTGTCAAAATTTAGTTTTTCCGTCTAAAATTTTGTCATTTAAATATAGGTACGGACAGTAAAAGTTTATAGTCAAATTGAACCAGATACCTAAATCTCCACCCACTCCTTTAAAATTCAAAATAAGGATCTTATCAAGGTATGAACTTTGGCTTGAAGAGATATTTTAGTCGTAGAGCTTCAAATATAATAAGCAAACGATGTGTAAGGTTTTGGCAACAAAACTACTACCGAAAAGATAATAATATGACAGACAAGCCATTATTATTCGCAAAGATTGACAGCACACTCCACCGACACGGACTAGTCTTTATGCTAACCTTTCAACCTGGACATACTTATAGATACGTTTATCCATTAGCCGATTATAATATCGTCGTCGAGGGCTGGGGGTGGCTACAGTCAAGTGAAACACTATCTACTTTACTGAGGGGAGGTGATTAGCTTAGTTGAAGAACTTGACGGTGTTGACACGGCTATTAATAGACATGTCTAATCGGCTTTTATATAAATATCTACATCTTGTTTGACCTTCGTGACACGTGTAAAGTAAACCCTATCGTTATCTCTATCGCTCTGTGATTTTGGCAATATTTTTCATTTATGAAGTAGTTACTTACTGTACTCACAATTGCCTTACTCGTACAGTCAGCAAAAACACCTCTAACACACACAAACACTCTTCCTTTTGCGACTAATTACTATAACAATAGACAAATGCCTAAACTCATTCGTTATTTCCGAGCACAGCTACGTAGGATGTGCCCGAGGGCATACAAATGAATCGCGCATCTAACGTGGTGACCCCACGTTAGATGCGCGATTCATTTGTATGCCAGCCATGGACTCGTGCATGGCGAGCAGCGGCCGACTACGCCAACAATTCGTAGCTAATTAACAATGTGTAGTTAATCTTGGGCTGATGAGGTGCAGCGTTTTAACACTCTTTTGTTTCATCAAATCTATCAAAAGAAATGTATTCAAATTAAGCTGCAAATCAGCACTCTTCAACATCAAAATTTACATACAGACAGTCCCCAAAACGCCCGCCCGTCACCACTTCTTAGTGGAATAGCTAGAAAGAAGAAGTGGTGCCACAAACTCCCCAGCAACTCATCTATCCAATGATAGCAAGGATCGTTAGATCTATCCAAAGATCTTACAAAGTCCAGTTCCGTAGAGTACCATCCTTGTCTCTAATACTGCTGGGAAACGATAAAAAAATGTTTGTTTTTGACACTGAATGCCTCATAGTTCTAGCTGGGTAGCTAAGTTAATGTAAAATTGTGCGTGATTTGAGCACGTGTCATCTAGATTGGCCATATTATTCGACACGTGTCATCTAGTTCGGCCATTTCATTTGACACGTGTTATCTTTGTTTTAGTTGGAAAAGACAGAAAATGCTGACCGTTTGAGAAAATTATATTCCCAAATTATTGTTTTAGGTTTTGAACTAATATTGATATTGAATATATCTTTCTATCGCTTATAAACAGAGAACTCAATTTACTTGTTTTTTAGGAAGGAAAACCTTATACCCTGCAGTTGGCAGATACACAAAAAAAAACCGGTCAAGAGCGAGTCGGACTCGCGCACCGAGGGTTCCGTACCATCATAAATAAATATTTTGGATGTGTCACTAATTCGTCAGAGAATTTTAACACTGCGGTGAAGAATATTGCAGTTTTAGGTCAGCACCATCTCTTGACCGATACTGGAACTAATGTAATTTTAATTGATGATTTCTGAAAAGTATGCTATTTGGAGACATCGTTTTATTTTTCCTGTAATCTTTACATAAACTTCTATCACATAGGATAATTTTAGATTTTTCTCTATGCAAACTTCGGAGATATGATGGTGAACGTTATCATTTTTTAATTTTTCATCAAATTCAAAAAATATGCGGCCTAAAAAAATACATGTTTGAGAATGTGCAAACAGCGTTCTTTCATAAGATATCCCGCATGTATAGGCCCATTTCCAAATTTTTAAGACCAATTTTCAGTTTTTTTTTTTATTTTTTGAAAAATAGTTGGGCAAATGTCATCTAAAACTATTCTAAATTTCAAGTTGATAGTATTAGTAGTTATTGAGATATCCAGTTGTGACAGCCGGACAAACAGACAGACAGACTGAGTCGCACCATAAGGGTTCCTTTTTATTCCACGCGCGCCTCAAAGATTTGTCAGCAAAAAGGACGGGGCCCGTCGTGGCCGATGCCTGCCCGGGGGTTGAGGATAAATTCGAAAGAGTTACCTCGCCCCTGGGCATTCAGGGCAGGGAGGAACAGGGGTGGGTTTTAGTCAGCAATAGACTGACACGCCCTTCCGCTCCACCCTAGAGCGGAAGAAGTCATTGGATGATTTCCAAACCCCAAAAAAAAAAAAAAGGTTCCTTTTTACCATTTTGATACGGAACCCTCATATTTTTTTCCGTTTATTATCCAAGAACATTTTTTACAACCATTTGTTAATCATAAACATACCAACACAAACCATCGCGGGTTTAACAGCGGTATGTCAGTCGCATGAACTCGTTACCACAACATACTTTTAAGTAAAACAGTAGGTATCAACAATCTAGAAAGTATCTCTTCAGCACTCTTGAGCAGTTCTTTGTATTTATTGCATTACAGATTTCTGGGGATAAATCATTCAAGTAAGATGGTAGCATGCATTCCTAGGTCCTCGCCCCATAAACATTATTCGATTTAGGTACGATAAATTTATAATTATATCTAACATTACTCGCTTAGAAATCATTTTCGGGTTTTTTGAGGAAGTGGTGCATTAGTCGACCAAAATAAGGAAAACGTTAATATTATTTTCATAACTATTATTAATAGTCGAATTTCTTTGTTTCAGTTGCATCGGGCAGACGTCGGTTCCACACCTTTTACATTTTACTAAGGTATGTTTAATCTACGAAACATTTAGCGTTAATCACTGTTTAATTACATTAATTTCTTCTTAAACACTTTCGTGAGATAATAGGCGCGAGGATCAAGATATTGACACGGAACCTAATCTAAATCTTCTTAATTAAGTCGAAACAAATTTAATTACCTACGAGTAGAAGATATAATTTATGTTTTAACACCGGGACATTATCTCTTAGAAATATTATTATAGTTGAAGATTTTAGAACAAGACGTTTTTGTGTTTATATTGTCAATTAAATTGGCATCGTAGCGCTCTGATCTTAAGTTTTGATCGACTAGCCGAGGCACTTTCAGTGAGGCTGAAGCAAGGTTTTCTGTAATAATTTACTGGTAAGTTTAATAAATGTATTTTTTTAATTGTTAGTTACTAAACTAACATACTCAACTAAAATTTCGCTTTCATACCCGTTCTTTAACTATAAAGAACGGGTATGAAAGCGAAATTTTACAAATAATAAATCAGTTTAATAAGATGTCAATTCTAAAGTGACTACAATACAGTGTCAGGTATAATGACTGTTGAGTCCAACCACAGTAATCTAAAAGACAAAGAAACACATTAAGTTCTGGACAGTAAAATGCCTAAACTAGGCAACTTAAATGTCAAACAAAGGCTTATAGTATAACAAAACCTGTAGTTTTAACAGCGCAGGAACAAAGCCATCCATCTAAATAATCCTGCGAGAGTGGTGAGTGAGTGGCCGTGGGTTTCATCACGGTTACAAATTGTCGCAATCCGCCTTGCACCTCGCTCCTCGCTCGTCGTACAACGACGGGCATGTTCGACATTTATTGGAGGTGTCGAGTCGGACGCAGCAATGGATGTGGTGGCTTGCTTAATTCATGCGATAGATTGTTTAGTAATTTCCTTTATCTTTTGATTGACACTTGGTTTCTGGCAATAGATTATTGTTGCGTCACACATATAAAAATAAGCCCTTAAAAATCCTTTCAGTCATTCTAAACCAAACTTAAATTAAACTAACTAAATTCAATTAGACACACAAAAATTACTAACTTGCCATATGATGTTATCTGTGAACGTGCCCATAAATACGGCGACGGGAATATCCACCACCGCCTACGACTCCTCGACACCAGCCGCGTACCCGCGAAGAGCAGTGGAAGAAAGAGCGCGAACACGAAAACAGCAGTCGCGATACGATCCCTAAATTTTTATAGTTTTTACCATTTTTACCTGTTTGTGCCAGTTACTGTTTTGTTTTACATTTTAATATACATTTAATACACCTCATAACGTGCGAACTTATTAAATAGCCCATTTAACAACCCTGAAAAGAAATCTACTTTACACTTGTAATTTTTTAAAATTAAAATAATTGAGAACGAATCCCTATTCAAATTGAAACTGAGCTATTTATCATTAATTTAATCTAATTCTCTATTGAATTAATGATAAATATAATTCACTCTACTTCTATAATGAATTAATGATAAATAGGTCAGTGAATGATTCGAATGTTTCTGCCATAATCTAATAAAATCTTCTAAGAAATGTGCGTAATTTACTTGTGTATCATTATCTGAAGCTCGAAAGAAAGATAAATTGTTTCCAGCGGTGGATAAAACGCCGCTCACGTTAATCATTCTCGTTATCTCAGAAACTGTTTTAAAGAGTTTTTTTTGGACAAAATTCTGCTCCTTGTACAAAATTATTTTGGATTTTTTTGTCATCTTGTCTCTGAAGTAGTATTCAGCATCTACGACATCTTGTCTCTGAAGTAGTTTCGGCATCTTTGACATCTCGTCTCGGAAGTAGTTTCGGCATCTTTGACATCTTATCTCTGAAGTAGTTTCAGCATCTTTGACATCTTGTCTTTGACGTAGTTTCGGCATCTTTGACATCTCGTCTCTGAAGTAGTTTCGGCATCTTTGACAACTTGTCCCTCAAGTAGTTTCGACATCTTTGACATCTTGTCCCTGAAGTAGTTTCGGTATCTTTGACATCTTGTCCCTGAAGTAGTTTCGGCATCTTTGACATCTTGTCCCTGAAGTAGTTTCGGCATCTTGGATATCTTGTCCCTGAAGTAGTTTCGGCATCTTCGTCAGTTTTAATTCTATTTACTTGACTTTATTTAATTTTTAACTAGCGACGTGCCCCAGCTTTGCTTGGGTACAAATGATACAATTAAACCTTCCTCATGAATCACTCTGTCTCTTTGTGAAAACCGCATGAAAATCTGTTCAATAGTTTTTGAGTTTAACGCGTACAGAGGCGGCGAGGGACTTTGTGTTATAATATGGAGTGATAGTGAGTATGTAAATAAGCTGTTCAGTACATTTTGTTGACTTATTCGCACATAATTAATGTACTGAATAGCTGATTGTTTTTTCGCGATTTCGGGGTTGTTCTCATAGTAAAAGTTGTTCGAAATGATGAGTACAATGACCCCTTAGGAGGTATTGCGTTTATTTTGTTACGCGTTGTTACTTATATATTTTTCTAAAAAAATCTTAACAGCACCAACTACTTATGTACTGGGTAACATACCATTCTATACTATACGGTCGCAAATCCGGACTCCAAACTCTCTTACTGTATGTAAAAACCCTGAAGCAATCTCTCCAAACTGGAAATCGGATCTAAGATCTTTCACTGATGAGTTCTAGTAGCGACTACTTGTATTTAAATTAAAAGCAAAACTTGACGTTATTGATACCCTTAACGGCTTCATCTCTACTGCCGCGGTCTCCCATCATGACCGCCGACCTCTAAATACTTAAGATTTAAACTTCCCTAATTTACAACGACGATAAATTCACAAAATCCCTGATCTTATCAACATTTTCCTTCGAGCCATGTGGTGACCAATTTAACCTGACCCCTTATACACGCACCTTTCTAATAAGTGTAGGTATAAATGGACTTAATGGGTTTATAAAGGTTCCTCTTAAGCTGGACGGTACGGAATTGGGTTAGGGAAAGGATAATTATGGCGCCCGGAACTTAAATCTGACGGCCGCAGGAATCTTTAAACAATGACGTCAGAATTGTGTTATTAAATATGGTTGATAGGTTTCTCATAAATAAATAAAATCCATTGTAAGTTCATAAAAACATTTTTTACAAAAAAATATAAGCGACTTACAAAAAATAAATCGGGAGCGTTTCTTCATTTTTTAACACAGACTTCCGAAAATAAAGCAGCGGTAGCCCAGTGGTGACGGTAAGTGGTACAAGTCGTAGTGGTAGGTCGTGAGTTCCAACCCAGGCAAGTGCTTTTCTTTGTGTAAATTATTTCATCACCACTGCTTTCAAAAACGATGAAGGAAAACATCGTGAGGAAACCAGCAAGTCCTAAAAAATTCTAAGACATAGTGACAATCACCAACCCACATTACGGCATACGGTGGATTACGGCCCACACCCTCTCACAGAGAGGAGGCCTGTGCCCCAGCAGTCGGAATTTCATGCTATTGCGCCATTAGACCTTACCGTAGAACTTGCTCAGTATTTAGTTTTAATTATGGAGTACCACATCTATAAAATGAAAAAAAAAACACTCATCATCAACCTTTTAATATCCCGAGCAAGTTCTACGGTAAGGTCTAATGGCGCAATAACATGGAATTGAATATACCTAATTGGTGAAACTAGAGTGTACCAGGGTGAACTGTAAAATGTACATATCTGTGTATCCCTTCAGACGTACCAGCGCAGCGTGATGTTACCTACGTTATGAAAGTATGGTGTAAACAATAAACCGATAGGCGACAGCAGCAATATCGGAAGCTTTGCTATAATTTATTGAAGAGTTCCATTATCCATCTCCGAAGTTTTTATTCAGATCATCACCAAATTTATACGAGACCACTTCAGGAGTATACTATTTCAAATTAAATTAATCTTAAAATTGGTCCACAATTGACGGAGAAAACAGTGAACATAAAAAATAGGTACAGTCAGGCCGCAAAAGTACATAAGAACGCTAAAGATTACATTGCTACGAACCGAGCGAGCACGATACTTCCGTGCGTATGTGTGCGCGTGTATGAGTATCCACATTCCACAGATAACACACACTAAGGAACTGTCGTCGCACTGAGCTTAAAAACATCATTATTATTTTTCTGTACCATTGAATACGCATCACACAGTCACAGAGGCGACTTGTTCTTACCATTGCATTGATAAAATTCGCGCAAATATGTCATGTGCTGGTAGCCGTATGAACTAAGTGTTAGATTCGCAAATAACGTAGCCCGAGTTCAAATCATGGTCGGTCCGATGCGGTTATTTCTTACTTTAAAAATTCCCAATCTATATTAATATAGTTGTTTTTTATATTTCTATGAAAAATATTATTGCATTTTTTGCACTAAATAGTTGCAAATTACGAATATGATCTATTAACCACAAGAAGAATCACATTCGTAATTTGAAATTATTTAGTTGTTACATCTTTTCGATGTTGTAAGGTGGAAATAAAAAGACGTGTTTAATAAAAATGTTTATTCCTTATATTTACAAATTAAACATTTATGAGAATTGTGACGTCGAATCTCGAAACCTAGACAAAAAAGTTATCTTGTAACCGTTATCTATGTTACGTGTAAGATTGTTTGTTGGAAGTATACCCACTTAGACCATTCATAATATGAATAACGTAACAATGAAAGGATATTAAAATTTTAATAAAATAAAATTGTTTATATCCAGTTATTTATTGAAAAGTGATATATGATTTAGACTTTGTAAACATTTTATTTTTATGTAACGTCACAATGAATGTATTGAAGTCATAGCTTAATTGTTCATTTTCATGACGATAAGAAGATTGAAACTAAACATCAATTTCTGTTAAAAGAACTTTAGTTCTCACAAGATAATCGTCAATTAGATAAGAAAAATAAATTTGTTAATAAATAAATAAGTATGTTAAAACAGTGCGGGTAGAAGAATAAAAAACAAAATAGAACCATGATTATTGTCAGCAAAATTGATAGCGAGTTTTTTTGTGATCTTACTTTCTAACTCTAAGAAATGTGTGAACAAGTTAAGGAATAATTTAATATATGTAATGCTAATCCATAACTTCCAATCGGGTAAGAACTTACAAAAAGTCAACAATTGCGTGGAATTTGAACTTGCGGCACACTGATTTGCGCTTCAATCTGTGTGCTCTATACCACTGGGCCATCTTGACTTATGCTAAGTTGATGAAAGTGTGAATTTCAATCATTTGTTGGTGAAAACTTGAAAATAGAAGATCGTAAGTCAAACTAAACGTCAAACTAACACGTTAAGAGAATTCTTATCGACTTTTGCTGGCGTCTGTATATACCAAATACATACAGTCGAACATAGAATCTTCTGTTTTTTTTAAGTCGGTTAAAATTGTGGGAATGGACGTCTAAACACATAAACTGAAAGCAAAGTACCGAAGTTACTTGAAAATATAAAGTCAAGCAGTTTTCTATTTTATGAAAATTAAACTTCGAAAGAAACCTAGTAAGCCTAAATTATTTTATGACTTATTTTAATTGTTTACTTAAATTGAAAGTATATTACGCCATTTTAAGAGAAAAGGAGTGGAAATCTGTTGTGTAAAAAAGGCACAAGGACATTAAAAAAAACACACACATGTTTATACACACTAAAGAAGTGTTCCAGTACGTATTTATTTACAATTTCTATATTTACTTTTGCATTAAATCAATCAATCAATAATATAATAACAGCAACAATTATTAACAATGTTGTGGTTGGTTTTTTCAAACCTCTGCTTAGGTATATTATGTACTATGCCCCGAACTCCCATCAGAACCCCGTCTGCTTACCAACATATAATGTGAACGAAGTAACACACTTCTAATAACTTTAGAATTAGCTTTAACTAATTGTTCAGCCGTTTTATTCAAAATCACCGGCAGTTTAATTTCAGTCACAGAAATGTGTTCGTCAAAAAGCAAGCAAGGACAACAAGAAGCTTTGGAGTAACCTACACTATAGAATGATGGTTACGCTTGATGTCCCGCCTTCATTTGGCCACTTTCTAGTTTGCTTATAATGGTGAGAAGTAGATGTGGAGTCTAAATAATAAGCTTACGCTTCGTCCGCAGTTAACTGTCTACTTTGCTCAGAATACTTATTCTTTTTCGGACTCTGTAGTCAGCTCACTTGCACTTCTGCTACAGCAATTTTATAATTAAACCTACTATACTGCCCCCTAAGATACAGGCCTAGCTTAGTTTCGGGGACAAGGTTGAAATATTTGTACTTACCTGCCTAAGCTTAAGAACTTTAATCTGTATAAAGTGCAATTTACTTGAATTTTTGTGGTGATTCTAAGAGATCCGTCTGTTCGTTTCTCTGATGAGTTTTCAAATCAGTTTTTGGGTCGGCCGACCGATAGAACTCCTGAAGGAAAAGAAAAAAGAAAGAAAAAGTATTTATTTGCCACAAATTAACGATATACACAACAATATCATTTTGCTAGCTTAACCCTTATCGATAGTGTTAGTAGTTCTTATATTTATATGTTAGTATAGACAAGTTTAACAAAAAAAAGGTAAGTAAAAAAAATATCCTAATGATGTTGAAGTGCATGGCTGGTTTAAGGATGATTCACGTTACACCGTGTAGCCACCGTGCTTAAAGAAGGGCACACTGGGACTGGTTATTCATGCTACACCGGGCTGTCATCGTGCTGCCACCGGGCCCCGGCCGGGGCACGTCCGGGACACGGCCAGCATGGATCAGTTCATACAAAAAGTATAGGTACTATAGATATTTGACCGTGCAATTGTTTCCCGGCCAGGGCACGGCCGGGGCACGTCCGGGCCCGGTGCACACGTTCATGTTACACCGTGTCGCCAACGGGCCGAGCTCCGGCCGTGCCCCGGCTGGGGCCCTGTCTAGCATGAATCACTTTATATAAAATGTATGCAACAATCTTTGACCGTGCCCCGGCCGGGACACGGCCCGGTGGCGACACGGTGTAACGTGAATCATCCTTTAAACACACATTAATATTTATTGCGGATCCCTCGAACCAATTGTTATGTTTAGTTAGAAACATTTCTTTGTTAGACTTAGATGAAGCCTTTCACGTAATTTTGCGGCAAGGTTTGAGATTTTCATCTTGAGTTTTCTTAGCATTTCATCAGATACATCAGTTATACTTTATTCTGGACATAAATAGTAAAAATGTTATTCACTTTTCAACCATTCTTAGACAAAATTCTATTTTGCCCTAGTTATGACTCGTTCTGAAACAGAGACAATAATTTATAATAATACTTGCGGGGCTTTTTAGAGTCTAAAATATATAATTATGTATCTATGCCGGTTATAAATATAACATATAGAAAAATCTAGATGGATACATTTAGATAAAAAAAGTTTTTTTTTTTTTTGTTATTGATAGGCACGCGTTTGACCACCATCTCACCTGATGGTAAGCGATGATGCACAGGACACACACATACGTATTTTTTCTTTTGTCACTTTAACAAAAATTGAAGACGACACAGTGGGTTGAAATTTCGGAAGCCGTCACACTTAGGTTAAAATTGTACCACTTTTTTCTTAAAAGGGACGTAACAAGCCCCCACTCCTGAACTTTGATGCGTTGTATCTTTGTCATTTTTCATTAATTTGATAAAGTGACAAAGAAAAATTTTATTTTTTGATAATATAACTTGCGTACTAAATAGAATTATTATTTATTTACCCTGTCGTCATCCCCATTAACGAGAAACAGGATTTCTTTCTGCATGTTCAATCTCCTAATACTTCAAAAACATACAAGGTATCTTTTACAAAAAGTACGAAAAAATAGTACACACCTTCAACAGAATATTCCATCACAAAAAACACAGTATTACTTTGCTATAAATTTTAAGAGTCAGGAGTGTGCTAAAATGCTACTGATTTTCAAATGCAATAAATTTTAATTTCCATAGAACTTAACTTTGACCCGAATAAAGTACCTTTTTTTGTGGAGTGGGAAATCATCCAATGACATCTCCCGCTCTAGGGTGGAGCGAGAGGGCGTGTCAGACTCTTACTGACTAAAACCCACCCCTGTTCCTTCCCTGCCCTGAATGCTCGGGGGCGCGGTAACTCTGTTTCGAATTTATCCACAACCCCCGGGCAGGCATCAGCCATGACGGGCCCCGTCATGTTTTGCTGACTACTCTTAGAGGCG
Source organism: Polia nebulosa (assembly GCA_951329385.1). Taxonomy (NCBI): domain Eukaryota; kingdom Metazoa; phylum Arthropoda; class Insecta; order Lepidoptera; family Noctuidae; genus Polia; species Polia nebulosa. The sequence goes on along the minus strand of OX589610.1, from coordinate 28,984,483 downwards.
CCCGTGGAACACTACGCACCGTCGACTCTCGGGCCTGGTGCTGATCGGACGGCGAGTTACCCACTACTCGCCGTCCTCAGGCCCGGGTGGATAAAGTGCCTTAAGGAGATGATTAACGCAACACGTTTCTGGAATTTGGCACCTCGAGACGGTTGTTTACAAGTTGTTATCACTAGTTCCTGAAAATTACTTCATGGATTTTGTCCGCTAGCTGGTACTAGGCGAAATACTGTGCCGCGTCTTGACCCACGATTCTTACAAACTAATTTAATCAAATTATGCAAGGGGTGTTATTTTAGCAGCTTATACTCAAGCAACCCAAATGATTCGAAAAAGCCTCAAGATAGCATCTTCCGATATTCTCAACAAAGCTCGCACGGCATCTGAGGAGTACCAGGCCCGCAGACAAGGCGTGGAGCCGACGTGGCGCGGAGCCAACGCGAGTATCCGCCACTTGGCTCAACGCCAGCTACATCGATTGCTTATTGAGCAGGTCAACGCTCGCCCTTCGCGACGCCAGAGGTGGAAACATTGCTTGTTCTTACGTCCCCTAACTTAGACTCCAGACGCTCATAACGCCCTGGTAATTTCACGGACTTTTTTTTTAGTTGTCTGAAATGCGGATTTAGGTAAGAAATTTGTTAAACTGGCTCAAGTTGGCCTTTAAAACAGATCTTGATTGAATACAGACCGCTTTATTATTCATGTCTGCAGTCGAGAGCTTGTCTCGTAAGCCGAAAGACTCTTGAGATATTTAATGTTTTGTTCAACTATTCTCACGTAACTTAAATACGGAAAATACGGGATCCCTCTATCTGGCAGAATCTTGATGCTCTGAAATTTATTTGGCATAACACACTTGGCATAATCTTCTTTAAACGAATATTTTTAAGGCATACAAATGATTTAATATAATTATTGTTTAGCCGAATGTTTATAAATCCGAATTTACGATGGCATACTTTTAAAGATGGCAGAATTTTATTTTGCATAATAACCTTTGACAAAGTTAAAATTCCGCATAATTTCGTTTAGCATAACGTTTATATAGAGCGACGATTATTTGGTACAATTTTACTTGGCGTGCTATGACGATGGCAGAATTTCATTTGGAATAATTTTGGGTATATTGCCATTTCTATAAAATAGCATTTTTAACCCTAAATTAAAATTAAAATATTGTCATATGTTAATAACGTCAATATGTTGTGCAACAAAAGTTAGTGACAGAAACGAATTGCTGCAAAACCGACGGCACGTAATCTTGTCTGCCTTACCCCTAGAGTGTAATTTAAGCCCGCGTAGGCGCAGAGGGGCGAGGCGGGCCGCGGGCTGAGGAGAGGCTGGCCGGCTACATGCCGGCCAGCAAGCCGAAGCTGCGATGGTGAGTGTTGAAACCTACATCTACGACGATAAGCTCGCGTGGGACCGCCGGAGCCCCGCAGCGCCGGAGCCGTGACAGAAACCATGCCTGCTGCATGTTGCATGCTCGCTTGCATGCTGCATGCTTGCCGGCATGACACATGCAACGTGCTTGCTGCATGCATGGTGTATGCTTGTTTGCATGGTGTATGCTTGTTCGCTTGCTTCTAACGAACTATAATAACGAAAACTCGATCCAAATCGGCTCACAGTTTTCGAGAAAATCGCGGACAGACAAGATACATACTGTACGGATCAAATACAGAACCTCCTTTTAGAAGTCGGTTAAAAATCACATAAATGTTCACAACCAACTGTTTTATTGAATGATAATACATGCTTAAAGATAATTTTATAATGAAATAAATAGTCTCAAAAAATCAATAAATCTCAATCAATGCTTTCAATTATTATGATTAAAAAATGTATGCCAAAAGACGAAACTGACTGTGAACTTTCTGCTATATGATGGTTCTTTTCCTCTGAGCCCCGGAAACTCAGCGGTGAGTTTCACAAAAAAAAAAAATATTTAAGTGAAAAAAATTTAAAAAAATAATCGGCTGTCAACCCGGGTTGTCGTCGGGGTTCAATTTTACAACCCGGGTTTGTCCGCGGGGCCTAAGGGGGGATATGAAATTCATGCGTAAAATTATTCCGATTTACAAAATTATGAGTTTTGAATGTGTGATAAATGAGTGTATGCCAAACGATTTTCTGTGAAATTAAGTTTATGCTATCCGCTGTTATGCAAAATAATATTATGACATAAAAAGTTCTGCTATAAAGAGTAAACCCGGAAAATACCTCGCGTAACATCTGTACCTAAAAATAAATAAACATGCTACTCAATATAAAAAGTAACAGAGCTAGCTAAAAGCAGCGAAGGGTCTTACCATAAAATTACAGGCATCTCAATTTGGGGTTAAACCTGTAGCTAGGTTAAAGTGGGCAACAATTAAAGGAGATGTTTCTTGCCGCATACGATCCATGAAAGTGTCAATAAAATTTAAGTGTGTAGTACAGAGACTGGCAAACAAGCGCCACGGAATAGATAGACACAGAAGGTCGGTTCAAAAACAACGAGCGGACACGCACGCACACATAGGCACGCGTCACGTGCACGCACACTCGCGAACTGCATTTGTTTGAGATCGTCGCACGTACGCGTCTGTGCATGCGTGCGCCTGTTTGCGCTGGGATCGGCTTTCTGTAACTTACCTACATAGTTTGTGGTACTACCTAGACTGGCAAACAAGAACGAAATGTTGAAAATTTCAGATAATGCGCGTAGTTGGAGTCAGGAGAGGCGGTTTACGAGAATTTTCATGTTGTTTTTATGATTGTCAGCGGATGGAGAAGTTTTTGATGAGTATATGAGTTATTGCACACGTAATATCGTTTTTATTGTATACAAGAGTTTATTTTATTGTACCTACGCTCTTGTTTACGCACTTTAACTTTTATTTGAGTGACACGATCTATGTATTATGTTGTTTTGAATTGAACGATATTCTTTACTGTAAGGAAACCAAGACACATTATATTTTTCTTTCTTTGCTCAGGAAAAGTAATAATAATGAAAGAAAATCAAAGAGCAGCCTATAATATCAACGTAATTCTTATTCGAAGCACGCACGATTCATTTTATCGAGATTTTCCTTATCATATCAATTATAATCCCATGTTTCATGTTATTTGCTTTCATCTTATTACTGACAAGAGTCATACCAAATAAATGTTCGAAGTATTTCCTCTTTATGAAACGTTTTGTTCTTAGAAATCAGCTCGAATCGTTTTTCATAATATCGTGAACGACTCCACTCTGGGATTATTATTGAGATTCGCTTTCAATCACTTAACTGAATCTCAGTAGGTAAGGGTTTCAACAGACATACCTACTACTTTTATCATCAGCAGTCGCTTTTCTGAAGTTCGATAAACCATATAGATATTATAAAAGTGATCCAGGTATAGAAAACAGCATTCAAAGAATTGGTGATTAGCGCGAATTCGCGACAAAACGCGGACCGACGCCAAAATGTGATGCGGCATTGTGAAGTCTCAAAATTGCAATGCCCAAAGTAAATGGTCTGCTACTAGCCCAACTTACGATCTTAACCATCGTCGCCGGTGAACAAGCTTACAGTTTTCCCCGAGTATTTCAGACTAACGAAGTATTGGGGCGAACTGTATTGCAGTGCAAAAACTTGCAGGGATTGGGCAATAATTTTAAACCGATTCCGTTCTCCCTCTCATAGTGCTGCAGTCCTGGTATAATTTATCGCCCTGGGCTGCGCTTTTTATGTTTTATCTACAAACTTTGCCACTTCAGTGGAGTCTTCTTTTGAGTTTATAATTGCCGTTCGATGTTCCTCCTTATTTGAGAATGAAGCTTGTTTTTGTTTGTCATGTTTTCTGTCTACTCTATTAATGTTTGAGACATGTCTTTATTGCTTGTCTTTGTACTTTTTTTTTGGCAATGAATGCTGAATTCAGTTTGTATATTTTTATGTCTCATTATTTCTACAAAATATTATGTCTATTTTGAAGTAGGTATCTACTGTATCTTCAACGGACATTCAAATGCCATAGACATTACCAATTATTTTAGAGACATTTATTTTCTTTGTCATTAACTACAATAGTCTTGAAGCTTCACTGGGACGATTCTATACTATGAATATCTCATCAACTTTCAATCCACGCGTCTCTTTGATCTATTCCTCCACTAATCTCATTAAGTATTATTACATCGTCCGTTCCTCTCACGTCCGCTTCCACTAATTCAGCTGATAACCAATAAACGAAATAAAGGAACACAATGGGAAGATAATGAGAAAATCCACTCGCGGCCAAATGTTCCCGCGGAGATTCCTCCGTGATAATAACGTGGTATTTCGCGATGCTAGCAATCCTGATGATTGGATAGCTATTTTTATATTAGCTTATATATTAGTACTTACTTCTCTCAACGATTTTATTATCAAAAAGGGTGAGGGAAATGTAAATGGTTTGCACAATTCCAAGATCTAGATTGCTAAGAGAGCAAATGTAGAAATTGAATTTGGATATTACTTACTATGAAATATTGACAGATTAAATAAAATGTTAGAAAACTATTTTTGAAGCACAAATTGCTCATGAAAATAATAATGAGAATACACACAACTAATAGAAATAATTAGTTTAAGTACATAATGAAGAATAATTTGATTTAAAATCAGATTCGTACTTAAAGAATTAAGACACAACAACAATAGGCAACGAAGATTGTTGAGATGTGATTGATTACTTCACAAAACAGGCAATCTGTATCGGTTTTGGCTAAGACACTTAAGTTAAGCCTCCGAGAAACTCCAATGATAATTAATAATGAAATCAGAACAGCCATTAAAACAATCATGAATTGAATACAGCTCCGAATAAAACATCAAACAGTACCTACTTTGAGTCGATTGACGGAATAGTTAATGCAGTAATGGCTATTTTAAATACGAGGATGTACATTGTATCAAACGTTTTACATAAATCGGTGTTTAACGATGATGGCGACATAATTTATAGCATGATTACTCGGTCGAATAACATCGATAGAACCGGCCAGTTTACTTGATGTGGAGTATTTGTCCGCAGTCGAGAGTCTGATCGATGGACTCCATGGAGCGGGAAACTTTTCGCTTTGGACGACATTTTCTTATTTTTGTAGTCGTTGAGGGCTTTATCTGCGGGTCATAAAGTTGTTGTATTAATAACTGGCTTTTTTAGAGAGCCAATTTTTCCGTTTTTAGTTTCTGTGATATCTTACTATTCCATTATATTAACCAGTGTTGTGGGAAATAATGGGAAAAGTGCACAGTGTTTTGGGTGTATTGACAGCGATGCTTACGAGAATTCTTCCTCCTCCCTTATTTAGTATAACCGCTTGTACATATTTATTTTTGTTAGCTTATTTAAACTATGTAATTTTTTTGTTATTATATTAAGTTAGCAACCCTGTTGGTGAGATTGTGTTTTATGTTTATTGATCAATTAAACATTATCCGTAATGGGTGTTCGTTTGAATTAGTACTTTGGTGATGTCGGGCAATAACAATATATAATATTTAATAACACGAGCTGTCGCATGTGCTTGTTCGTCTAGATTGTGGTCATTGTTCTAACACCTATTCATAAATCTATTTTCATAATTATCCATGTTATCCTAATAGACAAGCTATGAATTTTAAATAGCAGCATATTTATCCAATGTGTTAATCTAAATTCAAGCGTTGCGGTTATTAACCACTTCGTTGATATAATAAATTAATAAACAATGATTGTTTTTTACCAAATGGAAGCTTTAAGCCAAAATAATATATGAATAATAGCTGAAAACAAAGTAAATGTGAAGCAATACCTAAACGAAATACTCAAAATGCAATCATGATTAAATCCATATTATGTGCGCTTGGCCCTCGCCTACGTGCAACTAAATCAGGCCCGCGGTCGACCGCAGCGCGTGATAATATATACATTGTCGGCTCTCTATGAAATTAATTTAATTCAATCCTGTGTTTGAGCGGTAATGGAATATTCCGTGTATTTATCATCAGCAAGTTGTACCTCGTTACGTGGCATTATTAAATTTAATACGTTCTGATTTGTTTAAAATATTGTTTGTTATGTTTGTGTAGGCTTTGGTAGTTTACACAAAATCGTACATTCGTATTCCATTTGTGTACGGTTAAATACGGTTATAGACAGATATGTTCTTCATTTTGTGAAATAACAATTACGCTATCATTATATTCCAAATATTTCAAATGGTCTCGATTATTATTATTAAATCCACTACAATACAATCTACTTTGGTGACTGAAACCATTCCATGTAAAATCATCTATGTAAACAAGAACCGGCGTCCGGCGAAATCGGCGTCGGCGAGATACCCATATCCTATCTCTACTCTATACTATCCTGCATAATCCAAATTCCTCTCAATATCTTCGTGAACGGTTTGAGTACTTCGTTCCGAGGGGCAAACCTTGTCGCACTGCCAATTTTCTTCTCCTTCGTACTCCGCGTCATACTTCTAGCCGCTATAATAACTCCTTTCCTTCCTCTCTCCCACACTCCCTACGCGACAGCCCTTCACTGGAGGTCTTCAAGAAGAAAATTAAAGAGCACTTCCTTTCACATTGACATAATATTGATATATTGGTATTTATTTAGTATACAGGGTGTAACGGAAAGATGTGGTCATATTTTAAGAGCTGGCCCTGCCCATGGTAATGAACAACTTTCTCTAAGAAAAAATAGAAAATTTCCAAATAAAAAATTGGACTTTCCATATAAAGTTACCATCAGCTGATCAGTATTTGTATGGGAGGTAAAATTTTTTTTTTACAATTTCGTCGGATTTTCTTGAAGAAAGTTGTTTATATCGATGGGCAGATGCAGTTCTTAAAATATGACCACACCTTTCTGTTACACCCTGTATACTAAATAAATACCAATATATCAATATTATGTCAATGTGTATAGTATGCAGGGTGTAACGGAAAGGTGTGGTCATATTTTAAGAACTGCATCTGCCCATCGATATGAACAAGTTTCTTCAAGAAAAACTGAGGAAATTCACAAAAAAATTTTACCTCCCATACAAATATTGATCAGCTGATGATAACTTTGTATGGAAAGTCCAAATTTTTTTATGGGAATTTTCAGTTTTTTCTTAGAGAAAGTTGTTCATATCCATGGGCAGAACTGGTTCCTAAAATATGACCACACCTTTCCGTTACACCCTGTATATATTCAGATAATTATACTTATTTATGTAAGTTTATGTTGTGCACTGGATCCTACCCTCAAATGTGATCTCTCTCTACCACTCAAAGGTCTGCTGGGAGAAAACTCAACATTGAGTTAAGCTCGCCTTTGTACATTAACTATTTAATCACTGTGTATTATGTTAGTTGTTTGGTGTACTATAAAGAATTAAGAAGAACCGCTCATAAAAAGGCATCTGAAAAAAAAAGAATCCAGTGCCATTATCCCTCACGCTCGTGCGACATATTTCTCCCTATTTCCTCGCATCGATATTTTGGCGGCAGATAAGCCACCATTTCCCATCCTCGGGTGACAATACTAAACTTATTGGAGAACCTTTCTCGTCGCGCTACGTCACCGATTGAAATCGGGAGTCATTTATTTGTCGAGAAACTTGCTCTAAGTAGTTTTACACTATTTTTTAGACTGTTGCGAAAGTAAATGTAGTTGGGGTACTGATGGTGCTCGTTTATATTAGGGTAGTCAGAGTTTTGGGGCATTTTAAGTTTTTGCTTAGATTTTCAATCCAATTCAATTCTTTAGTGCTGTACACAGTATATTTACTTACATTTCCAGATAATATTGACACAATCAACTGATTGTGTCAAAATTATATGTCATAAATGAAAATTGTATAACTAATAAAATGTAACGTCATAGATAAATATATTATAAAACTGTAACAAAATAAATTAAAGTATTATTACGACAATTTTCTATAGAAAGCATCGTTATCACCACAATAAGGGCAAAATTTACTTTTGAAATTATATGTACCTATACAAAAGTAGGGTAGTTCAAGTTCTGCAATCAAGGATGTTTTGTGGATCCAATAACCTATTAGTATTCAGGTAGCCAACCTTTCCCCTGATAAAATCTATGAGTCACCTCTAACTCCAATGGAAATCCATACAACCGATTTGATACTAATCTTCCCATAGTTTTTGCTGGAAAGTTGTCACGAGCAGATAAGACGGAAGACTGAACTAATCCGTAATGATTTAACACGGGCCTACCCGCACGCACGCTCTAGTGACGTCACCAATCCTACGCCTGAAGGGCATGGGGTGCGCAGGGCACGGGGAGCACTGTGAGGGTTGAGGAGTAGTTTGTCTGTGTCTACAATACGGACTATTTTGAATTTCGAATGGATGTTTTAAAATATAACGACGGAGATTTTTTGTATGCTAGTCCTGATGTAATGTCAGGTTGTCTTGAGACTCATAGGCTTTAGACTAAGCAACATTCTATGAGCGATCACTATTTCTTGGTAAGTCTAAATGTTTGGGGGCATCAGCCAAAATGCCAATTTTGGCCTTTTTGACAATTTGTTGTCCCTAAAAGAACATTATTCTTTATCATTATGATTATTCACATTATTATTGTCTTTTAGACGGTTGGGTATTGGGTAAGGACCTGAACACTGTTCTTATTTATATTTTGTTTCATTTTTGACTATATTCCTGTACCAAGGTATGCTAGAAGCAGATATTCATTCTTTCATTATTCTTCAGCTATTCTTAGCATTATTATTTCTATCTTCAATACTTTTAATGCACATAAAACCACTGCCAGCTTTTCAGTCTTCAGTATCGTTACTTACATTTTCTTCACTGTTACTTTATTTTCTAGACTCTATTACTTAATGAGTAAACGACTCTACAGTTACTGTGGCTGCCCTCCATGCATCACCAGCAGACAATGACACACCACCGGCCGCACTAACTGGTGCTACTCGAGTCGCACACTCATCTATTTTAACAATACGCCATCAGTACTAACTTGTATGTGTGCTAACTTAGAACAAAATGTATCAGTTTGCAACTGGTAATAACAATGATTGTTTGTTTGTATTTATTTTGTGTTATTTGTTAGATTGAAATCTATATCTTTGTTACTTGCATTATGGTTATGCAGAGTTTTTCTATTTGTGTGTGATGCTAACGAGGAATTTATTGTATCTTATTTTCATCTTTGCTGTTCATATTACTAACTTAGACATTTGACTATTTTATATCCCATCTATCTATCTATATCTCACTAAATAGTGCCACTCGAGTCGCACCCTCCTCAATTTTTAACATCACACCATCAGTACTAAGGTACTAACATAACTAAGCGAACTTATACGTATACTAATTTAGAACAAAATGTATTACATCGAGTTGTAATGACTGGCTCTTACAATGATTATTTTTTTATTGATGCAACGTCTTTAAGATAGGCGTCTATAGGTTTTCGATTTGTGCAATTTGTTAGATTAAAATCTATATCTTTGTTGGTTGCATTATGGTTATGCAGAGATTTTTTTGATTGTATGTGGTAACATCGAGTAATTTCTTTGTATCATATTTTCTTATTTGCTGTTCACATCACAAACTTTAACGTTTGACTATTTTCTATATTACCTTTATATCTATATCTCACTGACTAGTACCACTTGAGTCGCATCTTCATCAATTTTAACACCATACCATCAATATCAAGTTGTATGTGTGCTAACTTAGAACAAAATGTATTAAATTGGTTAGTAATGATGACTGTTGGTGACATAGGCGTTTTGTCTTTTTGATCGTTTTTTTTTTTAAATTTAGTGTTGTTTATTGAATTATAAGAATAATCTTTAGTTAGTTGCATTAAGGATATTTTGATCTTGGTGGTATCATCGAGTGACTTCTTTCTGTCTTATCCTGTAATGTCTAGTATTACACGCAAATTCACAGATGGTTTGACACTTTGCTATAATATACTGTTTCAATATTATTCATCAAAATAAACAAATAAAATGTTGTATCGGCTGCTGTCCCCAAGCAATTAAATTGATATACCTACACTATTTATACACATTAAATTGATAGAGGTATAATGTTCCACAGACGGTGACGTGTTTACATAAACAAAGCCACAAAACGCGGCAATGTTTACCTTCAGGTGTGGTAAACAGAAAAATAAAGATAAGTGATGTCGACGTAAATAAGGTAATAACGATGTGTTTTAGAGAATACAACGTGCGAGCCGACTGATTTATTTGCTTCGTCATTTTTGTAATATTTCTGAATAACAGGGATCGAATTCCTAGATTAGAACAAAACCCCTTTCCATTAGTTTATAATAATAAATATATATGTATTTATTATATTACATATTTATACAGGGTGTAACGGAAAGGTATGGTCATATTTTAAGAACTGCATCTGCCAATCGATATGAACAATTTTCTTCAAGAAAATATGAGGACTTTCTCAAAAAAAAAAAAAAATTGACCTCCCATACAAATATTGATCAGCTGGTGATGACTTTGAATGAAAGTCTAATATTTTTTTTGGGATAATTTTGTTTTTTTTCTTGGAGAAAGTCATTAATTTCCATAGGCAGAACCTGTTCTTAAATTATGACCACACCTTTCCGTTACAGCCTGTATATGTAAATGATACTTTCTTTGCTTATATGCACCGCCCATATTATCTTTCCACCATACTTGGTTGACTAGTAGAGAATGCCTAAGACATTAAGTCCGCCTTTGTAATTTTGTTGCCTAAAGTCTTAATAATTAAATAAACTTATGCAACCTACTACCTTGAAAGACGAAAGAGAATGAGACCTTCACATAAATAAGTTAGAAGTTAAAAACATTATTTTAAACAAGCTTTTATACCGGCTATCACAATTACACGTTTACACAAAATTTCGTGGCCGTGCTGTTCAGCATTGAAGAGTTTCTTTATCTGGAGTTAATCCTGGATGTTGATTCTGGTCACCATTAAAATGCATTGTCATCGTAACTGAATCAACACGTAAAAGTTCAACGAAAGTGGTTCTAATTCCCTAAGACCCGAACATACATACAAATATTGCAAGTTAAATAAAAGCTATTAAAATAGATAAACTCACAACATCTTCCACATGCTACGCAACTCCACTTGCTCAGATCCAGTACATCAACCAACGTCCTTAATTAGAAGTGCCTAATACTGTCATTTTACCTACTCACATCAGTGGATGTCTTTCGGGTTAAACGATGCCATTCACATTTTACTATTATCTCATTTCTTCTTCCATCTCCGATCAAAAACCCGCTCCCCGTCTACAGCACATCCTGTCAGGTTAAGAATGTACAATATGATATTCTATTAGACGGCGAAAGGGGAAATTGTCTGGCTTAACGCCACTGTCGTCATAAAGTGGGATCGCGTTCGGCACATGTTTTGATACAGCGCCATCTGTTGGCGGACACGGTGACTATAAAATAGTTTATGAAGGCACGTGCTTCGGGTGGTAACTGTCAATTTATGTGGCAGGCTACCTTGGAAAGTTGGAATATTTTATGATGAAACTTGTATGAATTTAGTAGCTAATCAGATCGAAATACAGGAAGTATGAATGCTTCACAATGCAGGTTATTTCCAGGAGGGAATAACCTGCTGCAGTATATCCCATCGATGGCTCTAATTATATAAAAAAAAGAGTTTTGAAAATATAATTCAAGGTTCCATAGCAAAATGGTCCAAAAGGAGCCCTTGTGATGCGACTTTCTCTATCCGTCATAGCTCTATATTAGTTACACAAATGGCGAGTTTTTTGATCCGTGTCAACCAATACTTGGTTAAAAAGTTATTTATTTATTTATTTAATACTTCATGCACACAAGTACAGAGGTGGACTTAATGCCTCAGGCATTTTCTACCAGTCAACCTTTTGGTGATGCAGAAACAAATAGTGGTAGGTGCAATATAAAAAACAATGCGATGAATATTTATTTAAAATTGAAATTAATTGTTATGCTTTGGTATGATGTGCTTTTCAACCAATAACTTACTTATACAGGGTGTAACGGAAAGGTGTGGTCATATTTTAAGAGCCGGTTCTGCCCATGGAAATGAACAACTTTCTCTAAGAAATAAAAAACTTTTTAACAAAAAAATTAACCGACGAAAAAGAACTAAAAAGCAAAAAATAAATAAACCTTTTAAAGTCTTGAGTAATGAGCATATTTACCTACATAAAATATCAAATTTTATGTAAACTAATTTTGAGTCGGCGCCAAACAACAATCTGATTATTAAATATCTAAATTTTATAAGTACTTACAAATGAAGAAGGCTGTAAGTAGGTAATTAATCATTTTAATAATTAGTTGATGTCACTCGGGAATAATGTAGCTTTCTACTGGTGAAAAATTTTTGAAAATCGGTTCAGTAATTCCAGAGATTACTTCCTACAAACAAACTTCCAAACTTTACGTCTTTATAATACTAGTATTGCTCAACTTTCAATATAAATCTTCGAGCCGTGTCGGAGGTATTACTGCGTGGGGTGGGGTGGGAGAGGAGATAAGAAAGTCACAGCTTTTAGCAGTTGTCAATCTTCATTAACATGGCGCTGAAACACGCGGACGGATTGAAGTTCTAAGACGGAATTAACAAGGAGATCGGATATATAAGGAAACCAGGAATAAAGTGATAAGAATTCAGTCTTTTATAGTGAAATGCAACGTATACAGGGTGTAAAAGGTGGAAAATGTAATGTATACAGGTTGTAAAAGGTGGCAAATGTAATGTATACAGGGTGTAACAGGTGGAAAATGTAATGTATACGTGGTGTAACAGGTGGAAAATGTAATGTATACGTGGTGTAACAGGTGGAAAATGTAATGTATACGGAGTGTAACAGGTGGAAAATGTAATGTATACGAGGTGTAACAGGTGGAAAATGTAATGTATACGGGGTGTAACAGGTGGAAAATGTAATGTATACGGGGTGTAACATGTGGAAAATGTGTGCATATTTTAAATACTGCTTTTACCCATAGAAATAACAACTTGCTTCAAGAAAGTTGTGGACGTAAAGAAAAATATGTTTTCTTGAACAGAATGTCGTATCTGGTCCAATGCAATCTATAATAAGTATAGGCTTTGACAACATATTGAAGCAAGATTCTTTGTAGCAGAAACAGCAATTTTTGTACAGCGTTATTAAAACATTTTCTCTTTAACTATTTCCAATGTAGTTTCAGAAAATTGTTTCATCGGTTACAAAGTAAATAAGAACAAAATTTGCCAAATATTATAATAAATACAGTACTGTGCATACTTCTTTATAACAGAAAGAATCTAGAATTTCCACCATTTTCATGAAAATGTAAGAAATACATTAAACAGACCTGATTTTCTTTTACGTTTTACAATTTCAGAATTCTTTTCACATTCTTGAAACATAATTTCATCAAAAATGTTGCTAAGAATGTTGATTTTAACTGAAATGTTCGCTGTTTTAACGGGTTTAAGCGCTGTTATTTTAATTAAGAAGAGTTCTCATTGTATTTTACAATGTGGCGCTCGAGCACTGTAGCCTGAGTGTGCTGGAGCGCTGCACTCAGCAGCTGTAAGTTCTGTGACGACCGTCGTAAAGTTGGGCTGCATTTTGTATGCGACGTTTTAGCTCAAAAATGTTTAATGGGTAATTGTGTTCTCAAGTAGTCGTGACGTGGCGTGCACTACGCTACAAGCATGTACAAATGGGGCCACAATAAAGTCGTCAGTCTGACGGTAATGTCGTAAAAAGAAAGTAGTTTCACATCACGTAGCGAATTACACTTACATCTGTTAAGTTAGTTAATTTGGGAGTTTTCCTGTTCTCTAGTTTGTGTTTAATGTTATAGTATGCCAATCAAAAAAATCTATCGTTGGATCATATTTTGTCTTATGAATGTAGACGAATTCAAGTCTTTCACAAATTATTCTGTTTAGAATTTTGGATTTAGGCTTTGAAATTTTATACCAAAACTAATTTGCTGTTTAAGCTGATTTACCCAAATAACTCCACAACCACTTTAATATCACGCTAAGAATGAACCAATCTTCTTAGAAACTCAATCTTCATCGGTGTTGAGATACACGCGTAGGTATCCCACTTGCCTGTCCTAAACTACTCGTGTGATCAAACACAACAAGTAGGTGCTCGCCGTATCGAGGAGCTCTCATTATAAAGTAATTTAACTTCAGCTGCGCAGCTTGTTCCTCGGCAAATACTTTGTAAACTGTATTGCTTTATTTTTAGTGGATTTTAAGTGGATTGTTTTTGGAAAACTATTGGATAGTTAAATTAGTATTTTTCTACTAGAGTTAAACTTTTTTTTGGTTGGTTGGAAGTCATCGAATGACTTCTCCCGCTCGGGGTAGAGCGGGAGGGCGTGTCAGACTTTTACTTACTAAAACCCACCCGTGTTTCTTCAGTAGTTTGTGCCAGGGCCACGCTAACTCTCTTTCGAATTCGGCATCGGCCCTAGCGGACCCTGTCCGTTGTTGCTGACAACTCTTTGAGACGCGCTTTGGAACACTACGCGCCGTCGACTCTTGCCTGGTCCTTATCGTACGGAGAGCTCCGGTACAGTACGGTATTACGACTATAATCTAACTGACGGACTAATTAGATTTTTTTAGTAAACCGGCCCATTCAAGGGTGACATACATAATCGAGTCGTCCATGCAATACATTATCGAGCTCCTAAGTTTTTCAAGTTAACATCATCAGCCTTTTTAATGCCCCCACTGCTGAGCAACAGGCCTCCTCTCCTCTCGAATTATTTATATGAATTACATATAGTTTATGAAGTAAGTACACTGACAATGGAAAGGCGTAGGTAGTGTTTTGCTTCAAAAATATAAATGTGTCTCTAGAATTGAGACATATTGGTTCGTAACCAGCTCAGCGATGGACAGTTTATTTATTCAACGTCACAATCGGTTCAGCGGTTAAAGACGATGCGGAGAGTATCCGCAAATAGGGAATCACGATCACAATGTATATTGGTAAGTTTTGAAACGAGCTTTATCATAAATTATGGATATATTCTAGTGTAAAGTTCAGAAGAAAATAAATATCCAAGATTTTTCTTGTATTTATTTAGATTATAGTACATACTACCACATCATACACATTTGACATTAAAATAAAACAATTATTCCAAAGGTGGTCTGATGTAAATGACAATATTGGTGTACATAGCATTAGTAATTACTTGGCAGAGTGATACACACATTAGAGTAAATTAAAATAATACAAATACAAAAAAATAATAATTATAGAATTAAATACAAATAAACAAATCAAATAAAAATTATAAATAAATTACAAATCAATAAACAGTAAAAATTATCAAATCAAATCATTAAATGACTATATATACTCGTAATTATTTACCAATAATTTTCGAATTATTTACATTTATATTGAGATAATCATATTTGACATGACAGGAACTGTATTTGTTCAATAGACAAAAAAAAATCTGATAATAGGTACTGAACCCAAAGTATGGCCAGCATTTATGCAGGTTTGGGTATAAAACTACGAGAATTCCACATGCTGCCAGATGCTACCAGATGGCATTCTGTTATCTCTGCTTTTCCCGGTGGGAAAAAGACGTTATGTTTTTTATAGAAAACTTTGGACACCTCAAGTTCACACAACTCAAATTTCTACCAGAGCAGATACAACAAAACCATACATATACTGGCCTGTTGGTCTAGTGGTTAGTGACCCTGACTGCTATGCCGGAGGTCGTGGGTTCGATTCCCACCCAGGACAAATGTTTGTGTAATGAGCACGATCATTTGTTCTGTGTCTGGGTGTAATTTATCTATAATATTTATGTATTTAGAAATATATAAGTATGTTTATCAGTTGTCTAGTACCCATAACACAAGCTTTGCTTAGCTTGGGACTATATGGCGTTGTGTGATAGTTGTGGAATATTATTATTATTTCGTTTATTTATTTTGTTACATATAATTTACATTTTTAAATATTTTTAAAAGAAAACATAAAAAAAAAACATTTAAAAATATAAAAAATAGTAGTCCGCCGGTATTGGGAGCAGGGTCCAAGCTACCGGTGCTTAGGGCTCCAGAGACAGGAACCTCCTCATAATGCGAGCCGTATCGAGGAGTACTGCCTTCTGTATCAGGCCCTTGATCCAACCGCGCAACGACAGCTTCGACAGGTGGTCGTCGAGGCTTTTGGCCATCAGGCCGTTGGCGGTAACGACTATCGGCACAATGACAGCCGAGTCCACATTCCACATATCGACAACCTCGTGTGCTAAGTCAAGATATTTGATTTGTTTGTCTTTCTCAGCTTTCACGAGGTTCTCGTCATGTGGAATGGTGACATCGATTATCATTGTGCGGCGCGCTAATCGGTCTATCACCACTATATCAGGCTTATTGGCAACAATAGTCCTGTCAGTGATGATAGACCGATCCCAGTACAACGTGACATGGTCATTTTCGAGAACTGGGTCGGGCGCATACTTGTAATACGGTACCTCAGAATCCACAAGTTTGTATTTTAAAGCAAGTTGCTGGTGAATAATCCTGGCTACTTGGTTATGCCTGTGCAAATACTCGCTGTTAGCAAGACGAGAATAACCAGAGATAATATGTCTGATGGACTCACCCGGACGGTGGCATGCCCGACACACGTCAACCGTCCCGTCCTTCATGATATGCCTCCGGTAGTTATTCGTCAAGATAACTTCGTCCATAATCGCACAGACAAAGCCTTCAGTTTCCCCGAAGAGGTCACTGAAACGTAGCCAGGCCACGGACGCCAAGAAATCTACATCAGGCCCATGAAGAGCCCGATAAAAGCGCCCGTGAAGCTCCTTGCCTTTCCAAACCTCCTTGCGGTCATCAGTAGTGAGTATTACAGGTTTGCGCCAGTTCTCTTTAGCCATGGACAACGGGGTGAGTCCCTTGTCCGCTGCGACCACATCGCGGTGCATACCCACGTCGGTTTCAAGAAAATATTCTCTGAGGCTGCACACCTCGCGGTTGTGGAGAGTTTTCGCATTTAAAAAACCTCGACCTCCACATTTCCGCGGGATGTACAGTCTCATCACCGATGATCGTGGGTGATGCATCCGGTTTGCGGTCAGCAGCGTACGGACCTTCCTATCCAGGGCGTCGAGTTCGGTCTGAGTCCATTTGAGTATGCCGAAAGAGTACATCAAAACCGGCATGACCCAACCGTTGAAGGCGCGCACCTTATTCCCACCCGACAAAAGGCTGTTCAATACTTTTTTCAGGCGGCCAAAGAAGCGCTCCTTCAGCGATTGTTTCATGTCAGTAACGTTAATGCCTAACGCTTCCGACATACCCAAATATTTGTATGTTTCGGTCGAGGAGAGGGATCTAAGGTGTATGGAATCCGAGAGTTGAATCCCTTCGGATTCCATAATCCCCCCTCGCTTTACATGCATGACTGCACATTTGTCCACACCAAATTCCATCCTGATCGCGTTACTGAAAGTTTCAGTTACCTTCAGTAACTCCATCAGTCGCAAATTGTTGGGGGCAAAGAGTTTCAGGTCATCCATGTAAAGAAGGTGAGATATGGCCTGACCACCTCTTCTCAACCGATAGCCCAGCCCCGAATCCTCCAGCAATGTGCTTAGAGGATTCAGAGCTAAGCAGAACCAAAGAGGACTCAAACTGTCGCCCTGAAATATTCCCCGTTTAATCCATATAGGCTCATCGTTCCCCTGGATTGGTCGACATCCTGGATAGCGAAGGACCGTCTTCCATTGCCCCATACATGACCCAAGGAAGGTGCGCAGAGTTGCATCTATTTTGTACAACTCCAACACCCTCATGAGCCATGTATGTGGAACAGAGTCGTAGGCCTTCTTATAATCTATCCAGCATGTCGACAAATCCTTGTGGGATCGACGAACCTGCTGGCTTATGGCCATGTCTATAAGGAGTAGCTCCTTAGTACCGCGGGACCCGTTCCTACATCCATTCTGAGAGGCAGACATAATTAAATTACTCTCAATGTGATGATTAATTTTCGCTCTCAGGATGGATGTAAGAAGTTTATAGACAGTCGACAAACACGTTATCGGTCTATAATTCTTAGGTTCCGCGGTACCACCTGTTTTATGGAGCAGGTGGGTAACACCAGTTGTTAGGAACTCAGGCAGCAACCCAGACTCTAAGGATGACTGAAATTGAGATGCTAGAAGCGCGTGTGAGCTGCTATACCACTTTAGCCAGAAGTTTTGCAGTCCGTCCGGTCCTGGAGACTTCCAATTCGGTAACGGACGGACTGCTCTGGCTATGTCTGTTGGGCTGATATTAACTTTCTCCATTTCTGGTATAGCTTCGCACACGCGCTCAACATCACGCATCCAGCCACCCTCAGTGTGACAGACGGGCACCGACCAAATGCTGCGCCAGAATGTACTCGTGGCGACATCATCCGGGCGGCAGCCGTCCGTCACATTTTGTTCAGGTCGCTCCCAAGCTCTATATACCCACCTCTCATCGCACTGGAACATGCGATTCTGCGAGTACCGGTCAACTCGCCGCTTATACCGCCGAATACGGTTTGCCCATGCACAAACTTTCTGCTTCAGGAAGTCGATGCGCTCCGTGACATGGGACATGTATTCTCGAGGGCTGATTTCAGTCCCCGAGAACGCCCGCCTCACAAAGCGCATCACACGTGGGCGTGTATTGCCCTTCCTGAAGCAGATTAGTTTGCCGATGAGTACCCTGGCCCCATCGATACGCCTCTCGATTCTGCATTGCCAGGCTGGTACAGCAGGCTTTGGTCGAATAGCTACGTCACTATTTGGGAACTTTACGTTAGCTAATCGACATGCCGCAACAGCCCCGCAATACAAGATTGAGTGCGTATCAACGAGGTTCTCGCTGCTATTAAAGATATTCTCAAGCAGCGAGTCCAAAGCACACACCAACGCCCTATTTTTTTTGTGCATGGGTAACCGTGGTAAACGGGGTCTAAGTTCGGTCGGAGTGGATCTATACTCGCGAAGCGCATCCTCCAGTGCGCTCCTCAGTCGATTGTTGCACTGGCTACTTACCGTGACAACCCTATCATCTGCCTCATCACTTATATTATTGAGCCGCGGTGGCATTGCATCAATAGCAGGCGCTTGTTCCACGGTCTGTATCGGAGTAGAGATGATAGGGTTGCTCAGTACCTCTGAGCGCAGCCTATCAAGTGCAGCATCGTCCAACCTGTGATTACGTTGGATGACTCGCACCTGATCCGACAATCGTTGTGCCGAGACGTCTACGGTTGGTTCTAGTTCCTGGAACAGAGATAGCATCCTGACACGGTACGCAGTGAGGTTAGTTCCCCCCTCTGTAGACCCATAGTATGCGCGCATGACGTTTTCATTAATGGACTGAGTCCATCTCATACGCTGCACAAAACCACCGGCAGCGGGGACCCGGCTCGGGGCCGGTTGGCCCCTAAGTCCCAGGCTGTTCGGTGGCCGGCCTCTCCCCTGCCGACGTACAGGTGTTGGCGACGTCGGCGGGGAGAAATACTCGTCGCTCGAGCTCGACGCGGCTGCAGCCGCCGGTGACACTGGTGATCCGAGGTCCGGCGGCGGCAAGGCGGAGCTGAGCAGCGAGTCCGGGGGTGGAAGGCGTGCGCTACGGGCAGCTGCTCTGGTCAACATTTAATTTTATTTATTCCATTTTTCCATCATTCTGTTTACATATATATGTACGTCGCCATTGACAGACGTCATACTGCAATCCTGCATAAATATTCTTCTTTTTTGTTTATTATTTGTTTTGTTTGAGTATTTGAAGGTTTTGCTATAATATTTCTTGTATGGGCTTCTTGTTTGGTACAATTGATTCCAGTTTTGGGTGAAAAAATATGGATTTTATGATTTTAAAGTGGAATAGAAAAAATATGACATGTGTTGCCAGTGGGTTGCCATGTTTATTATTATTATTATATGTTATTACTGGTGCCCCCGGTGGCCGACCGGTAGTACCGGTACCTAACCGTATTTTATTCATGTGCCAATATTTTTGTGATGTAACCATGCTCCTGATAGAATTTTATGTGTTGTGAAGGATTTTGTGATTTTTTTTAGGAAAATTAAATATGTTCATACATGTGTAACTAAATCATTTAGCTTTTCGTGAATGTTGGATTTGCTTATGAGTCCTTTAACTTAGGTATTGATTACAAAATGTCCGAGATAGTTAAATGCTTAAAAAGTAATTCTAGTACAACGTCCTAACTTATCATAAATTACTGAAACTAATAAAGCATGGCACGTTACTGTTGACCTTTTATAATAATTAATTGGTGATCACAGGAATTTGTTATTAAATCAAAGCAGAAAGCCTCTAACTTCTTGAAATGTTGCCACAGTCACTTAACAGAATTCATTTTCCCAAAAACTTGGAACTTTGAGACCACATTAATATGCATGTCGTGTCACTACGGTTAACTAAATTGAAAACATTCTGCATTTCTTTGCCAAAAATAAAGTAGCAAGTACTGTGATAAGGGTAGAATACTCAAACACAGACAAATACGTTTCGCGACTACCCATCTAAATAAATAATGTGTTTGAACTAAAAACGTTGCAAATGTGTTGAGCACTGTACATTGCGGCTTCTGAATAGATCTCATTTCGTCGCCGCGCTTCTTAAACGGCATTCTATAGTGGTCTCGCCAGTCTTTGTCGCTGCAAACCGTGATTTACTTGACTTTTGTAAGGGTTCGTTGTTAGTCAATTTTATTTAATGTTTGTGAATGTGTACTGCTTTTAAATGAGGTTTTCTTTCTTGAATTTGAAGAGAAAAAAGTCTTGTGGCAAAAATTTTCGGGATTATTGTTATTAAAGGCGCAAGCGTAAAGATTTTCTTTCAACAAAAAAACTCACTTTCTTGACAAAAAAAACTTTGACTGAGAGAGAATAATACCACATAACATTAAGTCAATTTAGTACTAGTGCATTAAACAATAAATATGCATATACATCATATACCAATCAAAACAGGAATGTAAAAACAAAATTTCGTATCAAATCGACAACCCAAAAAGTTCATGAATATGCATCCGATGAACATCAGTGAGTTGGACATGTACAGTCACGGAAACTGTGCTCGAAGCACACGCGACACATAACACGGTTACGTACAGTCGCCGTCAATAAAAGTTGTGAACTAAACTGACACGGTCGTGTGAGGGGATTACGGAAAAGTTTTTAGTGTGTGTCGCTATAAAAATACTAGCTAACGGGTTGAATGTTTGCAGACAGAAAATACAACGTAAACAATATTTTCTATGTACAAGTACATAAATCTACTAGCTATTCTACTAATATTATAAATGTGAAAGTTTGTATTGTTGTATATGTTGTATATATGGATTTTTGTAAGTCTTTCACGCAAAAACTACTGAACGGATTTTAATGAAACTTAACAGTAATATAGCATATACACCAGAATACACATATAGGCTATCATTTATAATGGGGGGAAGTAATAATTCCACGCGGGCGAAGCCGCTGGTAGTAGCTAGTTCAATATATAGTATAATTAATTCTACTCGGAGATCACTTACAGATAGTCATGGCTTTCAGTTTCCTTGCTGAAATTAGCACTAATTTAAATTATGTCTCTGAACATTATCCTTCGTTTAGAAGATCCTAAAAATATCAAAATTATTCGACACATTCCCAAACACAAAAATTAAAGGTATATAAAGAACAGATTAATACCAAAAATTGTTAATAAGGCATGGCATCCTGTAAAACATTCTCACAGAGAATTCCACATTGAGTCACAAAATGTCGCAGCGAAGGGAATTAAAGCTTGTTTCGAACGTTCGCAAACAACTCAAAAAACATTGCAACCATTTTTATTATTTCATTTTGGTATCGTGTTTGCTATGCCGTATGCCCAATATTTTGTTATTGTGTGAACGAGTCTTTAATTCGATGTATTTTGTATACAGTCAGAAATGAAGGTTTTATGGTTTTGCAATGCAAAATATTTTTCAGTTACAAATTATGTAGGCATCTCGGTTATCAAATTGTAACTAAAAACGTTATGGATTGGTTTTACAATTCGTTTGGAATTTGGACACGTTAGCTATCCATAAAGTGAATTTAATATCATCCTACTGTTGAAAATACGAGGACAGATAGATAGAATATTATATTCTATACACCAAAATTGGAACACAACCTTTTTACAAAATTATGTGCATTGTCCATGGGTAAAAAGCTATAAACTTAATTAAACTACCGACAGTCGGCAGTTCATCAAACAGCTGCTTAGATAGTTTTAGTTAAGGTAGGTTACTGTCGCCGAGTTGTTAATAAATAAAAAAAGCAATATTTAGGCAACCAGATAATTATGTAGGTAGTTCTGAATCTAGACCTGAGTAACTAGTAACATGTTAAGAGTCAAAGGACCACCATGTGGTCTACTAACTTATTTTATGTTTAATTTAGATTTTATCTTGATTTTATTTTGGTAATATTCCAATTTAATTTAATTAATCTGACAATTGTTTGGGTAGCGCGCGCTAATGACTGCGATACAGCGTTACATTTCTGCAGTTATTATCGTTACATTAAATTATTACAACACCAACGTTAGGAAAAACTCAAACCCTTTTCATTTCATCACGTCTTCCTGCTAAATAACAGTAAATCAAAACCCCAACCGATCCATTACTGATCCACAGCACATTCTCTTCCTGACCGTCCAAAACCTATCGTTCCGCGTCGCTGCGGGTTCACACTGGACGTTATCGCGGCGACTTTTGTCGCGCGACACAAAGCCGGCCGCCTGGAGACGACATTAGCCATTGTGGCTCTTTTATAAAGCCGCCAAGGATTGTGCGCCGTCGGCTAGGATTGTTCTTTTAACGATGTGTTTTTCAATTGAAACAGGTTAGGTGTAGAATCTGTTAATTCACTAAGCTCGGCGAGATATGTGTTTTTAGCAAGCTTTTTGTTGAACTATGATATTTTGAAATACCTACAACTGTAGATGTGGGTGGTATCAATTTGATAGGCTCATGCTGAAGGTGCTTTGGTTCTGCCCAGGGGTTGAGGATAAATTCGAAACAGACTTAGTTCGCCCCTCGGCATTCAGGGCAGGGAAGGAACAGGGGTGGGTTTTAGTCAGTAAGAGTCTGACACGCCCTCCCGGTCCACTCTAGAGTGGGAGATGTCATTGGATGATAACCCACCACACAAAAAAAAGTGCTTTGGTTGTTGTGATGCAGTTAAGAAAAAAAAATAGAGTGGGTCTCCGGGAGTGCCGACAGAAGTGAAAACTTGAACAAGAATGCCCAACGCGCTTAAAGAAGTTTTCACTTGAATCCGCTACGTTATCCGCTATGAGTGCTACGACTCTACGCATCGTAGCACTCGTAGTGCCACCAAAAATGCCCAACCCTCTAAAGAAGTTTTCACTGCAAAAATGGATATAATATGTATTATATATCAATAAGTTTTACAAACCCATTCATAAACATTTTGAAAATATTTAGCAGTGGTAATCACTGTTGTTAAAAACCCGAATTATCCGTATAAAAGTATTCGCTAACAAAATAATTTTGTTTACTTTGCCATGATAATTTAGTATTATACTAACAAGGGATTCTACCTATACAGCCACATTTTATTTTAAAAACGATCTCTTTTTTCAGCTTTTAATTTAAATGCGGCGTTGTCTGTAGATGTAACGTGTCCCGTGGGTGTGATTACGCAGCTGAGAGTCAAGCGGATGGGCCATGCCGTCAATTTGCGTACATTTATAACATCGCTTGACACATGTTTACCTATAGTAACAATTCCGCTTGAAATTAGAGGTAATACGGAACGGCTGGCGCATACGTTGAGCGATCAGTTGCTGCGTTGCGTGTCGTGGATTCGATTCCCACACGTAACAAATATTTGTATGGCCTACAAATAATTGTTCCGGGTCTCCGTGTCTTGTGTATGTGAGTTTACATATTTGTGAACGCACATTTAAAAAAATTGTTAGAGATACATACAGTGGGTATAGACTAAAGCAGGTGTAAATTTTGTAATGTTTTCATATTATAAGCAAAACGAAGTAACGGGTAGCTACTATAAACACGAATTAATCGCAAACCTTGATAAATTCATGTTCTTTGAACTTATGATTCTGAAGTGCTGTTTGTGTTAGCTACCACATTGATAGGTAAATGGTAATTTAAGAAGCTCTTTTCCTGAAGTTTCAGTTCACTTCCCTCCATACAAACAAATCATAAATATTAACTTGTAAGTGAAATAAGTTCCTGATATAATCAAATTAAACCCATAAATCGCTGTAAAGTGTTACTTATGGCCGAAGTTTTATTCAATATCGAGCGGAACTCTTAACTGTCCATTAAATTATATCTATAACTTATATCTTGTTCAAGTTATATAATATTATAACGTACATGTAAGCAAGTGTATTATTTTGATTTTATTTATATGAGTCGTTGGAAGCATAACATGGAAGTCGAAGTTTATTTATCAGACTATAACTACAATAATAGCATAACATTGTAGGTATTTATTATTTTTTTTAATATTGAAATAAAGATATTCATTTTAAGCTTTTAAGAAATTCAGCGATTTGGATAAAATATTCACATTAAATTAATCAGCAAAGTGCCTCACCACGAAACACAAAAACTAGCGCAGTAGCGACCCGATTCAGTCGCGTCCACAAAATATTTTAAAAGCCGCGCATTGTCAAGTCTCTTTTATTCTTGAGCCCCGTTGTACCTTCGTACACAATACTATGCGGTACTTTCAACCGCATGTCTATGGTCACAATTTGACTTCAATGGTCCTATACAAGGTGTAATTGAAATAACTGAATACCTTTTAAGGAGGCTTTGTATCATTCGGTTTGTTTTTTTGCAATTTTAATGTTATGTTGCTACAGTTGAAATTGTTCGTAAAGCACATCATCTTTCTGCCCTTATCCCAATTTATTTGCGGCTAGGCATGTCTTCTTCTTCCAGACTTCTCTGTTTGCCGTCATTTCAAAAGTCGTCTCCATTCTAGCCATATCATTATTCACACAATCCATCATTTCTTTGCTCTTCCTCTGTCCTTTAGCTATACACATTCATGTTCATAACTTAACTTATAATGATGAGTACAAAAACCCCTTAAGACGTTTTCAGTTATTTCTATGTCTCCTTGTATTTCGAAGCAAAAATGGTGATATTGGTAATTCAAGTAGTGCATGACTGTAGAGCAGGTATCCAGTGCATTCGAAAGCCTCCACTCCGAGCCAGCCCGCGGTACATCGCTAGTCTCATTTGCATTGTCGGAAATTGAATTTTTTCGTGCGCCGGGTCGTGACCTTTTGTGGTGGAACCTGTTCCAATACGTAGCATCGTATATACCAGAGACATAGAGCTATGAACTGAGTACATATGCTTATACTTAGTCTGCGTATATTCAGTATTTGTTTTTTTCAAAATTCTAGACTCAGTAGTTTCAGTCAGTTTCAGAGATAAGGGCAATGGTAAATTTTCATCTATTTTCTAAAAATTCTACATATTCGTTATTATTATCAGTTTATATATATACCTATTAAGTTATTTAGTTTAATTGTGTTATTTAGTTGTATTGAAATAACTAAAAAAATCCTGATTTTTTTCTTTCTATTTCATTCCTGTCTGGTCTGTGTGTACATACATTGTTAAATAATAAAAATAATAAAAAAAGTTTTAAAATAATGAATAAAATATATATTTTGAGACCCTCACAATGAATTTATTTGATATGTCGCAGGGAGCAGTGTCAAATTGACCCAAAACTTAATTATATTACACGTCCGTATTTGGGTCACAGATTGTGAACCTTTTAACTCAATCGGTCCAGTAGATCTCGAGTAAATTGTCTGTGACAGATAGACAGACAGACACACGAGTCTAAGGGTTCCGTTTTTCATTCGGACGTTCGGAACCCTCAAAATCAGTTGTAGGTTTTATGAAATAGGCTCCTGCACTTATTAGAATGTTAGAAATAAACAGCAACTAGCCGCGCGATCGCCTTGTCTCTCTCACACTACACGTGTTCTCTTCCCAAGCGGATAGCGGACGCTCAGTCCATACCGCCATGTCTGTGGACCATACATACATACGTACATAAAGGTGGGAGTATTATGTACATGTTATATTGGTCCGTGGTTGTGATTGCAGTAGCTGTCGCGATATTGTGGTTTTCAGTGGATATATTTTTGCTTTGATAGCAAAGGAGTGGAACTGTCTACCTTAAAACAAAAATCATAAGCTAGCTTTGATTTCTAGGTTTCAAGATTAATATTTTGTGTACTTTCATTGCACAGTGTCAAAAATTAAATAAAACGAAAAATTATAATAGACAGGGATTATAACTAAAATGTGTATATAAAAGTTAAGTACTACATACACACAAGTATGTGTTGTAAGGAAACCCATAATTTGTAGTAATTAGTCAATAATAATCATAACTGAAGCATTCACGTTTATGTAAATCCAATTAAATAAATCAATCAAACTAAATACCGCATTGCCTTTACTTCAAAAAAAGTTTCCCCTTCAATAGTTCCGCTACTCAATAGAACTGCGGCGTAGCGTGACCGTAGCATTGAAGCTCGTAGCACCGAAACGCGTAGCACCAAAGCTCGTAGCACCGAAGCTCGTAGCACCGAAGCTCATAGCACTGTCCGCCGCCGGGCGCTTGTAGCTCTATAGCAACGTAGTACGTAGCTCGCGGCTTCGTAGCGCGTAGCTCGTAACCCCGTAGCACCATAGCGTGCATTTTCGACGTTTGGCTCCCAGATTGGACAGGGCTGGGGCCGCCTTGAAGCGGCTCCTGCCCAATCTGAAGGGGCCAAACGCCTCCTGCCGGAGGCTCTACGCGGGGATCGTGCGGTCCATGGCCCTCTACGGGGCACCGGTGTGGGCGCGTTCGTTGACGCAGCGTTCAACGCGCCAGATGAACGCGGCCCAGAGGGTCATGGCGATCCGCATCATCCGCGGATACTGCACGGTCTCCCGTGAGGCGGCGAGCCTCCTTGCCGGACTGTCACCGTGGGATCTGGAGGCAAAAATCCTCGCGCACCTGTACGAGTGGCGCGAGGAGGCTAAACGCCGGGGCGAAACTCCGCTGCCGCGACAACTCGCGGCTCGGCGGACAGAGCTCCGGCAGGATCTCATGGTGACATGGAGAGAGCGACTGTCGCAACCCAGCGCTGGGCACGCCACCATCGAGGCGGTAGTGCCCCTCTTTGAGGAGTGGCTGGAGAGGCGCCATGGCGCCCTCACCTTCCGCCTGACGCAGGTGCTCACCGGACATGGCTGTTTCGGGAGGTACCTGTGTCGGATCAAGGCGGAGGTGACCCCTGCGTGTTTCCACTGCGAGGATCGCCCCGTGGACACGGTGGAGCATACGGTGTAGGTTTGCCCCGCCTGGGCAGAACACCGCCGTGTCCTCGTGGATGCGATAGGCGGCAGCGACCTCTCGCGCCGTGCCCTGGTTCAGGCCATGGTACGGAGTGAGAGGGAATGGGGGGCCGTCTCCAACTTCTGCGAAGCAGTAATGCTCGCGAAGAGGGAGGCGGCACACGTTAGGGAGACTCAACAGAGACCGAGTCGCCCTAGCGCCCCCAGCAGCAGCCGTCGCAGGAGACGCCGGGGGCTGCGAGACGATCTCCGGCCACCGTAGACCTGTGCCTGCGGACGGCGAGTAGCGGGTAACTCGCCGTCCGATCAGCACCAGGCCCGAGAGTCGACGGCGCGTAGTGTTCCACGCGCGCCTCAAAGAGTTGTCAGCAAAGGACGGGGCCTGCCACGGCCAGTGCCTGCCCGGGGGTGGAGGATAAATTCGAAAGAGTTACCTCGCCCCCGGGCGCGTAGGGCAGGGAGGAACAGGGGTGGGTTTTAGTCAGTAAGAGTCTGACACGCCCTTCCGCTCCACCCCAGAGCGGAAAGAGTCATTAGATGATTTCCCACCCCCCAAAAAAAAAAAAAAAAAAGCACCATAGCGTGCCGCACCGTAGCCGCGTAGGCTGCTACGAACCCAATGCTTGAAATGAATAAACAAATACGATATCTATATACACGATAACGTCGTTGAAGGCTTTATAATCGTTATAAGTTAACTGCCGACTTACTTCGACATTCAACATAAGTTTAAGAGGGGAAGTGCCTTGAAGTGCTGTCGTAATTTAATAATACATTTTTGGTTTTATTTTCTTATTAAAATGTTAAGGTTTCATAAATTAGTCTGACTCACCTCTTGAGTTGATAGAAACGTTTTTATACCATAATGATATTATAAGGTACTTTAAAATGATATAATATTTCCGTAACTAAACATAACCACTAATTCCTTATGTAACAATTATTTATATATATATATGTGTTATCTGCACTTTAGACTTCTTTCTTTTGTTAATAATATTATTGTAAGTGTTCAGTTTGAACAGTTTTGGAGTTTTTTCTCGAAAATTTGTCTTTTCCCTTCGACTGTACGAGTATTACGTCAGATTATTCGATGGCTTACGATTATTTAAATTAGCGAGACTTTCAAAATTATGTATAATCATCATTCACTATGCACGCTATCCTCTCGAGGAGTGTCCTGCGTGGGCCTCTGAGCCGCGGGTCTTGGTCACCAAGATCGGGCGAGAACGTTCTTGGCCAGCAGTAAGTAGTGAGGGCAGAAAATCGGAGGAAAATGGCCTCCTTCTGTGAGACTGTGATGGTCCAGAAGAAAGCCGCCCAGCGGGAGAGTGAGAGAACTGATCCCTCTTGGAGAAGTCAGAAAAAATTAAAGAAGCAAAAAAAAATCCAAACACCCAGGTGTTTGGATTTTTTGTTTTCCACAAAAGTCCAGGGGCCTTTTTAAGGATTTCCCCCGATAACAAAAAGAAAGATGGACCGATGACATGCTGACGGTCGGCTGATGTGGCGACACTTGGGGGAGGCCCATGTCCAGCAGTGGAAGACTTTCGGCTGAAATAGTGATGGTGATCATACTTGACGAC
The DNA here is from genome assembly GCA_951329385.1 of Polia nebulosa. Classification (NCBI taxonomy): domain Eukaryota; kingdom Metazoa; phylum Arthropoda; class Insecta; order Lepidoptera; family Noctuidae; genus Polia; species Polia nebulosa. Next base: position 28,955,384 of record OX589610.1, on the reverse strand, counting down.
TTTTGAGTAAAATTGGTATTTATAGAAACTTTACCAAAGTTAGATCTGTCACAAAGGCACATAGACTTGCTTGTAACATTCTACCTTAAAGTAAATTAATTTCCTGGGTACACCATAACCTTTGTATTTGTTCAATGTTTACTGTAGGCCTGTACCTACGTTATCCCTGAAATATAATTTCCATCTAATACTTTATTCCCCGTGTCTCTTTGTGTAATGCGTCTTATCGCGGTCGTCACGAACGTTCGCATGATCTCACTTAGTGGTACACGCGGCGTGGAGCGATACCATCGCACGCGTGTGTATGTGTGGACCCGGCAGCATTATGTAAATGGACGCGACACGTGTGTGACGTAAGAATTGATTCTGAAGTGATACGGATGATAAAATGGGACGTGAATCTATTAAAATCAGGTTAAACGTTTATTACTTATAAAATAAACCAAAAACAAGTGATTTTCGATGTAAACGTAATGATTTTTTAAATAGTTGACTGGGGACTGATCGTTTACACAGAAAACGTTCTGATGCTAATTTACACTTATTCCAGCGTTTAATTAGCGTTGAATGTGCTAAAGTAATCTAAACGTGACAGTATTTTTGTTGGTGGCATTTTAGATTTATTAAACTTGGTCAAAAAGTTACGGAAAACTACGACAATTTTCAAGCAGAAAGTATTCGTATATGCCAACGCATAACACGAAAAAGTTCATCTTAATCTGATACTTTCCATAAGCTATTGAACTATCCTACTTACTTGTAAGCGAACCGATCTCAGACTAGAAAACATCTCTCTTCCAGTGAATACTTAATGCTCCGGCAACGTGATTCATTCTAGACGCACCGACCAATAAGGATGTGCTCATTTATTCACTGTCCGATCGACTGCGCCTTAAATAAGTTACGCACGTAACGATAACATCGTTCGCTTCTATTCCCTCAAGACCTGGCTCAGCAGGAATTAAAAAAGGTTGTAAATTACACCGATATTCCGCCAGATCTGTATCATCTCTTCAGTTAAAAGACGTCCACTTATGGTATGTACAGACCTCACGCTCAAGCGTCGTCAAATCGACAGGTCCTGTGTTGTTTGCATTCAATAACCTCCAGATACGAGTATGTTCGTTTGCCTAGTTTTTTTCAATCCGTCGGGTCGTCTTCCAGTCTTTACGGTTACCAGTATTTATCATTGAGCGACTGTCTATCAGAGTTTCAAAACCCAGTTATCATAGTCAATTAAGAATTAAGCCAAGCATAATTCTAGTCTTCAAAACGATTTGACGTCTATAATTCTATTGTAGGTAATTTTGATTCAGCCATAAACTGTGCTTTAAATAGAAATGGAGACTCAATTTGATGAACTAATTGGCTCAATTGTGCACAAAGGTAAAAGTTTTGAGAGGCCTACAGGCGTTTTGGGGAGAATTTTTTAATATGAATTTATAGGTAGAGCATTTTGTTACTATTTCAGAAACCAGTCTACGTTCTCAATTTAGGAGAACACTAGAAAGTGGTAACTGTTCTTGGGGGACTATCTTTATGTAGAACTTTGACGTTCAAATGGTGCTAGCTCTCAGCCTAGTTTGAATATTTTTTGTACCGGAAGACTGCGATAAAGGTTTGTTGATGCCTTTTGTGCAGGAGGTGATCATTCGTCGTGTTGAGGATGTGATGATGAAAAGACTTGATGATGGATACTTTGGTTTTAATTATCGTTCTACAATTTTGACTTATAATATAGACGTACTCGTTCGCCGTTAGTTTTTGGATTGAACCGTTGAACCGTTTTTTAAATTAAATCGGGTTGGGGCCCACGGTGCGTCCCCTCCCGCGCGCGCGCGGCTACGTCGTCCTCGCCTGTGATGTTGTCGCTGGCTTTGTCCGCTAGATGGCGCTGGTTGTCCGTAAACATGCCCCCGGCCTTGGAAGCTCCTGGTTCCAAAGAAGCAGATGTCATTGTGTTGTCGTCGTCAGGAAGCGGGAGTGGGCATATCTTTGAGAAGGAGCGCTTGATTGTGCCCGTCGCCGTTCTTATGCTTGCAACGCGAGCTATGTCATCTTTCCCCGGAAATGTCTGTAGAACTCGGCCTAGACGCCACTTAAGAGGAGGCAGGTTGTCTTCCTTCACGAGCACAAGGGTGTCTGGAACAATAGTGTCTCTGCTGGTCTGCCATTTCGTTCTTTTCTGGAGTTCAGAAACATATTCCTTGGACCATCTACTCCAAAAGTTCTGGCGCATCTGCTCAACACGGTCGTAGCGACGGAGACGCTGCGGAGCCGTTGCGGTAAAATCTTGACTGACGGGTGCGTTGAGTGGTCGGCCAATCAGGAAATGAGCAGGTGTTAGCGGAAGAAGGTCGGAGGCATCGGATGACAAAGGAAACATGGGTCGGGAGTTGAGGACAGCCTCGATTTGTGCCAATACAGTACTTAATTCCTCGTAAGTCAAGTGTGCATTACCTACGACACGAATTAAATGAAATTTACAGGACTTGATACCTGCCTCCCACAAACCACCAAAATGAGGCGAATAAGGCGGAATAAATGTAAATTTAATTAAGTTATTAGCAGTATAATCACGAATATCACTCTCTTTATCTACTAAAAATTTTGCAAATTCTTTTAGCGCCCCTACAAATGTTGTACCGTTGTCTGAGTAGATTTGCAAAGGTTTACCTCGTCTGGAAATGAAGCGCTTTAGTGCTAACAAGTATGCTTCAGTTGTGAGGTTAGTAACCAGCTCTAGGTGTACAGCACGCGTTGCAAAACACACAAACAAACAGATATAGCATTTTATTAACTTTGCCCCCCTTCCTGAACGGTTCAACATAAACAATGGTCCTCCGTAGTCGACGCCGCAATACATGAAAGGGTACCCGGGTTGCAATCTTTCGGGTGGTAAATTACCCATCTGAATATTTAGAGGTTTAGCTTTCATGCGAACACATTTTACACAGGTATGCACTACATGTTTAGCCAAGTTCCGCCCTCTAAGTGGCCACCAAGTTTCTCTTATAGTTGCTAGTAACAATTGGGGCCCCGCGTGTAATAATTCCTTGTGTTTATACTCAAATAAAAGACGGGTGAATCTATGTCGTCCGCATAACAACACAGGATGCTTTTTGTCATATGGAAATGATTCGGAGTTTTCTAATCTACCTCCTACTCGGATTATATTGTGCTCATCTAAAATTATGTTCAAATTAGAAATATTACGAGGGAATTTTGAAGGTTGTTTTTTTATTAAACTTTCATAAATTATTGGAAAAGATGCTTGTTGTGCGATACGCGTTAAAATTATTGTTGAAGTATTCAATTCATCAACCGACAGATTATCTACGAGGCGCTGTGATTTTATTTTATGTCGGCTATTATTCGTAAAGCGTAGAATATAGGCCATAACTCGTATCATTCGGTTGAAATTAGAAAAGTTTTCGAAATGAAAGAACATTGGTTTTGTTTGATTCACTAATGCGGATTTTGTGGGTTTTAATTCTGGTAATTCATCATAGTTAATATTATAATTGTTATTGTGCTTACCATCCATTCCCTGAACGTGTAAGAATGGCGGTCCTTTCCACCACAGATCAGCTGATGTTAACATATCCAATTGCAAGCCGCGCGATAGCAAATCAGCTGGGTTCTGTTTACCACTAACATGAAACCACGCTTTATCACCCGTTAGTTCGTTAACTTCTACTACACGGTTTTGTACGAACGGTTTCAGCTGGTTCGGTGGCATCTTAAGCTATCCTAACACTACGGTAGAATCTGACCAGAAATACACATTATTAAACGTCAATCGTAACGAACCAATTATCTTTTTGTAAAGTCTAGCACCTACTACCGCACCGCATAATTCTAAGCGCGGAATGGAAACCGGTTTTACCGGTGCCACTTTACTCTTCGCACATAACAAACGCGCTGTTACAATTGTATCTGTATAACTACGTAAATACGCACATGCACCGTACGCGTCTTGTGACGCATCACAAAAAATGTGTAGTTCAACTGTGTGCGCGTTATCTCCTATTACGTAACGAGGTATGCGTAAATGTTGTAAACAATTTAATTGACGGATGAAATTCTGCCAATCTAATAAAATCGGCTTAGGCACTGAGTCATCCCATCCTATCTTAGCTAACCATAATCTCTGAAGTATGATTTTTGCAATCACTATCACAGGGGTGAGTAGACCTAAAGGATCATATATTTGAGCTATAGTGGAAAGAATACTGCGCTTACTAGCATCGGTAATGTTGTGTTCACAATGAGTAGTAAAATGCAATTCATCTGAAATGTTAAACCATCCCAATCCTAAAGTTTTTGTGTGACACGATTCTCCTAGCGATAATTCTTTAAAACTAGACTCAATTTGGGTTGGGGAAGGCGTTGCATTAAAGATCCACTTCCTCAGCGGAAAACAAGCCGATTCTAGGACTTTAGAGACACTACTACATATCTCTAATAATTTTTGATAATCTTGATTTCCCGTAATTAAATCGTCGACATAAAAATCGTCACTAATGATTTGCGCTATGACGTCATCATCGCATTCCATTGCGAGTTGCTTAAGGCACCGTATACTCAAATAAGGCGCGGATGCCGTCCCGTAGGTGACGGTATTTAGCTGATATATGCCAAGGGGGTCAGACGGCTTCTCCCTCCAAAGAATTAATTGTAATCGTCTTTGATCTGATTGCACTAATATCTGGCGATACATCTTTTCGATGTCGGCACATGCGACAAATTTAAATTGCCGAAAACGTAGTAGAATAGCAAATATGTCATTCTGTAAGGTCGGACCGATAAGCTGTATGTCATTTAAAGACTTCCCGGACGCGGACTTGGCACTTGCATCGAACACGACCCTAAGTTTTGTAGTCGAACTATGTTCTCTGTAGACCCCGTGATGTGGTAAGAAATAGTACGGCGGCGAAAATTCAGTTATACGGCTCATGTGTCCTAGACTTAAATATTCTTTCATAAAATTGCAATACATCTGTTTATAACTAGGCGTGCTCCGGTTCAACTTACGTTCGAGTGCTAAAAACCTGTTTTCGGCCATCGTAAATGTGTCGCGCAGCTCGTCAGCTGATTCTTTTAAAGGAATGCGCACGGAAAAGCGACCTTTATCGTCACGTAAAGTGGTGTCTTTAAATAAATTTTCGCATGCGAGTTCTTCTTTTGTGAAATTTGGTTTATTACAAATAATTTCTTCAAGTTCCCAAAAACGTTTAAGTTCCACATCTAATGCTTGCGTGAAATTACATTGCGTTCGAGTGGTTTTTAAATTAATTTGGTTTTGAACTGAACCTGAGATAATCCAACCAAGCTTTGTGTTCTGCAAATAAGGACCTTTAGGCAAACGTATTAGACCCTCAGTTAGCAGATCCCAGAACTTGTCGGCACCTATTAATAGATTAATTTCATCACTCGAATGAAAGTCAGGATCAGCCAGCTGTATGTTGTTGGGAATTTCTATATTATGATTGATGCCCAGTGATGGCAATTGTGCGGTGATTTGATACAAAACTAAGCAATTAATGTGTGTATTGTATGAGCTTGTTTTGGATCGTATATTTACATTACATAATTGTGTGGATTGTGTCACGGAGTTCCCTACACCGATGACTTGAATAGTGGACTGTATCGTTGGAATGTTAAGGGTTTTGCAAAGTTTTTCGGAAATAAAACAGTGCTGGCTTCCGTTATCCAGAAGAACGCGGGTAGTGTGATAATTATTTTTGGAATCCGCAATCTCCACTAGTGCAGTTGATAATAATACTTGATCATTAAAATAGCGCGTATCAATATTATTGACTTTGTAAGGCGTGTGAGACGTGTGAGATGCGGTGATTCCGTTAGTGGACTTTGGAACCACTATTTGTGCTGTGTGTGAAACAGTAGACGATTCGTTAGCGTCAACGAACTCACTGTGTATTAATGAATTATGCTTTCTATTGCAGTGCCTGCACGGCCCAAACCAACAATCAGTTATTGCGTGGCCGTCACGTAAACAGTTACGGCAAAGATTCTTGTCTTCGATAAACTTCAACTTATCTTTGGGTGATAAAATAAGAAACTCATCGCACGCATACAGAGGATGATTAGAGCTGCACATAGTGCACTTATATCGCGGCGACTTTGTGTGATTAGCCGACTTCTTGCCATGTTTTTGAGTCGAAACATGACTATGTGTTTTTATTGACGGCGAACTTTTCGTGTGATTGTTCTGAGTACTTTCTATTTGTTTACCATGAGAAGGTTTTACCGTTTCTAAAAAATCTGCGCGATCCTTAAGAAAGTTCATTAAGTCAGACAACGACGTTTTTTTATTGGGAGACGTATTTGTGAGGGTACCTTTGAAAAGTTCCCATTCGCGCTCGGTCGACGAGTCTAATTTTGTTACGATAATATAAATAATTAACGTATCCCATGTGTCAGTGGGTTCGTCTAACGTTTTTAATGCGCGAAGATTACGCCAAATAGTATCCATTAGTTTACGTACTTGAGAAGCTGACTCTTTATTTATTGCCTGAACAGTAAATAACGCTTTAACGTGATTATGAATAAGCAAACGACTGTTGTTGTATCTATTTTCCAATAAATCCCAAGCAACGATGTAATTTTGTGCGGAAAATTCCAAAGCTTTAATAACCTGTAGTGCATTACCTGATAGAACGGATCGCAAATAGTGAAATTTCTGAATATTATCGAGAGTATTACTATTATGCACGAGTGATAAAAATGTATCTCGGAACTCAAGCCATTGATCATAAGAACCGTCGAAGTTCGGTAAAGTAATTGTAGGTAGTTTGATACCTTGTGTGTGTGTTTTACAATTACTGTTATCGCTTTGAACTATCGAATTATCTTTAAGAATACACTTAGACTTGGCCACAATAGCATAATATTGATTTTCAAAGCACTCCCTTTCTTGCAACTCTTTATCTATCTGACTACCTGCAACGTACGAGTCTATTTCATCTTGGGTGCTACAAAACTGATCAAACAACTGTTCCACCTTTTGCAAGCGCTCTTTTAATTCGGTTTTCTGAATTTCCGTTGGATTGGAACCGTCTAATGATTGAACGAATTTTGAAAACAACGTAAATTTGCCTTTCAAAGAACCGCGTTTTTTCACTAAATCACGAATAATATCATCAATACTTTCTGTGTCTGCAAGCGAATGCCTCTTTTTCGTCATTGTGGTGGTTGCGAGAAACAAAATCAAGTACTTACGGTTTTATTACACCGATGTATGCTCTGACCGCGACGTAGGTAGATGCACACTTACTACGAACACTGGAATTTAGACAAATAAGAGAATATTAGCACAAACTCAGCACGGAATCGGGAAGGAAAATCTTGAATGACCTGACCATTAACTGCAGATGGTGAATCTTCTCTCGAATCTTCTCTCCGTTGCTCGAATTTCGTAGAAGTTGTAGGTCCGCTTCACTCCAGCTCGCTTTGATTTATCCGGCTCGAAGGACCAAATTATGTGCAGGAGGTGATCATTCGTCGTGTTGAGGATGTGATGATGAAAAGACTTGATGATGGATACTTTGGTTTTAATTATCGTTCTACAATTTTGACTTATAATATAGACGTACTCGTTCGCCGTTAGTTTTTGGATTGAACCGTTGAACCGTTTTTTAAATTAAATCGGGTTGGGGCCCACGGTGCGTCCCCTCCCGCGCGCGCGCGGCTACGTCGTCCTCGCCTGTGATGTTGTCGCTGGCTTTGTCCGCTAGATGGCGCTGGTTGTCCGTAAACACCTTTGATGATCTATCCGTAGCTCATAATCACTCTTTACAAGTTTTAAAAAAAATTAATAATGTAATGTGTGAGCCCACTGAACAATCTACTGGCAATCTTAACTTAAAGAATAGCCAGTATGTAATTCCCCTCTGGTAACTAACTTGACCATTCACTGGACTTGATGGCCTCATCAGAAGGCTTACAGTCACCCAAAGGGCAATGGAGAGGGCAATGCTCGGAGTTTCCTTGCGTGATAGAATCAGAAATGACGATATCCGCAAGAGAACTAAGGTTACCGACATAGCCCGAAGAATCGCCAAACTGAAGTGGCAGTGGGCAGGGCACATTGCTCGCAGAACAGATGGTCGATAGGGCTGAAAAGTTCTGGAATGGCGACCGCGTACTGGAAGACGCAGCGTTGGAAGGCCTCCCACGAGGTGGACCGATGACCTGATGAGGGTCGCGGGTAGCCGATGGATGCGAGACGCACAGGACCGATCATTGTGGCGACACTTGGGGGAGGCCTATGTCCACCAGTGGACGTCTTTCGGCTGAAATGATGATGATGATGGTTTGATGGCTTGGTGGCTTAATGTGCATCCGGTACATGGTGAAAATCCCATCCACACGCACAAAACGTTTTGAGAACACATTCATTGTGCGTACAGCTAGGGAGCGGAATTCCCTGCCGGAGTCTGTGTTTCCTGATAGCTACAACCTGGGAGTCTTTAAGTCAAGAGTGAATAGGTTACTTCTAGGCAAGCGTGCTCCATCTTTGACCACATCATCACTTAACCAAACAACACCAATTTTCTCAACAATAGAAAAAGACATAACCCACTACTATTACTAACGTAATATTTTGTATAAAAACAGATTCACAGCAACACTTAATTGCGATGAACTATGACAAAACTGTATGAATACATCTTGACCCGAGCAAGTAGGTCGGGAAACCCCGCGAGTGCTCACACATGAGTAGCTGCAGGTGAGGAGTGTGTGGAAGGAGCTTTGTTAAAACTACAGTAATTGCTTTACAAAGAACGTTTAATTGTTCGTCAAGGTGAAACGTGCTGGTTCTATTGGATGGATAGATGGATGTTTGTTACCCAATCACGCTAGAACCACTGAACGGATCTGGATGAAATTTGGCACAGAGACAGATTATAGTCTGGAATAGCACATAGGCTATAATTTATAGTGGGAGAAGCACTCATTGCACGCAGGCGAAGCCGTGGGCAGAAGCTAGTTGAATTATAAGAACATCATGAATGGAAAACTGACTGAGTGGAAATACTGGTCACCCCTTTAGATTTTTTGTCAGCATGACGTCACGCCTGTATGCCTCATAACGGAAGGTGCTAGTATGTGTAACGTGGAACTTGAAACCAAACGCATACCGCCCAGCACTAGGGGCGCGGGAGTGATCGACTCACTGTGAGTCACTGCATCCCTGGCACAGGCAACTGCAAGCGTGTGAAAGAGGGTATGAGTAAAAAGGGGATGACTACAGAGATGACGACTAATAGAGGAGTATGGAAGAAAAAGACATGTTGCGCCGACCCCAAATAAATTGGGATAAGGGCAGCAGAATGATGGGTGGAAAATCATCCAATGACTTCGCCCGCTCTGGGTGAAGCGGGAGGGTGTGTCAAACTCTTACTGACTGACACCCACCCGTGTTCCTTCCCTGCCTGAGTGCCCAGCGGTGCGGTAACTAATTTTCGGAATTTATCCGCTACCCCTAGGCACGCAGGCACCGGCCACGATGTGGCCCTGTCAGTGGTTGAACGCAAGACAATGTTACACTTGATGTTCTTTCTCCATATTTAGCTTATGGTTATAACAGATTATATGAGTTCATATAATAATTGTCTACCAAATTTAGTGTGATGGCCCTAGTTCATCACTTGTGGCTTCGAATCACAGCCCTTTGATAGTTTCAATCTTTGTTCTTGTAAGCAGGCACACCAGTTATGTATGGAGGCTTCTTTAATTTGGTTTAGTGTTTATGCTTGAGTTGGTTTTTAATGGCATGATTGAGTGTGCTAGCTGGCAAGTGGCGGATTATTTTATTTAATTTTATGATTATATTTGAGACGGCATATATTTATTTTTCTGTTTTACATAATGTTAAGATTGTTGCTTAGAATTATATAGATTCAAGTTCTTAAAACTTAACAGACAGATGTGTTGCTGGGGAGTTTGTTGGCCACTTCTTCTTCACAGCTAAAACACTAGGAAGTGGTGACGGGCGGGCGTTTTTTGGGGGACTGTCTTTATGTAGAACTTTGACGTTCAAAAAGTGCTGGTTCTCAGCCTAGTTTGAATAAATGACTTTTGATTTTGATTTTGATTTTTGATTTTGGTGGCTGATACTAATCTCTTGTTCGGCGCGCGTGGAGCACTACGCGCCGTTGATTCTCGGGCCTGGTGCTGATTGGACGGCGAGCTACCCACTGCTCGCCGTCCGCAGGCCCGAGTATACGGTGGCCGGAGATCGTCTCGCGACGTCCTACGCCCAGTACTTCTCCTTAGGAACACGGCTGGGTTTTAGTTAGAGTCTGACATGCCCGGAGAAGGCATCTTATAATATCCCATCTTCAAAAAAAAAACACTGCTCAGTATAGATGTGCCGTTTTCTCATGGCATTAGAGGTCGATTAGCGCCTGTCCCTTAATATCTCTTTATAACGAGTCGAATAATAAAAGAAGACAAAAAAGAAAGAAAAACTATTAACCTATTCTGTATTTATACAAAACGCTCATAATGAACTATGTATCGTTTTTAACCGACTTGAAAGAAGAGGAGGTTATCAATTCGGATGTTTATAAATATATTTTTTTATGTATGTCCGGGCATAACTCCGTCATATATAAACGGATTTGCAAAATTCTTTTTTTGTTCAAAAGGGGTTTATTTCGAAATGGTCCCATCATATAGATCTAATGATGCGTTTTGGAGAAAGACAACGGAACTCTTCAAAAAATGACAGCAAATTAACCGCGATTGGTTTTATAGCATGTCTGTTTATTGTTTACAGCACTTCATAACATAACGCTGAATACGCTCTGAAGGGGTACACAGATTTATATAGTTTACCCTGATAGACCCTAATTTCACCAATTATGTTCAAATTCCATGGTTTTGGGGCTATCAATGAAAGAATTCGGTTGTATTTTTTTATAAAAAAGATTTTTATTAATTAATAAATTATGTTGAGAAGCATGGCAGATATCAATTTGACGGCATTGTCTTGATATCTGTTTTTAAATGATGTATTTAAGAATGTTATTCAATAGAGGAGGGCTAGTGACCGCTATTGCCATACTAAAACGCAATAACTATAGTTGTTTACGCGTACCGTGTATTGCGACGGCGGCATTTCAAATATAATTACACTTTAACATTCACTTTCCCGTTGTCTCCAACATATTTCCTGATTGTGTTACCCATGATAATGTACTCCCAAATAACTCGATTCTGTCTCCCCCCACCCCCCACTCACCCCCTCACCCTTGCACGCGCGGTAACACAATTTGTACTAAACATTAGGGACATGTAATACATGCTGACAGTTTCCTAGAACGCAGCGATCCGCACTGACATGATTGTGTTTCAATCAATTTATGAAAGTGGGGCTGTTTAAAGTAGTCAAATTAAGAAGTTCAGTCACATCCGATGTTCCACAGAGGCGGCCCCAGGACTGATCCCTGTGGAACACCGTAGAGTCATATCCGATGTTTCACAGAGGCGGCCCCAGGACTGATCCCTGTGGAACACCGTAGAGTCATATCCGATGTTCCACAGAGGCGGCCCCAGGACTGACCCCTGTGGAACACCGTAGAGTCATATCCGATATTCCACAGAGGCGGCCCCAGGACTGATCCCTGTGTGACACCGCAGAGTCACCGCGGCGTCCTGGCCCAGGCAACTGAAGGAAAATGGTAGGGTTGAGTATGATATGCTCTCCCGGTCCAACCAGAGCGAGAGAAATTATTTGATGATTTCCCACCCAATACTTACTCTATGAAAAGTATTACAGCGCGAAAATACTCGATAAAATATAAGTATGCAGCCCCAGATCTGAACTGGTACGAATTCTATTGGAAAAACTTGTTTTGACACAAAACTGTTCTGTTGACGTCAAAACAAGTCGCCAATCGTGATAAGTTGTGTATAGTTCGTGCCAAGTGCAATAGCGTTACACAGCTTTTACATAACCGACAAATATGGTCGGTTATATTGTAGTGTAGGAATGTGGATATTATAAGAGTAGAGGGAGACAAAAAACAACGATGGATGGATTGTCGGAAGGATGGTAAGTCTAGGAAGGAGGTGAGTACTGGGACGGTGGTAATTACAGAGGTATAGGGCAGAGAAAGACACGCTGCGTCGAACTCAAATATACTAAAAGAAGAGAAAAAGGATGATTATGGTGAAGTACTTTTGAACAGGCTTTTATAAGCTTCACTTAACGATGTAAAAAATCTTAGAAGTTAAATTTAACCCACTTTCCGGTTTCCGATTGACGTGAAATTTTGCATTCATGTTTAATTTGGATGACACATGGTTAGCTAAGTGACGTCATTCTAAATTCAATATGGTGGACTCCCAAAGATGGCGGACTAGTTATTTTATATGCATTCATCAAATGAAAGGGTTTGCTGAGAAGAATAAAATAAGCGTGTTTTTATTTTATTTTTTGTAAACTATAATATTCTTTGGTGTACAATAAAATTTATTTTATTCTATGTTTAGTTATATCATTGTTTGTCTATTCTTTTATGGCACGGGTGGAAACGTGGCGGTCATTTGGTCGAATAAGTACCTACGCAATAACAAAGGAATAAAGATTAGCCACAAATTCGCTATTTTTCTGCGAAAAATCTATTCTTAACTTTAATCTTTTCTAGTAAACACGCGATATCTTTTCACCTAGATTTACGTTATATAGACCAGTGACCTGCTTGGTCAAGGGACGAGCCTCGTCTTGAGTTATGGGGTTCTTGTACACTGGGCTTTAATCCCTGACACCTAGAACATAAGGTTGGGATTGTAGGGAAGGCGTCATAACATTTTAGCGTAATGGTGAATCTAGGTAGTTTTATAAAAGGTATTGCTAGATGTGGTGTTTTGTGGTGATGTGGTGTTCGAGGGAAATGTTATGAAAAAACAAAAACCAGCCATGTGCGAGTCAGATTCGCGCATGAAGGGTTCCGTACCATCGAATTTTATTTTATTATAATTTATTCGAATATCGAATTTTATTTTATTATTATTTTTTTAGCGAATATAGCAATTCAAACTCTGTGAGCATTTCAAGCGTCTATTTGTTGCCAATATTAAGATCAAGCTAAAAAGCCAAAAAAAAACACGTTACTAGTAGAAGTCCCCTTTAAAATTTAATCGAACTTCAAAAAGGAGATGGTTAACAATTCGTCGGAAGATTTTATTTTTATGTATTTTCCCCGATTAGTCAAAGACGCCTGGACCGATTTCAAAAATTCTTTATTTTTTTGACAGGTAAAATACTTCCCAAGTGGTCCTATTTAAATTTGGTGAAGATCTGATGATCAACTTCAGAGATTATTGAACTCATCAATAAATTATAGCAAATCTTCCGGAATTACTGCAATCGCATGTTTATTTATTATTTACACCACTTCATAACATAACACTACGCTGATACGATACACAGATTTGTACAGTTTACCCTGATACACCCTAATTTCACCAATTATGTTCAAATGCCATGTTTTTAAGGCTATCAATTCGGGCATGACTTTACGATTTAGTTTAAGTTATGGTGTACAAAAAGTAAAAAAGTAGAAAAAAAAACTTTTTTACAAAAAGATACAACCAACTTCCAAAAAAAAAATGCATAATATAACCTTAATTTCAGAAATCGGTGTCAAATAACGAAGAAACAAAACTAGAAACACCGACTGCCGAAATTAAGGTTATTTTGAATTTTTCTTGGAAGTTGGTGTCATTGTTTTGTAAAATAGTTTACTTTATTTTTAATGTTTGTTGTTATAGCAGCAACAGAAATACACATTCTGAGAAATTCACATCATGAGATACAGCCCGCTGAAAGACAGACGGACGGACGGACAGCGGAGGCTTAGTGATAGGGTTCCGTTGGTTACCCTTCGGGTACGGAACCCTAACGAGACTTATTTATATTGTGTCATCTAAGAGCTCGAGTTATAATACCTATACTTTGTTAGCAGACAGCCTGGCCGGTGAGATATACTTTTGGATGCATGTTTTTTTTTTATTTATTTATTTATTTATTTATTTATTTATTTAATCATTTATGTACACACAGAGACACAGTAACAATAAACATAATTATAAATACAGTACAAAGGAACTGCTTATTTCTTAAGAAATTTCTACCAGCAGACCTGCGATAGGAGAAGTGAAAAAGAAATGTAGACAAAAGTGTGTAAGAAACAGAAAAAAAGAATACGAGATGTCCTATACTAAGGTATCAAATAAACCTACACATATATTGTAAATATATATATATATATATATACTTACATAAATATATACCTAATACTGTAAATATATATAGATACATGACATACAAATACATAAAAAAAAATATTATAATAGAGAGGAAAGGTAGTGCTCTTTAACATGATTTTTGAAGAGAGAAATTGACTTCAAGTCTCGAATGCTAGGCGGAAGCGTGTTCCACAATCTTACTGCATGGACAGAGAAAGAGTAGGAATAGTAACTGGATTTATGAGGATGGGTTTTGAGAAGGGATCTAAGGTGAGATCTGCACGGCGCGTCACCAGGGCGAGCGTAAGAAATTCGCTCACGCAGGTAGGAGGGATAAGACGGATTGTGTAGAATGTTGAAAAGGAGGCAAAGAATCCGAGTGTTCCTGCGAAGTCGGATTGGGAGCCACTTGAGCTCCTTGCGAAGGTGAGAGACATGGTCATACTTTTAGTTAGCCTGAGCTATCCCACTTCTCGGAAAAGGCCTCTCCCCATTTTTTCCACTTTATCAGGGCTTTGATGACATCCGACAGACATGACCTGCCAAGATTTAAACTGGGTTAATTAGAAGAAGCAAAGAATTGAATTGTTATAAGTTAGTTAGGTGTGTGTTGTCAATAGAATAAGATTACGTGAGTATAACTTAGATACAACACAAGATTACATTTTTAACCGACTTCAAAAAGAAGGAGGTTATCAAATCAGATGTTTGTATTTTTTTAAATGTATTATATGATTTGCAAAATTCTTTTTTGTTCGAAAGGGGTTTGTTCCGAATACAACATATTTTAATGTATTTTTGTTGAGTTTCACGAATATTAACAAAATTATAAGTAAAGAATAGCCATTCCTCAAATAGTCCAAAGCAATAGATTATGTCTCTTTGTACAAGTAACATTGTACCCTAATTTAATAGCAATTAAGTTTTAAACTGTCTAACAAAGCAATTTTTACTTAGGAATCAAGTAAATAAAGTTTATTTTGAATTCTAACAAGTTTATCGTTTGTTTTTATCGTTTGGGCACGATCGTGGATAATAGCTGTTTTTTGTGTGTGTCTTTTGTTTGAAACCAATAGAGATATAAATACTCGGGCACTGAATGAAAATCTTTGAAACAGATTAAAGTTTCAAATAGGTACCTAGATACAATTCTTTGAAAACAGTTTTGGGATAGCGAAATAATCGAATTTACCTAAATATTTTATTTATAAAAGCGTTAACCCGGTTTAGTTCTTTTAACGTTTTGAGGTTTAGTGTAAAAATTAGGAAAAGTAACAGTAGGCTATGCAAACCTAATAATATTACTAGCTTTTTGGTTCGGCTCCACTCCCGCCGGCCCTCTGTAACCTTACGAGTACCGTGCATTACCTTGGAAAAAAGAAATATGGCTTGTAAGAAGTAGCCCGCGGCACACAGTGATTGTGTAGCTATCTAGCAGTGAAACAATGTTAGCATTCGGATCACGACTTCCAGAGATTATGTCCTATAGTTACAGTACAAAAAACAATTTTACCTCTTGATAATAATATTAGGTTTAGGTGAAAGATTGCCAATAGAAAACCCTTATCGTAAAAAAACTCTTCTAAAAAAATCGTATAAAAAATTCATCCATGTCACAAGTGCTTTGTAATAATATTATTCTGAGAATTTAATAAAAAGGAAATCAGCACGCAATTCACTCACTCGTGAGTACTGAGCGATGATTGATGAGCGTCGAGCCGGCGACCGAGTGAACGAATGACACGAGGGAACTTGTGCTGTTAGGAGCGAACAAATGACATGGCGCAAGATTCTTCGCGTCACAAGTTTAATTGCCTAAAGTTTTGGGAGTATTGTATTGATAAATGCTTTAATTCATGTTACTTTATCGAAAAAGAGTTTCAGTATATTTTTAAGCACAATTGACATGTTTATCCGTTTAGATGACCTATTGGAAATCTAAACTGATCAAATTAATATAATCAAAACCGATGACCCACCTTTTTAGCCAACCGCGACCGTAAAAACCTGTAACTAAATACGGATAAAATAACATTTTTTTCTAATTATCATTGACACTATTTGTTAGTAGAACTGCCATTTTTGGCAATTAAAAAAACTTTTTTACAAAAAATACGACTTCCAAAAAAGAAATAACACAAAAATATTAAAAATAACTTTAATTTCGGGGGTCGGTGTTTGTATTTTATTTCTTCATTATTCAACACCAACTTCCGAAATGATATTTTTAAATTTTATTGTATTTTCTTTTTTGAAAGCCGGTTGTATATTTTGTAAAAAAGTTTTTTATTTTTCTCTTGTTAGTTGCTATACCCCAAAACTAAAACTATATATTAAAGTCACGCCCGAATTGATAACCCAATAACATGGAACATGAAAATAAACATACTCTCCGAGTAACTCGCCGTCCGATCAGCACCAGGCCCGAGAGTCGACGGCGCGTAGTGTTCCACGCGCGCCGAACAAGAGTTGTCAGCAAAGGACGGGGCCTGCCACGGCCGATACCTGCCCGGGGGTGGAGGATAAATTCGAAAGAGTTACCTCGCCCCTGGGCACTCGAGGCAGGGAGGAACAGGGGTGGTTTTTAGTCAGTAAGAGTCTGACACGCCCTTCCGCTCCACCCTAGAGCGGAAGAAGTCATAGGATGATTTCCCACCCCCCAAAAAAAAAAAAAGCTACTCGTAATTGGAGAAACCATAACGTCATCTGCGTATATATATTTTTGGTTTTTGTTCATTTTTTTTTAAAAATGCTGAAGCAATTGCGATAAAATTTATATGGGATCACCTCTGAAGTATATTCTTTCGGATAAAATAATTTTGAAAATCGGTCCACAACTGACAGAGAAATCGGTGCACATACATAAAAAAAAAACATACAGTCGGTAGAACCTTCTTCTTTTTTCAAAGTCTGTTAAAGAGTCCGTATAAAGCAAAAAAAAAAAACAGCTGCCACGCCTTTATCAGGCTTTAACATCCAATTTGACCTACTATAGACAAATTGGACACAATAATGCATCCTGACAGCTGTCAGATTAACTACTCTGTTCCAGCAGCTGGCTGAATAACGTTATCAGCAGTGTCAGCCCAACAACATGATGCCGGACAGCTGCAGTGAATGCTGGTAACGGTGACAGAAACTGTGCTATCAGAGTATGTCGGTGTATGCTAATGGAACTGAAGGGATTCAGGGAATTTGATTCGATAATGGTTATTAAAATTAGTTTAGATTTTTCATTGAGTTCAGCTTTTCAGAGAAATAAAAACTAAACAAAATAGTAATATTTACGAAGTTATTTTTAAAGGATTTTTACAATTTTTTATGAATTACGAAGCTTCAGCCGGAATAAGAATCACACTAATTAAATATAATTTAAAAAAAAACTTTCGTTTTTTTGAGAAACTATTTACTGTCGTATTTACAACTCTTCTGTAAATGGACTTTGACTCAACAGCAAACTTTGAGACTACAATTGAAACTAATTCCACTTTGCTAATTCATTTAAAGCCCAATTAAAGAACCCAACTTATCCTGATCACCGCTAACCAATCAATATGTATACAATCTCTGCTTGCCCCCCATCGCACATGTTCTTCTTTTGTTCTTCAATTAGTGGGGGTGTAGCAACAGAGGGGAAAGAAGAGGGGGTAGTACGTGATCCTACTGTCAATGTGAATGTACTGTGACATTGTATGGACTGCTGCGCGCCGGTGAAACAATTGAACAACTAATATTGTTTCCGTGGACGTCCAAATGTGGCTATACTGTATTTTTTTTTGTAGTTGTTCTACTGTTTTTTGGGTAGATACTGAAGTTATTGGTTTTAATTCCTAATTCTTTCGTTTATGTAGTTCTCTTGGTAATACCTAGATAAATTGATATCTGTTCTGGTATCATTGTTTTTAACCTCAACTAAAAGATGGGTAGCTTGACTGATTCTTAATATTAATGTTTATGTTTCTCTTTGTTACAGGTCAGTTGATTTCATATTAAACGTGAAAAGAGATACGGTAAGTTATTACTTGCTATAAACTATATAAAGACATTAAGAGTGTCTAGACAGTGACTTTCTAACAACGATAACGCATGTCAAAATATCCACAATGTATGACTGATTGACCGCGTGACATTTCGGCTGTGTTGTCAATCTCTGAAGTTTTGAACTTTTGAAAATCTTCTTAGTTATAATATCACTTTGTCTAGAGCTCAAGTTCAAGTTCTTTATAAACGTAGGAAAAGGCCAACGAAAAACAAAAGTAAATTGAATAAAAATATCTACCAAAACATACTCTCAAACAGATAGTTATGACCTTAAAAATTCGCAAAACAAACTCACATTAGAGTCATTTCAATTGAATTATCCTTTCCAACCGAGATTGCATAGAGTCACCGGTCACGTAGAGCGTGGCAGAGTTCAATAGAGCGTAATGTAGAGCTAGGCAGAGTGCGGCAGAGCCGCAAATAGCTCGGTTTGCTCTCTGCATACGATATATTGTGGTTGACTATAGGACTTGATTGATAGAGACTGTGAGTAACGAGATATTGCAGATTATGTGAGTGGTTTGTAGATATTTTACTAATATTTCCTGGTAGTTTCCGGGTAGCTACAAACTCCAGGTCTTTAAGTCAAAAGTGAATAGGTTACTTCTAGGCAAGCGTGCTGCATTGTCGACCACGTCATCACTTACCATCAGGTGAGATTGTAGTTAAACGTGAGCTGACCAATAAATTATATCAAACGGTAAGTCAATCTTCTATCTCTATTTGTTTTTTTCTCTCTTTAAAGTGCTTTGTGTGTACATGAATGAATGATTATAAATATATATATATAATACACCTGAAACTACTTTGTCTAGGAGCTTGAAATAATGAAACTATATAAAAGCACTTAGGTAGGATTCAAAGAATACCCTTTGTGTATGGAAGATCATTATTTTTGCTGTTTGTTGTTCTGTAAAGATCAAATGTTACAAAAGAATATCTACTGATAAAATATTGGTTTAGTATTATGACAGGCTGAAAAAAAAAATTGTTCAAACATCACATATTTACAATCATAAATAAGCGTAGGCTGTATTTTACAATGAAACACAAACAGTCCCGATTCGTAACCAGCCTGCTACGTCGTAGCACGCCTACGGCTTTTATTATTACTCTCACTCAATAATGCTTTTCCATCTTCCACGGCAAGATATACAAGAAAATGGCTCATATTTTCCTGGAACACGAGTTAATGAATAAATAATTGCACAAACCCAAAGTTTCAAAAATGTCACCATCAGAAAAGAACCCTTCGAAAAAGTTCATCTCGACTCATCTTCATAACAACATTAAACATGAGTTCGAAAGTATCAACATTATGGCATCATCCCCCGGAGAGGATGGATGGTGGAGGGGGGTTCGTCATAAATAAAAAACGCATCAATTATGAACCGCTCGCGAAGGCTTCGCCGCAAAGACTCTTGAGCTCAAGGGCTGCGTGCGTTTACTGAGAAAAAACGGATTTTAGTGGGCGTTTTGAGAATTACTGTAAAAATACATAACAAAAAAAAAATTGTTACACAGTTTATATGTGCGTTAGAAAGTGTAAAGATACAGTGATAAAAATGTTTTAGAAACCTATTGAAAACCTGGGTGCCTAAGTCAAGAGTGAATAGGTTACTTCCCTTCATTGAGATAGTGGTCAAACGCAAGCCTATCAATAACAGAAAAACGAAAAATTAGATCTAGATCAACCACTCCAAAATGGTATTCTAATTTTTAAATTTTTTTGGATCGATTCGGAGTGCACAGGAATTGTTTAAAGATCTGTCTAAACGCCTTGTTGACTTCGCGTGACTCAACGGCTGGCTTTTACCTTGGACAGAAGATATGCATTGCCATACAATGTGGCAATGTCGCCAGTCTTTTGGGCACATTACAAGTCGACAGTGATGCGGAGGAATGTTCCGACACCATATTTTAGATTATTTAAGTTTTAGTTAGTCAAAAGTTTTTATTTTTTTGTTATAGTAAGTATATATATGTATAGTTATATTTTATCATCAATCTAAAAGTATCTAAGTTGCAATTCAGCAGATGACTTTGTATGAATTGTCTCACAGTATCAAAGTGCGTCGAAAAGTGAGCGGCAATCCTTATCGCGGTGCGTTCGAGTAGGGTTGTTGCCGCATTTTCACCGCCACAGTTTAGAACCACATACTCGTATATACTGAACAGAAGGTGCAGTCACAACTGGAAAATGATAATGTTTGCTTACCAGTGTCTATTAATCAGTATGCTTTTCAAATGTAAATGTTTCACGACGTTTACTACTCAACAGCAAATGTTTTTGCTAGAAAGTAGCGTGTATGCATTTCTAGCGTGTATGATTTACAACATTATCTCCATTTGTATCTAATAACCTTGTTCTATTTGTATACATATATGCTAATTATGTGGCTACTTCATACCTTGGGGAATCCAGGTTGAAACAGATTAGCCTGTGTGTACTCAAGAAGCCTCGTGTGCATCTGTTTTCGCTTGTTGTTTGGAGCTGACCTTCTGTGCTTACCGTTCTGTGTCAGGGTTCTCCGGAACTTTGCCGATCCCAGCGGAGGAAATTCGGAAAAGAATGACGCTTTCTTCCTTCCTTCCTCGGGGCGACATTTTTATAAAGTTGATTAATTAGCGAATTGTTCTTAAGACGATATTGTTTTATGTTTTTTTTTTGTTTGATGAATTTTTTACAGGTTTTTTTTGTGTATTTTTGGAGACGTTTTCTTTGGTAGTAATTAGAAGTGGCAAAACTGTTTTTGTAGAAAGATAAATTGAATGCGTTTTTCATGTTGATTAGAAATAACATTATTTGACGGTTTATTATTTATTTATTTAAACTTCATGTACAATAGTGGTACATAGGCGGACTTAATGCAACAAGGCATTCTCTACCAGTCAACCTTTGGGTTAAATAAGCAACTCTGTGGTAGGCGTACAACCACAAATAGAACAAAATTTAAAATTTAAAAACCGATAATAAAATACTTATATATGCTTAAAAAATATACTAATAAATATTATAAAAAATACCAAATAATACAGTACACAAATTCAAAAAAAAAGAAGAAAAATACAAAAAAAACAATGACTACGACGAGGCCCAAACTACGTTTGGAGGACTTTAAGTAGTAGTTCCGTATTTTACGCTTAAACGGAAATTTACTCTCAGCTTTTTTGATGTCAAGGGTAAGCACGTTCCAGAGTCTAATCGTTGAAATAACAAAAGAGTTAGACATGTACCCGGTGCGGTGAGAAGGAATGTGTAGAAGTAAGTTTTTGGATGCTTGAAGGCTCAGACTGTGAGAACTGCCCAATACTTTGAAATGTTGTTTTAAATAATCAGGAGCACAAGGATCGTTCATAATAGTGAAGAGCATGCAGAGGGATCTGGGAGATCTCCAATGTCGGATAGGCAGCCATTTAAGCTGAGAACGGTAGGAAGAAATGTGGTCATATTTCCGAAGGCCAAAAATAAAACGAAACCAAGTAAACCTATATTGGTGAAAAGACACAAAAAATCCTTCCTATTTGAAGGATACTGCCAACGGCGACATTGTTATTGAATTATTTTAAAAGGTTCCAAGGGCTATGTCGAGAACAAATAACTCAATTTCGAATTGAATCAGTTACTTCGTAAAAAGAGTTAAATTTCCAGTAATATTACATTTTACAAGCACTTTTCTGTTCCCAAGACACCGTGACATTACTACACTAAGTCCGACTAACTCAAGGTAAAACTTTGCAAAGATAAAAGAACAGATACAAACATAATGACTTCACTCCACACTCGAGCAACTTCCCCTCAGATCTCAATCGTAAGAGTACAGTCAAGGGCAACAATTGGAATAATCTTTGTTGAATTCAAAAGCAGATTTTGTTTAAGGTAGTTTTTGATAAAGCTACTGTAAATATGAAGTGTATATTCACAAAAGTTCACACTCGTTCGAAGATTACACTTTTACGTACATAAATGCTTTTATGTTTGTTGCTAGTAACGATCAATATATGAACAGTTCATGTGCGTCAGGTTCGTGCGTACTCTGTTCGCACTAAATTCTTGTCGTACGAACTCTGGCTTACGCTGCCCTATTCATAGAATGATGGAATCCTATAATTAAAATTTCATTGATATTGACACATTTGCAAGCTAGAAAAATTAATTTAAATCTAATATAAAAGAATATTATTATCTAAATTTTAATCTTAATTATATTATTATTATTATCTGTTGCATATTATAAGTAAATGAAATCGTTTCTGATCTGATTTAGCTTTGTAGCTATAACTAGCTTTATAGTTACTAATTTAATTATTTCATAATATTTTTTCATTTGTGGTAATGCTCGTCTAGTGGCAACCACTTATCTGTAAATATGTCATATCTGCAGATAATGTAGTTAACTGCAACATTACTACTCAAAGTTTAACTTTATGTGGTCTATATGTTGAAGTTGTTTATTATCCCTGTAACAAAAAAAATAAAAATAAAAATGAAACTACTTCTATTTTATATGTGAGTCTAATGTTCTATGCGTTTGCATACCTCAATAAGTTATAATAAGTGCATCTACTATTCTTCTGATACACTTTATAAACCAGTATTATACAAATGAAAATCTTTGAAGAAAACTGTTCCTAAACACTAAGACAAGTGGGAAGTGTATGAAAGAGTCACTGGGGCCCTAGAACGCAAAGAGCAACTGAAGGAGCACGGGTGGGGTTTAGTCAGTAAGAGTCTGACACGCCCTCCCGCTCCGCTCAGAGCGGGAGAAGTTATTAGATGATTTCACAACCACAAAAAAAAAATTGTTGCGTATTTCTGCGCTTGACTGTACAGCTCGCTTTCTTTGCATGCAAATGTACCACGGGTCAGCCCTGAATATGAACGGTGCGGCGCTCGACCTCGGCTGCACGCCGCCGTATAATGCCAAAGTTTTTATGTGATACCGCGGAATAGCGGCTTTGCCCGCCTTGTTCTGTTATGGAGATCAGCTTGTATGGGATATTGTGGGATATTCTTTTTGTTGGGTATGCGTGTCTTGTGTTTGGTATTTGAAAGTTGGTTTAAAAGGAACTGATCAGTATCAGTACTTTGTTGTTGTGTTCAGTTCCTGCAACTTAATAATTCTAACAACAAACTGTTTTTTTTTTTAAACCGATGTATTTTTTGTCAATAACTAACCGTTTTCTTATTTTTTTTTCTTATTATTATTTAAGACTTTTGGTACAAAATTTACCTCTCATTGTTCGCTGATTTTGCATTTCGAAACCCAATTTTATTGCCAGACACCTATCGTGTAACGCCTAAATATGCAGTATCTTTTTTCTACATTAATTCCGCCCAGCTGTAGCTGGGCGGAATTAATGTAGAAAAAAGATAACTAAACCGATAACAAAACACAACAAACAAACAAACAACAAACAAAACAACAAAACAAATCTAACAACAAATCAATCAATCAATCTATGAACAAATCTTGGGCTCCGTTAGGCGAAAAATGATACAGCTTTATTATAACTACTATTCGTTAGCGTTTATTCTGTATTTCAATTCACCCTCCGTGAGCATTTTTGTTGTTTCTGATGTTTCAGCCTCCAGTTCCCAGAACTTTTTCAGCATATCTTCAGCATCAAAACTTGAATGCATCACATTAATGTGAGAATGTATATTAGATGAATTATCAACCTCACAGACGCCTGATATTATCCACCCGAAAGCAGTCTCCTGCGCCAAGAGAGAACCACACAAATTTCTTTGAATGCCTTCTTGAATGATTTGACTGTATACTTCAGCACCTAATAAGATATCGATCTTATTAGGCCTGTGATATTCAGGATCAGCCAAATCATCCACTGTCAGATTTACCCATTCTACCCTGGTTACTTTGGCAACTGGGAGAAGGGACGTAACTGATTTCAAGATATAAGCATCGACCTTAACCTGAAACTGGGGATCTACTCTCGACCTTATATTGATTTTGACAGTGTACTTCGAAGTCACACTTTTGTCACCACCTACACCTACTATAGTGTGTTTGGCCGCAATCTTTTTTAATCCTAAGTACTGAGCCATAGATTCTGTAATGAAAGATCCTTGCGAACCTTGGTCTAACAATGCCCTAACCGGAAGATAAGTCCCGTCTTTTGACTCAGCTTGCACCACAGCTGTAGTTAATAAAACCGTTTTACAACAGTTCCCTGTCGAAAGACAAGACACAAGTGGCTTGTTAGACCCCTCCGCTTCCGCGGAAAACCTATCGCTGCCTGATGCAGCATTCTCTTCAATCAACTTTTTGCTAGTCGACGAAGCTCCCTCGTGAACCGTATCAATTTCTGCGCTAACAGAACCAGAATCACCACTAGGGTGCAATAATGAATGGTGGCGGCGCTTACACACCTGGCATCGGACATAACTATTCCGATTTCCATATCTCAAACTTGCATAAAAATGATTTGATTTCCTAAGTGAGATGATATAACACTTCCTAACTTTACATCGTTTCATTTCCTATTCCAATATTAGCTTCGTAAAGGCCGGGGTTATTTCAGCACCGCTTTGCGCCGCTCCGCTCCGCACGGGTATCGGCACGTTTGTTAATAATGCATGAGCCTTCCGATACTATTCGGTGCAGCTCCTTTAAAGCGTCGTTGACTATTTGTTTTATGATGGATAGCATGATCTTGGCAAGGTTATTAAGGTTCGATCTGAGGCTACTTCGGTGATGTCCAGAGGCAAAACCTTATCTTCTGATTACCCGTATGCTAGTTTGTATTTAAGAGCTCTCGTGTTGAGTGAAACAGTTCTTCAGTTCCACAATCAATCTGCCTAGCCTTGTCCCAACTATTATTGGTGTTAGCTTCCTATCAAACCGGATCTTTTCCCTCCGGAGTCCTTGAGCTGGCCTGGCGTAGTACGGTTTCTTAATAGGATATGTAGTCAATGCTTGATTCAAGGAATTTTTACAGTGTTTAATTAATCTTTCAGACAAGTTTAACTATGGTACCAACTCTGATTATGAATAGAAATGCATCAGTTCCCATATGTCAAGTTACGCGAACAAAAATAACCTGAATTAATGTCCTATAAAAAAAAAACGAGCGAGCCTAGCAGTAGTCGCATAATCTCATCTTGGTATTATGCAACATTAACATTCTATTCTGTAAAATAAAATTAGAACGTTTAGGTCTGATTTCAACTGCGCGCAGACTTATCGTGCGTGCGCTCTACGATTTAATGGCCAACTCTACCACCGCGCGCGCTTATTGGTCAAATCAAATAGCGTGCGCTTCCCCGGTTTCCTGTTACACACTTCCGTCCCATTTCACTAAATCACTCCCATATATTGCAGGAAAGCGAGAGGAATGATGTTATACATTAAAAAGTTAGTAATTAACAATTTACCAGTATTAAGAAGCAATTAGCAGACTAAATAAAAAAGCTATGTAAATGTAACATTTGAAGGCGTATTGTAATCATCTAGATTAGCACAAGTCCCTCAGTACTAACATACGTTCATTATTCTGGTCCCCGTGCCTCAGTGCCTCAGGACAATTACTGAACCTTTTTTACGATAAGCCGTCCCGACAATTTCTCGGTAACTTGCCATTTTTCTGCAAACGTTTTTGTTTGTTTCGTTATATTGGGGTGAGGGTTTATTTTGTAAGCGAAAAAATAAATAGGACAATGTTCTGGAGGCTTAATATTGACCTTGGTGTTCCACTCAAGTGACCTTGAATAATACGAAAACGATTTCATTTCTTGTTAATGTAAATCATCGTGGATTTTGAATATAGAAAGGAAGTTTTTAACCGACTTCAAAAAGAAGGAGGTTATCAATTCGGATGTTTGTATTTAAAAAAAAAAAAATATGTATGTTCGGGCATAACTCCGTCATATATTGACGGATTTGCAAAATTCTTTAATTTTTGTTCGAAAGAGGTTTATTCCGAAATGATCCCATTTAAATTTCATACAGATCTGATGATGGGTTTCAGAGACAGACAACGGAACTCTTCAAAAATTGACGGCAAATCCTGCTATCGTATGTCTATGAATTGTTAACACAGTGCGTGGAACCACAACTAAAAAGTGAAAAATCAAAAACCTTTTTTACAAAAAAATAGAACTGACTTCCAAAAAAAGTGCAAAATAACTTTAATTTCGGAAGTCGGTGTCAAAAAACGAAGACAAAACCAGAAACACCGACTGCCGAAATTAAAGTTATTTTGCACTTTTTTGGAAGTAGGTTCTATTTTTTTGTATTTTTTTTTTTTTATATCGGAAACGGTTTTAAAGAGTTTGCCACGGTCCAGTCTATTAAGAAAAACAAACGCTGATCTCATATTCACTTTTCAAACGCAATTAATGTCAATCTTCTCTTTGACAGTTCACTGAGAAACCACTGCGAGCGAGGTCGATGTTCAGATGTTTAGTTCAACGATATACTCGTACTTGATGACTATTGATAGATGCATTCTTGTAACTGAAATACTACACACGCACTACACATCAGTAGATACTGCTATTATTATCATATTGCAGAGTAATCTAGTTGGCTCTGAGCTGAAAAAATGTTTGATACTTTCAAACAAACGCATGTTCAAGATTCGAAACATAGTTACCGCGCCCCTTGGCACTCAGGTAAGGAAGGAACAGTTGTGGGTTTTAGTCAGTAAAAGTCTGCACGCCCTCCTGCTCTACCCAGAGCGGGAGAAGTCATTGGATGATTTCCAACCCGCAAAAAAAAATAAGTGTGACGCTTTGTGAGGAATCTCTTTAAATGACTTTCACGATCGTTGCAATACACAACCAGCTCTCTGATTTTCCTCACAATATCTCATAACAAAACTTATAAGTCTCCATCGCCAGCGGAATACAGCATAACATAGCAATATGGTAGCTGGTGTATTGTTCACTTCAGAGCTATACTCGTATGTATGTAAATGTGCAGTATTGAGAGATGGCAAGTGATGGAGCACGTACTGTGGGTAACTTGAGGTGCGGAGGGATGTGAGGCAGAGGTTCAGTTTACCTGTGTTAGAGACGAAAGAAGGATGAGATGGGTCTACAAATGTTTTCATTGATAGTGAACAAAAGAAAGGCTAACGTTCAATACGTAAATTTTTTTTAACAGCTAAGTACTTGCAAGGTGTCTGTTTGAAGTTTTTCGAACTGAAATTTCCCAATTGCAGCGGCAGCGCTGAGTCTGATTTTGTGAACGGTTTGTGACAGTAGGTTTGGTCTCTATTAATCCGTGGCGCGTCCAATTAGCGGAAACAATAGATTTTAAAAGTGTCTCGCCCACCATGTGTCCGTTAGACGCGCGAAGAGCTAAATGGGACCTAAACATATCCGGTGAAAGGTGGATGTACAGCTCAGCTTTACACTTCGGTGTATTACACAGTCGTGATGTTATGTTACTTACAGTAACCCATGATTAAACTGGACACAAACGCATAAACTGTACACAGTAAAAAATAAATAAAGGATAAAGTAGGTACGAATACAAACTGTCTGTTTTTCTTGTCTACACCATTTAATCCACGCAAAATAATAACGCATCGCTTCCCTACAATAACAAGCTTTTGAAAAAAACCCTTCTATTTCATGACTAAGCCAACATTACGTGAGCTTTGACTTTGTGAAAACTGCCAATAAAGAAGCCAAAAGTCAAATGAGAAAGCTGTTTCAGTGACTAAAGCCGTATAAATCCGTGGAACGACATTTAGTTCAAACCTGTAATAGTTAAATTACCGAAACCGAACGTGATGCGACAGAACGCTCCACTTCATTAAGTCCCGCGAGCTCACAGTGAAACCTCCCGGTAGTAGGCTACCCGATAATAAATAAAAAATAAAAATAAAATATCTTTATTTCAGACCTTACGGTCCATAAGTTGTTAGTGGTTAGTAACAGATTGTGCTTACATGCTATGTTAGTGTTATTAGTACTTACATCAATTAAGCTATGCCTAAACTTATCCCCACCCAGTGTCTTTGGATGGGGCAGTCCACTCTGCCAGCAATCATTTTCAGGATGCTGTTCCGAGTGCTACGCAAGCGTTGCAGTAACGATGCCGCTTTCTTACGCATTATGGCGTGAAAGCCATCCGTACGAGCCTCAGCAAACATTCCCGACGCACTGCAACGTCGCGGCAATCGCAACAGCATCCTGAAAGCGTTGTTGTATTGTACGCGCAGGACGTTGTAGGCTCGGCTCGTATATGACACCCACAGACCGCTCGTGTAGAAGGACTGACAGAACGCCTTAAATAAACTCACTTTGACGTCTGCCGTGCAGCGAGCAAACCTACGGGCGAGCATATTACTCCTCACCGCCAACGCCCTGCGCTCGCGCTCTATGTCGCCATCATCACGAAGATCACTGGTGACAACATGACCCAGGTATTTAAAACTATTCACCACATTTAGTACTACGCCGTTGAGATATACTGGAGGTACACGACGGGGCTGTTGTTTAGGTGCCGTAAACACTAACACCTCGCTTTTTTTTGAGTTGTATTTAAGGCCGTGCACCTCCGCATAGGCCTCGCAGATCGTGAGTAGCTTTCTCAGTCCGCTCATCGATGGACTGAGCAACACCATGTCGTCCGCGTAACTTATGTTATTGACACATATACCGTCTATATGACAGCCGACATGTGTGCTGCTCAGCCGCTCGATAAGCTGATTAATATATAAATTAAACAACAGGGGCGAGCTTAACCCCCCCTGCCTTACACCACATTCCATCCGATACTCATCCGACAGAGTACCGACCCACCTCACCCGATTCGTCTGGTGAGCATACCAGTAGCGGAGAAGGGCTGTGTACTCCGACGGCACACCCGTGTCCCTCAACTTGTCCCATAGCACATTATACGAAACAAGATCGAAAGCTTTCGACAAATCAAGGAAACACGCGTATACCGGCGTCCTCCTCGCGGTGTAGTACTTGACGGTGTGCTTCAGGCTGAGTATGGCACTCTCCGTGGAAACGCCCGCCTTGAATCCGAACTGTGCGTCATGCACTTTAACATATTCTGAGAGGCAGCCTTTCATCAAACCGTCAAGCACCTTGGCCATGGTGGTGGCTAGCGAGATGGGTCGATAGTTGTTCATGTCGGATGTGTCACCAGTTTTGTTTTTAACTATGGGGACCACTATCGTCCGCATAAGTGGCTCCGGTAGATAAGAATGACCAAGGCACAGAGTGAAAAATAGCGACAAAACTCCAGGCAGATGGACTCCCGCATGTTTAAAATGTTCGATGCTGAGACCATCGTGACCCGGCGATTTCCCACGTTGCATTCTCGAAATAATGGCAGCCACACTCTTGGCTGGTACTTTCGCGTTCCGCTCAGTCTCAATGGTCTCAGCACCGTTTGCTCCATGAGACGATGAGCCCAGGAGTGACCGCACCGAAAAGTGGTCCCTAAAAGCTTCAGCAATATTCTTATGGTTGGTAATACCACCGACACTCACCGGGAGACTAGGCCGCACATTCATTTTATTTGTGTTTTTCCAAAAATGCCTAAAGTCCTTGTTAGAGTGGTTGAAAGCAAGGAGATTCATTTTAAGCTGATCCTGCCTGTTCTGACACCACTTAAGTTTAGCCTTAAAATGTCTCCTTGCCTCCGCCATATCATGAAAGACACGACCACTGGCCGGGCGACCAGCCATTGTCCACACCTGGAATTTTAGCCGCGCCTCGCGGTGAGCGTCTGCGACATGTTTGTTCCAGCCTGTGACATAGCCACCCCTCCTCCGACACTTTATCTTATAAGTTTGTACGGCGGCCTGTACAAGTATATTCACAATATTAGAATACATTTTATCAAGAGCTGAACAATGTTCTCTGTGATCACAGAACTTGTCACAACAATCACTCAGCTCCTGAGGAATATCTATAAGTCTTAGCTTAGAGTGACAGAGGTCGTGGTACTCGCTAATCTGGTCAGACGTCCTCTCGCCCC
The DNA here is from genome assembly GCA_951329385.1 of Polia nebulosa. Taxonomy (NCBI): domain Eukaryota; kingdom Metazoa; phylum Arthropoda; class Insecta; order Lepidoptera; family Noctuidae; genus Polia; species Polia nebulosa. The sequence continues at coordinate 28,925,085 of OX589610.1, read as the reverse complement.
ACACAACACGATTAACCAGATTATCCTTAAGCATGCTGTCTACAATCTTACAATTTATTTTAAGCAAGTCACATTCAACTACAATCGGGTAATGGTCGGACCAATACAAGTCATACATTACTGTGACACTAACGACTGATTGCTGCGCAGACTCAGTGACGATGCAGTGGTCCAACCATCTATTACAGCCATGAGATTCACTTGTATAAGTGTAGGTATTACTATCACACATCTTCACATCTACACAGACCCAGCTTTGATCTGAACAAAAATTTATCATTTCGTGATAAAACAACTCATTTGGATGTGCATTATAATCTCCTAGGATGTAAAAAGCCTCAACTCCTTTATTCTCCTCTACTTCTATTATTGAGCGAATAGTACTAAGACAGGCTGTAAACTCCGGAAGATTGTCATTTGAGTTTGTTGGCATGTACACACTAAACACTACTACAGATCTAGTACTTACGGTTATCCTGACCGCGCACACTCGCACATTATTACACTCAATCGGCACCACTGTCTCGAACGCACTTTTACGCCACAGCAACGCGACGCCACCGTATGGCCTCCCGCTCAAAAGGCCCGCCGAAGTGTCCACAGCCGACGTGCCGGTGCACCCGAAGTTGTCATCAACCGTGCTGAGCAACGGCAGATCGTGTGGCAGCAACCACGTCTCTTGAAGGGCTATCACGTCCGCCGACCGACATAACGCTCTTATTCCTTCCATAGACCTCTTGAGTGATTTGCAATTAAAGCTTACTATCTTACTAAGACTGTCCATTTTTGTTTTCTATATTTTCATCTATATCTTTGTTAACTCGCCTCATAGGAAAGTGCACGAAACGCCTAAATGATACTCCAGATGGCCACAACTTATCATCTAAAAATGTATCAATTTTATATTTAGTTACAAAAAGCTTGTAAGCGTTATAGTCTCTTTCCCGCTTCATTTTAATTTTAATTAGTGTAACTCGCTCTCGAGTTTTCTCATACACGTAGTTTACAATAGCCTGCTCTGACACTGCCTTATGCACATTAGATATAAATAGTGGCACTTTCGTGTCCGCCGCTCTAAACTGTACGCTTTTCTCCTTAACGTCAACAACCGCACTCCCTCTCTGACTAATAAACCGATTTTTATGTCTCCGCTTCTGCACCACGGTCCACTCATCATTATATTTATTATTTAACACCTTCCATTCACCGTCCTTCTGAATAATCTCTGAAAATGAGGGACGCTTCTCAATTGTAACATTTATTTGTTTACAATCATCAGCTGTTTCGCTAATCGGCGGCGCTAGCGCCAGCGGCGCACAGTAGGTACTCGACGACTTCTCTTTATCAGTTGAACTTGATAGTACGCATCCATCTGTCTCAGTCACACCTGCCTTAGGCTCGCTCGCTGGTGACGACGCAGGCGGCGGTTGCTGCACGGGGGAAAGAGATGGGTAGTTCGCATTGCGCTCGACCTCTGATTCACCACCGCATAATGTAGGTAATGCCATCGGCCCACTATCGAACATTTTAAATCTACCTCCTCCTCTCATCGTGTTAACATTTCTCTCCTGATTTATAAAAGACGAGGTTTTATAATATTCGTTAATCCGATCATTTAATTCACTTTTGGTAGCATACTGATGTTGAAAATCTTGTATGTTCTTCTCAAGTAGAACTATCTTTTTAAGTAACACTGTAACATCGACATGATCGAATGTTACGGGCGGCAATTTTTCTAATCTTCTGGCCACAAAAATCGGAATCTCTTCAGGATCTGTCTCCTTAAGTAAGCAGATCATATCCTCCAGGTCTCGTAAGGTTCTTCCTTGCCGCTTTCGCGTCGTCGCCCGCTTGCTCAATGATTCAAAGAGTAACGACTTAGCTGATTGAATGTCCGCCGTACTAAAAGCACTCTCACATATTTGCACGAGGCTTTGCTCGTCCATAACATCCAGTTTATTTTGGATAAAAGACAACACCTCACATATCACAATGTTACAACTCGCACATTTAAGCCTCTTAGATACGTTATCCATTTTTGCAATCGAGATGCGCGACCTAGCTTGCGCTCGCGTTCACGGTCAAGACCGGACTCAATACCGCGGACCGGGATTTTGGCTCATTTCGTCGGTTATTTAAATGACTCGGTGAGAAATTTTATTTATTTAAATATACAGTGACTGATTTTTATGACATTTTCCAAATGAAATTAATTTATTTGCCGCTGTCTTTTAACATGAGGAGTTTTCTGTTTACAAATGTTAAACGCCACGAACCAAATTTATTTTTTCACATTTTCATTTAAAATTAGGTCTAGAATGAAAATATTCTTAACTAAACTTAAACAAAAATAAACACTCAATTTACTAAAAATAATCCAGTGTTGTGTCCAGGCAATCTCTGTCCATTCCAGGTTGCCTGGAAGAGATCGCAGAATGCGATAAGGCCGCCAATTGTATGTTTTTTAGTACATGTTTTCCTTAATGTGTGTGTATTTTTTTGGTGTACAATAAAGTATATAATAAATAATAATCTAAATATTCCTCCGCATCACTGTCGGCTGGTACCGTGCCCAAAAGATTGGCGGCATTGCTAAATTAAACATAATATTTTGATCGAGAGGAAATCAAACCCGCAACCAAGTAGTTTTTAGGGTTCCGTACCCGAAGGCTCCAAACGAAGCCCTATTGCTGTCACTCATGTGTCCGTCTGTCCGTCTGTCCGTCGTCTGTCGCAAAATTTTGTTCAGAAGAATTTTTTAACTTCCCATTGACCTTTGAACTTGAAATTTAGTGGATAATGTTTATTATTACGTATAGTTTACTAACGAATACCAAAATATTGATTTCCGTCATATGGTACGGAACCTTAAATTTGCGAAGTACGACATACACTTGGCCGGTTTTTATTAAAATAGTAGGGTTTTCTATGACGTAGAGAGTCAAACAAGCAGCTAGGTCACCTGGAGCTTATTGATTTTAGTTATTATTGATCCACAAACAAACTTATTAGAGCGCTATTATGCTAAGAATTTCTCATGCAGATATGGCAACAAACATAAGTCTTAATTTTTTTTCATCAGGCAGGTTCTCTGTCGAGTGTTCAATAGTCCACAGAATGAAGTATTGAGTGTATTCTGTTTGTGTATACAGGGTGTAACGGAAAGGTGTGGTCATATTTTAAGAACTGGATCTGCCCATCTATTTGAACAAATTTCTTCAAGTAATCCGAGGAAATACTAAAAAAAAAATTTCACCTCCCATACAAATATTGATCAGCTGATGATAAATTTATAAAGAAAGTCCAATTTTTTTTTTGAGAATTTTCAATTTTTTTTAAAGAAAGTTTTTCATTTCCATGGGCAGAACCGGCTCTTAAAATATGACCACACCTTTCCGTTACACCCTGTCTATGTAAGTAATTAGGTGATAAACAGTTACATAATTTAAATAATTAGTTAGTATAAAAAGTTTAATTTAAATGCCGCAGGTTGAATGTTAATATCCCAGTTAATAAGCAGTCGTTAACGATTTCATGATATATGGAACGAAATATTTCAATTTTCAGCTCACTTTTCAGTACATTGATTTCCTGCTCATTACGGGATATGTGGCGTCATAAATTGCTGTAATCACATTATTTGCACATCAGGCTGATGTCGGTTTCAGTATAAGATAATATTTATTGAGCATAAATTAACATGTTTTATGAACATTATTTTGATCATTTAGGAAGGAAAGGCATGAACTGGTGTAGTGTTAACTTTTATTCTACTTGATATTTTGTTGTGTTCCCTATTACTTAAAACCTGGGGATCCTTAAGTCGTGAGTGAATAGGTTCCTTCTTCTAGACAAGCGTGAGCCACGGTCGACCACATCATCGCTTACCAGCAGTTGAGACACACTTATTTGTATTTGTTGCAGTTATTTGGCTAATTCTTTTTTTGTTGTTTATGTGTTTGTCAGAACAAGGTTTATGTTAAAAAAAAAACTTTTTATAAAAAAAATACAACCGACTACCTTAGATCAATACTAAAAAATGCAAATTAACTTTAATTTCGAAAGTCAGTGTTTCTGGTTTTGTGTCTTCGTTTTTTTTTACACCGACTTCCGTAATTAAAGTTATTTTGCACTTTTTTTGGAAGTCGGTTCTATTTTTTGTAAAAAAGTTTTTATTTTAACTTTTGAGTTGTGGTTCCCCATTAAATCCTGTTAACACTACATATACATACGATCGCAACAATCGCAGTAGATTCGCTGTAACTTTTTGAAGAGTGCCGTTGTCTGTCACCGAAACCCATCACCACATCTACATGACATTTAAATGGGACCATTTCGGAATAAAGCCCTTTCGAATAAAAAAAATATTTTACAAATCCGTTTATAGCTGAGAGACAGAGAGTCCGTCTTAAGACGGAGTTATGCCCGAACATACGTAAAAAAAATATACAAACATTCGAATTGATAACCTCCTTCTTTTTGAAGTTGGTTAAAAAATATGAGAAATCGAAACAAAAAAGGGGCGGGTCTACAGTAGGTAAATAATAAAAGGTAATTGGTATCTTTTTCTCAAGCCTTTAACAAGGATTGCTTGCACTTTGAAACTACTGTTGACGATGTTTCTCACGATAGGTGCAAGGGTTGATTTAGATTTGTATGTGACCGGCGTATTAGAGTCTTGCGACACGCTCGTGTGATGAGTGGAGCAGGTGGGTCAATAATTTAAGACACAGTTGCATAAAGTTTGTATACTATAATGGCACAGAAAAACGGTATAAAGTCACAATAAAGCACAGGTTAAAAAGTCAGTAAATACACAGGATTAAAAAGTCAGTAAATGCACAGAATTATAAAGTCAAAAGGCAGAATTACTGGCCCAATAGTGGACACACAAGACACAGTTAAAACAAGACACAAGACATAAAATACAAAGAGAGAGAGAGATTGCTGAGAACTAACTTTGACCGTTGCTGACGTTCACTACACCCCCCCGCAGGGGGGGTGTGGTGGGCGTTATCAGGGCTTGGCCCTCTAAAACGCGGTGGCTGTTGCCACCCGCAAAAACGGGTGCTTCGAGGGGGTACCTAACATGGTGTGGATGCCTTGGGTGACTGCCATAAGAGCCTACTAGGCAGGCGATGGAACTACACCTGCCGATGCTCTCACAGCAATCGCCCATGTGTGATACTGCAGGCTCGAAACATGTTTTCACGGCAGCTAGGCGGTCTGTCACCGCCGGGTGAGACCCACAGTTCCCTATGGGAGGCCCAGCGGATGACGACCAGCTCACGGCCGCCGGCTTACAGTGAGCCTACAGTATTTAGTGAGTGGCCCCCGTCCGCCCGGTTTCCAGGTCTAGCCGGTTACCGTCCGGACCGCAGGGCCGAAGGTGTATGTGTGGGCGGCATTGTATGTGTAACGCCGCCCATGTATGCGCTGTATATGCGGGCTAGCCGCACATACAACGCGTGAGTACACAATGAGTGTGGAGTCATGTGTGTCTGGCTGCGATACGCGACGTGCCTATATTAACTTAGAACACGTCGCGCACAGTGCATGTACTGTATGTGGAGTTTTCTTGTTTGGGTAAGTCGCGTGTAGGTGTAAGCGACTTACTCGGCGTCAACTGCTGCTGGCAGGCTGCTGGCGGCGGTCCCGCCCTGATATAGGGCCAGGATGGCCACCATGCCCTCCAGCACGGTGATAAGCGGGTCCTGGCCCCTCCTGATGGCCTTGATCAAGTCCAGCAGGAGGCCAGTGGCCCGCTTATGGAGCTCCGGTTGCGAGATGGCGGCCACAGTGGCGCCTAGTGGCGCAAGGTGTGGACACATGGCGGCGGTTGGTCCAACAGCAGCGGTGGCGCCCTCTGGCACCCGCAGTTGTGACTGCTTACGGGGGCACATGGTGCGAACCTTTACCGTAGGGACGACCTCTTTTACGGAGGCCGCCCCTGGCAGATTCGCACCCTGTGCGGAGTGTTGGGGTTGGGGTGGCTGGTTGTCGGTGACGGTGGGGGGAGGGGGCTTCCTCCCACGTCTCCTCCTCTTCTTCCTGCGTCCTGGCAGGGGGGCAGCTGCTCCACTCGGCCCGTTCGCGGCCGCCATCAAGGAGGCGCCGCAGGCTTCGTGGTCCTCCACGTTTGTGGCCCGGGCCGCTGTTGCGGCCGGGCGAGGTGCTGTACTCGTCAGCGCCACCGTGCCCGCTCGCCTGTTGGCGGTCTCCCGACGGAAGACGGGGCACTCGCGGTGCGACGCGGGGTGCGGTCCGCCACAATTGGCGCACGTTGCCGGCTCCTCTCGGGGCCGGGGACAATCTCGGGCGGCGTGCCCACCTCCGCATCGCACACAGGCGAGCGGGCGGTGGCACTGGTGGCTTGAGTGCCGGAAGCGCTGGCAGCGGTGGCACTGGGCGGGCCCCCTCTTGCCTCGCCATCCCTCCACCCTGACGCCACCCATCAGCAGGATGGTGGTGACGTCATAAATGCGCTGGACGTCCGGCTGGCGCTTAAGGACTGCATGGTATATGCAGCCCGGACGTCCTTCGCGAGCCTTAATGGCCCGCACATACTGGGGCTCAAAGCCGAGCCCGCGCAGGTCCTCTTCTATCGCGGCCGGCTCGGTGTCAACCGGCAGGCCGCGTATGGCCACCTTGAAGGCACGCTCCGCCGGCAGGGAGTACGAGAACCAGACCAGACCGGCATCCCTCTCCAGGTCGCACAGATAGCGCTGGATCACCCTAAATTCCTTCTCGTCTCCGGGAAGGAACCGAATGCCGCCCTGATAAGGGCGGGCACTCGGAGGGCGACCCAGCAAATCGCGCAAGACCCTGAAGTGGGTCTGCCAGTCCGGCAGCCTCTCCACTACCAGCGGCGGGTAGCGTGACTTCTTTGCTGGTGCACCCTTGGCGCTTCCGCTCTGAGCGGCGGCAGCCGAAGGGTGGGTGCTCTTCTGTTGCGGTGGGGAGCGGCTCGTGCCGCTCGTGGCGCCTGCGACGGAGGCGAACGACGACGCGTCAGCCCCGCTGCGCCTGCGCGGTGTGCGCTGCAGCTGGCGCCGCTTCGCCTCCTCCGCGTCTTCTTCTTCCTCTGGACTCCTAGGCCTCCGCTGCGGGCGAGCTGCGGGCGGGGGCACGCGTTCAAGCCCCAGCGGAAGCGGCAGTGGGAACCGGGAGTGGGCCTCCTCCGCGTCAGACTCGCCCGACAATGCCGACATGTCTGACCACTCGCTCTCGCGAGGGGAAAAACACGCCGACACCGCCGGGGAATCCTGGGCGGCGACCCTTGGTGGCGACGGTGATAGGGCGCCGCTACTCACCGCGATAACGTGCGGTGTCAGCGGCGGCGGCGGAGCTCGTGTCGGCGGCGGTGATGGCGCCGGCGAGGGGAGTGGCGACGCTACCTCCATAGCCAGGGGCGTAGCGGTGCGTGGGCGCGACATGGGCGCAGTCGCGCTCGGCACGGGGGCCGAGCCACGCTGCACTGGCGCGGTAGGGCCCGCGGTCCGCGCGGCGAGGCGCGGGTCCCGCGGCCCTATGTTAGGGCAGGATGTGAATGCTCGGGGCTCCGTGCGGGCGGGCCCAGCAGGCGGTACCGCAGCGCGCGCGGTCGGCGCGGCGGCGCGCGCCCCCGACGCTCGGGCGGGGGGCCGTGTCACGCCCGGGGCGCGCGGCCGACTCGCCAACGCGGCAGGCAGCGGCGCCTGCGTAGGCACGGGACGAAAGGCCGGAGGACGGACCGGGACGGCCGGCTGCCGGCTCGACGACGGCGCCGGCGAAACGCGCGCAGTCGCTGATGACGTCGGCGGGCCGGTGGCGGCCGTTCTTGCGGTGGAAGGTGGAGCGGCGGATTGTGCGGCCGGTGGTGTGCCGGGCGACGCACCCCCTCTTGCAGGGGGCGGCGGCGTCCGGCCCGTCACCGGACGGTCCGGCGGTGAGGGAGACGGCCCGGTACCGTGCTCCTGAGAGCGACGGGCACCGGACTTCCCCTTCGGCGGCATGTTTTGACGGAGAAACAAGATAAAATTGCCTCCGCGACCGCTACGGTGGGTTTCCCCACCGAGTGGCAACGGGGCGGCTACCCCTGCGCACCCCCGCAAGCGCTGGCCGAGACCAGCACCTACGACAGCACACAGGGAGAACCGGAGATGTGAGCGGGCCGAACGGTGGAGCAGGGTGCGAACACGACTGCTCTCAAAGGCAACTGGCTAATCCCTAACTTTGACTTTTTTTTTTTTTTTTTTTTTTTTTTTTTTTTTTTTTTTTTGTGTGACGTCTTGCAGGTCAGCCTAGGAGGCTGTCGTCTGCTTAACCGAGCTTGCCTGTGAAGGCTCTAAATTATTAAAGCCTCCAGCCAGGACTTATTATTTCTTATAAACTAAGTGACTACGCTAAGGGCACTCCCTGCGGAGTACGGGCCTCGGCTTAGGGCGTCACTGGGGGGGGACAGCAAGGGAAGGCTGGATCAAGTTTCCATTAATTGGGGAATCAGTTGGCTCAGCGGCGCGTGCTGGCAAGAGACTGGGAGGGCATTGACTGGGTCTTCGCGACGGACCTCGACGGCGAGGGCGGAACGACGGCGGTCTGCGTTTGCGTAGTGTGCTGGTTTCCTTACGGCTCTCCTGGAGCAGAGTGGTGGGGTCATCAGGTATGAGTAGGGTATGTCTGGGCCGGCGCACCTTGGAGATGCGGGAGGGTATGTATCGGGCGGCCGATACAATTAGGGGGTTTCGATGTTTCTCAGCAGTATCCATGAAACGCTTGGTGAGTCGTTTCAGGAACTGCTGGATAGTAGGGAGTCGGAAGTCAACATGCAGCTCTTCATTACGGACAAAGTAAGGAGCTCCCGCCGCGTTGCGGAGGAAGCGGTTTTGAAGAGTCTGCATTTTGTGTAAGAGGTAGGGCTTGGCGTGTGCGAAGACAGGGCCAGCGTACGTCATGATTGGTCGAATGACCGTGGTGAACGTACGCATTTTGCACTTGAATGACATAGTGCTATTTTTGTTTAGGATGCTATGAAGCCTACCTTGCGCAAAAGCGGCCCGCGAGCGGGCCTCTCTTATGTGCTGCGCGAAAGTTAGGTGTTGGTCGAGTACGACACCCAAGTACTTAGCCTTTTGGGTGTCGTACTCGACCAAACTTTGACTGCCAGGGGCGCCTATATTTATTACCCAAACTCTATGGGGCACGTAGTGCGGCAAATGCAAACCCGGACAGCCACTACAATTTGCTTAATTTACAAATAAACTTTGACATTTCGACTTTCTAATAGTCGACCAATCACAGGCTTTACAATTTTCTGTTGTTAACCAATCAGAACAGTTTCATTAATCGCTTAGGTAATGAACACCTGCATATTTACTTAGACATATTTACTTGCTTTTACAACAACAAAACTAACATATATACATACTAAAAAGTATGTATCACATGGACAAACTGAATCTACGTTATACTCGACATTTAGATTCTATTTTTACATTTTCATTAATCTGTAATCTACAATAAAAACAAACAAACTTCACATATGTATTACGATATGTACGTAATTTTACATGGTGGACTTCAAAAACTTTCCACTGTCTTTAACCAATCCATGAGAAGCATGAAATCGAGTAGCCAATAGCTGACTAGCCAGAATTCCCAACTAAGGGCTTTGTTTTAATTGGACAGCTTTAACGCTGTGACATACACTACTTGCGTTGTAGAGAAAAGTTACCTCAGTAAACTTTTAACTTTAACATGACTTTACCCTTATTTTTAGGACATTTAAAAGGATGACAAAACATAATAAATCATAATAAAATAAACTACGTTATCTGTAGTTACTATGGACCAGGGTGATGGCGCTTTCTCAACACTGGGGTGATGGCGCTTCCTTTACAACTACCCTCCACTATACTCGTACAGCACAATTTCAGCAACTTTTATCCTCAATATTTATGCTAAGCGGGTCTCGCGGTTTGGCACTTTGCCATCGAACTGTTGGATTTCGATGCACTTTGCCTACCTGTTCGGGTCAAGCGCGATATGATGTACATATTTCCGGTACCTACGTTATGCAAGTATGAGGTGCTCGTGGCTAAAGTGCTAACACATAGAAGGCTTGCTACGGTTTGATTGGCTTTTTTTTTGGGGATGAGAAATCATCTAATGACATCTCTCGCTCTGGGTTGAGACTCTTACTGACTAAAACCCACCCCTATTCCTTCCCTGCCCTGAATGCCTAGGAGCGCGGTAATTTCGAATGTATCCACAACCACTGGGCAGACAGTTTGATTGGCTAGGGATGCTACAAGTTTCTGGAAAAATTAGTGTCATTCTCACTGATTTTGTATACATAAATGGATAGGACTAAAATCAGGGCTACCATGAAATCACACTAATATTATAAAGATGAAAGTTTGTGAGTGTGTATGTTTGTTATTTCTTCACGCTCAAACAGCGAACGAATTTTGGTATGTAGATAGCTTATACCCTCGATTAACACATAGGCTACCTTTTATCCTGGTCTACGCGGGTGAAACCGCGGGGCGCAGCTAGTGTAATATAAATAGTTTAAGAATTATATTACTTATTTTATTTATTTTTAAATGGATTATTGTTTCATAATATTTTGGAGGTATACGGAACAGGGTGTAAAGTCTCGCCAACCTCTGTTGAAAAGGGAGGATCCTCCGACCAGACGGGGGTTGTGACTGCCCGATGCTTGATTTCGCACTGTTGTATATGTTCTAATCGCGCGGGAAACTCTGCTTGTGCGATTCAGGATTTTATGATTAGTTCGTAAGTGGCATCATAGATGTCGCTTCAATTTGAATCAGTGTTAGTCAAGTTACATTTTTTTTTATTGTTAGTCAATCTACCGTTAGTATAACCACTGGTACAACCACCTGGACAAACTTCAACTGGAGCACAAATCAGGCTTCACTTTTTCCTACACAAACTTGCCTTGCAATTGGTTGCAATATTGTAAAATTCAAGCGCAGTGAGCTGCAAACCAATCTCAGGATTACACTCAGCTGTGAGAGGTTGCGCCTGATTGAAAACTGTGAGCAACTGAGCAAACATTCACGAGATATGTGCGGAACAGGGCGCTCAGCTATTGATGCAGTGATGAAGTTTCGGCAGATATCTTTTGGGAAAGATGGGTGATGATAGATGTAGTTGCAGTGGCAAAGTTTGGTGCGTTTGTTAGACAATAGTTTATTGACTTATTTCACTACCTCTGCGTAAGTTCTGGTAAATTTTAAGTCAAGAGTTAATAAGTTACTTCTAGGCAACCGCTTACCATCAGGTGAAATAGCAGTCAAACGTGTAACTAAATATAGTAAAAAAGAAAAAATCTGATATTCTTCTTCTAGTCTTATTTACTAGAATACTGAATTTAAAATATATGAACCTCAGTTAGAAATCTATGTCTTGAACGCTTGAATATAAAAGATTTTATTATAGTTTTTTTTAAAGAATGTGATTGGTGGATATCTGTTTTGAGTAATTACAATTATTAAAAAAAAATAATGAAACTTGACACAAGGGTAGATATGTCCTGGAATAGAATACTTTTTATAGCCGACAGTACCCTTGGTATAATTTCGAACTTTCACGCAAGTGAAGCCACTGGCAGAACCTACTACAAAAATAAAAATAAAAAAGGGTCCATGACTTGACATTAGTGCAACCTTCGCTTAACCCTCGTGTGCCACAAAAGGTAGTTACCCACTTCAAACGCACTCGTAACTATAGCCTTACGCTACGTCACGCCACGCTACCCGAAACGTAAGCCTACAACAATAAAACATTTGAAAGCCTCTCGTAAAATAAAACAAAGATGGCCCCGGTGAAACTACCGCCATCTACCTGCCGGCCGACGAACTAATGACGTCTGCATCTCACTAATGAAATTTTCCGGAACGACAAATTATGTCCTTAACACAGTTTGGCTGGGTAATCGGGTGACGTAAAATTGCATATAGGGTTAAGCTGCAGAATAAACCGGTTAGCATAAAGCTTAGATGCAAATGTGTTTCATGATAGAGGTTGCACAAAAAGTGACTTTATATCTATTCTGCACTGAATTGCAAATTCTTTCGGCGATAGGTACCTACCTGGTTGTATTTTGATAAAGTGCTTTTCAGGATGACCATATAGTTGAAGATTCCAGTAAAACTTTGGCCTTGCATCTAATACTGATAAGTCTTATAAAAGAATAAAAGTGGCTCATACATCTTTTTTTTATTAATCTTTAGACTTACTTACTCATCACCACCATCATCATCATTTAAGCCGAAAGACATCCACTGCTGGACATGGCCTCCCCGCGCAAGTCGGCACAACGACCGGTCCTGTGCGTCTCGCATCCATCGGCTATCCGCGACCTTCGCCAGGTCATCGGTCCACCTTGTTGGAGCCCTTCCAACGCGGCGTCTCCGGTACGCGGTCGCCATTCCTGAACTTTTCGGCCATTTCAACCGGCTGTTCTGCGAGCAATGTTCTATCACCTTAAACTCATTGATACTGCGTAGACGTGTGTTGAGAATGCTTGCGTGCGCCAAGAGCTAAATGTAGGAAATCAATTACGTACAGTGGTTTGAGTTAATCTATAATCCGTACAACCACGAATCACACGCGATTTGGTAATAAATCCTTGTTTTGTTCAGTTTTTTCTGGGTCTCACAAAATGGACTTCGCTTCCTACACCTCTTGCCTGGCAAACTTATCCCCGCCATTTCGCTCCATTGTCGAACCGTTAATTTTTACGAGATAATAAGTTCAAGCACTTAAACATTATATTTTCAAGGATCACCTCCGACGAACGGACAATATTACCTCTTTATAAATATTACTTTAGATACCTAAAAAACAAAGCCATTCGAACATATTTACCGTGCAACACACAAACATTGCACATTATGGCAGGTAGACGTTGCATTATTTAGTGAGAGCCTCACGGGGCCCCGGCCGGCTCCCTCGAGGCGCGCTCAAGCTCAGGTAATTAGATATCAGTTTGGTCTAGTGCCTCCTAGGCACTAAATTGAATTAAGCTAAGGCTTTGCTATATCTATAACACATTAACAGGTTTGCAGCATAGGTTCTTGAATTAATGAGTAAGTTGCTTTGGATTGCTTCATCTAAGCTCAAGCAGTCACCAGTAATCTTCAGACGAAAGCAGGTTCTCGTTTGCAAATCATTTTCGTCTTAGCGTGTCGATAGATATTAGAGTCAACCCAAGATTATGCCAAGAGCTTGTCACCATCTGCGCTGTAACGTGCAGGCAACAAGACACGCAGGACATGTTAGCAAATGTGTAACTGAAAAGTTGATACCTATGTCTTCTGGATTTACCCAGAAGACATAGGTATAGCAACTATTCACAAGTTTCAAGTTTTAATCACCTTGTGCAGTTCCACTTTTTGGCAAAAGTCTCCCCATAGCTTCCATTTCTTTCTATGTTGTGATCCTTCAGATTCTTGAGGAAGACAAGCATACAACCGAAATTTAAAAAAAAATTATTGACACGCTAAATTTGGTTGAGTTAGGAAAGATATGCCTTTCAACGAAGGGTCGAGTTTGAGTTTAAGTTTAATAGAACCTCTAACTCGATCTTGAAAACGTCTTTCACAGACTTATTTTCAATTTGAGCGTGCGCTAGTCCAAACGTGCTTAAACTAAGCCAATTTGGCTTACCGCCATTGATAGGGACGGCAAAAAATAAGCCAATTTTGCGGTTGGAGAGTCAGCAAAAAAGTCCGCCGTTCTAGAATTTATTAAAAGAACAATTCAAACTTAAGTAAGTCTGGTTTCTCTATTTAATTGATAAATATCTTAGAATACAGAACTGATAAATATATTTTAGCAAAGACATAAATCTTAGGCATTTCCTTGGGATTATAAAGTATTTTCTAAAATAGTTTAGAACCGGACGGTTTGGATGAAAAGGAGGTGAGAAAATTGTGTAATTTTCCTGAATAGTGAATTCTGTGAAGCCGGGAACGGACTGAATGTGGTAGTAGTTTTCATGAAAATTGTGAGTTGCAAGTATCTTTCTCGTATTACATTCTCAAAAGAAAATGACAAAAATATATTATGTGTGTGTTTGCAAGGCAACTGGCTACTTAGTGGTAAGCTGTACCTACGTATGGGTACACATGTACTTGAAACATTGAGGTTTAAAAAAAAACATTAAATATATAATGTAAACCTGTATTCTTTATTTTAATAGGACGGCGTGTGATAATGAGACCGAGCTGAAGTGTCGGCAAACGTTGAAGAATAAAGATGGCGGGAAACCACTTGAAATGCGCACTTTTTACGTTTAATATGAAAAATATGTAAAAAGAAACATAAAATGTTGTAGGAAGTTATGTTCTAGTACTTTATGTGCGTCGTTAGCATGTTCACGATTATACTTTTGTGCTAAAAACGTCCGTAGTACTGTAGAATTTATATATTTTTTCTGTTATTTTTTGTCTAAATACTCAGAATCATTTCCCTAGTCGCCACTTCCTATCAAACTCTATGTATCCAAGTAATTTATCGCTTGTTATCTTAATAAAATAAATAATTTAAACTTGTGACATTCCCAGTCCCTCACCAACACTGTTTCTGAAAGCAATAATCGTTAAACCTTTCGTGACGACAATTTAAACTTTTCTACAAAACATGGCCATTTGAGTTTTAGATGTATTTTATCGCTTCTATTTTACTTCACATTTATCTGTTGACGTTACAATGACAGTAAACGCGTAAACTGTCATCCAATTCAATGAATATTTCACGTAAACTGTCGTAAGTTTCATGAAAACAGAAAATACAAGATAGAAGTCATGCTGTAAATCAGGACACGTAAAGTTGCTGCGAAGAAATGCTGCAATGTATTTTAGTGCTGGCGAATTGGTCGTTTATCTTTAAGTAACATTGTACGGAGGAATGAACGTACATCGCCTTAGCTTTCATTTATGGTCTGACTTTAAAGTTTATGTGATTTTTAAAAAGGAGATTTAATGACTGTAGTTTCAAAGTTGTGGCTCGAAACATGTTATGAATTTAAATGAAATTTCAACGATGCTCGTTAAGACGCATTCGCAAGAACTCAACAAATGCTGGTTTTCTAAAAAAATTACAGCCAAATCTATTTAATTTCAGCCTGCGAAAGAAAAAATATCTTGACTATACAATTTCCGTCTTAGTTGTTTTGGAAACACGTTTAAAAAATAAAGTAAGGAAATAATCGTCAAACTCTATTTTTCAAAGTCAAAACTCAATTTTTGACCTTTTAAAAAAAATCCCCTATTACCAGCCAACGTAGGCCAGTAAAATTAATAATAAATAATGAATTAAAAATATATAAGGATTTTGATTTTTTAAAACTTGTTGGTTTTAGAATTTTAATAAGTCAACTTAACAATTAAACGATTTTGAGAAATTAAAGATTTGAATGAAAGTTTTGAATCTACAATTTTCCTCCTTATTATAAACGCTCCAATATATTAAGGTTTTAATCACGCTGAAGTTGATTTAAACACAATAATGATACCAAAGTCAAAAATTAAGATAGCTCAAATACCAACTACCAAAATATACTTAAATTTGTATTTTATCAAATACAGATTACTGTGGGAGCAACTCGTGGCTAAATTAGTAATAACAGCCGCAAAAAAAAGACGTCGGTCCATCAGGTTAAGTTACGCTTGCCGGGGTTGGTCCGACCGAGACTCCTCCGTGCCTCGGAAAGCACGTTAAAGGATGATTCACGTTACACCGTGCCGCCACCGGGCCGTGCCCCGTCCGTGGCACGGCCGGGGCACGGTCAAAGATTTTTGCATACATTTTGTATGAAGTGATTCAGGCTAGACCGGGCCGCTACGCTATAATTTACGACGAGGCACGGCCGAGGCACGGACGGGGCACGGCCAGGGCTCGGCCCGGTGGCGACACGGTGTAACATGAACGTGTGCACCGGGCTCGGACGTGCCACGGCCGTGCCCCGGCCGGGAAACAATTGCCGGTCAAACAATTGCACGGTCAAATATCTATAGTATACTTTTTGTATGAACTGATCCATACTTGGCCGTGCCCCGTACGTGCCCCGGCCGTGCCTCGGCCGTGCCCCGGACGTGCCCCGGCCGGGGCTCGGTGGCGGCACGGTGACAGCCCGGTGTAGCATGAATGACTAGCCCGGTGGACGTGCCCCGGCCGTGCCCCGTCCGGGGCACGGCCGAGGCTCGGTGGCCGCACGGTGTAACGTGAATCATCCTTTAGCCGTTGGTCCCGGTTGCCAATCGTGGATATTTGACAGTCGTTACGGGTCGTCAGAAGCACGAAAGTCTGACAGCCAGTCTTACCAAGGGCTATCATATTACCCAGTGACTGGGTTGTGGAGGTCAGATAGGTAGTCGCTCCATGTAAAATATTCGGCTGCATCCGGTTAGACTGAAAGCCGACCATAAGATAGTTGCGAAAAAGGCCAGGCAAATTGGATATAGAATATTTTGTAATTCTGCCTATTTCCTTGACCTTATTGGTCGTAGGAGTCATTACTGAATTGAACACGGGGTTCAGAGCGTGTTACCCAGATCAGGCAAACTGTTATTGGAATAAGGAATTTCTCAATGCTCTGGCCCACCTGGAAATCTTTAAATCGACTACGAAGCCAGGTAGGCACAACTTAGTCAGAAGGGGGTACTCCAATGAGCCACTATGTGATTTCGGAGCTAAGTCCCAAACAATGAATCACCTCTTGTCATGCATGGGTGTGTGCAATAACACCGGCACTTTGAAAGACCTTTACGAAGCAAATGCTAACGCTGTCGACGTGGTTAAATATTGGCCAAAGAAATTTAATTTTGAAATCATCGAAGAAAAAGAAGACGTGGTACGTTTGTGAGCAACCACAGTCGCTCCATGTAAAATGCTGGTATGCAGCTGCATCCCGTAACACTGCAAAGCCAAACCCAACATAGTTGTGAAATGGGTAGGGGACTCATAAAATTCTACCTGACTACGGTAATAGGCTTGCCCCACTAATGAGACTTCAGTAGCAAAATAAGAATGTTTCAGGTTTACTTAAAAGGTCCGAGTTCAACGCACTCATCCGTACTAGTGCTGCAATGGTTCACTTGTCGTAGGTCATGTTCAGTGCTCCATGCAGCCAGCAGTCACGCTTCATTTAATTCGCCGCTAATTGGTAGAGCAGCGGTTAATTGATTGTTTTCGCACAAGCACACAATCCAATCAGTACATAAGGCAATGTCATGTAATGGTAGGTGGAAACTACATGAACGTATGTACATTTGGGTGTACAATTATAATTTATTGAAGCCTAAGTGGGTTGACTAAGTACTAAAATGGGTGTGACATTTCCCAAATCATAATTCACATACACCCCATATTAAAAGTTATTTCCTCCTTTTTTTTTTGTCTGGGTGGGAAATCATCAAATAACTTTTCCCGCTCTGGGTGGAGCGGTAGGGCGTGTCAGACTCCTACTGACTAAAACCCCCCGTGTTCCGTCAGATACACGTTTTTTTTTCTTTTTGCCAGGGCCTCGGTGACTCTTTCAAACACCCGTGACCCTGACAGGACTCACATCAATCTGACTTTGATAGCTTCTTAACGTCCTCGACTCGAGAAAGTGTTTCGTTGTCATTGCGACTCCTTCGAGTAGAGTGGAGGGAGCTTCCTTCAAAAGGACTTACAATAGGTAAAGGTATCCGAGCTTGTCAATAAATTGGCCTCTCACTCCTTTTTCTTAGCAGAGATTTCTTTTTTGTTTTCTAAAGATCTTCAAAAGATAAAAAAAAAATGGTTGATATCATTAGCCTTACCAAACACAGTGGGCTTGCTACCACTGTCTGAACAGAACGCAAACCTTACAAGTGTATGCACAGCGCCCTCTGTGTGCAGACAGCATTATGCTAAAACAGACGACGGACCGTTACTAAGCTTAGTATTTGGTGTGGTTTGGTTCGTAAACGTCATGAGGCTTAGCAATACGTTGACGAATCTCTCGTCTTTGTTTGAGGTAGTTATTGATTCAGGGGATATTTAAGGGGCCCATTAATATGGAAAATTATAGTAGCTATATATCCTACTGATATTTTTGAAGATTTGGCGAATGAGATATTTACAATAATATTTACCGATTGATTTTATGATACCAAAAGAAAAATATATTTGGCTTCTCAATGTTGTATAGATTTCCCGATATCAAAGTTACGTATTTCTTATCCAATTAAAACGAGTTTCTCAGTCGAGTTTATCGCAATTTTCTCTGTAAACTATCAAAGTGCTAGAAATAATAACACATATATTTTTGTCACAACAAAAATCCGAATCCACTTTTCGCGCTCCAGCAATTGAATCCGACGTATTGTGAACTAGATGCTCAACAAAGTGGAAGCCATGTTTTGACTACCAAAATCGGTTTGCTGACATCTCTGTATTTTGTATCTCGAAACACGACCTCGTATTGAGAGTTCAGATTCCGTATCTCGGCAAATATTTGTCGGAATACAGCTGGTGCCTGTTCCCTGTCTCAATATTCTGCAGGAGGTGATATTGTATGGTATTTGGCATCGAGAATTATTCTAGTAAGGACAACGTTTGGTGCACGTTCATAAATCCAGTGGCGTGCCTGTCCGCGAACGTGTCAAGTTAATGAATCACTTCATTAAATATGCGTCAGGTTTTCCGCCAGACATTCTATTACATTCATCACCGCTTGTATTAATTTAAAATAAACTGTACTAGCACCGCTTTTATTTTAACACAATTCTAAATTACCATTTTTTATTAATCTCTTTTTTTTATCGCAATGTCTTTTTATTTAAACTCAAAGGTAATTGTCGTTCTGTCCACGTCTGTAGAATAAATCGAGTCAATCACAATGTTGGGGTGTTTCAGCTCCTATTTGTATGGTAATCGACATCTGATGATGGTCCGTTGCCCACCAAACTTCCTCGATGAAAATTTGACTAAATGAAATTTTTCATGAATGTTTTCTTGAGTCGTTTGTGAAATGGTAATTTGTTTCTTTTTGAAGTGATTTTGTCGTTAAATACCATTATTTTATGGTTTTAAGAATACTTGGCGCGCAGAGAACGTTTTGGGAACACATCATCATTGTGCGTACAGCTAAGGAGTGGAATTCCCTGCCAGAATCTGTGTTTCCTGATAGCTACAACATGGAAGTCTTAAAGTCAAGAGTGAATAGGTTACTTCTAGGCAAGCGTGCTCCATCTTCGACCACATCATCAGCTTACCATCCGGTGAGATAGTGGTCAAAAGCTTTTAAACAATCTGTTTAAGTATTGTAAAGTTTAAAGGGGCTAGCGGAAAAAATATCTTGTGCTATCTACTTTGACATTATGAAGTTGATTTTGACTGTCTTATAATTCTTAACTTATCTGCCTCTTTCCTTTTCTAGATAACCAATCTCTTCAAAACCTTCCAAGTCAATCTATCCTTACATAATTATGTGTTAATAATTTTCCATATAGCCGGAACTTAAAACAATTAACAAAATAATGATCACAAAGTTGCGAGTGTGTCCGGGTCGGTGTCGGTGGCGGGCCCACTGTGCGGGCTCGCGTCACAACTTCGCGCACAGTTTTATTTTTTTGTTAGTTCAGCGTCCGCCACTACGGGAGTCATTTCCCCTTTTGCGCGCTGAAAATGTTTATGAATACTCCTGTTTTATTTTACTGTTTGTTAAACTTTCAATCGAGTTGCGGGTTTCAAACAATCAGCAGCTGATTTAATTTTATTATTTTAAACAAAAATGTGGTTATGTTTGCGTGTGAACGTCGTTACTCTGCATTCATTTCATGCATACGAATTTTTGATAATGAATTCAATTCCGACAATGTTTTATTTGTGAAAAAAGTTATGTACTTTTTTATATTTGTTAACAAGTTAGTTTTTTGTATACTATTATTGCAAATAACAGTACCCTATAAATAAGCACTCCACATATAAGCCGGGGCACAGTGCAGTGCCGTCAAAGTTTACTTACATTAAAAGCTTACTTGAGGAGCGCGCAACTCAGTCACGCGAGTTAGCGAGCCAAATTTTGCTCGATATAACCTCGTGACGTCATAGCGCTGAGATGTTTCTTCCGTTTGTTCGTTCGAAAGCATCCTATTGCTATTGGACCTAGTTTGTGGTGACTAGAAACTAAAGAGTCCATTAAATGCACCTCCACATGTACATGTCAAGTTAAACTTTTAGCTTTTAGATGTAAAGCAGTCATCTCATAGCAAAACTATAAAACTGTGGTGCGTAAAGCTACCGAATGCTGGCATATAACAATAGTTCACACCACCCAACTCTAAATAATGAGGAGAGAGACATTTCCTTCCCAACTCTTTCTCTTCCAGTGGGTATGTTAAAAAGAAGCCAATCAATTTTAACAACTACCCAATTTTTTCCAGTACATTTGACAATAGAGGGCACAGCGCGACGTGTTCTCATCGTCCGTCGTCGAGGGAAATCTAAGATCGGAGTCGCGACGAATTTAATCAAAACAAACAAAACCTTTCTTTTCCTTTATTGGACATTAAATTTTTATTTTTGGAAGAGACAAGAGGAAAACTTACCAAATTCTTAACATGCTTAGTGGTGACCCAGTGGTAACGGCCATGATTTACAAATTGTAGGCCGTGGGTTCAAACCCAGGCTGGTGCTTTACTTTGTGTGAATTATTTCGTCACCACTGTTCTCACAACGGTGAAAGGAAATATCGTGAGGAAATCAGTATGTCCTAGAAACAAAAAGCTTCGAAGACTTGTGACATCCACCTCCCTGCTTTGGGTCCGCGTGGTGGATTACGACCACTTTCTCTCACAGAGAGGAGCCTGTGTCCCAGCAGTGGGAACATCATAGGTGATTTGCCACCATCATCGGTGAGTCCAGTGGGACCTCCCACTTACTATTTAATTGAATGGGATAGAATAAGAAAATATAATATTACCATGTATTGTTATTGTGTATTATTCAATTGAAATATTCTTATTATTAGGTACATGCTTCAATCAATCAATTATCACTAACACTAGTCTGTAAGCTCGCAATTGTACTAACAAATATGGATGTAAGATAAGTCCGGAATAAATGATTTATTATTATTTCGTTTATTCATCTTTCTTACTTATTAAATACATTTTTAAATATTTCTTAAAAAATAATATATAAAAAACATTTAAAAATAGTACGGTGAAAGGAAATAATGGAAATATATAATCCATTTTTTTATTATTAGTATTATAGGCTGATTAAGCTATGCTATGCTAGTAGTTATCTACTACTGGACTGTGCCCTCGACTTACTTCCGTGCCCTCTCCTACAGAAACTGTGGATTGTTCCAAAAAAAAATGCATCTGACACTTAGCAATAATGTATCTCTCAATCTGCCTAGCCTTTTCCCAACTATCTAGGAGTCAGCTGCATACGAGTATTTAACATGGAGCGACTGCCTACCTGACCTCCACAGCCCTTAGTTACTGGGTAATACTCCCCTTGGTAAGACTGGTTGTCAGACTTTCGGCTTTCGGACGACCCGTAACGACTGTCAAAGATCCACGATTGACAGCCGGGACCAACGGCTTAACGTGCTTTCCGGGTCAAGGACGAGTCTTGGTATGTAAAGATGGTCACCCATCCATGGAACACTCCCGGCAAGCGTAGCTTAACCTGACGGATCGAGCCGTGTGGTAGCAGTAATGTATCTCTAACAATGAAATCATTTTCGATATCGGATCAGAGCTTCCAGAGATAAACTTTTACAAACAAATAATTTTACATGGTTTCATTATTTTTAACTACTATTATTACATACACCATTTTGTTAAATATTTCCTTAATCTAAATCTTCTTAATGAGTCTGGAAGCTGACTGAAACATCTGCGGTATCGTTTGTTAATGTCGTCAGTATTATAATAATTTATTAAAACCAATGAACATTTTATTCAAATGAAACCGTCTTTTTAGAGCTTCGTTAAGTAAGTGCCGCAGTCTTTGTTGCTTATCAGGCAGAATATTTAGACGTGAAATTACAATAAAAGAAGACTAAAATGGTTTTAACGTTTAATTTATGACTTTGCCCGACTCTAGGACTTACTCCTGTATCGTGGGTACGTTCACAAACTATTAAAGTCACATTAATAACTGTATGCCATACAAATATTTGTTCCGTGCAGCAATCGAACCCGCTACACGCAGCGCAGCAGCCAATCGCTCAACCACTGCGCCAGCAGTGCCGTCAGAATTCAATCATCGATTGCGTCCAATGTATAGTTGTTCTATAAGATGGTAGTTTTTATTTAAACCTCAAAAGGTAAGTTTGTGCATTGATGAGACCTCGTTCCATATTAGGGCCAAAGTTTTCAGTCTTTCTATCTAATAAAACTCTTCTTTATCCAAATATGTTGAAGGTTTCTTTTCCAATAGCTAAGCCCCGCAAACCTCCTTATCTGAATCTTGAATAAGCAATTAATTCCTATGCCGTGCAACTTTGATCCCTGCCCTGTTTGAACATAAATTCTCATTATCTTAGGATTTTATCGAAGAATTTGACTTTTAAATTTGACCACAGCGCGGGAAGTGTGCCCTTATCCCTTCGATGCGTAAGGAGGTCTGTGCCCGAAATAAAGTGCGGCGGCTTTGTTGTGGATAGCAGAGGTTTCCAAGTAACGTTTTATGTCCGAGGGAGTTTCGATAGCACTGGACAGTTCACACTACATAGAAGCTTTTATTTTAGCTCACTGGAGGAGTAAGCAGTTCCTTTCTGATTAATTTCGTAACAGGATCAAAGACAGTTCAATCGTTTCTTCGGAAATCATCGCGCTTCATTGCATCGACGCTTTTCTGGTGGAAACCTGTGCTAGTTCTGGCTTTCAGGTTGCAGTGGCTGGGAATAGTGCGCCGGTCATATCCCAAAAATGAAAAAAAGTGAATATCTCAGAATGTAAACGAAATTCTAGTTATCTAGTAGTTACGTTAGGTATTATTTTTTTATTATTTCAACTTGTTAGTTAGTTTAAGTTATATAAGATTATATTATGTCATAATGAAATCTAGACACATGACAAAGTGTCAGTCAAGTTCAAGAAGCAATAGGGTGCCACACCGGTAGCAGGTTATATTACACGAATAATTTCGACCCACTTTTGACCTCTCCCCTCACCCCCCTAACTTGTCAAAGCACACTATTGAGAGACATGGAACATATCAAATTTCCTTAAAAACGACTGAAGAACGTTGTACATGCCAGGAGCTATGGTTTAATTAACTTCAAGAAAACATGGGTACAGGGATACCAGTCAGATCTCACTTCTTTTAACAGAGGAGCCGTTATAAAGAACTTACGTAAATATTTTTCTAATATAAACAGAAAGAAGCTTAAAATGATATAAACAAAACACAATAATATTTCAGTACATTATGCTCACCACTCTGACACTTTCTCGGCCTCTACCTACATAATTCTAATTAACGTAATTGATCAATCCGTACCCCAGGGACTACAATATACGACCCACTTGGGGCCTCACTAATTATCTGGTCTTTGGATTTCTTTGACTAATATTCATATTTAAATTCCTTCCGACGACTTGGAGGTACAAAGCCTTATTATCCGAGTTAGGGAAGCCGAAAACGAGGATTGTGACTTAATCCTCTTTTATCATATTAACGTACCTTTAAGATAGGTATGTTCTACCATAAAGCCGATGCTTGTATTGTTATACATCTCTATTTCATTTTCATTTTGACACAGTTTATTTAACGACTAGCAATAAGTACGCTCTACAAGAAAAAAAAAACACAAATCCAAAACTTAACAAAAATTTTGTTTTATAGTTCCGAGTTGAGTCATGACTTTGACCAAGTTTCCACGAGGGGGCCCAGTGGGCGAGAAAATTTTAATTTATTACCGTCCTATTCAGCTTAAAGAAGTGATTGCAAACAATCGAACTGTACTTTTTACGCGCACAGTTGGGTAATTGGAAAAGTTAAGAAGAATGTTGAGACAATGGTGAATGTTTAGGAGTCTCGGGGCGCGAATTTGAATATTTTTGAACGGTTTTTCGAACAGATTTACTTTCTATAGGTAGATAGGTTTATTCTTTGAAGTTTTAATCGTTGTTTGGACCTCTTTTCTCTCTCTTAATCTTTTTACAGGGCATTTTGCATTATATGAACATTCATCATTATAACAAGAAATTCTATATCAAACCTGATTAAAAAACCAGCTCAGTATGTTGCTATCTTACGTTACACACTATTATCTATATATATAAAAATGAATCCCTATTTCCCCTGGTCACGGCATCAAACGTGAACGGTTGGACCGATTTCGTTAATTATTTTTTGTTGTGTTTGTTATTGTCAGGAGAAGGTTCTTATGAAATAAAAAATTAAGAAAGTTGCTCAGAAAGTAGGAAAATTTCAGAAAACTTAAGGACTATTTATTCTTCGCGGGTTTGACAGTTCGCGTGTCAGGACAACGTCTGTTGGGTCAGCTAGTAATAAAATAAAAACACAGCTCCATAGTTGCATACCTACAAAAGAAGACATTCTCTACATATTCAAATAAAAAAATCGTCTCCGCGCACGCGACCGCGATTTTAAACCCTAATTTAAAAACGCATTCAGAGACACGGTCACCGGCGCTCCATAAATTCTGTCCCGCCAGGGCCCGGGGGCCAACTTCCTCCTACGAAGGAGGTTGTAGTAACGAGTCCACGAGAAGGTTTGAACACATTTACTTAAATGATTTTCTTCAAGGCCTTTTTGGCCCACAGCCAGGCGCGAGGCGAGGCGGCTTGAAGAAGGAACTCGGCTCTGTTACGAGTACGTTAGTCGTGACTGGTTATTTTATTCATGATTTGGCGTTTTTTAGTTAAAATTAAATCTAGTGACAAACTTGATGACTGATGCAAAAAGCACCAAGCCTTTCAATATTACAGGACACGAATGAGAGAAAGAGTTTTCTTTAAGGTTTCTTTTATGAGGTAATTGAATGGAAAACTGTGGCCAGCTTAGAAACAAATCAACCTATTTACAAAATATTTAAAATTAAAGGGAGTAGAATTAAAGAGCCTATTTCCGCCTTTGTTACAGTAAAACGGCACACAACATCTCATTCAAATCGTGAACAGACGGACAAGGCAAGCTAAACAATGATACGTGGGAACACACAACCTTTTCACTGGTCGCAGAGTTTAGCTCTTACCACACAATACGTACACTCAACTGTAATGTATTATGTCACAGTTTGACATCGACGGCTCTTTTATTTCGTAGCAATAAGGACGGTTTTCCCAGTTCATATGATGTGTGGTTGACCGTACAAGGTCTAATACAAAATTAATTTTAAAAGGTCAAATTCTTTGTGCGTTAAAACGTAAGCTTGCTCGACCACTTACAGTAATTATGAGTATCCTCTATTGAAGTTTATTTTAGACTTCTATATTTGGGTATTCGTTGACATTTACCGTGTATTCTGCTACTTGGATACTAGGGGTTGATACTTAAAAATGGATGAGAGTTGTTGTACACAAGCTCGTGCTGCGGCTCCGCCCGCCTGGAATTAGTAGTTTACTCATTATAATTTATAACCTATGTGCTATTTCAGACTATAATGTATATCTGTGCCAGATTTCATCCAGATCCATTTAGCCGTTCTGGCATGATCTGGACAAAAATAAATAAAAAAAAACCCCAACACTTAAAAGAAAAGCGAACATTAAAAATACACAAAAGAGCTGATGACCTTGAAACGGTTAAACCGATTTTGATAAAACCTATCTCGGAACCATCGCTAGATAACCTGCTTTCAAATAAGACAACCGCATTAAATTCGGTTCACCCGTTTAAGAGCTACGGTGCAATAAACAGACACACAGACAGACAGACACACACACTTGGTCAAACTTATTGAATATATGGAGTGACTGACTATCTGACGTCGTGAGCGTGACATGTTGTCAACGTTAACACGTCGCGACAGAGTCACCGCGCCCCTGGCACAGGCGACTGAAGGAACACGGGTGGGTTTTAGTCAGTAAGAGTCTGACACGACCTTCCACTCCACCCAGAGTGGGAGAAGTTATTGGATAATTTCCTACCCCAAAACAATAAAAAAATCACTCAGCAAGGCTGGTTGACAAAGTTTTGGGCATCTGACTTCTCTTAATAACTGAAAGAGTAGATATCTATTAAAAATAATTATACAGATTTCATTTTAAATGTGCACAACCTTAGAACGTTGCCAGGAAAGAAAAACCCAGATTTTCCTCTTAATGTTTACGTTAAAAGAGGATAATTTTGTTGAAAAGGAGCTTGTTACTTGATGTACTGTTAAGTTTCCGGATAAAAGAAATATATAAAGACTGACTGCTCTTAAAATAATGTGATAGGTTCGTGTGGGCGTTTCTGATTTACATTTCCTCATTTTTTTTTTTTTTTTTTGGGGGGGTGGGAAATCATCCTATGACTTCTTCCGCTCTAGGGTGGAGCGGAAGGGTGTGTCAGACTCTTACTGACTAAAACCCACCCCTGTTCCTCCCTGCCTCGAGTGCCCGGGGGCGAGGTAACTCTTTCGAATTTATCCTCCACCCCCGGGCAGGCACCGGCCTTGGCAGGCCCCTACACTTTGCTGACAACTCTTTGAGGCGCGCGTGGAACACTACGCGCCGTTGACTCTCGGGCCTGGTGCTGATCGGGTTTTCATGCGATTTTCACCCATAGACAGTGATTCATGAGGAAGGTTTCATCATCATATCAGCCTTTTAATGTCTCACTGCTGGGGCACACTCCTCCTCTCTCTCGCCTACTCTCTGTGAGAGGGTGTGCGCCTCCACCATGCGGGCCCAATACGGGTTGATGGATGTCACATGTCTTCGAATTTTTGGCTCTAGGACATGCCAGTTTCCTCACGATGTTTTCCTTCGCCGTTTTAAAAGCAGTGGTGATGAAATAATTTACTCTAAGTAAAGCTCCTGGGTTTGAACTCACGACCTACAACTTGTAAGTCGCGGCCGCTACCACTGGGCCACCACTGTTCTGAGGAAGTTTTATGTGTATAATTTGTACCCGAGCAAAGCTGGGGCGGGTCGCTAGTATAACATAATTATAAGTAATATTATAAAATCCGGTAGCAGATAACTTTTTATATTAAAAAGAACAAAATCTGAATATTCAACATACGCGTAGAAGTTTATGTGAAAGGTTAACGACAAAGTTTCCTCGTTCAGCCGGACTCCATTCACGAGAGAAACTTATAATGATCCGATATCGAGTCCACACGAACACGTCCCGCTGGAAATATCAACGACTTTCATATTTTCAGGCCCTTTGACCACTTTTCAGCTTTCTTGATATGACTTGTGAGTTTGTGGGAGTTGGGGCTTAAATATTGAGGTTACATTTTTAGTAACATGATTGATGTAGTTAAAATAATAACATTCGGCTGGGTTGAGATTAAGCAACGCTTGCCGAGGTCGGTCTGTGGATGGGTGACCATCTTAACATGGACCCGGGTGGTGCCTCGGAACTATAACGCTAATCCGTTGGTGCCGGCTGTCATTTGTAGATATTATTTGACAGTCGTTGCGGTCTAATCTAGTCTTGTGTCGTGTTACCCAGCTGCTGGGATGTGGTCGTCAGGTAGGCAGTCACTCCACGTAAAATACTGGTACTTACCTTCTTCCGGTTACTGGAAACCACCTGAAACTTAGTTGGGAAAAGGCGAGGCACTTTTGTTGAATTGCTTCGTAGCAGTCAATCAATCAGCCGCACCATGCCTACGGCGTAGTCACTGCTACGTTTTGTTTGCTTCACCTGCTACGGCAGCGTAGCCAATAAATACTACGATTGAAATGCTAGGCTCTTTTTGGTCATATGCAGTGTGTATACTGTAACAGCTTAGATCATTCAAACCACACAACATCATTTGAACCACTTCGCGAGCCATACCAGGGATACAGTCTTTTGTAAGTATACCGAAACGGCACAGATGAACAATATTCTGAAAAAAAGGGCTAAAATAGTTCCGTTTCTACGGTTTGCTGACGGGACCCTGAAAAGGAAACGTTCGCTGAAACGAGTGCATGAATAAAGCCGCTTCACAGAGCCTAATTTAGAGCGCTCTGAATATTTGAGGCTTATATCTCAGCGTATAAAATTTTATTTCCTCCGCCTTGAAGCTGCGATAATAATATGTTTATTTAACGACGAGGCGAGAGTTTTTTGAGATTTTTTCCTAAAATTGAAGGTTTTATTAGACGGTTTGGAAAGGTTAAGGATCAATTTGGTGAAGTGTTAGATTTTCCGAGATAACGCAAAATTGGTAAACCGATTTTAATTTTTTATAAAAAAAAAACACAGATGAAATGCCATCGCAGCATAATCATAATCAGTATGTCACTGGTGGGAGTTACAACTAATCTCTGTGAGAATGGGCTGTAATCTGTTTTCCATCTCCTTTTCGAGAGCAGGTTTTTTTTTTTTTTTTTTGGCGATGGAATTAATAAACAAAATAAAACCGGGCTGAGTTCGAACCCTCTCGTAAGGCGGCGCTACCACAGGACCACCACTGCTCTTTCGTCTTATACCGATCTAATCGATCAGACTGGTTTTAAAAAAGTTTTCCACAATAATTGCTTCTAGTTATTATTATACCACATTCAGTAGCGCGGTGTTCACGTAATGCTACAATTTAATATTCAAAAGCTAATATACATAAATAATTGCTACTCCACGCCTACGTACTTATTATTTGGACGACAATTAATCATCCACGCTCCCCACAATTGTTGTATAAATTATAATATCAACGTCATAATCGAACCCATTTAAGTCCTGTACTGTGAAAGTACATACGCTGTTGACTCGGTAAAGTCAAACACAAAAATATCACCTTCACCTATAAATTTACATTTAATTCAAGAACAGATAATCAATTCAGATGAACCTTTTTTTTGTGGGGTGGGAAATCATGCAATGACTTCTCCCGCTCTGAGTGGAGCGGAGATAATTGAACCTGGCTTTTAAATATTCGAAAACAATTTGTACAATCTTTTACGTGGTTTAGTGTCTCGGTAAACAATCCTAGTCACATGGAATGTTGCAGAGTTGCATTTCACATGTTGATCTTCCAATGAATATCGATCGTTCAATAATAATTGGAAGCGAAACAACATACCTATCACAACATCAAGTTTCGCGTAATTGTTGGTGTTTCCAATAAATTTGGAGCTAAGGAGGCTCTCAAACTGAGTTGAATCCGACGCGGGACACGTCACGTAGTTTGTTTTTATTTATGTTTTATTTGCGCCAGATTTAACTACACAACACAATCGGTCAAAAGAGAATTTTATCACCCATCTCACGCGGTATTTGCCAGAGTTTGGGTCGGGGGGCTTTCGGGACCGGGACCGCGGTCCCGAATTCCACCTGTATTTATTTTTGAGTGGTATTTTGGGACCACAAATAAAACAAACGAAGTTTGTATTGGGAAAGTACAGTCACTCAAATTCAGAAGTTACACAAATAAAAGGCGAAAATTAATGAAAGACGACCGATGTAGTTATGGGATACAAAAAAAAAAAAAAAAATATAAATTATCATTTATTTCAGGAAATGCCCATATTAATTACAACAGCATTATTACAAACGATGGATGGAATAGGATATAGGTTATAGGAAAAAGGAAATACATAGGACAGGAACACATAACTTACGATTTCTGGTAGGATCTTGGTGGTGAGATGAAGATTGTTCCCGAAATTGCTCCTTCGAACTGGAACGCAGGGATTTCGCCGGGAAGTCACTCCAACGACAATTCGATGAATTACCTAAATACGATGCTACACGAGCTGTCATCAATAGCTCATGTCACCACTAGATCGAGCGAGGATAACGATAGTTGTAGACGTTTCGCTCACACACAAGCAAAGGTTTTTGTCCAGGAAAAGGATAGGAGAGGTTTCAATACCACCAACCTATCCAACAATTAATTCAGTTTGCCAACCAAAACAATATTGTTAAACTAGAAGTTCGTTTTCTGGCGCAACCACAGCCTTGTATTAAAATTAAACGAAAAAAAAAACTCATTACTAAACATAATAACTTTAATCTTGAGTATTTAAAAATTAAATTACAATAGTTAAATTGAAAACATTTCTGCTTTTATTCCCTTAAATCTACACAATTGCACATAAGTCACCTCTTCATGTGAAACGTCAAAAAGTTTATTAAAAAACTTAACTTTCATAACAAGCATAAGGCAGCGGTCATAATCATTGCAATTATTGTATATCATTCAAATCATCAGCAGCCTTTTTACGGCGTATATATCCGCCAAGTGGCTCCCTCATTGAATAAAAAATCTTAGCAAAGCGTCGAAAATACAGATTAAAGAATCCTATGTTGCGTTTGTTACAAAGAGGATAATGTATTTTTACGTTGTTAAAACAAGACTCAAAATGTTTCGTATCCTTAGTAAGCAAAAGTGTCAAAAAACGGCCGTATTTGGTACTTTTTTTATGCTTCCACAAGGTAAAAATACCTTATCCCGTTTGTAACAAACGCAACATGGGATTCTATTATCTTTATTTTCTACGCTTTGCTACGATTTTTTATTCAATGAGGGCGCCACTTGGCGGCTATATACGCCTTAATACAGAAAATATTAAAACGTAGTATGAAATACTACAATATGTTTTCGAATTTTTGGTTCTAGGGCATGCCGGTTTCCTCACGATGTTTTCCTTCACTGTTTTGAGAGCAGTGGTGATGAAATAATTTACACAAAGTAAAACGCCTACCTGGGTTTGAACTCAAACAACCGAATCAGACAAAAATGTAGCCGAAGTTCTTCAACACTTTACAAGCGTGTTGAAAATATTATTACCTTTTATTTTGTACCGGTGATCAAAATATTATATCAGCGGTTTTGTTAACTGTACTTTAACTTCTTTTTTCTTGTGGTCCCGAAGTACCACTCAAAAATTATATAGGTGGAATCTGGGACCGCGGTCCCGGTCCCAAAAGCCCCACGACCCAGAGTTTGACCAGAGCTTTATTCCCTTACACATCCTCATAGTGACACACACGTGCACAGTGTGTTCAGCGCGGTGAATGTGACGGAGCTAATGAGGCGCGAGAGAATTGAACACAGCGCCGTGTGCGCCCGACCGGAACTAATTCACTTCATCGACTTGTCGCTCGTCGCTTGTCGCTACTCACACTTGTCGCTTGTCGTTATCCAACACTTTTTTTTAATATTATGTTTTCTCTCATATATTTTTTGGAGGTTTTATTCAGTTTTAAGCAAGCTGGTTCTGAAATTTAATTGCTGAGTTTTATTGAATTGAGATTCTCGATAAAATATATTATGTATTTTTATGACGACTGTACTTAGATCAAAAGCCGTTTTGGTTTTGTAAAGAATGTATGTTAAATATTTTAAATTTCATCATATTAATTTAAGATGGGCAAGTAGTTTTCATTTGTTTATTTTATTTTTTAACTTAAAAACTTTAAGCATTTTCTACCAGTTGACCTTTGGGTGGTGCAGAAACAGAACATGTCAGGTGCAAAGGCGAATAGAACAGATTAAAATAATAAATACATTCATAGATATACATTCATATATACATACAAATAAACAAAGTTATTGTGAAAAACGAATTTAACAATTCAACGTTGAGATTGTTCTACCAACTTCTTACGAATGTGTTCACGTACCTTCACCTTAAAGGTGAACCGACTGATTGCTATCCTGATGTACAGAGGGAGAGGGGTTCCAAAGAGAGGTCGCCTGTACAAAGAACGAATGGATAAACCCAGAGCGGTGTGAGACATCGCAGAAGACGATTACAAGTAGACCCAAGATTTTATGGGCAGATCAAAGAAATTAAATTTTATAAGTCAGATAAAAAGGGGAAGAGGGCTTATCCAGAAAAGAAAACAGGGTGGTTAAGGCCCCGCTGACGAATGGGTAACCATTTTAAAAGTGATCGATGCCCGGATACATAAATCTCTCTTGAAACAAAACATTTCGAGATTTAAGCCAAAGTCTCCAATCCAAGATATATTTTATTTTCAAAACCTCAGCTGAACTATCGGTTTTCTACTTCAATAGAAGCTGCTCATCCAAACTAATATTGTAAAGTGGTATTTGAATATTTGATTGTGGGAACACAAAAGATCCAGTTAGGTAGGGTTAACTCCGAGAAAGAGGTCAACCGTCGAATCCAACTCGGCTGGGCAGTGTTCGGGAAGCTGCACAGTATCTTCTCGCCTCACTTACCACAATGTCTCAAGATGAAAGTCTCTGACCAGTGCGTGTAGGCAATTATGACAAATGGCACTGGAACGTGGTCGCTAACAATGGGCCTCATCAGAAGGCCTAAAGTCAATCTAAGTGCAATGGCTACGACAAATGCTTGCACTGTCTGGACAGGTCCACTCAAACCTGCGTGGTGCTTTCCTCAAAAGCTCATCTCAGACATTAACGTACATAGTTCTCATATGATTTATCCAGTATTGATTGCATGAACTGATAGAAATATACACTGTCGTTGAGCTCCCCAGGCTACTATTAATTCTGTAAAAATGATTCCCGTGAGATGGGCTACAGGAACGAAGACGTGCGCAAACGTTTCTATTAAACATCACCAATTAGAACTCAACCACCACTAATCCCCAATTACGACTATCGAAGCTAATTCCATAATTACTGGAGTATTATGTTTGAGTGGGATATTGAAATGTACCCGCGGTCTCGCGGGACCGGCGCTGAGACATCGTTACGCGCGATTTATCGCTCGCCAAGTCACCACCCCTTGTGGGACACGGGGCTTAGGTTGTTAAGTAGTTGAGTTGCTAACTCAGTAACGGTAAAGAAAACAGTTTAGAGGCAACTGGCATGTTCTAAATCCAATAATTTAACATGAGAACATTAATTCTTTTAAAACTTTATGTACTACTCGTAGTATGAAATGTACAAAGGCGGACTTAATGCCTGTATGCCTTAACATTGAAGATAGCTTTCATACACTAACTTTTAGTTTTGTTAATGTCTCATGTATTATAGGGCATCATATCAACATGATGCCCCATAGGCATCATGTTCAGCAGCGTTTGTGGTCACTAGAGCAACGTGGTAGACTGCTACTGAAAATTCAATGACATAGTTACTTTCACCAATCCCATTGATCCCACGTGGACCGTGGTGGATTAAAACCCATTCCCTAGCACAGAGAGGAGGCCTGTGTCCCAGCAGTGGGAACATCAGATGCTGATTACGTTGAGATTAGGAACACGTTGACAGATTAGATTGTTTTGTTTCTCTTTGATTTGTCTCTGAGCTGCTAGTTTATATTGACAGCTGGTTTTTCTTTTCTTTTAACATTGAATTATCGGATTTTATTATCGAAGTCTTCCACGTGGAGCGAGTTTAAAAGGAAAGTAAGTAGGTAGGATCCTCAGGGAAATTAACGATTAAGGGAAAGAAACGAGAAATATAATCAAACCTAAAAAGGTTTACTTTTTTTGCGCAAATAAAATGACGCAAAATAATAATGGCTGTTACTCCTATGCCAACGGACATTTGATCTAACACACATATCAATATAGCAATTTTTATCGAAAATTGTCATCGTCGATTTGCGTGGATGCAGTGAATTTGAAACTGTCCGCACATTGATGTAGTGCGTGCGGAACGATACGCTATTAGTTCGACCAAAACGGAATTTATGATGTTAGCCCAAAACTGAATTCTGAAGTGATGCTAGGAAATACAAGTTGCATTTTGGTACAAAAATTGAACTAGAAATGATCATTCCGTATCTATAAATTATTACTGAATATTGCTTCAAAAAGGAGGTAATTTCAAGAAACTGAAGGCCGCAGGAACCGTCAGGTTCTGCTACCACCTAATGGAATAATAATGTAGGTAATCAATTAAATTCTTCATAGTATTTGATTTTTTTTTATCCTACACTGTCCCACTGCTAGGCAAAGGTAGGCGCCTTCGACCCTCAGGCACCCACTTTGTAGAGACTATTCACCAACGGGCATTGTGTATGCGGCTGACGTGACCTGCCCTATTTCAAGAATAAATATTTATTCCTAGAAAACAAAAATTGCATAAAACAAAATGAATGTGAAGGGCATCAAAATTAGTTTATTACATAAAAAAAAAAATTCAATAGTTTATGTAAATAGGCTTAGAACTCAAGACTTAAAAGGTTTATTTATTTTTTGCTTTTTAGTTATTTTTCGACGGTTTAATTTTTTATTAAAAAGTTTTTTATTTTAAGATTTTTTGTGGCTTGCATCATCTTTTTATATCTAACTTCTAATAACGAAGTATACTATTTACTTGCGTAATACTTTATATAAAAAAAATCAAATAAAACTTCAAATCTGGCGTCAAACAATTCCTCCGCATCGCTGTCTACTGGAAGTGTGCCCAACTTCTAATTGTTGAGGTTTGAAATGATTTCCATCATCAGCTCAGCTTCATGATGAGATGATTCCAAACGTAAGTTAAGAAGTGTAAGTTATGAAAATTAAACAGAAAAACTATTCGTGCCCACAATTTTCAAGGATTTCTCTCAATTTTATTAGGATTCCATACTCAGACATTGACTTCCTTGACATGGGACTACCCTTGAGGTATATCTAACAAAAAAAGAAACATCAAAATCGGTTTATAAATAACGGAGTGAGGGCTGAACATACATAAAAAAAAATATGGTCGAATTGAGAACCTCCTCTTTTTTTTTTCGTTGGTTGAAAACCACCTGAAACCACCAAAGAAATAATCACCAGATATAAGAGCAATTTTTTACATAGACGGGTGATTAAGTAAGATTTTTTTAGTTTAGCCTTCCAGTAATCCCTCAAGGATAAACCGCCATCACTGAGCAATTTATTTATGGTTCCGTCATTAGAGACCGCCTTGTACTATTACTGTAATAACTTTATTAATGTAGGATTATGCTCTTGTTTTTTCAAATATGTGTGGTTCTTTCTTCAAAAGACCATTACAGACACTAATCTGCGTGGTCCTCAGCATATTGTGAATGTGAGAACTATGTAGGCCGTTATATTCACGTAGATTTTATGATTGTCTGGCTCTTTGAGTACTTTTACGGCCTACCCAAATGTACCTTTTTTTTACTTTGGTATTGTTCGTTGGTTCCCTGGGCTCCTTAAAGTTTTGAGTTGAGCTACACGATAAACCATAGCACTCTCTGGACTGGTCCACTCAAACCTGTGTGGTGCTTTCCTCAAAAATTCATCCCTGACATTAACGTACATGGTTCTCATGTGATTTGGCCAGTACATATTGTATGGATTAGAACACTTTAAAAGTGACTTTGACCTCTGAGTTTGTTTGGGTGTTTCCTCTCAGGGTAGTCAGCTAGGAAACACCGGCCTCATCTAGCTTAAACTGACAAAAAACATTGACGTGTAAAAGTGTTCCTTGTAACCTATTTACTGAATAACCATCCAAAAAATTTTTATTTTTTTTGTAAAACTTGTTATTAAAAATACCCGCCAAAACCGAGTTGGGTTTGCGTGCAAAGGGTTCCGAACAAATCATATTTTTTTCAGGTTCTTTTAAACTGCCTCCACCTTATAGGTTTTCCTGTAATATACAGGGTGTAACGGAAAGGTGTGGTCATATTTTAGGAACCGGTTCTGCCCATGGATATGAACAATATTCTCTAAGAAAAAATTGAAAATTCCCAAAAAAAAAATTGAACTTTCCATACAAAGTTATCATCAGCTGATCAATATTTGAATGGGAGGCAAATTTTTTTTTGTGAATTTTCTCATATTTTCTTGAAGACAGTTGTTCATATCGATGGGCAGATGCAGTTATTAAAATATGACCACACCATTCCGTTACACCCTGTATAATTAAAGAACAACTTTCTGTATTTATTTCAAAATTTTAGGCCCTGTGGCATTCGGAAATAAAGTGGCGCGGAAAGGTCATTTTTATCAATTTTCTTATCTAACTTCTAAACTATATATTTTAAAATTCGAAAAATGAAAAAAATATATTCGAGACCCTCATAATGTGCCCGGCTCATTTGATACATCAGACGACACAGTTTGAAAAACTTTGATTTTTAATTTTTCGATTTTCATTTCAATTTAATTTATTTAGGGTTCACGTCCGTGTTTGAGTCACAGATATTCATGTGTGTACCAAATTTCAACTCTATCGGTCCAGCAGATTCATAGCAAACGGACAGACGGACAGACAGACAGACAGACACACGAGTGATCCTATAAGGGTTCCGTTTTTTCATTCGGACTTTCGGAACCCTAAAAACAACTAACAAAGTCAAGTGTATGATGTTTTAATTAGCATGTTTACGGAAAGGCACATTTAAGTTTTTGTAAAAAAAAATGTCTCTTATATTGTTTTATATTAATAATAATAATAATAAGACATTTATTTCAGACGTAGTCCATATACTGTTAGTAACACAAAAAACCTTATAAGCTATTGTTAGTACATACAACAAAAAAGCCACAGAAATCACAAAGTGGCACCGCACAGGAATGCCAGTTTATGCCAAGCCCTGGACGCGACCACCCTCAGTGTGAAGTCTCTTCCAGTGCCGCCACATCGGCGAGTCCCAGCGGTCCAAGAACACATTCAGAAGGCTGTTCGAGCTGGCCCGCATGCGCCTCATAAGGGACGCACAGCGCACTCACTTGCTCACTTTGCTTGCTTGCTTGCTCACTTTTTATTTTGGTAATATGATTTATTAGTACAATAAACCACACATAATTGGTAACATTGTAATGTTAATCAGCCTTATAATATTCTCACTGCTGGGAGTCAAGCCTCCTGTCTAGGAGCTTGCACGACGAAAATCTGGACAAGTTATTGGTAACGAAACTTTAAAAATACTGCTTCTGCCCATAGAATGAACAAAGAAAGTCATAGGCAAGTCCAAAATAAGTTTATAGTTAAAAAAACAGCTTTTTTACCGACTATCTCAATTAAATATGTACACAACTTCTCGTGTCCGTGCTGTTGAGCATTGAAAACCAACTAATAGTCAAAAGTTTAATATTTTTTATTCTTCCCATAATTTTTAGGTAATTTCTGCTGAAAATCTTACTAACTTTCAGAAAGTTAAACAAAAGATACTCTTTACTTATTATAAAACGTGCAGATACAAAATCAATCAAACTTCTAAATTGACTTCGTTCTAAGATTAATACAAATCATGAATATTCATTGCGTCGTCTCTTAGATTCTATCAATCAAAAGTATGACAACGGGAACTGTAACGAGGCAATGGAGTATGAAATCTAAAGTAACATAATAAAGCGTTAAAACTCGACTTCAAAAAAAGGAAGAGGTTTGTTACCTCAGAACTTCGTCATTTATTAACCGATTTGGAAAATTCTTTTTTAGGGTTATGTACCCAAAGGGCAACGGAACCCTATTATTAAGCCTCAGCTGTCTGTCCGTCCGTTTGTCTGTCAGCAAGCTGTATCCCATGAACCGTAATAAGTAGATAGTTGAAATTTTCACAGAGTGTATTTCAATTGCCGCTATAACAACAAATAATAAAAATCGTACGGAACCCTTAGTGTGCGAGTTAAACTTGCACTTAACGGTTTTTATTTATTTAAAAGGACTGCCAGATTCGCACCATATTTATAAAGTCCAGTTCTGATAGTGAGATCCATGAGGTTTTGAGGGAACTCAAATATTATTGGCATACACATAGTCATTTTGATATTCTCATCAACAAGTCAAGAATTTGCATTCAGAAAGTATCTTGATGAAGTGGATAGTGGATTTGATGAAGAAGACCACAGATGGGCAACAGAACTTCACATACACACACACGAGTATATCTCGATTAAGATAACTAAGCGACTCTGACAATTACTAACGAATTTAAATAAATTGTTCTGATGAATATGGTACCTTACTTAGCACTTGCACACTATTTAGGCCCAGCTGTGAGGTACAACCACTAAATAGTGGAAAATTAAAAACTTTCTACAAAAAAATACAACCGACTTCCGAATAAAAATCAAATTATGAGTTGAGCTATCAGCTGCTGCGCTGTGTGTCGCGGGTTCGATTCCCGCTCGGATCAAATATGGCCTACAGATATTTGTTCCGAGTCTGGATGTCTTGTGTATGTGAGTTTACATGTTTGTGAACGCACCCACCATATAAGAGTAATCCCTAGTGTGGGGCAATGTTTTTTAAAGATAAATATAGTTTTGAGTGGTTATTAAATTTGTATCGTTTTGTTGAACATTATACTTCTAAAAGTACTTAGTTTGTTTTTTCTATAGAAAATGAACCCCATTTTATTGTTTTCCAAGACGTACCTACTAGTCGCTTAATGCGATTCTAAAGTTAGCGTTTGTAAATGTCAATGTTAGATAATTCAACATGTTTGAGTTGGCGGGATCAAACTAGTGTGAGGAATAGGTATTTGGTATTGATTCCTAGGAGCTGTGGGAATATTATCATGCTGATTGTTTGTATGTCATTCATATGAAGGTAATCGTACATAGGTACTCTGTCCGCATGAATAGAAGTACCTTTTATGTAATACAATACAGAAATATCGATTCGTTTATGTCGAACCATTTTCAGATCATTGAAGGGCTTTAGAAAGGTAACAATATATTCTAGCCATCCTTAAAATTGGATCCCAAATATTTACAGTTTATTCGATTAATCTACCAACAAAATTGTTGGTAAAATGTTACAGACTAAAATATCTGCAAGGAATACTGAAATATATGTTAACGTGTCGTTCAAATAACTGGCGGTTGTATTACCGGAGAGTCTACGCTAGTTGTGTTCCTCGGGCACACAGTACGGCCCAACGTTCCAAGTTTTTTGCAACTCTTTTTAATTTAAACCTTAATAAGTTTGAAACTCGAACGAAAATCAATCAAAGTGAGTGTTTTTTGTTCAAAATGTCAAGTTTAATAACAGGCTAGACTGTTTGTTTTGTATTTAAAAGTTAAGCTTTGGAAGGTCAAGTAGGTGAGGCGTATTTATAATGTTAGTAAAGCGTTAATTGCTTCTCCAGAGTTTAAAATAGAATATTGAGCGTCTAACTGCTGAAAATAAGTGATAAATGATAAATGATAAATGATGTTTATTCAGTAAATAGGTTACAAGGAACACTTTTACACGTCAATGTTTTTTTGTGTTAAGCTAGATGAGGCCGGTGTTTCCTAGCTGACTACCCTGAGAAGAAACACCGAAACAAACTCAGAGGTCAAAGTCTCTTTTAGTGTTCAAATCCATACAATGTGGACTGGTTAGATCCTATGAGAACCATGTACGTTTATGTCTGGGATGAGCTTTATGAAGAAAGCAACACACGAATTCGAGTGGACCTGTCCAGACAGTGCAAGCATTTGTCAGTCATCGCGAAGCTCAACTCAGAACTCTGAGGTGCTCAACGAACCGACGAACAATACCAAAGTAAGGACATTTGAGTAGGCCGCAAAAAATACTCAAACTGCCAGACAATCATAAAATCTACATGAATATAACGACATACATAGTTCTCGCATTCACATTATTCTATATGAGGACCATGCAGCTTAGTGTCTGTAGTGGTCTTTTGAAGAAAGAACCAAACATATTTGAGTGGACCTGTCCAGTCAGTGCAAGCATTTGTCAATAGTCGAATAGCTCAACTTAAAAACCACTAAGGAGCTCAATGACATGACGAACAATACCAAAGAAAAGACATTTGGGTAGGCCGCAAAAGTACTCAAACTGTCAGACAACGTTGAAAATTACTGTAAAAAGGAGGAGAAAATAATAATAATAACCCACATAGTCCTCACATTTACAATAATTAAGTAATAAAAAAAAATAATAAAAATATAATACTTTACAAAGTAAATATTTGTGTCAAACAAAATAGTAATCATAATATGTCAATCAAAAAATAAAAATAAATATAATACTTAACAAAGTATTCAAGTCAAAAAAAAAAAATAATAATAAATATAAAATGTCAATAAAAAAATATAATACAATACTATACAAGTATTCATGTCAAAAACGAATATTAAAAAAAAATATATATATAAAAAAATTTTTCATCAGTAAGTAGTACATATGAAAACAATGGCTCATGTATATCATTGAAGCAGCTCAATCCCACGCCTTTTTGTCCTCAAGAAAGTCATTAATTGTGTAAAAAGCTTTCTGGCATAGCTTACGTTTAATAAATGATTTAAATTTATTTATGCTTAGTTCTTGAATTTGGCTAGGAAGTTTATTAAAGAAACGTATACATTGACATCTAAACGAACCACCTATTTTTTTCTTGAGCCTGGTTTTTGGTACAATAAATTTGTGTTTGTTCCTAGTATTTATGCTATGGATATCACTGTATCTTTTAAACAGATTAATATTTTTATGTGCATACATGAGATTCTCCTATATATATTGAGAGGGAACAGTCATAATATTAATCTCTTTAAATTTGTCTCTGAGGGAGTGTCTGGGACTTAAGAGTTCTTGAGCAGTGTTGTTGAGTTTATCTGAACATTGCTTAATAAATATTGATTTTTAGCGATAAGATCTCCTTAAAACCTTTGTAATGAACAATGTTGTTTAAGTTCATTCATTGTGCGTACAGCTAAGGAGTGGAATGTCCAGCCAGAGTCTGTGTTTCCTGATAGCTACAACCTGGGGGTCTAAGTCAACAGTGAATGGGTTACTTCTAGTCAAGCGTGCTTCATCTTCGACCACATCATCGCTTCCCATCAGCTCTCTCCCATCTAAACCTTTGTAATGAACAATATTGTAAAAGTTCATTCATTGTGCGTACAGCTAAGGAGTGAAATTCCCAGTCAGAGTCTCTGTGTTTCCTGATAGCTACAACGTTACTTCTAAGTATGTGTGCTCCATCTTCGACCACATCATCGCTTCCTATCAGCTCTCTCCCATCTGGTCAAACGCGAGCCTATCAATGATAAAAAACAAGTGAGCCTAAAGTCGATGGCAGCAAAGTACTCGTAGAAACGGACAACTACATTTTTACGAAAATGCTTTTTTTACAAAAATGAGCTTATTTCAACCCTATCTTACAAGTCTGTATTAAAATTATTTCAAATTTCAAAATAATTAAGAAAATCTGGCACGTATATTGACATCGCATAAAAAGACATCGCAGTAGAAACGGACATTTGAATTTGTCCGCCTTTACTTCGGAGCTTTGACAGATGATTGAAACGTAAAAAAATTCATCTGTCACCTGTCAATCGTGAATTTTTATTTTCTCTTAATAATAATCCTTTTATTTTTTTTATAATATATTTCGCGTGGTTTGAAAACTAAATAAATGATTTAACTGACATAAATAACTGAAGTTTGGTGGTAGATAACTCATTTAGTCAAATGCGTAAATTGATAAATTTAAAGTAAATAAACACATCTACAAAATTTGGTAAAGAAAAGCGAAATATTGATTGCATGTTGCTTAGATTTTCATTAAATATCCAGATATGTATTACTGGAGATTATTATCATAGTTATTCGATATTTCAGCTAACGTAGAAACGGATATCAGGCACATGTCTTTTTCTACGTAGAAGATTTTTCAAAGTAAAAATTAGAGTACATTTACAATGTTTCAGTAAAACAACGATATAGTGATTAATTCTTTTATAAAATCAATAAAGAAGGTTATTTTAATGCATCATAGAAAATTTCATGTTAATCAGTCCACATCTCTCAAAATAGTCACAATTTTTTACTAAATATGCTCGCCTGTAAAATTGCGATTTTGTAGATGTCTTCTTCTACTTTGCTGCCATCGAAGTAGTCGCGTATGATGTGTAACATTTGACATCTCACCTCGGTAATAAGCAACATTAACATTCTATCCTGAAAGATTAAATTAAAACTTTAAGTTCCGATTTCAACAGCGCGCAGACTTACCGTGTGCGCGCTCTACCATCTGAGGGCCAACGCTACCACCTCGCGCGCTTCTTGGTCAAATCATATAGCGCGCGCTTCCCCGGCTTTCTGTTACAAACTTCCGTCCCATTCCACGAAATCACTCCCACAGATTGCAATAAAGCGAGAGGAAAAATGGTACACATCAAAAAAATTTGTAGAAAAAAAATACAACCGACTTCCATAAATAATACAAAAAAATGAAAAATAACTTTATTTTCGGAAGTCGGTGTTTCTAGTTTGGTTTCTTCGTTATTTGACACCGACTTCCGAAATTAAAGTTATTTTGCATTTTTTAGTATTATTTATGGAAGTCGATTGCATTTTTTTTTTGTAAAAAGTTTTTTTTATTTTTCACTTTTTAATTGTTGTACCCCATTTTATAACTAAATTAATAGTAAAGTTATGCCCCAAAAATATAGAATTTGAACATAGTTGGTGAAATTAGGGTGTATCAGGGTGAACTGTACAAATGTGTGTACCCCTTCAGAGCGTATCAGCGTGATGTTATGTTGTGAAGTGGTGAAAACAATATACAGACATGCGATTGCAGCAATTCTGTAAGGTTTGCTGTCATTTATTGAAGAGTTCCATTGTGCATCTCCGAAGTTCTTTATCAGATCTTCACCAAATTAAAATGGGACCACATGTGAAGCAACAGCTTTCAAATAAAAAAAATCTTCAAAATCGGTTCACCTAGTATAAAGTTATGAGGTAACACACATAAAAAAAAATACAGTCGAATTGAGAACCTCCTCCTTTTTTTAAAGTCGGTTAAAAAAAGCATTGAGTTACAATTTTTTTGCTCAGATGCACAAAGAAGTAATTATTTATTTATTAAATACTTTATTGCATAACAGGCACAGGAGAATCTTTAATTTGAATAAAGGTAATTAAAGAGAGAAGTGTGCAGGTTACACAATTATTACAACTTTTATTAGACTTCCAAGTTGTCTACGTAGTAGATTTAAAATAAACACACGCTTTAATGTTGCTCGCATAGCTCCCTATTGTCTGCGTCTAGACTCTTGTAAAGATATATTGGCATATTTAACCTAACAGCTTCAACATAGATTGATGGATAGCTCTTCAAAATACTTATTATTAGAATGAGCACGAAATAAAATAGATACATCACTTACAAAGTATAGGTGCTTAAGATATTTTCGTTTGCATAAACTCATACTTAAATAAGTGTTAAGAAAAACTTTTAAGAAATATTTTCCACTGCTGCGATGGGCCACACATTCCCTTATAATTATGTTATATTTTATCTGCTTAAAATCCCTATTATTTTCAATAAACATATCATAACATCACATATAATTGAAAATATAAAAATGATGAAAAATATATACTATTGAACTAATTCACAAATTATAACTGCAATTTATTTTGTTTATTATTTTAATGTATAATTGAACAATTATTATTGAATGTATTATGAATGTATTTTTAAATTATTATGGAATTAAATGGCTAAATTATTATTATAATTATTAACATCACATATTAAGATTAATGATTATCACAGGTATAAAAATACATTCATAATTATGTCACCCGTTATTAGTAACCCATATAAAACACTTTTTTTTATTTTTTTTTATTTTTTAGTGTTCTTTATTTTTTGGAAGTCGGTTGTACATTTTGTAAAAAAAACTAAAATGGCAAAAAACCCGACTGATATAAAACAACTAAAAAGTTCCAAACAAGTAAATTTTCAAGTAGTCTGGTGCAGTTGGTGGCAGTTATTTTAGTTCAATCACAGATTTTATGCAGGAAACCAAAACGTCATCTGTGTATACATATTTTTTGTCTCTGATGATTTTTTCAAAAAGCGCTGTATCTCATTCGATAAAATTTATATGGAACCACCTCAGGAGTATATTCGTTTGAATAAAAAAAATGTTTTGAAAATCGGTCCACATAATTTTTAGAGAAATCGGTAAAAAACATACATACAGTCGAACATAGAACCTCCTCCATTTTTCGAAGTCGGTTAAAAGAGGCGAGACTATTGCCATAACAGATTATTTTCATAATACGATATTCATAGCATAGGTATAGCCTAATCAACCGTATAATGTTCCCACTGCTGGGACTGAGGCCTCCTCTCTGTGAGACGTGTGGGCGGTAATCCACCACGCGGGCCCAATGCGGAATGGTGGATGTCACATGTCTTCATTTTTGGTTCTAGTTTTCTCACGATGTTTTCCTTCACCGTTTTGAGAGCAGTGGTGATGAACTAAATTTAACAAAGTAAAGCGTCTGCCTGGTCTTGAACCCGCGACCTACAACTCGTAAGTCGGGGCCGTACGTACCTACGAACTCATTGTCGTATAACCCGCTCGGCGTCAATCGATATAAAAGCGCAGATTTGGCCCGAAATAATTAATATCTGCACACTGTGCGGGCACGACTTGGCTCTTGCCGAAATTGTATGTTTATTTCGTTGTTTATTTTTGCTTTATGTTTTTCTTCAATGGTGTATCAACTGTATTCAACTGTGTATCAAGGAGAAACATTGAAACTGATTTGAAAGTATTCTGTATTAAAGTTATAATGTGTTTGTTTACATACGAGTATTAATGAATCATCGTTTAGAAATCATCAAAATCTGAATTTTGTTAATGATAAGCTTGC
The DNA here is from genome assembly GCA_951329385.1 of Polia nebulosa. Classification (NCBI taxonomy): domain Eukaryota; kingdom Metazoa; phylum Arthropoda; class Insecta; order Lepidoptera; family Noctuidae; genus Polia; species Polia nebulosa. Next base: position 28,880,432 of record OX589610.1, on the reverse strand, counting down.
GTTTGACCACTATCTCACCATTCTCACCTGCTGGTAAGCGATTACGTGGTCGACTTTGAAGCACGTTTACCTAGAACTAAACTTGGTTACTCTTAACTTAAAGACACAAACTTCGGCAGTTCCAGTCCTTAGCTGAACGCACAGTGAAAGTAGTCCCAAAACGTTTTGTGCGTGTGGGTATCCCCTTTTTTTTGTGAGGTTGGAAATCATCCAATGACTTCTCCCGCTCTGGGTGGAGCGGGAGGGCGTGTCAGAATCTTACTGACTAAAACCCACCCCTGTTCCTTCTAATTTATCCTCAACCCCCGGGCTGGGTGTGGGTATCCTTGCTATGTACCGATGGCGCCGTATGTCTGGTTGTCCTATGATGAAATGGTCTGGGTGGAATTGAATTATGCAGTAACATTTCATACTCCTCCGCTGTTCTTTTCTGATTAAATTCGATGAGTTGCTTTTCGAGCTTCATTGCCTTGGTGTTTTCTGGTTACTCTTGATACTTTCGGGAGTTCCAGTAGATGGGAACAGTGTAGCGGGCTGGACCAAAAAATATTTTCTTATTATTCGTTTTCTTTTTTCTTCTGTGTTGAATACAAATGAACAAATGTTTACTGAAATATGATTTTACGATGAAAGGTTTTGGCGCGTGTTAATGAACAGCGGCTCAGTGTGCAGTCAGCCGTTAATGGACTTACTAAATTAACATTATTTATTTGTTCATGTACTCAGCTTTCCTGGTAAAAGTTATTAATGTTTTAATTTTAAATTGTGTTAATAATTACATTATTTTTGTTGCAGGTAAGGGGTTTTACGAGATACATCAATCGGGTATGAATTAAATAAAAGTTACGGCTAAAATTTTTTTAATTTGCCTCGCCTTTATGTCAATATTCTACACCTGATTGCGAATACAACCATTCCGCACATCATATCCTATGGGAGTGTACTCTTTGACAAACTGAACGCAATATTATGTTGGATAGTGTTCGGCCTACGTCTGGAGTAGTCTATTACACGGACCTTGTGGAAACTAGAACGAATTACCGCACGTTCAAGCATTTTTGCCATACCTATTATTGGAATCAAGTGTAACAGCTCACAATTTTAGGACCCATTATTATTAAGGTTTTTAACCAGTGGTGCTTGGCAACTGGGCTTACCCCAGTTGTAAATACCCCCTTTGTGCCTAATGGCATAGCTTTGTTCTGTCTCCCGCTTGGTTAAGAGGGAAGTCGTAATTATATTTTTTCTTACTCCTCCGCTTTCTTTTCTGATTAATTTCGTTGCGCGACCCAAGATAGTTAAATCGTTTCTCTGGGACTCGTCGAGCTTCATTGCCTCGGTGTTTTTTCTGGTGGTCGCCACTGTTGATTCTGGATTACAGAAGTTACAGTAGTTTCAGAATAGTGTGTGGGCATTTCCCAAAAAAAAAATACTTCTAGGACGCCTTCTCATCTCGTTGTATAATATTTAACAATAATAAATTTATCATTTAACAATAAATTAGTAGCACAACCCAAAACTGTTCGATATAACTTCATATTACTGATTCAAACCCAGCACCGGCCAGCTGTGTTGAACAAGCGACTATCTATCTTCCTAATGTAGGTACCCACCTACGTGCGTTTAGAACACAACGCCCAAAAGGTCATAATGAATAATTATAACCCTGAAACCCAAAGTCACGCTGCTTTATTGTAAGGCTGCGAACCCAAGCTCAGTGTGATCATTGTGATCAAATCTCAGCACATTACGTATCAGGCACAAGAACAAACCCGTGACAATACAAACGAACGCCATTATGTCACAAGTAGTGTGGGGTGAGCGGCCGTGGTATCACTTGCGGACTATGGTCGGAGGGCTGCCACTGAACATAATTTATTACATTTTACACTTAGAGGAAACAAAACTCCTATAGATATCTTAATGGATTTTCAAAGAGGAGGAGGTACTCTCAGGAAGTACCTGCGGTTGACTACTGAGTATGATAATTCTTAAACTGATAGAAAGTGGCACTGTTAACATCACGGTTGTCGAAGTCGTTAAGCGACTTGCTGCTGCGCTGTGTGTGCGTGTTCGATTCCCGCACGGAACAAATATTTGTATGGCCTGTAGATAGTAGGTCTGAGTCTGGGTGTCTTATGTATGTGAGTTTAAATGTTTGTGAACGTACCCACAATACAGGAGTAATTCCTAATTTGGGCTCTGGGAACTGCTTATGTGTGATAGGCAAAGAATGAGAACTAAGAAATAACTATTTTAAATAAGATGAATAATAAACTCAGAAGTATTCAATAATATTTTAAGAAGTGTTGCAAGAAGCAGGAAAAGCCATCAAATATCTAAACATTTGTTTCTGCGTTGAAAGTAGTGATTAAGTTTTACCTCATTTACTAAAAACTTTTTTTCATTCGTAGACATGGTAATATTTCCAACGAGTATTCCAGAATGTGTTGATAGTTTTCTCGCCCATAAACTTCTCACATAAATTCAAAATATTTCGGCTAGTTTGTCAGCCCTGCCGTAGTCCACCAGTTGTATGAAAGGAGGGGTGAGACAGGGAGGGGGCGTGGTGTGCTGTTGTCTATCGAGTGCGAGCCGCTGGGAAATTACCATGAAATGCAATTTACGACTACTTATAAATATTAAGCACAAATATTATACGAAGTGCTAAAATGTTACGAGTTTTTAAACGAAAATATTTTTCATTAATTTGATTTCTGTTGCTGAGGGAGAGATATTGCAAAGATACTTTGGTAAATTATACGAAATATTCTTTTTAATTTAAGGAATGTGCTTTCATCCCATTTCCCCTGAAGGTCATAATTTGTTCCTACTGCGTATAAAATAAGATTTGACAAGAAAAAACTTAGAACATTGCTTCCGCCTTCATCAATATACATGCACTAGCTTCTGCGGCTTCGCCTGCATGGAATTAGTAGTTCCCCCATTATAAATGATTAACTATGTGCTATTCTAGGCTATAATCTATATCTGTGCCAAATTTCACCCTGGTCCGTTCAGCCGTTCTGGCGTGATTGAGAGACAAACATCCATCCATTCACTTTCGCATTTATAATATTAGTAGGATGTAGGACAATAACTGACTTCCTAAATATCCCTTAACTTGAACAATACTTGCTCGAGGTAATTTGACCACGTACCTACTTGTAAGGTACGGAAGTAAACTGAAAGTAATCTCCCACAAAACTCTCCGCCAGTACCGTAATGACTTTCTGATGGTGCTTGTCAACATGAGCGCTTGTGCGGCGTTCCTTACGCGCGCAGTGACGTCATTAAAGACGTTTCTTTAACGATTTTAGGCTTGTTTTGTTGTTTGAAAAGTTATTGTAGGGTAGTTGATTGATCTTTCAATATTTTTTTTTATTATACATAAGAGTGTAGTAAAAAAATATGAATAATCTCGTATGATGAGCATTATGAGTCTATAATAAAACGATAAAATTAATTTGATCTGATTACAGCAAAACATTTTTTTTTTAGTTTTTTTAAAATTCAAGCTTCTCTCAAAAAATATCCTCCAAACAATGGCAAGATGCTGCATTTCACTTTTAAAGTTCATTTGATATCTCGATAAGACACGCAAATGCAATTATGAATAAAGGTTCTTTTTAAAAATTTTATCGGCACAACCTATTAAAGGATAGCTAAATACAAACAAACAAATCAACGGATATTTCTATTTTCACAATACATCATTGTTTTTGTTCGCGCACAAAACGAGAGTCATCAATAACTCTGAACATAGCCGTCAATGGACAGCTAAGCCGCCCAATCAATTGACTCACGGGATTCAATTAATATTTATCTTTATTAATTGTCTCCTGTCTAGTCCGCGTTTAATGGAAAACAGAACGAGTGCCACCAGTGGTGGAATGTTTAAATGTTCAGTTGATGTAGGCAGGTATACTTTAATTTATTTACACAAGGAAAAAATTACTATTAATATTAAAATATTCTAGTTAAAAAAAACTTTTCTAAATTCTTCCCAGCAAACCATTTCATTTGATACACATATCATGGGAATACACTACTACACATACGTAGTTCACTTTAATTTGGGAAGGTGTTTGTATGTGTATTTTTTTTCTTCGTTATTTGACACCGACATCCAAAATTAAAGTTATTTTGGAATTTTTAGAAGTCGGTTGTATTTTTTTGTAAAAATGTTTTTTATTTTTCACTTTTTAGTTGTTGTACCCACGAAACAAAACTAATTATTAAAGTTATGCCCAAATGGATAACCCCAATAACAAGGAATTTGAACATTTGGAGACAACCAAAACGTCATCTGTGTATACACATTTTTTGTTGATGTTGATTTTTTCAAAAAGTGCTGAGTCAATTTTGATAAAATTTAAATGGGACCATCTGGAAAGTATACCTTTTAAAAAAAATCCAAATCAGTCCAGCCATCTTCGAGTAATCGGGGAACATACATAAAAAAAATAAAAAAGAAGGTTCCGACGAATTGAGAACCTCCTCCTTTTTGAAGTCGGTTAATAAAAATAACAAGTCCGCCATATTTGATTTAGGATGCAGCTGATCTCTCCCCGGTCGTGTCGAATTACCATGCCATCGGACTATGAGAGTAAAGGAACAGAGAGTGCACCTGTGTCTGCGCACACGCTTGTGCACTATAATATCTCCTGCGTACTTGACTAATCTATGTTGAGATTGGTCACCATGATTGAATCTCGGTAGGGAGACTAATAAAGTTTTTACGGAGAAAGAATTCAGAAAGCTTATATGTATTAAAAATAAACCACCACCACCACTAGTTTATCTAAAATCCGTAAAGTCAATGTCAATTGAAGAATAATCCTCCTTAGCATGGCTTGCCAGAATCCATTGTTTCAAGGGATCATCCTTCTAATGTCACCTAAAATTCCAAAAAAACCTTCCAAAATAAATCCTCTCCAAATGTTGAAGATTCCTTGATGAAGTACTAGGGTAGCACCACCTGCCAGCAACATCTACGTACTACGTACGTATAAGTACTTTCAAGGGATCATCCCTGTTAAATCCCTTAAATTTCCAAAAGAACTTTGAATAATTCTTCTTATTAACTTTCCTATAGATCACCATAATAACGTAGAAAATTCCACAATGAAGTATTAGGCTAACATCAACCGCTGGGATCTTTTCTTTCAAGGGATCATCCTTCTAAATGACACCATATTATCGTAGAAGATGCCGCAATGAAATACCAGGATCACATAGCACCAAGCAGGTGCTACAGATTATCTCTATGTCTGGCTCAGACAGCCGTGCGAGTTAATTCCCGTGCTTAGCAATATGAGGATCAACACGACTCCAAGCAAAGCAAGCTGCTTAACTTAGTGCCATATATTTCAGTTTAAGTACGAAATGTGTCATATTTCTAAGGTTCCACAATTTAATATTTTGAAGGAGAATTATGTTTTATCTGGGTAAGCTTACCTACAGTGCTAAGGCAATTTCAACCTGGTCTTGGGTTCGATATCCAAGTTGGGCAAAGAATCAATGGGTTCTTTCATCTGAAATTTCTCAATTTCAGCCCGGAGTCTGGAATAGTGCCCTATAAAATAGGAGTAAACTTAACTGGCGAAATGTGGGTGTACTGTTATATTATGAGGTTAGGGTTTACCTGTAATAGGTACACATCTGCCTAACTCGTCGGGGAATACGCGAGATGTCATGTTTGTCAATAAATAATTATAATAATTACAAGGATTACAAGATAATCTGTAGTTCAACATCATTACCAAAACTTCTGCCCGCGCCTTTTCCCAACTATCTTGGGGTCGGCTTCCAGTCTAACCGGATGCAGCTGAATACCTGTATTTTACATGGAGCGACTGCCTATCTGACCTCCATAATCCAGGAGCTGGGTAATACGATACCCCTTGGTAAGTTTGGTTGTCAGACTTTCGGGCTTCTGACGACTCGTAACGACAGCCAAAGATCCACGATTGACAGCCAGGTCTAACGGCTTAACGTTCTTTCCGAGGCACGGACGAGTCTCGCTCGGTATGTAAAGATGGTCAACCATCCATGGACCAACCCTGGCAAGCGTAGCTTCGATCGACCCGTGCGGCTGTTATTACTTTAGCCACGAGCTCCTCTAACAACATCACTATCAAAACATACTATTGAAATAAGTGCTACGGAAGATCTACGTGACTGCTACGGCGTAGCACATTGCTACGAAACCGTAACTGGGGCATTATTATCTCCATTCGTAATCTCTTAAGGAATGTTTGGGGTCTGGTTTCCGATTTTAAATTCACCTCCTTGTATTGAAAGGTCTGTGAAATTATTCGAGGAGACTTCGCTAAAAATTTGAATCATTATGTGAGTATTATAAAAGCGAAAGTAAAGACTTTAAATAGTCTGTTACTAATGGCACTGGACACTTCAGCGGGCTGTGATCTTAAATTACATCTCCAACTTGCTACTTTAGCCACGAACTGTGCCAACTGAGGTTTTGCTGATAACGTGGTGCGAGTCAAAGGCGATGAGCGGTCAAAATTGAAGATTAGTTTCAACTTCTAAATTAAAAATCGATTGGAGTTTTATTCACACTCAGTATGTCTAACAAATAACAGAAACAAGGTGGCGAATATATTTCATTAATTAATCCAGCATACACTCACTGGCCGCTTAGTCCCACTATCGATACTGCGGACTTAACCTATTTGGGAAAATGTCTACACAAAGGAGTCCTCCTGGTAACACAGTTCATCATGTGTCGTCCGAAAATGATTTATGTACCCTCGACCCAGAAAATCTTCCAACTTTTGCTGGGAGGGCACAGAAACGATTCCGTAGTGACGGTCAAGAAAAATCGAATTATGTTATTCTAAAAGAAGAACTATCCAGTACGCTCTCCTGCATGCTCTCGAATTGGAAGAAGGATCAGGATGTTATCCTAAATAAACTTGGTCAAGATCTGGCAGAGGTCAAACAGCAAAATGCAAGTATCCAGTCTACTAGTGACGCAATGGAAAAATCATTAAAATTCATGTCCTTGCAATATGAAGAAATGAAGCAAAAACTATATGACATGGAACGAGAACGTAAGGACAATTTGAACTATATAAACACCTTAGAAAACAAAATCGATGACTTACAAAAAAGATCCAAGTTCACAGTTATCGAGTTCAAAAACTTACCCTCACCACTGGAACAGCTTAAGCCGGAGTCACAACAAGATCTTTGCGGGCTTGTTATTAAAACTTGTAACGCGATTAACACCCAAATACAGTCATCTGATATTAAGGATATTTACAGGATAAAAACGAAGGCTGGCGTATCGACCGTTGTAACAGAGCTTACTACCGTTCTTACCAAAAACAAAATCCTGAATGGAGTGAAGGAGTTCAACAAACGGAATCCTGTTAATAGGCTTTCTTCTTCTACTATCGGCCACCCGGGACCGAAAATTCCTATTTTTGTTGCTGAAAGCCTTACTAGTAAGGATAGAAAACTGTATGCAATGACCCGCGAAAAAGCCAAAACTTTGGAGTTCAAATACTGTTGGACCAATAATGGCCGAATTTTCGTAAGAGGATCCGATGGTGGAACACGAGTTCAAATTAAAAATGAAGCGGACTTGGCAACCCTGAGGAAGTTGATATGACTAGGTACTTCACTAACGTATTACTCGATTATGAATTTCAAAATTATTTGTAACATCAAACTAACATATTGTACTCTGTGTATCACTTGCCTTACTTGCCATGTATTCTATGCGATGAACAATTTTTTAAGTCTACCCACGCACCATTATTATAAGTCACATACTCATACTAATATTGAGAATGAAATAAATTCGTCTACCGCGCACACACAATTATACAACAATAACTCACACTTTTCAACAAAAACCACTGATTATTTTCTACAAACCAAACTCGCTACACTTAATACATCAACTCAACTAAACATCTGGATTAGTCTACCTGCAAGCCCGTCGTCATATTTGTTTTTAAATGCCAAGAACCCTACATTTAATGTAAATAATGTTGTGATTAATACATTAGAACGTAAAATGGATTATCTGTTATATAACTGGCCCTGTATATTATATAAACATGGTAGGATGCTGTATTTGTCGAAACCTCTGATTCAGTCTATTTATTTATGGGATCTCAAGTTTGGCACATTCGATTATCTTCTATTTTAATTCGCAGCCATAAATGATTTGTTATCCGACCTCGACAATATTTCTTTTTGTGAATCAGTCTTATGTGACCCCCAAGATTGTTCCTCAATACTATCAGTAAATAACACTATTACGGTGTTGTGTCAAAATATCCGAAGTGTTAAAGCTAATTTCTCTGGGCTATTAACATTGATGGAACGTATCAACATAGATTCTGATATTATAGTTTTAACCGAGTGCTGGCTCTCTTGTAATCCTGTCATACCAACTCTTAACGGATACAACTCTTTTTTTACCTTGAACAATCATAACCAAAATGACGGAGTCATTGTTTTTATTAAATCAAATTTAACTAATATAAAAATTAAAGAACAGGTTCTACTTGATTCTAGCTGCTTAGTGATCACCATAGGTTTGGACTTGGCTATAATAGCAGTATATAGACCATATGCTTTCAAAGATCCATCTAACTTTATTACATCTGTAGACGGTGTCCTCAACGAACTTAAGCCTTATAAAAATATTTGCCTTGTTGGTGACATTAATATAGATATTGGTCAGGAAAATAAATCAACATATGCGTTGGACTATCTAGATCTCTTAACTCATCATGGACTTTACCCAGGGCATACATTTCCAACACACGGATCCACTTGTTTGGATCACGCTAACATAAAGACCCAATTACCTATCAAGGTTCTTGTTCTGGAGACCACTGTCACAGACCATCATGCACTTCTAGTAGCTGTCTCGATGAGGAAAACCGTCACAACGCAGCGTTCCTTTATAACCAAAGTCGATGAAGAGAGTCTAGCATTTGATATGGAAAAGTTGAACTTTGACTCCGTCTTCACAGCACAAGACCCCAATCTTGCTGCGAAAATGCTAATAGAGCCTATCGCCTATACTTTGTCTGCGAACACCTCCACTATTCCGCTCTCAAGAAGACGTAGACCTATTAAAGCATGGATCACCCCGAGTATATTAAAATGTATGCGCCACAGAGATAATCTTAAAAAACTATATAAGAAAAACCCCAAGAATGAAGTTCTCGATATCTCTTGCAAAAGATACCATAACTACTGTGTGTCTCTTGTAAGGCGAGCAAGAATAAATTACGAAAAAAAGGAATTGGAAACCGCTGGCAAAAACTCCAAACAGTTATGGAAAGCAATTAAATCGATCACAAACTCCAACAAATCAAAGAGTTCTGCATGTGCTTTATTGGAAACTTGCGCGGATAAACAGGACTCAGTGAACGGTATTAACTTGTACTTTGCAAATATAGGGAAACAGCTCGCGGAAAAAATTAACATAGCTCCCTCGCCCCCTTTTCCAGTTGCTGCCACGCTGGATTCTTTTGCAATGCTTGAAACTGATGACGCAGAAGTCAATGCTTTGATAATGTCACTGAAAAACGACTGTGCAGTTGGACATGACGGCATCTCCTCGGGTTTCTTAAAGAAGTATAGGACTATTATTGTTCCTCCGCTCACTTATGTTTGCAACTTAAGCTTGAGGACAGGCATTTTTCCCGAATTGTTCAAGAGAGCCATTCTTCATCCTATTTTCAAATCAGGGGATCGAGGCCGTGTCGAAAATTATAGGCCTATTTCGGTTCTACCAGCGTTATCTAAAATCTTAGAAAAAATTATTAACACTCGATTGATAGATTATTTAGAGTCACATAAATTACTATCAAAAAATCAATTCGGATTCCGTAAAAAAATATCCACATCCGATGCAGTACATAACCTGGTGGATCACATAGTAAGAAAGCTTGATAAAAACCAAAAATGTGTCGCTCTGTTTCTAGACCTCGCAAAAGCGTTCGATACGGTTTCGATTCCTATCCTTTTGAGAAAACTGGAGAATCTAGGGATTAGAGGCACTCAGTTATCCTTATTTCAAAGCTACCTTGAAAATAGAACTCAGTGTGTGAGGATAGAGTCTCATATCAGTTCGTCGATGCCAATTGCTTACGGAGTGCCTCAGGGCAGCATCCTTGGACCAAGCCTCTTCTTGTGTTACATAAATGATTTGTGTAATCTCGTAATTGAAAGCGGTGAGATATTTTCTTATGCAGATGATACAGCACTCGTTTTTTCCTCGAAAAATTGGGCTGAAACGTATCGCCTTGCACAGAAGGGTTTTGATGCTGTTAGTGACTGGCTCAATCTTAATCTACTCACCCTGAATGTCTCAAAAACCAAGTTACTTAGCTTCTCGATTCGCAATTCCACAACCCCAACTGATGCACTCCTCAAAATTATGTCTTCTGATAAGAGTATAGAAAAAGTTTGGCATATAAAGTATCTTGGCATAGTGATAGACAGTAACTTAACATTCAAAAAGTATATTGAATACCTCTCTAACCGTGTACGCAAGCTAATATATATATTTAAACAATTGCGCCAATCCGCTAATGCAGATGTTATGAAGATGGTCTATCAAGCGCTATGCCAATCAATTCTGAATTATTGCAACACCACCTGGGGAGGTGCTGCGAAATCTAATCTTATTAAAGCTGAGCGCGCCCAAAGAGCGGTCCTTAAAGTTTGCTGTTTCAAGCCCCGCTTATTTCCCACAGTCGAACTTTATCAATACTGCCAAGTGTTGACTGTTCGACAATTATTTATTCTGGCAATCGTCATCAAGCAACACTCCTTGACGCAGTATCTACCAGCGCTTACGCGTCGTAACCACCTTGTTGTCAAATCTGTTTCTACCAATACAGCTTTCAGCTGTCGATTCTTTGTTTTCCTTGGCCCCTATCTCTATAATAATATCCATAAAAAATTAGCTGTGCACCAACTTAACCAATACAATCTCAAGATTATTGTTCAGGATTGGCTCCTTAAGCAGTCGTATACTGCAACAGAAGGCCTGCTGCAGGTACTAACGTAGTTAACCTAATCCCACAGTCACACATTTTACACACACATACACCATCACACGACACACACCATCACACAACAATCACCTACACACAGTATTTCACAATTATTTTAATTTGCTTGCCTACCTTGTATTTTTTTTAATTATTGGTATCATTCAATGATTCTATGTGAAACAATTTCTGAGAGGTGAAATTCTGGTGACCTGTAATACAGGTTTTTAATTACCTACCACAGGCACCAGTGTTTCACGACCAATGTAATGTGTGTTCTTGTTTATGCCAATAAATTATTATTATTATATTATTAAAAAAAAAAAAAAAAAAAAAAAAAAAAAAAATTCTAACGATTGTCTTGCAAGTTTTTGCTGAGGACAAAATCTGTGGTCCTTGAAACTCCTGTTAAACTCTCTCTTCTGTTGGAAATCTCAGAATACAGTACGAAATTATGTGGGCTATCAAGTATAGATTAAGAAAGTAACAGTAATATGCTTAACTTTTGGTGGTTCCTTGTTCCTGGGCTGCTGCGGTGGTCTAGCTGTCGCAAATGACAGCTGTTTTTTGCGTTATATGGCAAACATGCTCTAACGTCGACCACATTATTGCTTACTATCAGGTGAGATGGTGGTCAAGCCTTAAGGCTTATCAAATGCGTAAAAATATGTACTAATATTATAATGAGGTAAAGTTTGTGAGTTTGTAGGGGGTAATCTCTGGATTTACTGAACCGATTTAAAAAATTCTTTTACCAATAGAAAGCCACGTTATTTGTGAGTGTCATAAGCTATACATTTTTGCAGGCGAAGTGCTAGTATATAATATTTCAACATAATTAGCGACAACCGGTATGCCTTCACTCCACAATTCTTCTGTCCCACTAACCTGTCGGGCCATACAGGCGCGTTGTGCCCCCCGCTCCCGCCTCTGACTCGCACCACCGCCTCGACTGGCCGGTGGCATTGGTTTCGGTTTCAATTGCCCCTTAGATAATATCAGCTGTAATTTAATCAAAACTTGCCGCCCTCTAGCTAATTGATTTAGTGCTGTTTTAACTCGGCATTATTATAAATTGGGCGCGCGCAACTTCGGCGGTCCGCACTGATAGTATTGGAGATAGAAGTTATCAGCGGTGGGTTACTGTAAGTTACGGGTGGTGTTGCGTGTGAGGGTGCTCACGGTTTATGTTAAGGTCGATGGCTATTAATAACAGCCAGCATGGGACGAGATTCGAGGTGACGCAACGCTTGTGGGGCTCGACCCGTGGATGGGTGTCCATCTGTAGTGACATTTTTTATTTTTATTTTACATGCTTGACTCTAGTCTAGGTCAGAGGTGACAGACACAAAGTCGACGATGGAACGAGCCTACCCAGAAGAAGCCTGTTCACTTTAACTTTGAAGAGATTAGGGTTGTATGCATTCGGAAACACAGACGCAGGTAGAGAGTTCCACTCCTGTTATCTATGTCGCCATATGCGAACTAAATCACAAAAATCCTGCATTGCGTTAAATACAGCCCGAAGCAACCATCGGGCAGGTGCCAAGACCAGACATAACATTCATCTGGTTGGAGGATGCTCCCTTTTCAATGGAGGTGTACGGGTTATTACTCCATGTTCCGCATTTCTCTATTACATACCGAGACTCCTCCATGCCTTGGAAAACTCTTAATTTATAATGGGGCGAAGTACTAATTCCGCAGGCGAAGCCGCCGGCAGAAGACCCGTAATACGACTGCCATAAAAACTCCTCGTGGGTGGGAACTACAAAGGTTAAAAGGCACAAAATTAACATTTGACATTTCCTGTTACGGACGATTTTTAAGTTGAAAAAGATATTGGTAAATGTTACTTATGTTTCTTTTGTGGCGGAAGTTGCTCATTATGCTCAAAGATTTATTTTTGGTCGCCCATTAGTTGAATTTCCCGAAACTCATTACGTGAATCATGGAATGGATAGCTTTAATCATCGAAGACCACATAGCTAAATTATACACAAATCTACTAAATTCAGGATTAAAGTTAAAAAAAAAAAATCTTAACATTACTCTTTTTAGGGTTCCGAAAGTACGAATGAAAAAGGGAACCCTTAAAGGGTCACTCGTGTGTCTGTCTGTCTGTCTGTCTGTCTGTCCGTCTGTCCGTCTGTCACAGCCAATTTGCTCCGAATCTGCTGAACCGATAGAGTTGAAATTTGGTACACACATAACTATCTGTGAACCAAACACGGACGTGTACCCTAAATAAATTAATTTGGAATATGGGGGGCTCTTTTGGGGTGAAAATCGGAAAATTAAAAGTCAACAGAGTCAAGATTTTCAAACTATGTCGTGCGACATATCAAATGAAAGGGCACATTGTGACACGCATATATTTTTTTCATAATTTTAGAATATAGAATGTTGAAGTTATTTTTAAGAAAATAGATGAAAAATTACGATTCCCCCCCCCCCCCCCGCCTTATCTCCAAAAGAACTGGGCCTAAAATTTTGAAAAAAATACAGAAAGTAGTTCTTTACTTATAGATTACAGGAAAACCCATAAGGTGGAGGCAGTTTAAAAAAAACCTGAAAAAAAATATGATTTGTTCGGAACCCTTTGCGTGCGAGTCTGACTCGCTCTTGGCCGGTTTTTTGGCGACCGCAGTCGGGTAAAAGGAGGAAATAATACCTAGTACACGTTTCCCACGCTAGTCATCCATTATGAAACCATCACTCTATTGGACCATTTCATTCAACCTTTACTTTCATATTTATTCACTGTAAAAGGGTTTTACTGTTCAACGTTCAGTTCTATAGTTTCAGACGAAGTATTTCAATTGAATTGAGTCTCCTGAGTAATTGACTCTTTTAGTTTCAATTAAAAACGAAGCGATATTGCTCGAATGAAAAGGACATCGGGTAGTAAAGTTACACTTGCTTTATGTTCAATTATTTCATTCTATAGCTGCGCAAAGGCTGAAGGTATTTCAACAAAAAGAATGGCAGCTGTTAATATAAGAGACTGTTGGCGCAGTGGTTCGGCTGCTGCACTGTGTGTCGCGGCTTCGATTCCCGCACGGAACAAATATTTGTATCGCCTACAGATAGTTGTTCCGGGTGTGGGTGTCTTGCGTGAGTGAGTGTACATGTTTGTAAACCCCACGACTCAGAAGTAATTCCTAGAGTGAAAATTGGTAAGTCCTACTCAGGAACCATTAAATTAGAATGTATTAAAGACCTGTGGTAGCTTTTCACCTAAAGTTAAAGTATAACAAGGTTACCTTAATCTAGAAGTAATTAGATAGGTACTTATCATGAAGTACATCCCCCAGTATATACCTTACACGAAGCAATGTACTCATGATTATATAAGCTTTAAGAAAAGGCATTTTTCATAAGTACATATTACCTCAGTGATAATTGTTTGGTTTCTAGACCAAATAACTATACGGAGAAAGACCCTTTTGTTTTGTTTTGAATTTTGACGGTACGAAAATAGATGTAGTTTATTTACCAGAGTTAGCTTTTAAACTATTAAATTGAAATGTAATCTCTAGTCAATTAACAAACAACTCCAAAGTCAAGAGAAAACTAACATTAGACCGTATTTTACTTTGTATTAGAATCCCAATTCAAATCTCTAAAACACTGACAAAACCAAAAGAGAATTCAATTGAATCACAGTACCTTTATCACCCTTTGACAAATGCCTATCTGACATTTTACGTAGAGGTACCTAGTCAAACCATTTTAAATCAAAAACCCAAATAAAACCTGTACACATGCCGTTAGTCAAAGCAAGTAAATAGATTTTAAATTTTTCACCTGTGGGCCGTCTATTTCGGTCGTGTGTCAGCCCTGTGCTGAAATATTTACGTCGCGGTGGCAGGGTTGCCACTGAGATAGCGGTCCTAGATTGTTCACAGAAAGTGGGACAGGGTGGTTATTTTTGCGAGTTTGAGGAGGTTATTTTTGTCAGTGCACTGGAAGACAAAGAAAATATGGATGGATTGTGTGAGGAGTGATACGAAAGAAAAGGGAGTTAGTGATAGCATGACGGCTGACAGGAAAGAATGGAAGAAAAAAACGTGTTGCACCGAGCCCAAGTAACATGGGATAAGGGCAGAAAGACCATGAATTAAATTTCTTTGACTAACATTTAAAAGTTGATATTTAGCCAATTTGTAATTTAATTATTTTTCTTTAGCCTTTTTAATTTTATATGTAGACAATTCTTGATTTAGTACTTTATTTTTGTCTTTTGACTTGGTATTTTAATTGTTTTATTTAAATTTATGAAATCAGAATCATTATTATTGTCACAAAATTTGCATGCCGAATTTATTAGGCGGAATATGAAGAACTATTGTGTATGTGCTAAAATCTGTAAAATACCATATTTCAAGCAAATAAGTGAATCTATCTGTCTATCTCAGATAAAAAAGATATTTTAATAATTTACTTGTTTTGTCTCGTCGTTTTGAATTTGTGAATATTTGTGGGTCTAAATCTACATAAGTATGTGCAATTCTACACTCATGGAAAATAAATGAGCATAAACGAATATTATCTCTCAATTTCAATGTTAAAATACATATAGCTATAAAATTATTTCTTCCTATCCACCTAGGTACACAAGTAAATACCAGATGGATACTTTACTCTTCTGATTCTAACAAAAAAAATTGTATTCTGTAAACTGCTTTTTAAATGTTTTGTTAAAATTCTTGTTTTCACACAATCTTATTTATTTATTTATTTATTTATTTATTTATTTATGCACACACAAAAACAATTACAAGAGTAAAATGAACAAATACAGATAAAAGAGCACAAAGGTGCTGCTTATTTCAAAAGAAATTTCTTCCAGCAGACCTGCGACTGGAAAGTTGGTTGAGAAATGTAGACACGAGTGTGTATAAATAGATATAGAAATATAAAATACACTAGAATACATAAATAATTCATACATAAAATATACCTGACTTTACAATAAACCAAAGTACATAATTAAATATAAAATAAATATCAATAATAAATATAATCACGGAATGGTGGAGAGGTAATGCTCTTTGACTAGTTTCTTGAATTGGTATACAGTTTTAGAATCACGGATATTAGGCGGAAGTGAGTTCCACAATCGTACCGCATGAACAGAGAAGGAGTGGGAATAGAAATGGGTTTTATGGGATGGGAAATTGAGATGATGCTTAAGGCGGGATCTACAAGGGGCGTCGGCAGGGCGAGTGAACGAAAAACGATCACGCAGGTAGCCAGGATATTTAGGATTACAAAGGATGTTATACAGGAGACATAATATCCGAGTGTTCCTGCGAAGACGGATAGGGAGCCACTTGAGATCCTTGCGAAACTGAGAAACATGGTCGAATTTCCGTAGACCAAAAACAAAACGAATGCACAGGTTTTGCAAGCGCTCAAGCTTGTTTAAGAGCTCCTCAGTGGCATCCAGATAGCAGGCATCAGCGTAATCAATGATCGGCTGAATTAAGGTTTGAGCTAAAGTAATTTTAGTTTTAAAGGGCAAGAAACTTTGCAGGGATTTTAAAGAGTGGAAGGTAAAGTGCACTTTACGACTAACCTCGTTCACTTGAGCTCGCCAAGAAAGGTTGTTGTCAATTAAGACACCGAGATTTTTAGCTAAGTCGGTGTATGCAATGGTTGAGCTGTTAAGGGATAATGGCGTCAATGTGGAAACGTCAAGCGCAGTGCGGTAATACCGACTGCCTATGATCATAGCCTGGGACTTGGAAGGATTAATCTGTAGGCCGTAAGACTTAGCCCATTGATGAATACGCTCCAGGTCATGATTCATGGCATTAACCGCTGAGTCCGCGTCAGCAAGCAGGAAATGACGATAAAGCTGCAAATCGTCTGCGTAAAGATGAAAATTAGAAGTGATTAACTTAGTGACAGTATTAATGAAAATAGAGAAAAGAAGAGGGGAGAGGACGCCACCCTGAGGAACACCAGCAGTGAGATCGCACCAATTAGAGAAAATCTCGTCAAGGCGAACACACTGAGAGCGACCCCGAAGGTAAGAGTCAAACCAAGATAAGGCAGAGGAAGACAAGTTAATAGAACGAAGGACTTCAAGCAGTATGTCGAAATCCACTGAGTTAAACGCACAACTGAAATCAAGTAGAACTAATAAAGTAAGAGATTTATTGTCCATAGCCCAGCGGATGTCGTCAGTGACTTTCAAAAGTGCAGTCACAGTGCTGTGACCAGCACGAAAGCCAGATTGTAAAGGGGAAATAAGAGCATTTGACGTTAGGTATCTAGAAATTTGACCATGAACAATGTGTTACGGGAATCCGGGTGCCCTGGCTTTGGGTGAGTGTTTGAAGATAGCAGAAGCGGGGTTTACGTTTGGGAGGTCGGATACGATATGAAAGATAGATAAGGTCATGATAAGAGAAAGTCGCAGTGAGCTGCCCAAACTCAGCAACATTGTGAGGCGAAGATACGATCATTAAGTCCAGAAGAGAAGGTGTACAGTTTGGAAAGTTATGGGTCGCAGAAAGAGGTAAAATATCAAGATTAAAAGAAGATAAGAGAGAACGGAGTTTGAGTGAACGTGAGTCATTTCTAAGCAAACATGTATTAAAATCACCCATTAAAATGACATGCTCGTACAGACTGTTGTCAGCATTACCTGACCCACCCTAAAATCAAACGATTTTGGACCCTCTGCATGTAACATTAAGGTTTATTTAATTTATATGAGCTTATCAGACAACTGCTCGAGGATTTGATGAACAAATACAATAATAATATAGACACGCAAATTTGATCTTTAAAACGTTAGTATTAGGTTATATTTTATAACTATTTGTTATAATATGATAAGTGTAATAGCTTATTTTAATGATTGAGTGCAAGTAATGCTGGTCTCGTGGTATGTGTGTAAGACTGAGAATAACGAGGTTCGGGATCAAATCCTGCGACAAAGATATTGTTTTGCTTTCAATATAAAATTTATATTCCAAAACTATTTCTTGTATTATTGTAAAGAACTACAGACTAGGTATACATAAACTTTTTAAAATGGTAATATTTTCACATAACTTGTAATAAGTGGGTAGTTGAAAAATAAATATTCGTATTCATTATAAAGCTGGTATTCAAATGCTACTATGGAGTGATTACTTACAATACAAAATAATTTGCACGAGGAGAAGATGGCTGCTCGTGCTGTGCAAGAATAAACTTTATGATAGTATACCATATGGTTAAAATTTTTTTGAATATTGCGTCTAGCATTACAACTAAGATCAAATTTCAATGCGGCTTATAAGAGTTGTGTTGGTCTTGTGGTCACTAAGGTAGTGCGATGTTCGTTGTTGTCTACGTTCGAAACCAAGTTTAACCTAAATTTAGATATTTTATTACACTTTTTTACATTTCTTTAATAGACGACGTAGGGTATTGTCTCTTTAAACGGGCAGTTTGTATAGAAATAAAACTAAAAAATTGCAAGTTTAAAATGTTTATTATTTCATTAAAACACTTAAGTAAAATAAAGTAAGTAAATGCTCATATATTTCCAAATTAATATACTTTTTATATCAGTATGCCATATAAACATTAAAAAAGGCATGCTTATGCTTAAAAGTTTGTTATCGAGAAAATGAATTCATCTGTGAAATGCTTTACAAATTTATAGCTGCCTATATGTAGTGAATAAACATGTTATTTAAACAGAAAAAATCTGTTTATAACAATATCATCACCACATAATCTGCAACATTTTAATGGTTGAACAATCAATCCATTGAGCATTTACTTACATGGTGTGTTTAAATATACCTACTAGATGAACTAGTAGCGGAGTGGCGCACCGTCCCCTGCTATAACTTGTTGTAAGCGCATGTTCCAACACAAATCTTTGCCTCTCATGTGCTCCCAAGTCGATGTCACGACCTCAGCCAAGTTGTGTTTGTTTCGCACTTCCGTTGTGTCCCAATTTAAAACCATTTGACCCCATAGATTTTCTATAGGGTTCAAATCAGGACTTTTAGATGGCCAATTAATAACTGTCACACCTTCTTGAGCATCTAACCATTTCCGCACAATGCCTGCACGATGGATGGAGCAGTTATCGTGCATGAAATAAATATGTGACGTTGGATAGGCAATTCGCACAGTCGGCAGCATGACGTCACGCAGAATCTCCAAATACAAACTGATATTAAACCTACCACCAACTTCCACCAATTCACCAGGTCCTATGGACGACATCCAGCCCCAGTAGCCCAGGGTTATTCTACCGCTGGTTCTACAAGGTAGCAAGCACTTCTCATTGTAACGTTCTCCTTTCCTCCGCCATAAGATTTTACGTCCATCTTTGTCCGATTTAAATGATTTTTCATCAGTGAAGATCACAACATTTTCTTCCCAATTAAAATTTAAATATTCCTGGGCAAGACGGACCCTTTCTGCACGATGAGCAGGTGTCAATGATATTTTCTGTGCCGGTTTATAATTCTTTATCCCAGCAACGTGTAAATGCCTTCTCACTGTTTCCACTGAAATATTGTGGTTTATTGCGGTTGCAGGAATGGGCAAAAATGGATTTTCAACGTGGCTTGAAACAATAGCCCGGTGGCGTTCGAATTCGGGACTATACTTAATGGCTTTTGCTCCTGGACGAATCCGCTGTATATTTCCATTGTCTCCATAACGTCTTAGCCATAGCCTGACCGTGTTTCTCTAAAACAAAAATAAACATTTTTGGAACCTTGTATGTAACTTGTAAGGAGAGAATGTAATCGTAAAATAGCCAACTACGCGTTCATTCATCACAATCAATAAAATAAAATAGGTATAAAAAAACACTTACTGCTATATTAAGTCGGCGACCAATTTCTCTAATTCCAACATTCTGCTCATGTAAAAATATTATTTTATGTTTGGTATAGTCGTCAAGTTGCGACATGATGCTAAATTACAGCAAATTGCTTAAAAATACTTAACGAGTTAAACGATTTACAAATGTGTGTGCGCAGTCACTGCTATTAGGCGTAGTGTAAATTTTGTTACTTATAAATTTATGATCTACCTCACGAAGTAAATACGTTTTACCTCGTATTCAACCATTCTTGGTAAATATAAATTTTGTGAACTTAAAGTTTTTTAAATTACCCGCCCGTTTACAAGATAAGTTATTAGGCGAAAATCATATTGGTCGTTCTTTAATATTGCAAGCAATATTGTAGAAATGAAAACAAATTAAAAAAGAAACAGATGTATAGGTGGCCTGTGTTTTCGAACCCACATGCTGTTCGTCGTCAATCCAGCATCAAACCGCTAAGCCACAAGAACTTGTTGGGAATACGCGAAATTAAAGATTGGGTTGTAATTATGTAGTGTGACTTAAAAGCTTTTCAACTTTAATGTTAACGAGATAATGATTAAAATAGCTTAACAAAAACATATACAATGCCGGTGGCTCCGACTTTGTTGGGTGGGTTTACTTTAACGTTACGTGTTAAAGATCAAATTTGCGTGTCTGTGTTATTATTGTATTTTTGTTCATCGAGTGCTCGAGCACTTGTCTGATAAGCTCATATAAATTAAATAAACCTTAATGTTACATGCAGAGGGTCCAAAGTCGTTTGATTTTAGGGTGGGTCAGGTAATGCTGACAACAGTCTGTACGATGGGCAAAGATTGTTTAGAGATGATTCTAACGAGTCAAAGTAGTCGATGTGTAGATTAGGGGAGTAGAACACCGCAAGTAAAATTTTGGAGTGATGTACGGTAATCTCCAGGAACAAGGATTCAGCCGACCCAGAGTACTGAGAAGGAGATGCGCTAATAATTTTGTACGATATATCAGCACGTACGTAAATGGCGACACCACCGCCCCCCCTGCCAGTCCTGTCATTTCTGACAAGAACAAAACCAGGCAGAGCGTAGTGCGTAGAAAGGAGAGAAGGCTTAAGAAAAGTCTCTGATATTAGGAGTGCATCAAGATGAGCACTACTAAAGGATGCCAGAAGATCGGAGTAGTGTCCAGGAACACTCTGAGCATTAATATGAGCTATGTGCAAGTTGTTAGGATACTTAGTAAAAAGAGTGGAAATGTTGTCATGCAAAGTACGAAGCGGAGTCTCACTTTCCGCACTAATAAAACTACAATTCGAAGAAGTACAAGAGAAAAAACTGTCATGTAAGTCAACTGGACCATCCATGAATATATACGTAAATACAATAAATAATAATAAATAAAATATATGACTAACTCTAATAGACAAAAACCAATTAAAAACAAAATATAACGGCTGATTGCTTCAAAAACACAACCACCCTAGCTCACTGGTGTGTTGGAAGAAATTTAACTAAATAAAGAAATACAAACAATGATAATAAAAATAACACAACTACCATTTAAGTATGCTTGAGAACTGACAATACAAGCGATTTAATCTGGAACGTAACAATTTACGTCACGGTCAATGTCAAAATGACAATGACAGTTCAGTCCGATTGACTTGTCACATGTGTCACAAATTCACAATAAAGAAAAGTGATTATTAAAATATTTGTACCGACATCATAATAAATGTAATTCAGAATTACAATGAAAATCTTAGTCGAAAATCTTAGTAAGATTACCTTACCTTCTTGCCTTTTTTTATTAATAAAACCGCAAGCTAACGTGACATCCCTGACTTAAAATATTAATGAGGCGCCGTCAGGGCTGCCCCTATTTATAGTCGCGATCGATCGAGGACTGATGTACACACACACATACAACTGACACACACAAACAGTCGCCTGTGTGTGTGTAACTTTGCAGAAAGGTGACATCGCGGCTGACGAGGGGTAGTGTTTTGATAAATATGGACATAACTATGTAACAAGAGTATCGCGAATCGATAAGATGAAGGGTTTGGCATTAGTTTGACGTTTTGTGATGGAGGGCTTGTGAGTTATTGAGTGACCTTGTACTTGGCATTGTATCATATAGAAGACAATAACTTAAAGACACGGGCATGCTCGACAGGTTTCCGTGGCTCTGATTTCTGGGTTCGATAAGGACTACTCCTCAGTAGTAGAGTGAGTTTTAGACATAAAGGATGCCTTTGGCATGCAGTGGAATAGTACAATAATGAGTTAACATTCGTGGTTTTCTGCAACCATTACTTGATATACTGCCGATAGGAACAAAATTGCTCTAATTTGAAGCTAACATTTAATGTTTTTCCGCTATCTTTCCACATTCATTGTGCGTACAGCTAAGGAGCGGCATTCCCTGCCATAGTTTGTGTTTCCTGATAACTACAACTTGCGGGTCTTTAAGTTAGGAGTGAATAATTTACTTTTGAGTAAGCAAACAAATTATTATTAAATTATTATTATTCAAATTATATCAAACATATTATTGTTTACCATCAGGTGAAATATTGGACAAGCGTGATCTTATCATTGATTAAAAATAAAAACTGCGGCTGTCCATTTGACAAACGTTGGTCTTTCGAAGTTTTAAACATTTAAAAAATACAAACTCATTTCAGTTCGTGCGTTCCGACTACCCATAGAATGACATAACATTTCCCTGCTGTATCGTTAAAGGAGACATTCATACCTCGCAGTTATATGGTATATAACAGTAGTGCTATTGAACATTAATTTCAAACCTTACTCAAGTGACAACACAATGCGAAGGTAAACCCAATTAACCACACCACATGCGAAACGTAATTAAATTTATATTTATTTAATGTTTGTTAATATTTATTGAAACTTTGCGGTTTCGTGAATATTACTATCTACAAAACATCGGTGGAAATATTAATTTGATATTGAGAGCAATTAACTGTTTCTGCTTATACTTATTAATTAATTTGGTCTAATCAATATCACTATCACTCCATATTATAAAACAAAGTCCCTCGCCGTGTCTGTACGCTATAAACTCAAAAACTACAGAACGGAATTTCATGCGGTTTTCAATAGTAGAAAGAGTGATTCATGAGGAAGGTTTAAATGTATAAGTAATTTGTACCAGAGTGAAGCTGGGTCGGGTCGCTAGTTTTGAATAAAATATGATTTTCGTTTTTATATCTGGTATTTACCGACAGGCCTATTCTGTCGCTTGTAAAGTTATTGAGCAACAAAAAAAGCTTTATAAGTCTTCTTGGTAACAAATTCAAGTCACACATGCCTTTAATAAGATTTCCAAAGCTAAAATAATTTACTCTATGTTTTGCTCGGCAAAGTCCCGAAATAAGTGAACAAAAACAAAAGCAGTGAGAAAGTCTGTCTCGTATGTTTGTTGTTAGGTAATCACTTGACAACTTAGGTAATCTAAGTTGGGCCGATACGTAACGTAGGTAAGCTATCTGTGCGTCTGATTTGATGACCGATTTGCTTTCTTTGTGAGAAAATCAGTGCTATTTTTGTATTTAGTAACAGAGCAGCTTGTGAAAGATTTCATCTGGTAAAGAACTACCAGAGTACTATATACATTTCAACCATTGTATCTCAGCTTTTCCAAGATCACAATGCTATACTTAATATTAATGATATTAATCATCGAAAAAGAAAAAGTCGATCAAATCATTAGGAACACACTATCTTCGATCCTCAATGTGGCCTTGGACGACCGAGCATGGCAGCAAGCCACACTTCCCATCCGTCTGGGTGGCCTCGGCGTCCGCAAAATTTCAAGTATAAGTTTACCGGCTTTCCTCTCCTCGGTCCACAGTACTGATACATTAACCAGGAACATTTTATCTTCCTCACTGGTTAATGTTGAGGTACCGTTTTTGACCGATGCGTTGAACGCTTGGAAAATGATTTGTCCCAATACGGATTTGTCCGACAACCTGTCTTCCCAGAGACGGTGGGATGTGCCGCTCTGCAGTGTTATACGAAATAACCTGATAACTACGACATCGAGTACTGCCGAGCGTGCACGTCTGCTGGCTGTGGGAGAGTGGGAGTCGGGCTTGTGGCTTCAGGCACTCCCGTCATCCACCATAGGCACTATGATGGATGACGCTTCGTTTCGGCTCGCAACTTGTTTACGTTTAGGCGCACCTTGTGTTGCTCCACATCGGTGCCACTGCGGTGAAGCTGTCGACAGCCTCGGGCACCATGGTTTGTCCTGCTGCAGGAGTGCAGGCCGCATAGCACGGCACGCCAGCATCAACGATATTATCCGTCGAGCTCTTGTCACCGCCGGCGTACCTGCCGTATTAGAACCAAGTGGCTTGGTACGTGACGATGGGAAGAGACCAGATGGCATGACGTTGGTGCCGTGGAAGGTGGGTAGGCCTTTGGTGTGGGACGCAACCTGTGTCGACACCCTTGCGCCATCTCATGTTCCAAGTACGGCGGGCTGTGCCGGTGCAGCCGCTGCAGCTGCCGAGGCCCTCAAGCGGCGCAAATACTGTAACCTTATTGGGAATTACAGTTTTGAGCCGTTTGGGGTCGAAACGCTCGGGTCATGGGGTCAGAGTGCGCGTCTCCTTTTCAAGGATATTTCTCGCCGACTGATCGACACTTTACGTGACCAGAGGGCTGGCTCATTCTTTGCTCAAAGAATAAGCATTGCCATCCAGCGTGGCAATGCGGCCAGTCTTCTGGGCACGTTTCCAGATGACAGCGATGTGGAGGAGTACTTCGACGCCTGAACGTATTTTGTTTTTGTATATATGTACGTAGTTAGGTAAGGTTTTATTTTGGTTTTAGTGTAGATATAGTTAGTTAAGTATTTTATAAATATGTAAATCTAGTTTCCAAATAAAGATCTATTATTATTATTATTGTGGGAATAAATCATCATAATTATCATTTCACATTAGTCTCTCCCAAGTGTCCCGATGCCCGCAACCCTCACTAGGTCACCGGTCCACCTTATGTCCTTCCAACGCTGTATCTTCCGGTACGCGGTCACCACTCCAGAACCATTCGGACGCATCGATCATCTATTCTGCGAACAATATGCCCTGCTAACTTATACTTAAGCTAGGCGAATCTTCAGGCTATGTCGGTAACCAATAATACGATTCGACTATATTTTGAAATAGGTACCTATTAATTAAGTGTAAATGGACAGAGGTTTATTTGTTTATTTATATTTAATGTAAAACAGTAGTACTCGTACCTATATTGGCAGACTTAATGTAACAAGGAATTCTCTCAAGGGTGCTTAATTTGGGCACGCCGCAATTTCGGCGGTCAGGCCCCTCTTTGAGGAGTGGCTGGAGAGGCACCACGGCGTCTTCACCTTCCGCTTGACGCAGGTCCTCACCGGACACGGAAGTTTCGGGATACTCCTGTGTAGGATAAGGTGGAGGGAAACGCTTGGGTGTCACCACTGTGAGGAGCCCAGAGGACACGGTGGAGCATACGGCGGAATTATGACCCGCTTGGGTGGAGCCCCGCCGTGTCCTCGTGGAGGCGATTGGCAGCAGCGACCTCTCGCGCCGGGCACTGGTCCAGGCCTTGGTATCCGTACCATGGCCTGGAGCAGGGCCGGGCGCGCAAGGAGGCGACTGCTTCCCATTCCCTCTCGCTCCGGTGAGAGGGAATGGGAAGCAGTCGCCTCCTTTTGCGAAGCAATAATACTCGCAAAGGAGGCGGAACGGGTGAGGGAGGATCAACAAAATTGCCCTCACTCCCCACAGCAGCAGCCGCCGCAGGAGACGCTCTGGGGGTCGGGGGTTGCGAGACGATCTCCGGCCACCGTAGACGCGGGCCTGCGGACGGCGAGTATTTGCTAGCTCGCCGTCCGATCAGAGCGCACCTCAAAGAGTTATCAGCAATGCATGACGGGACCTGTCATGGCCGATGCCTGCCCTAACGTCGTGTATAAATTCGGAACAGAGTTACCACGCCCCTGGGCAATCAGGGCAGGCAGGGAACAGGAGTGGGTTTTAGTCAGTAAAAGTCTGACACGCCCTCCCGCTCCACCCAGAGCGGGAGAAGTCAAAGGATGATTTCCCACCCACAAAAAAAAAAAAAGAAAGGGTGCTTAATTGTTCCAAATAGATCCCGCTATCAGGTCCTGCCGGAGATACGACGAGTTACCCGTAACCCCATATATGCCAAGATGATAAACTAATAAATCCTATCCTACTAATATTATAAATGCGAAAGTTTGGATGGATATTGGTTACTCAATCACGCCAGAACGGCTGAACGGATCTGGATGAAATTTGGCGCAGATATAGATTATAGTCTGTATTAGCACATAGGTTATAGTTTATAGTAAGAAGGGGCAGTACTAATTCCTCTCGGGCGAAGTCGCTGGCAGAAGCTACATAGTATTATGATAAATCCCAATCATTCTAATAACGAGAACTCAAAATATAATAATTACGACGTCTGATATAAATCAAATCTGTTATAAAAACCATTACCAATATGTTTTCTACGAGTACTTAGCTTGAAAACTCCTTTTAACTAATACATAATTTTCATCGTATCTGAAAGCGAACTTAGTTTTTACTTCATTGGACTAGTTCAGGTTGGCTTGGAAACAGTTTTACCCAATATTGGAACAGAAATAGTAAAACTTTTATTACTAAAGTTTGTTACGTAAATCTCTTGATAGCCGTTCTACTAATGAGGTAGTATTTTGCTACAATTTCATACAGTCGTTTTAATTTCATCATGGCAATGCACTAGAAAAGTAAATTCTGCATAATTATTTTGCTTTTATAGTAATGAGGACTTTGACCTGATGGTAAGCGATGATATGGTCGACGATGGAGCACGTTTGCCTAGAAGTAAGCTACTCTTGACTTAAATACCCCAAGGGTATAGGCTATCAGGAAACTCAGACTACAACAGGAAATTCCACTCCTTAGCTCTACGCACAATTCATGTGTTCTAACACATTTGGTGCATGTAGAACTCACTTGAAGGTAAGCATGATGGGGATGGTGTCTCTAAAAGATACTGTTCACTCTTGACTTAAAAGTCCCAAGGTATAGGGATAAGGAAACAGACTCTGGCTGAGAACTCCTCTCCTTTTGATATAAACTTTTAGTCAAAGCGGAAATGTAACGACACCAATCAAACCATAATTTCACTTTGTAGTTAACCAACAATGACGTAACGAGCACGACACGTATAACAACTGACAGAACAAGCCATCAAATGACGAAGCCTTCTCATGAATCAAACAAAACTTCACCCTTTGTAAGTTGAGGTAACTTGACAACTTAACGCGGGTCTCATCCACAATTGGACACTTGCTTCGAAAACCCAACGCACAATAGTCCTAAGAGTGACATATTTACTGAAACCACCTTTATTTTCTGTATTCGCAGAAATCTTTTGAAGATTGATAAAATTAAGAAAAGACTGATCTTTTCTTTTGCTCTGTCATATTAAAAGATCAAACGTAAACAGATTGGGCATTGTTACGACTGGGCTAACGTTGTCCTCTGTCAAAATTGTTCGTGGATTTGAAATGATAGCAATATTTTGTATTAGAGATAATTTTATAATGGTGAGGTTATTTTCAGGACGTTTTATTACAATTACGTATCTTTTGGCTTGGTTCGTTTTCTGTGCCTCGGGGTGTTTTCATTCTCACACAGTGCTTGTTAATATTTCCACGAGGTATATTCTGTTCTTTTGAACTTTTGCTGTACCTATGTGCTCGGGACAAAAAAAGGCTAAAAGTTATTGTATAAAAAAATCGGCTAAGTGCGAGTCGAGTCTTATTTTTGGCCGGCAAAAGGTTCCGAACGAATCATACTTTTTAATATGTTTTTTGAAATTGTAACCTTCTCGTAGGTTTTTTTGTAATCTATAACTATAGGACTACTTTGGGTAATTATTTCAAAATTACAGCAGTAACAGGTATTTTTGGTGTCAAGGGGAATGGACAAATTTCATTTATGTTCTTAAATAATCTGTATCTATATACATAAAATTCAAAGCCCTGACTGTCTGATATATCAACGCACAGCCTAAATCACTGGTCCTCGAGACATGAATTTTGGAGAGTGTGTTCTTTGTGAAGAATAGGTGCTAACCACTGAAACGTTCAAACTACCACGGTAGCCGTTTTTGTTTTCCGGTCAAGCGATCAACCTACCATAGTAGCCTCCGCGGTTTGTTCACTTTAAACCATTTTTATGTAGTTTCTAAAAATCATTTATAATTTAATCTTACGTCAACTGATTCGTCTTAAGTTGCTCTTACTAAATTATTTATGTTACTCGACAAAATTTCTAAGAAAAGGTTTTTCGAAATTTAACCCATAAAGGGGTGAAAATGCGGTTGAAAGTTTGTAACGAAGTACTAATTCCACGCGTAAGAAGCCGCTGGCAGAAGCTAGTAAAAACTAAACACAACAAGCTAAAAAAAGTCGCAAATTGTTCTAGCTGTATTACTAGACGTGTTTTTGATAGATTGCGACTGAGATGCAAATCTAAACGTTCCTTAAAAATACGCAAACTGCCCCTCAGCTATCAAGTAAAAACATTTTTCATAACATTAATACCTGTACAGATGAACAGTCAAACAGTAAAACGGAACTGTTATTGCTGAACTTTTACGCGAAGCTTTCAACTTGTGTGCTGTTAATTCAGAGCTTTTACCGCCCCTCCCTTACCCCCTTACCTCCTACCACTTTAGCCCCTCCCCCCCCCCCCCCACTTGTAAGTACAAGTTAAGCCGGTATATACTGGTACAGTGTTGGAGGTTTAATGACAAGTTAGGCGGTGTGCATATTAATGGCAGTTGAGTGAATCGTGTATTTATGGGTATTGGTGTATTTTGGTATGGTTTGGACGTGGGCATATTGTTTCAAAACCAAACCACCTTGTAACTACTTATTGATTTACAGCAATATATTGGGATAAGGGCAAGAGAATCAATGATTTTCGTCAAAAATAATTGAGACCGTACAAATTCTGGTAGTGTTTAAGCTAAGAATGATTCTATTAGGATTGAAGATTACATTCAACATCTAAAAATAATTTATTCATATTAGCAATCAGCATTTTTTGAACTTCAGTAACAAAAAGGCAGTCTTCTAAAACGTTTGCCCGTCACCGCTTCCAACAATAGAAAGTAGTGATGGGCGAACATTTTGAACGTAGCTGGATAGAAGACGTGGCACATATCTGACATTGAATATCATAACTTGTCTATCATAAATTGGTTTACAAACGTTGACTGTGTGTATCATAAATTGGTTTACGAAGGTTCTAAATAACAGCCTACTCCAACAACATTTTGGCCAAGGCGTGAATAGAGATGAGAATTCTCCGTAACGACGTCAACAAAGCTACTTTCTTTAACGCAATTATCGTAAAGGAAGACAAGTACATCCTATGTTATGCGATATGCGGGCAACATTTGTAATTCCACAATGACATAACGTGCGCCACCCTCATCTGATTCAGTCAAGCGTTATCCGCGACATACGCACTTACCACGCTCATATAATTAGATATGTCTGTAGATAGATACATTCATTTGTATGCTCTTTAGTAAAGGGAGAAGAGCCATATGAATTTCTTAGAATTTAAAATAATGTGAATTATGTTAGGCAAAAAGTGGCCTTGAAGACATCTACTTGAACTTAGCAATACCAATTATTCGCGCTATTGAGCGGACTATGTTAGGAGTTTCTTTGAAAGATAAAATCAGGAATGAAGTTGTCCGGAAAAGAATCGGAGTAACCGACGTAGCTTGCAGAATAAGCAAACAGAAGTGGAAGTGGGCTGGTCATGTTTGTCGAAGGACCGATGGCCGATGGAGCAGACGAGTCCTGGAGTGGAGACCGCGTATCGGCAAGCGTAGTGTGGGACGCCCCCCAGCTAGATGGACCGACGACCTTTAGAAGGTGGCTGGGATAGATTGGATGCGGAAGGCGGAGGACAGGGTGTTGTGGCGCAGCCTGGGAGAGGCCTATGTCCTGCAGTGGACTGCTATAGGCTGAGTTGATTGATTGATTGATTGAATACCAATTAAATTTTAAAATCCCCAACGCTTAAAAGAAAAGCGAATATTTAAAAAAACATTAAAGAACTGATGACCTTGAAACGACTGAACCGATTTTGATTAAACATGTCTAAGAACCATTTTTAGAAGACGTGCTTTCAAACAAAAAAACCGAATCAGATAGGTTCACGAGAGTTTAAGAGCTACGGTGCCACAGACAGACACACAGACAGTCAGACAGATACACACAGGTAAACTTATAACACCCCTCTTTTTGAGTCGGGGTTTAAAAATGCCGTTAGGCTCGCTTTGCAAATACTCACATTATGTTTCAGTTTCAAACATTCTACCCGTATATCTCTAAATATTTTAAAACAAAGTCACTGTCTGCCTCTGTCTGTTTCTCTGCTTACGTCTTCTTATCACGTTTTGCATTTTCACTTAGAGAAAAAGTGATAAACGAGGAAGGTTTGTGTCTCTTATTTGCACTGCACAAAGCGCAAGATACTAGTTGAAAATAAATCGTTGATAAAAAAATCATCGAGCCTATCATTGATAAAAAAAAAAATAGCCAAACCCATCCAGTACCCATTTAGAATCACTCTCTGCTAGATTTAGGTATTTCACAAAAAGGGTTTAATTCCCTTGATAAACACATCGGTTGAATAAGTTGTTCGGTGAACATTATGCGTCGCCGTACAACACCACCCATGCGTGACTTTATTAGGATCAAAGAAAATCAATGAGTACGTGATAGAGATCTGCTACGCGGACCGCGTAGCACATTGCTACGACCTAGTCCTTTGCTACGGCGAATAGCGGTAATTACTTCTTACTTATACAATCATGTTATAAACTTCATCTAATGTTATAATATGAAGAGGTAAAACTGTTTGTTTTTTATTCATTGTAAGCTCACATTTGACCACTACCTCTGTAGAGGATCCACCATCACCCCGGTGTTGAGAATGGCGCCATCACTCTGACCATAGCAAATTACAGCTAGCATAGTTTGTTTTTGTTATGTCCTAAAGTATGCTTTATTATGTCCTAAGTATGTCTTTTCATGTCCTAAGTATACCTTATTATGTCTAAAGTATGCCTTATTATGTCCTAAGTATGTTTTCTTATGTTTTAATTACGTATCATTATGTTTTAAGTATCATAAGAATAAAGGTAAAAACATGTTCAATGTCAAGGTTTATGAGGTAACTTTTTTGTATAGCGCAAGTAGTGCATGCTAAGGCGCTAAAATTGACCAATTGTGTTAAAGTCAGTAGTAAGAAATTTCGGCTTGTCAGCGATTGGTTGATCATATTCATGCTTCTCATGATTGGCTACAGACAGTGGAAAGTTTTCGGAGTCCACCATGTTGTTTTATGTACATATTGAAATACATATGTAAAGTTCCTTTGTTTTTATTGTAGTTTATAGATTTGTGAGAATGTGAATTTAGAATCTAATAGTAAAGTATAACGTAGATTCAGTTTGTCCTTAGAATACATACTTTGTATTATGTATAAATGTCAGTTTTGTCGTTAGAAAGACAAGTAAATATGTAAAGTAAATATGCAGGTGTTCATTACATAAGAGATAAGAAAAGTCTTCTCTGATTGGTTGTCGTCAAAATGTCAGAACGCCTGTGATTGGTCGATAGTTAATGTTCAAGTTAATTTGTAAAATTAACAAAATGTATTGGCTGTCCGGGTCGGCATTAGTTTCACTACGTGCCCCATAGAATTTGGGTGATATATATAGGCGCCCCTGGCAGTCAAAATTAGTCTCTCAGCGTTAGTGACTCAAGTGAGCTCGTAGGCCTCTGGCTTCGCTCCTATCGCCTAGTACCACACCTTGTACGGCGGTTTAAAGTGTCTTGTACCACTCCTTGTACAGACTGTTGTTACTG
The DNA here is from genome assembly GCA_951329385.1 of Polia nebulosa. Taxonomy (NCBI): domain Eukaryota; kingdom Metazoa; phylum Arthropoda; class Insecta; order Lepidoptera; family Noctuidae; genus Polia; species Polia nebulosa. The sequence continues at coordinate 28,848,539 of OX589610.1, read as the reverse complement.
TCCACTATTGGGGCAGTAATTCATATTGTGTTTCAACCGTAATTCTGTGTAAACCTGTGCTTCATTTGACTTTTTACCATTTACCTTTATTTTATGTACCATTATACCATTTTATATTTCAATCTGTGTATCAATTTCATTGACCCACTTGCTCATATCATCACACGTGAGTGTCGCGAGACAACAATACGCCAGTCACACACAAATCCTTCAACCCTCGCGCCTATCGCGAAAAGCATCGTGTACAACCTCACCTGATGGTAAGCGATGATGTGGTCGTCGATGGAGCACGTTTACCTAGAAGTAACCTATTTACACTTGACTTAAAGACTCCCAGGTTGTAGTTATCGGGAACACAGACTCCGGCAGGGAATGCCAATTCCTAGCTGTACGTGCTATGTGGGTATGTTTGTAAAAAATAATCTCTGGAAGTACTGAACAATTCTAAAAAATCTTCCACCGATAGAAAGCATCATAATCAGTCATCTACAATCGCTGACTGCCATAAAAAATCACCCAAAACATCCCGAAAAACAGCATGCTTCTGTGGGATAGACTACCGGAAGCGACACAGGCAAATAAATATTTTTTTTAATATTGGACACACAAACTTATTTGACATAACATACAAACAAAACACACTCACTTACATGCCCACACACAAACATACCCACACACATTTAACACTAGCAAAATCACGACAATTCGACCAAACTCAAACGACGTATGTATATAGATATGTACGTGTGTATGTTCGTCGCGTCAGTTGGACGCAAACTTTATGCAGATGTGGCGCGTGTTTTATGTTAATACTACCCTCGGAGCCACAGTTTAGGGGAAACCAGTGGGCTCACTTGAACTAAGAGTGAAATGGAACGCACATCTGGAATTGTATCTATTTGTGGTTTAGGTGAAATATAATGTTGAAAATCTGATGATGTAAATACAGGTTTACAGACTATTGCAAAATATGTATTGTAGCTTTACAAATAGTTGATACCTTCAATCTGCAGTACTGCCTCCAAGTAAGTACTATAATAGCAGTCAGTTTAATACTGTTGCCATGTCGTATCGGTGGCTGGTCAAAATAATGTCACATCATGAACATGGTTAAAATTGATCGAAGCGGTACAAAAAACAAAAATCAATCTCCATATACCTCTCAACTACGAGTATGTTGAGGTCGGCTTCCAGTCTTACCCGATGCAGCTGAACACCAGTGATTTACTACTATGCTGCCAGGGTCGTGGGAGAGACCGAAGGAGTCATCGCGACCCTAGCACAGGCAACTGAAGGAACATGAGTCAGTAAGAGTCTGACACGCTCTAGCTCCACTCAAAGCGGGAGAAGTTCTTTGATGATTTTCCACCCTATAAAAAAAGTACTTTACATGAAGCGACAGCCCATCTGACCATCACAAGAAGTGTACAGCCCCCAACACAGACCAGTTGCAAATCTGTGTGTTCTTTACTAGTAATTTGTAACTACATTTCCTTCTAAAGGTGCTCGTGGCTAAAGTAATAACAGCCGCACGGATCATGGCAGTAAGAGTCTGACACGCCCTCCCGCTCCACCTAGAGCGGGAGAAGTCATTAGATGATTTCCCATCCCCCCCAAAACAAAAAACAAAAACCGGTCGATCCATCAGGTTAAGCTACGCTTACCGGGGTTGCTCAGTGGATGGGTGACCATCTTTACATACCGAGACTCCTCCGTGCCTCGGAAAGCACGTTAAGCCGTTGGTCCCGGCTGTCAATCGTGGATCTTTGACAGTCGTTACGGGTCGTCAGGAGCCCGAAAGTCTGACATCCAGTCTTACCAAGGTATCGTATTACCCAGTAACTGGGTTGTGGAGGTCAGATAGGCAGTTGCTCCATGTAAAATACTGGTATTCAGCTGCATCCGGCTAGACTGGAAGCCGACTCCAAGATAGTTGGGAAAAGGCTAGGCAGATTGATTTCGTTCTCGTAATTTCTTACTTCTGCAACATATTTTCTTCGTTCGCTGTCTTTGCATATATAAACCTTCTTCGCGTATCCATTTCTTGTGTGCCGCGATTCTATAGATTCTCTTACGTTTTAATCACGTACATACATACATACTGGTACTTATGTGAACGTTTCTATGGCAGCGTTACGTCTTATGGTGGATGTTTTAAATGCTTTTATGTATTCAAATGTTGCGGCTTTGTAAGCGTATCGGGTTCTGTATGTATAGCAGATTGTTATTGTTACGATTGTTTTAGAGTAGGTATCATTATGATATCTTAAAAAGATCAAAGGTGTTTTATACTTGTGTATCTTTTGACGAATATTTTTCATTTTTGTTGACTGGACTTCACTTAGTGAGGTTCAAATAATAATAATGTTTATTCTTAAGTTTAAGAGAATATTTTATTCACAAAAATATAATTTTTTAACGAAGGTTTTCCAAGTATAATTTTGAAGTCATATAAATATGTATTTAGGTATATTGACAGGATGATATTTTTACCAGAGTTACTACAAGACTTATTTACCTTCCAGTTCGACAACATACATTTCTAGTACAACAGATAATAAAACCAAAAAAAACGGCGGGCAGTTTTAAATAGCATGATGTCACAACACCACGAGTTGTTATTGTCCATGGATACGCCGAGCTTATCGCCGACATCTCGAAGAGGCTGGCTACAGAAGATCCGTTTTATTTATTAAAAAAAAAGTTAAGACTTTTATTTAATTGTCAGACGATTGTGTGTTCAAAAAAGGAAGTTCTGTATCCGATCAGTATGTGTGTTTGCATATCCGCGATTTTCTCAAAAACTACTGATCCGATTTGGATGGGGTTTACTTTATTTAAATGTACGTTTTTAACGAAACTTTAAGTATACAAAACATTACTTTAGATTGTGTGCTTGTATTTACTGTTTATTCTTATGAATTAGATACCTAGCGCCAAATTTTGCATCAAATCTTTTTGCTGAATATTTCTCATTTTATAGGCTAAGTAGAACACTTCTAAGCAAGCAATTTGACAAAAGTTTAAGCGCCCTCTAATTTCAACATGGTTATTTCAGGAGCCGCCTATTTCCGTTCAGTTAAAGTAAATGGCTACGGTTATGTCTGGTCTCAGCCAAGGATATTAAGTTAATTAGAAGTTGACTCATATGAAATAGTTACAAACCTGGTTCTACCAGAGGTTCCTATTCTTTATAATATAATAACACTAGCTTCTTCCAGTGGCTTTTCCCGCGTAGAATTAGTACATCTCTCATTACAAATAATATATGCTATTCCAAACTATAATGTAACCCTGTACCAAATTTCATCTAGATCCAATGACTCCATGTTTAATAGACGGATTTAGCATGTTATTAAAAGTGATACTTCTGTACCATATAACTTGTTGTCACAGTTCAATAAGCGAGCAAACAGGCGGGCGCCAGGACGCCGCGGCGTCGACGTCGGCACGAGTACCTGCGACATACACAACACTTGTACGTAGGTACCTACTGTAGTTGGACTACAAGATATAGGCAAGATATAGGGTGGGAATCTTCAGACGTATCTTGGAATTTTGATTAATAACTTTAGATTATATGTAGTTTTATTTGGGCATTAATTAGAAAGATAGGTTAAAGGAATGAAATACAATACGCCTTATTAATAAACAATTTGATCAATAATTTTGAGATTGATTTTCATTCTCTCTTCTATCACATTCATGAAAGACTGCCTTAGCTGAAAAAAGTGAGCGACTTTCTTGCTCTCAAGTGTATAAATAGATTCAAATAGATAGAAGATACTCTCCTATGAACCAAGATTGTAACACAACTTTTTAACAATCAAGGAATCAATATTAATTTGTGGAAATGAATCCAGAAGTTGAGTTTATGGTAAACTGATTTATTTTTGCACTTATCTTAGTTAGATTATATTACCAATCTTCTATAAAATCTGAATGTCTATATTCATTTCTTAGTAAAAGATAACGAATGGGTATTCAACTGGATTATTTGTATTGAATTTAGAAGAAAGATCTATGGTAACTGCTTTATTTCTCGTATCTCACTTTGATTTTCAATCGCCGATCAAATCTGAATACATTTGTGAAACAGTACGAAAAAAATACTATACTCTAAGGTTTTCCCCGCGGCATTAAACAACTCCCAGTGGAAAATGCTAGTTTCGGTGCTACGTCTTTACCGTTTAAAACTTTTTTAAAGACTGATTTGTAACGTTGACAGACATTTTTGTTTATATTTAGCAGAGCGCTTTAATCCCAATACTTTTTTAACACAGCAAAATGCAAATAGCATAATACACCTTTTAGCGTTCCCACGGCTGGGACATAGGTCTCCTCTGTGTGAGAGGGAAGGTGGGCCTTAGCCCAACACACAGGCCCAGTGCGGTTTGGTGGATATCACATGTTTTCAAATTTTTGGTTCTAGGACATGCCGGTTTCTTCACGATGTTTTCAGTCGTTATGAAATAATTTACACAAGGTAATGTGATTGCTTGAGTTCGAACCCACGACATGTAAGTCGGATCCCACTGGTAATCCACTGCGCCACTACTGCTGAAAATGCGAATTAATCTAGACAAAACTAAAAATTAGGCTTATTCATTCAAATCTACTAAACAAGTTCACTTTGACTATCAATCAATCAGCTAAGTCAGTCGTTAATGCCAGTTAATTATCAGATAAATGACGTAAGTTAAGAAGTCCAATCAATTTGACTGATCTCTTCATTAGCCCCAGATTTGTCTAGACTCAATTAATGGGCGTTGTTTAGTCTGGACCAGACCAGGCTATTAATTTTAACGATACACATTATTTAGGGTGGCTTTGATTTATGCTAAAATTAGGAAAATAAATAACAAAAAAACATGTTTCACTTTAACGCTTTGATGTAGCTGTAATGGTTACCAGTGTTACCGCGTTGTGTTGTGTTACCCAGTTACTGTGTTGTGGAGCTTAAATAAGTAATCATAACATAAGCATCATCAGCCTTTTAATGTGCCCACTTACTCACGATATTTTCTATCACGGTTTTGAGAGCAGTGATGATGAAATAAATTACACAAATTAAAGCGCCTGTATGGGTTCGAACCCACACAACAACTTGTAAGTCGCGCCGTTACCACTGGACCACCACTGCTCTCTCCAGATAGCCGCTCAATTTTAAGTACTGTTATTTATTAAGAATCAGCTATATCATCATTACATAATGCAATCAATCTGCCCGCGCCTTTTCCCAACTATCTTGGGGTCGGCTTCCAGTCTAACCGGATTTTTTTTTTGGGGGGTTGGAAATCATCTTATGACTCTTTCCGCTCTGGGGTGGAGCGGAAGGGCGTGTCAGACTCTTACTGACTAAAACCCACCCCTGTTCCTCCCTGCCCTACGCGCCCGGGGGCGAGGTAACTCTTTCGAATTTATCCTCCACCCCCGGGCAGGCACTGGCCGTGGCAGGCCCCGTCCTTTGCTTACAACTCTTTGAGGCGCGCGTGGAACACTACGCGCCGTCGACTCTCGGGCCTGGTGCTGATCGGGCGGCGAGTTACCCGCTACTCGCCGTCCGCAGGCCCGGGTCTACGGTGGCCGGAGATCGTCTCGCAGCCCCTGGCGTCTCCTGCGACGGCTGCTGCTGGGGGCGCTAGGGCGACTCTGTCTCTGTTGAGTCTCCCTAACGTGTGCCGCCTCCCTCTTCGCGAGCATTACTGCTTCGCAGAAGGTGGAGACGGCCCCCCATTCCCTCTCACTCCGTACCATGGCCTGAACCAGGGCACGGCGCGAGAGGTCGCTGCCGCCTATCACATCCACGAGGACACGGCGGTGTTCTGCCCAGGCGGGGCAAACCTCCACCGTATGCTCCACCGTGTCCACTGCGAGGATCAACCCGGATATCCGGTTAGAACCGGATGCCGCTGAATACCAGTATTTTACACGACTGTCAAAGATCCACGATTGACAGCCAGGACCAACGGCTTAACGTGCTTTCCGAGGCACGGGGGAGTCTCGGTATGTAAAGATGGTCCCCCATCCATGGACCAACCCCGGCAAGCGTAGCTTAACCTGATGGATCGACCCGTGCGGCTGTTATTATTTTAGACACGAGCTCCATCATCGTTTCATAATGCGTATGCAGTTTATTGTGTAAAATTATGTGAATTTGAAGTAAAGAACAAAATTGGTTGAATTCTTTGATCATTTGCAGTGGGTTAGACAGTGGTCATAGCATAGTTGAGCAGAAGGTATGCAGATGATTACCGTCCCAAGGATTAAGGATTGAGTGATGTTGTAGAGTAACGGTAGATTTAGTGGTGTTGTAAAGTAATTGTAGATTTAGTGATGTTGTAAAGTAATGGTAGATTTAGTGTTGTTATGTAACGGTAGATTTAGTGATGTTGTTATGTAACGGTAGATTTAGTGATGTTCTAAAGTAACGGTAGATGACTAAAGAACTAACTAACTATTTTGGTCCGTCAGTTACATGACCAAAAACTTGGACATGAGTTTTTTCTTTTGTCACGTAAACAATAATTTAGCGTGACGTCACCTACGTAAAAAATGTACGATTTTTTACCTACAAGTGACGTAACAACCCCCCACTCCTGAACTTTGATGCGTTTTATCTTGTAAGTATTTAATTTGCTGTAGCAAAAAATACGCGTCTATTGTTTTTTGATAATAATCTAACATACGGACTAAATGGAATTATTATTTTTGTACCCAAGAATCGTCCCTATTCTGTGCGACCACAAAAATGGAAAACAACCCCGAGAGTTTCAGAAAAACAGCTTCTTTTTAACCGACTTCCAAAAGGAGGAGGTTCTCAATTCATCTGTATGTTTTTTTTTTTGTGTGTATGTTACGTGATTTCTCCGTCAGTTGTGAACCAATTTTCAAAATTCTTTTCAATTTTTATCTGAAAGAATATACTCCCGAGGTGGTCCCATATAAATTTTATCGAAATTGCTTCAGCGCTTTTTGAGAAACTGAACAAAAACGGAAAATACGTGTACTTCGATGACGTTTTGGTGTTTTCCAAATGTTTAAATTCCACGTTCCATTATATTGGGGTTTTTAGTTCTGGGGTATAACAACTAAAAAGTGAAAAACAAAAAACTTTTTTACAAAAAAAACAACCGACTTCCAAAAAAAAAATACACTAAAAATTCATAAATAACTTTAATTTCGGAAGTCGGTGTCAAATAACGAAGAAGTAAAATACAAACACCGACTTCCGAAATTAAAGCTATTTATGAATTTTTAGTGTATTTTTTTTTTGGAAGTCGGTTGTATTTTTTGTAAAAAAGTTTTTTTATTGATCCAAAATTACATTATTTAAATACCGAAAAGTTAGAGCAACTAGTCTGGAGTGTGTGTCTATACCTACCTGGCCAGCATTGCACAAGCTCCACCTCCACTACTGCTACCTATAAAGCTGTATACGTCATATAGATATGAGCAGTGGAAGTCAAAAAGTTAGTAAATGAGCTTCCTGTACAAACGAGTAGCGCGACCGCCCGCTCCAGCGATAAGTCGCGGGAAGGGAGCGGACGGGTTGGAGAGCGGAGCGGGGGCGGTGAGCGATTTGTAAATACTAGCACGAACTTATAGCACAGGGTCACCTTACTTTGTCGTGTATTGCGTCGTGATCAAATATAAAAGAAATATGGAAATGGATAGTTAAGACGATAACACTCGCAAAACTCAAAAATTGACTGGCTGGTTTTCTAAAACTTATTGTGGCAGATCTATTTACTTTAAAGCTGTAGAAAAATATATGTTAATTTTGACTAAACTTCTGACAACGTCGTTGGTTCCGAAACATGTTTAAAAATAAATCCTCGACAGAGATGATCGTCGTGACCTTTTAACTTTTTTTTCCCGTGTCACTAGCCTAAACTTGTAACAAATAATGAATCGTTGCAAAACTTTGTTATTTTAATTTTTTATTTAATAGCTCAACTCAATTTTGAGTAAATCGATAAAACGCTTCATAATTTGCAATAATTTATTGCAAATTATGAAACGTTTTATCGATTTAGCAAGCATTGTGTCGTCTCTTTCTATTCTATGCAGTCCGAGTGACCGCTCTTCACGTCACGGCCATAATATTGCTATTAAAGAAGTAAACTAGGTACACAATAAATAGTTTTGCCGGACATTACTCAACATATGGGTGGTCTGAATGAAGAAAAACTACTTAAGCCTGAAATCTGTCAAAATCTGGCAGTATAAGAGGATTTGACACGTTCATAACTCCAATCTCAATTCGGAATCCGGCTATTAATGTCAAATTGTTCCTATCTTATTGATTGGTTTTTTATTTTTGAAGGTCTTTATTAATTCGAATGGTTAACAATACTGTTTACAAACGATTTTATATAAACCTGTTTTTACTAAATATTATTTAACATTGGAATGACTCATTGAATATTATTTAATACGAGGTATGTGCAAGTCTTAGTGTGGACTCACATGATATTGACGGGATTGGGTTACAAAATGAACGCATTATCATAATCTGCTTTAATAATATAAAGTAAGTAGCGGGTAGTTGCGTGCAAACATTACGCATATACCGGCCAAACGGATGGTGTCGGCTAGTAAGCGAGATGTCATCATGATACGTCACGGATCTATCCTTAAATTCTTGTTGGTGGCTTCTCTACTTTATTTTTTTGTAAAAAAATCGCTGTCGTTAATTTATTCAGAACAAGTTGTCAAGACTATAGTTTATTTCAATTATCTAGATGTTGACAGTTAACTCAGCTCTCAAAAATGTCCTCTTTACGTCCTTTACGTACTAAGTAGAACAGTCCCGTCTCAGATTGTCACAAACAGATGAGCACTTTAGTTGCTCAAGTGGTACGCGACGGAATTATAATGGATTAGGTACAACACAAATAGAACTCGTATTTGTGTTATGAAGCTTTGTTAGGTAATCTCGTTCTAGCGTGTTAGTTTAGAACGTACGTTTAGCGAACGTACATTAGTTTAAGTGGTGGCCAGAAGTTATAGTTATATCACTTTCACGGACGATTGCTGAGCTCTTGGGCCTATTTACCAAGTTTTTGCTATTGCTCACCAAATAGTGCTTAGACTGACTTTTTTAACATACAAAAAAAACTTTCTTACAAAAAAAATAGAACCGACTTCCAAAAAAAGTACAAAATAACTTTAATTTCGGAAGTCAGTGTTTCTGGTTTTGTGTCCTCGTATTTTGACTCCGACTTCCCAAATTAAAGTTATTTTGTATTTTTTTTGGAAGTCGGTTCTATTTTTTTTGTAAAAAAGTTTTCATTTTTCAGTTTTTCGTTGTGGTTTTCCATTAAATTGTGTTAAAACTACATAGACATACGATCGCAGCAATCCCAGTTAATTTGCTGTCATTTTTTGAAGAGTTCCGTTGTCCGTCTCTGAAACTTATCATCAGATCTATATGAAATTAAATGAGACCATTTCGGAATAAAGCCCATAGAAACAAAAAAAAAAAAATTTGCAAATCCGTCTATATGTGACAGAGCTATGCCCGAACATACAAATTTCTTTGCTCTACTCATTATAAGTGTTACCATACCAAGATTCCTTATGCAGATCTGATGAAACAGTACAAAATATTGAGCTTGGAGCACAGGCATACACTGCTGATGGTTATGATACTGTATAGCATATGTAACAATAGGTTTAATTGTATGGTATTTTCAAATAGATTATGTTATGTAGTACCTAGGACTGTGAATCGGCGGGGGGTGCGTGCGACCCGCTTGTTCTAAACAGAGAAGTGTAGAACAAATACTGGGGAGCGGGCTCCTCGCCGCCGATTACTAGAAACGTACCAACCCACATTTTATAAATTTGGATATTTACGCGCATAATCAAAAAAAAATTAAAAAAATGGCTATTGAATTACTTGCTGGTTATCCTTAGCGATGACTGCTTCTTGTTATAGTTATGTTGTGATCTGATTGGTGACTACATACTAAATCTGGAAAAGGAACCCTGTCCTGAGTTGGTTAGTGTTCAGACCTTTCAGGTTTATTTTTATTTTATTTCTCTCCCTTCCTGTGTGCGTCTGTTTCCTTATTTCTTTTAAAATCGATATGATTTCGTGGACAATAGTGTTATTCGTTTGTTTACTATTATTATTAATATTGTAACGTATAACTGTTTTTTGTCCCAAATAAAAAAAAAAATATTTATAAATGTCCGAATTGATAACCTCCTCCTTTCTGAAGTCGGTTAGTAAATAAAACATTGTCATAATTATGAATAACTTAGCCCACGCTAAAAAAAACCAGACGAAATTGTTAGACCAGATGCTAAATGATTACAATCAACTAGATGCCAAAACAATAATGCGTTGCAGACTTTGACAAAATTTAAACTGTTCTGTTTTTGATGACAGATTGACTGATAAATCTGTCGGAAAAATACTTCCTTGAAAATGATTTATCTGTCAATCGTTGATGACAACGTAACAGTCAACGATTCAAAACGTTAGCGTTTTATCGCTCCGCTCTACACACTGGCCTCTCCCTAACAATTTTATCGGCGTGCACTCTCAGTGGGCAAGTTTACAGGCCAGTAGCCCGGGTGAACCAATTCTGTGATTTCCTTCCATTTTAAATATTTTATGTTTTTCAAGTTTTTGCCGCAGTGTATTTTCGATAACATGGATATTGCGGGGGAAATTACACATAAAGCGTGCAAACCATATACTGTGAGACGCTAATTATATTTTAGTTTAAATAAACTAAAAAACACGCTATTTGTATTCTCCTCAGCAAACCCTTTCCTTTCACCCATATCAAGGGAATGCTTAAAGATTACTTGGTCCGCCATCTTTGGGCGTCCACCATAGTGGATTTAAAATAGTGTCACTAAACTCTCTTAATCCAACTTAACCTATGTGAAAATGTCTGCTCAATCGAAAACCGGACTTTAAAGAATTTTTACATAGTTGTAAGTTAGTGTTAAGTAAGTTAGAAGTAAGCAAATAAAAGCGTGTATAAATTGCCAGCATCCCTCAGTTGTCATAATATGTAGTCTCAATATGTTGTGATTTCCAGTTACCTACACACCTTTCAGTGTCTGGCGTGATGATTATTGAGTTTCTTCCGACTATCCATCATCACTATCACTGCATCACTGCGCAGTATAAATCAAAGTCACTTTTCGCGTCTGTCTGTTTTTCCCGCTCACTCCTTTTAAACTACGCAACGGATTTTAATGGAGTTTCCACTAATAGAGAAAGCGATATAGGAGGAAGGTTTGTGTGTATAGTTTGTAACCGTGCGGAGCAAGAGCAGGGTGCTAGATAGAATATGAAACCTTCTAATGGATCAGTATTTTGCTTGAAAAAAAGGAGGTTCTATATTCGACGCCTATGTATGTATATGTATGTATGTTTGCTGTCCGCGATTTTCTCGAAAAGTAAAGATCCGATTTGGGTAGGGTTTAGTTATTCAAATGCATATTTTTCAAGGAAAGTATATACATTAGGATCTGATGAAGATCTTCGGAGATAGTCAGTTCAACTCTTCAATAACTAACAGCAAATGACACACGATTACTGCGGTCGTTTGTCTATGTATTGTTATTACAATTTACTGGAGAACGGCCACTAAAAAGTGAAAAACAAAAAAAAAAAAAAGTTTTTATTTTGTAAAAAAGTTTTTTGTATTTTTCACTTTATAATTGTTATACCCCAGAACTAAAAACCCCAATAACATGGAACGTGGAATTTAAACATTTGGAGAACACCAAAACGTCATCGAGGTACACGTATTTTTCGTTTTTGTTCAGTTTCTCAAAAAGCGCTTCGGGAGTATATTATTTCGGATAAAAAAAAGAATTTTGAAAATCGGTCTACAACTGACGGAGAAATCGGCGGACATACATAAAAAAAAACATACATACAATCGAACATAGAACCTCCTCCTTTTTCGAAAGTCGGTTAAAAAATACAACCGGCATCCAAAAAAAAGTTGGTTCTAATTTTTTTTAAGAACTGTACTTCTGCTTCTTTTCGATGGTAAACACTTTAAATAGTTTAGGCATAACAGATAGGTACATTAATTCAGCTTCAGAGGAGTTATTTCAATTCTCAGAAGTGTGTATTGTTGCTGTTTTTTGCTAGATTAAAAACCTCTTCTTAAAAACCGCCTCGTAAATTCTTTGCAAACCCATAAACAAAAGAAACCCACTCTATTACTTCGATAACTCAAGTATAAAAACATAATCCCGCCCTCATCATGCAAGTATTTGCGCTATAAATATTACCCGACTTGCGAGGAAGATGTCGGGTAATGTGTTTGTTCTTTTTTCAAGGACGGGCTCTGTTGTAACGTAAACAGTATCAGGTGAAGGTCAACTGATGTATTGTGAAGAAAGTACGTGTATTTTCGGAGTAGATTGTTTTTTTTCTTGACTAACATATTGCCATACAAGACTGATACATTAAAGTTTAATTTATCAGTATTTTTAATTGAAACGGGTAACTCTTTAGCTACCATTTCAGGCACCATCACTTGTGGAAGTTTGATCTTCAAAATTTTGGTTCCAACAGTATTATGAAACTAATCAAAACTATCACAATCATAGTTCTATATTTCAAATGATTGTTTTCGTTAACAAATTGTCATTGCAGTATATAAGAAGTGGAATTCCCTGCCAGAGTCTGTGTTTCCCGTGGTTACTTCTAGGCAAGCGTGCTCCATCATCAACCACATCATCGCTTACCATCAGGGGAGATAATGGTCAACACGAGCTTATAATGATAAAAATATATACATGTCTAGCTTACATAATCTTCCTAAAAGACTGGAATGTCTTCGTGATGACCACAAAGACACATAATATCTATCAATGTACCCACGTAATTAACAAAAAACTCGAGCAGTATACGGACCCTGATAGATACAAATATACGAAACGTTCAAACTTAGCCCATCAGACCCTCGGAACAATCAGTGTCACTGTGGGAGCGCATGTGTCCCTGGTAGCGTGATGTATGAGGGGAGATTTGAAACAAGATTGGGATTGAAATTTCATTATAAAGGAAAAGTTTTAAGTGAGCTTAATTTAAAACGTTGGTAAAAGTTTTTATGAATATTGGGTTATTTGGTTCAAAGTGACATTAGGTCTGGGTCGTGGATAAAGGAGAGTAAACCGCAGCCCTGGCCCAGGCAACTGGGGTGGGTTTTAGTCAGTAAGAGTCTGACACGCCCTTCCCCTCTACCCAGAGCGGGAGAAGTCATTGGATAATTTCCCAGCTCCCAAAGAAAAGGTATAGATTTTAGACAATGTAAAATACTAAATTGAAATCCAATTAACTAACCTCAAGCGATTGACGAAGGCGAGGTCGTTTTCGAGCCGAGAAACTGCATTGACAACAAAATTGCCTACGTGTATCAAACGACGTTTTTCAACGCTCTTACTCGAAAAGAAATAACTAAAACTTCAGAAACATAATATTTAGTAATGGCTCTCGGATTGTTTTTTATGCGCCTTGGCGGGGGCTGTCGCACGACTAGTGGGCCCCTCACGCAACCAGACTGATACAATCAAATATTACAAATTGTGGCGGGGGCTTTCCGCCACATTTTTTCGCAATCATGCGGAATACACTATATTGCAAGCCTAAAAGCGTGCAGGAGCGGTTTTTTGAGCAGGTGTGTTGAAAAAGTATATGATATTTACAATCGCAGTGGCTGTGTTATCCATCCGAAATAGATCCACCGTCCACCCATATGCGGTGGTGTGATCTAGATTAGATTGCATGGTTTGAAAAACATGTTTATACATGTATTAAACATGGCCTAGTGTTTAGTGCGCCTAGCCCACACGTATGTCGTAATTGCCTTATACATATTAAGGTAGATAGGCGCACAAAAGAGGCTTTTTGAATAAAATAGTGAAGATTAAACTGTAAGGACAAGTTCTGAATGTACGCGGATACAGTCGCGTGCAATTACTTGTAGCCTTCTTTATTTGAGGATCGATTGTTTAGACATATTATGATTATAGAATTGAATATTTAATGATGTGTTCAACCATTTCTTGAAATGGTCGTATGTCATGATATAGATCAGTGTTCTTTGGCCACATCATGATATGAGCTAGCCAAATCAATGAACACTCTGACGTTTAACGATACGATCCTAATGTTTGACCATATCATGAAATAATTGTGCTTAGCTATGACTATTTCATGATATGGTCAAACATTAGGTAAACGTAAAATAGTTGTTTTCCAGCGGCAGAGGTGCTGTTGTCACTTTGTTTTCCAGCGGCAGAGGTGCTGTTGTCACTTTTTTTTTATCGGAAAATTAATTTTGATTTGCGTTCAGCGGACAATGTGCTGACTTTGGTGGTAAGTAAGGTAAGCTGACGGAGATCCACCGCACAGGGAACCTATTTCTGTCTGCAGGGTTTAAAGGAATCTAATATGAAGCAGATGACACTTTGCTCGCTCACTATAGCCCACAACAACTCTTTCGAACCTGACCGGTCCGTTTTGTGGTGCCCTAAGTTTTTTTTCGTCATATGTTCACCTTATTCTATGAATAGCCTAAGCATCAGCCAGCCTGTTCACTAAATCTTATATCAGTCGCATAGTCTGAATATATCATTCAGGCCGCAAGTTGAACAGCGCCGTTTAGTTAAAAGATCGAGTTGTTAACTGAATGGTGAATTAAGCTAATTGGCTGCGACAGACACCCTACATATTTTATGATTTGGCCAAACGTGAATTGACATATCATCAAACGTTGACGTTTAGCTGGCTTTGTCATGAAATGCAACATATATATACAATGTTTCATAAAATGATCGGTCACATCATGAAGTGATCAAATGTAATCCACGACAGAAATACTATTTGTGTATTTTAATATTCAAATATATTTGTACTGTTACTTACAAATGTATTAGAACTTTTTGCTGTTCTACATATTTCAAATAAAAGTATTTAAAATATAAGACTACTGGAATCTTATGCAGTCAGGATTTTTTTTTTAATTAAAATATGATCTATACAGAGAGCCCAATTTTTTTTTTTTTTTTTAAGTGACAACTTTTTAGGCGCATTGGGCATTTTTGTTCAAGTTTTCACTTCTGGCGGCACTCCCAAAGTCCCACTGTTTTTTTTTTTAACTTTTCAAATTGCTATTCTATAGATAACGATAATGGAAACGCCAAAAATGTATGCGACTGACGGGAGCTTCCGCAAGATTAGTTAGGTCCTGTTGATAGTCTTTGTAGAAACACTGACGCTTCGAAAGCTATGACAAGTGGCACCCCACTTGTCAAAGCCAGTGTTTCTTTCCATTTCAGTACGATAACTTTGATTGTAAATGTGCAATGTATACATTTGACATGATCAAAATCAAAACTCATTTTATTCAAACTAGGTTGTGAGCCAGCACTTTTTGAATGTTAAATTTCTACATAAAGACATGACTATATCTATATCTTTACCACACCAATAAGTACCTAACATTATAAGAATGTTTGTACCACATAAAGCTTAGGTTACATTGTGTACCGACACATTGATATGTAAATATTCTCACTTATATATCGTAAATAGAGGGATCACTTCTAAGTAACCCTTTCAGGAAAATGGATAAAGTTCCGACTAGAAGCCATGATATTGTAATGATACGTCAAACATATTATGAAAGTGAAGAATAGCCGTCTTATGTTATCAAAAAGTACTGGAAATCTCTTTTGACAGAGTACAAAACTAAATCAAGAAATAATCGTAATACTAATTTTTTACATTACGAGTATAAATGCAAAAGTTTGGACGGATGGATGGATGTTTGTTACTCAATCACGACAGGACGGCTGATCGGAACTGAATTAAATTTAGTACATCGATAGATTATAGTCTGGAATTGGACATAGGCTATATTTTATAGTGGCTAGTGCTAGAGCTAGTGGTTTTTTTATATTATGTGTATCTGGGCTGTACACTGGCTCCAGGACATGTGTGTCAGATCTGCAGGCTCACAACCTGAAGGTTCACTCATTCACTGTGCAAAACATCCCGAAGTTATGAAGCATTTACCAATCAATCTGCCTATCCTTCTCCCAACCGTGTTAGGGACGGATTCTGATGGAGCGACAACTTATCTGACAACCACAACCCAGTAACTGTTTTATCATTGATAGGCTCACATTTGATCACTATCTCACCTGATGGTAAGCGATGATGTGGTCGACGATGGAGCACGCTTGTCTAGAAGTAACCTATTCACTCTTGACTTAAAGACTCCCAGGTTTTAGCCATCACACACACAGACTCTGGCATGGAATTCCACTCTTTAGCTGTACGCACAATGAATGTGTTCTCAAAACGTTTTGTGCGTGTGGATGGAATGTCCATCATGTACCGGTGGTGCATTGCCGTACGTCTCATCGTCTCTTTCCATGCAATTCCGTCGCACACTTTGCAAAATGTAACCGATAGAAAACCGACAGGCTAGCAACTCGCCGTCGATGCTCAAGACTTTGGAGGTTTGACATGATGAACTAACCACTGCCCAGTAACTTGATTAGAGATAAAACCCCTTGGCAAGGTAGGCAGTCGGTAGTAATATGATAGAAAGGGTTCATACATGTGAAACTTTCTACACCTACTGAACGACAACAGAGCGCCAGCCGAGTGTGCGCTCATTTGATTAGCGCAAAATCGAGCTCCGTCCTTGTATGTGAATTAGTTACTCCATAATAAAGAGGAAGCAACTCTACGGGTAAATAAAGAAGGAATTATTTTCAATCATACCTACATTAATATAATTAGCCTAATTATTATTAACTAGTGACCCACCCCAGCTTTGTACGGGTATAAATAGTACACTGGAACATTCCTCATGAATCAATCTGTCTATTGGTGAAAACCCCATAAAAATTCGTTCTGTAGTTTTTGAAGAGAAGGGGAACTTTGTTTTATAATAAGTAGTGAAGATTCCAAGACAATTACTCAAATATTAATGAAATATTATAATTTAATTATATATTTTAACTTTGTTAAAACCATTCATTTAAAACAATCTCAATATTAGAAATACATTTATCTATTAATATCCTAATTTTACCACCACACACAGACCCCGTCCTCATTGAGTGTACCAGAGCAAGTGACACAGAGTGCTCGCTCATTTGATTAACTGGCAATCGCGCGGCGTCTTTGTTCAGTATTAGTTCCCCTGTGGCAGCACTGGCAGCTCGCCTCGGATCTATGCGATACTGGTACGTCGCCTGGCGGACTATTGATTTATTACATGAGATTATGTGACACGAAGTTTGTTTGCTGACAGTTCATTATGTATGGAAATTGGGGATAAATCTTCTGTATCATTATGTAGATTATATTGGATGTCTGTTTTGGTTTACATTATAAGTTTCTCAGTCTTGCGAAGGAGTATCTATTGTGTTTCCCTGTTACCTACTGGGTTGTGGAAGACAGAAACTCAGTCGCTTTTATGAACAATACTACTCCTCCGACCATATCATAGTTGGCAAAAGACTAGGTAGAATAAATAAGTTGCTGTTGACAACAATAGTAAACCTATAACTAGTTATTTGGCTAAATCTACTTTTGATAATCATACCAAAAGTAGATTTAGCCATTCAGACAGAAAATTCACATTCAAATCACATTGTAACAAGTAGACTTTTAAAATAAGTTAAAATTATTTTTGACCTCACCAAGTATTTTGGCTTTAGCTTGCATTTAGTGATAGTGAAAAACCTTCCCTTAGAAGTCACTTAAATCGTAAAAAACACAAAAAAAACCAACTTGCGACTTCACACAGACCCTTGCGGTAAGATTCCTGAAAGAAATATCCAGCAGATAAACCGAGACAAAATACGGTCTCCGGAGGTTATATATCGCTTGAAGTTGGCGCGTCTGTCCGATGGACGCAATAAATAAAGGTAAGAGTCGTCGTAGCGAGGAAACAGGGAAGAGTTACACGTGAACTCGAAAATTGTTTTGTTTTATCGTTTTACAAGTAGTTTGGGGTACCTATATTGAAAACTGTTTAATGTTTTGTGGGGAGTGGACTTAAAAGTCATAAACATACATGAGATAGCTTCCCAACTGTTTAGGGTTTCCTAATGATAGACGCATCTATTAACATGGCCACATCATCTTCGTCATTTCAGCCGAAAGACCTCCACTGCTGGACATAGGCCTCTCTCAAGTGTCAACACAAAAAGTGGATCTGTGCGTCTCGCATCTATCGGGTTCCCTCCACCCTCACCAGGTCATCGGTCCACCTTGTAAGAGGAGGACACGGTGGAGCATACGGTGGAGGTCTGCCCCGCTTGGGCGGAGCCCCGCCGTGTCCTCGTGGATGCGATAGGCGGCAGCGACCTCTCGCGCCCTGCCCTGGTTCAGGCCATGGTACGGAGCGAGAGGGAATGGGAAGCCGTGTCCTCCTTCTGCGAAGCAGTAATGCTCGCGAAGGCGGAGGCGGGACGCGTGAGGGAGACTCAACAACGGAGTCGTCCTCACGCACTCAGCAGCAGCCGCCTCAGGAGACGCCTGGGACTTCCGGCGCCGCGAAACGATCTCCGGCCACCGTAGACCCGGGCCTGCGGGTGGCGAGTAATGGGTAGCTCGCCGTCCGATCAGCACCAGGCCCGAGAGTCGACGGCGCGTAGTGTTCCACGCGCGCCTCAAAGAGTTGTCAGCAAAGAGATGGGGCCCGTCATGGCCGATGCCTGCCCGGGGGTTTAGGATAAATTCGAAACAGAGTTGCCTCGCCCCCGGGCACTAAGGGCAGGAAGGAACAGGGGTGGGTTTTAGTCAGTAAGAGTCTGACACGCCCTCCCGCTCCACCCAGAGCGGGAGAAGTCATTGGATGATTTCCAGCCCCACAAAAAAAAAAACCTTTTAAGAGGCCTTCCACCTACTGAATCCAGATGATCGAAAGAGTTAACAAGCGATGATGTGGTCGACAATGGAGCAAGCTAGCCTAGAAGTGACCCTTTTCACTCACTTGTTACTCACTCAGTTATGTGTAAGTCCCATGTAACGGGAAGACCCCAGACACAAATCCAGTTCACGGACTACTTCTATGAAATTTCAGTTTGAAAAACTCAACAACACTTTAACCAAACCGGGAATTGAATCAAGGAGCTGATAAGTTCTGAGCCTGCTCAGAACTTATTATTCCTGGCATTTTTTCTTGTAGCTTAAAAAAAGAACATTCTTAAGCTCGCAGTCAAAAATTAAGACATTTCTAATTACAAATCATTCAAATACCTAATCAAACCAAACCCAAACACCAACAACTACATAGGTATATTTTCTTGAGTCCTTGTATATTTATGTGAAGCTAACACGAATCTTTCTATCAGATTAACGTTTAAGCTGCGCAGTTACTATGATTTATAGATTACAATTATGTGAACATCATTCTTGGCCGAGGCCGGGTCAGTCAGCTCGTGAGTAAAGACGTCTTGCTAGAGGTTACAGGATATTGTACAGAATTTTGTGACACTGGGTATTATTTTCTGCGGTTTGCCACAATTCTCGTTTCAAATAAGTGTTGTTCTTTTTCTATGATCATAAAAAATCGATGAATTAGTTAAAAATCGTGCATAATCGATTTTATTATGTTTGACCAAACACCAATTCCATGTTCCAAGAAGAACATTTTAATCAAAGCCCAACGTAATTTTGTAACCAATAAGTTACAAAATAATTCAATCTGTCGCTTTCACGTACCAAATTCTTCATAAAACATACTTTACACCCTTCTCAAAAGATTTCTCCCTTATAACACATATATAAGCATAAAATATACGTGTCAACATATGCTCCGGGGTGTCCCCACCCATCATTTAGGGATATTACTTGGGAAAGTTTGCCAAAGCGTATAAAAGACAAATTGCCAGCCCATAGCTAACGAGCTCCATTTATTTTTACCTTACAAACTTTTCGATTTGTCACCCTATAATATGCGTACGTAGGTAGGTATAATGGGACCCACTTTTCAAAATAGAATATTAGATACTATTTTGCCCCTTTTTTTTGCCCCTAAAAGATGGTTTAAAAGTTATTAAAAAAATGGCCAAGTGCTAGTCGGACTCGCATATGAAGGGCTCCGTACCATTGACTGAACAATTACGTTTCTTGTATGGTGTTTCTTTATTTTAATTTTTATTATTTTTTGTTATAGCAGCAATTGAATTATATAGGTATTACGGTGTATGAGATACTGCCTGCTGATAGACGGACAGATGTACGGACGGACAACAGAGGCTTAGTAATATGGTTCAATTGGCTACCCTCCGGGAACAGAGCACTATTAAAAGTTTTCGTAAAATATATTTTTTAACTTCTTATTTTGGCAACAAATGATTTATTAATCACGACCTGCGTGGGTCCAAAATCTGATATCAATATTGTTTTTAAAAGTAACTCGACTTTGAACGTATAAGTGAAATATCTATCTCGAATAAGGCTGGATTAATACCCTGAAATTGGTATGATATGCGTGCCGTGTTCATCTTGTCAGTAGGATATTTATTTTTATATTACCTCTTCAAAAAACGAATAAGAGATCGGTAGCCTTTATGCCAATAAAGGCTACCTATATTAGTTTTATCTACGTTATGTAGTTTGACTATACAACTTTTTTTTTTATTGGGTCAAGCCCGCCACACCATTCCCAAACCACTGTAACTTCTGTAAGCCAGAATCAACAGTGGCGACCACCAGAAAAACGCTGAGGCAGTGAAACTCGACGAGTCCCAAAGAAACGATTAAACTGTCTTGGGTCCCGCAACGAAATTAATCAGAAAAGACAGCGGAGCAGTAAGAAAAACATAATTTCTACTTCCCTCCTAATAAAGCGGGAGACAGAACAAAACTATGCCCAGTTTTGACTATACAACTAACTATTTATTCAAAAACTTAATTAATTCATTGAAAGGGTTTGGTATAATTATAAAGAAGGGCTTCCATATAATTTGGTTATACCCTTAAAACTCAATCAATTTACATAAAATCGCACAGGACAGGTACACAAGTTGTCACCCCACAAGCCTTGGTGTGCATGTGTGCTGCAGGCTCAGCCGTGTTCCGGGCTGTACACCATTTGGCGAACACTGGGCAGTCGATGGGCGGCATTCGATTATCCAATAATTGCTTGTCTGAGTGGTGCTCCTGTGTGATGCGGTTTGTAGGGTACAAGGGAGGAGAGAAGGCGATAGATTGTGGTCAAAGGGACGCTTAACAAGACTTCGTCGAAGTGAGACGAAAACCTTGTCCGAGTGATGCACAGCACCTTGGTGCCTTTTGGGCTGACGTTTTCATGATATTGATGGAATATTTTCGAAATTAGGTTTTCTTTGTTTTATTGGGGAACCCTTCAAAAAATGTCTGGACTTTTGGGGTAAAGACTCAGACAGGATCCACCGCCTGGCGGCCCAGGTACGTTGCTCCTCGAGCGTGTGCTGTGTAAAACCCAGGCCGCCTGCACAGGTGGCAATTTCCCGTGGCCTCTCGCCCATTTTTGGAACCTTTTGAATAAGCCACATTTTAACCGGCCATATCCCGGATATTGAGGAGAAGGGCCATGATTTAGTGCAAAACCAGTCGCAAATGCACGGGTATTTTTTTTTTAAATTAGCCTAAGCTGCTCGCTCACAAAAGTTATATAATCACAATTTGTCTAATAAAAATTTGCTAAGTATACCGTCTGTAGCGATCTCGAGAATCTTCTTTACAAGTCAAACCCGCCGTCTCCTCTGATTTGTACCGACGTGTACATCGGCGTTGGTTCTCGTCGTCACTATCGGCTAGGGGCCCAATTTATTTGCTGCGGTTGTCGACGCTCATCGAGTTATTCCGACTCGCCGTCTAATTACTGACCCTCCGTGCGACTAGTGTGTGTAGGAATGGTTTAGAGGAGACTGATTTTAGTACTATATAAACGGTTTAATTAAAACGTACCCGACACGTGTAAACAAAACAAAAAAAAAATACAAAAAAAACAACCGACTTCCTTTTTTGGAAGTCGGTTGTTTTTTTTTTTGTAAAAAAGTTTTTTATTTTTCACTTTTTAGTTGTTATACCCCAGAACTAAAAACCCCAATAAAATGGAACGTGGAATTTAAACATACTCGTAATTAGAGAAAAACCAAAACGTCATCGAGGTACACGTATTTTTCGTTTTTGTTCAGTTTTTCAAAAAGCGCTGAAGAAATTTCGATTAAATTTATATGGGACCATCTCGGTATATCCTTTCGGATTAAAAGAATTTTGATAATCAGTCACAACTGACGGAGAAATCGGGGGACATACATAAAAAAAAATATATATTTATATGCAGTCGAACATAGAACCTCCTCCTTTTTCGAAGTAGGTTAAAAAGTACTAGACACACATCAGACTTGACACCATAACGTTGCCGATCAGTCTCTGATTAAATGTGAACTAGCGACCTACCCCAGCTTTACACGGGTGCAAATTATATACAAAAACCTTCCTCGATTATCACTCTTTACATGAGTTAAAACCGCATCAAAATCCGTTGCGTGATTTAGAAAGAGTTAGCGGAAAAACAGACACGAAAAGCGACTATGTTTTATAGTATGTACAGATCACTGAAATTTGGCGGTCGTGACTGTCCCAAATGTATTTCCCCTGCACACACCATAATCTAAACAAGGCCTCCGACCAGGGCCGTCTTTAACCTATTGGAGGCCCTGGGCATGAAAGTCTTACAACCAGTCTTACCAAGGGGTCTCGTATTACCCAGTTACTGGGTTTTGGAGGTCAGATAGGCAGTCGCTACATTTAAAATACTGTTATACAGCTGCATCCGGCTAGACTGGAAGCCAACCCCAAGATAGTTGGGAAAAGGCTAGGCAGATTGATTGGAGGCCCTGGGCACATTAGGATAATGGAGCCCCTATGACTTTGATAGAGAACTATTTTGTTAAAGCAGGAATAAGAATTCCCTATCTACTTTTAAAAATGCATCATTCACTGATAAAACAATGATTGGGTGGCCTTTAAAACAGTGTAGGTACTAATTATAAGTACTAACACAACCCAGGGCCCAGGGATTGGATCGGAACGATTTTTTTTGACGTGACTGTTCGGTGACGAGACTCTTATTATGTGTTTCGGTATGTTCCTTATGATACAAATGCTGCATAGTAGTAGGCGGGGTAGTGAGTGTATGGGTAATGGCTCATTTCACCAAAGTATATTTTATTCGTGGAATTCAATTGACGTCTGAGTTTTTTCTGACAAAACAATCAAATAGTCATTATTCGTATAAACAGTTAAGTACAATGAAATCTGCCGGTAAGAGTTAAAGCTTTTTTCTTTTTTTTAGGTTGCATATCCGAAGGGTCCAAACGCTATTGCTGTCACTCACGTGTCCGTCTGTCAGTTTGTCCGTCGTCTGTGCCAAAATTTAGTTCCAAGGATTATTTAACTTCCCATTGACTTATGAACTTGAAATTTGGTGATAATGTTTATTATTACGTATATTTTACTAACAAATACCAATATATTGATAAATCAAATTTTTTCTTTGTTAACTCCCTCATTTGGTACGGAATCCTAAACGTGCGACGTCCGACGCCGGTTTTTTTAACTTTGTAGTTTTTAACTTGGTACCAGCTATTCGCATAAAGATCATTGCCACTATGATATACTTAAGGAAATGGAAATTGTTCTACTCACTTGAAGTTTTGTACGATCTAAGGTAATTTATGTTAACATAACAGTTTACATAATACACAAGTACTTGGACATTACAGAACGTTTGGCGAGCGCGGAATGTGCGGACGCATAGCTGCGGAGT
This sequence comes from Polia nebulosa, assembly GCA_951329385.1. Taxonomy (NCBI): domain Eukaryota; kingdom Metazoa; phylum Arthropoda; class Insecta; order Lepidoptera; family Noctuidae; genus Polia; species Polia nebulosa. Next base: position 28,824,696 of record OX589610.1, on the reverse strand, counting down.
CGTTTGACTCAGCGCAATGCTCGTTTGTTGTAGGACGTGCGTGTGTGTGTGTGAGCCAGCGAGTTCGCGGTTACATTTTCATTGTTACTACGTTCCTGAAATGTTAGCGGTAACCGTATTTCACTCGCACCAACTAGGAGATTTAATGAGTATGCATTTTCTTGAATTCCCTATTCATTAATGAAGATAACAGATAAAATGTACATACATTGTTAGTACGTGGCTATTGCCATAAATTATTACGCTTAGTTTACAGAGTGCAGAAGAAAACTTATTCAAGTAGGTATGCTACTTAATAAAAAAACTTAAAATAAATTAAACCATTTTGTCTAGAAGTTTTGAATGCACATATATAACGAAAATAAGTATTAAGAAGGATTTTTAGAAATTCTTCCTCGCCTTTAGAAATAATTCCCCTCTTTTTTAAATTACAGTTTGACTCTTGTGATCTTGTCCGACCAGTATGTAGCCACCTGGATACAGACGTTAAATGTCCAATTTTTCATGAATGTTCGTAATTTGCGTGGACTTAGTTCTTCCCCCATTATAAATTATAGCCTATGTGATATTCCAGACTATATATAAGTTAAAGGGGCTGTTGCCTACATTTATGTTCGCAAATCTCGTCAAAATGTACGGAATAGCTGATTTTTTTTCGCGATTTCAAAGTTGGTCCCATAGTAAAAGTTATTCAGTTCGATGGTCCAAAGCACTCCTTAAAGTTTCGAGGGTTAATTTTTTACCACCTTATATATATACATATATAAGTTAAAGGGGAAAATCTATAAGTCCGTGATTAGACCTGTCGTACTTTATGGGTCAGAATGTTGGGCTGTGAAAAATACGGATGAAAAAGATTGCATGTGGCTGAGATGAGAATGTTGAGATGGATGTGTGGAGTAACGAGAATGGATAAAGTGAGAAATGAGTACATTAGAGGTAGTTTAAAAGTGGCGCCAGTCACAGAAAAGTTGAAAGGGAACCGCTTATCTTGGTGTGATCATGTGAAGAGGAGGGATGAAACACAAGTAACTAAAAGAGTAATGAATATAAATGTAGATGGATGGAGAGGGAAAGGGAGGTCAAAGAAAAGATGGATGGATTGTGTGAGGAGTGATATGAAAGCAAAGGGAGTTAGTGATAGCGTGACGGCTGACAGGACAGAATGGAAGAAAAAAACGTGTTGCGCCGACCCCAAGTAACATGAGATAAGGGCAGGAAGATGATGTGCTATTCCAGACTCTCTCTGTGCCAAATTGAGTAAATATCGATCTCTTCTTCCTTCTAAAATAAAATAGATCAACGTGAAGCTCATCGCGTCTATGTACCCCTTGTAGCCACAGTCGCCAACTCGTTGCTCATGAATTATGGACAGGCAACACGGCGCCTGTAATTATTTGCAATTAACTTAACGGTCGGACGGTTCATCGGCCTCTGTTTCATTATGTTTGTTTTCTTTCTAGGGACATTGTTTTCTGATGCTATTGAGTCATCATTTGGTATGTAATTTGCATGTTTGGTACGGTTCGTCTACTTTACACAGGTTAGACAGTAGTCTCCGACCAAAACACGATTTTTAGCCGATATTCTGTTACGGTATTCCTTTCGGTTTCCCTCCTGTCAAAGCCGAAACCGAAACTCACGTGCTTACTAAAAAACGGCTCAAACATAAAATAAAATGTTTTCGATACCTAGCTATCAGGCCATTAAACAAGTCACTTTTCAAGCAGTCTCATGCAGTAAGTGGCAGTTATTCTAGTTCAATTATTGATTTCATGCCACTAACTGCATCAGACTGCTTGAAAAGTGACTTGTTTGGACCTTTTAATTGTTTTTACATTCGGTTTTTTTATTTATTTTTTTCTACATTTTAGTGATTTATATTTTTGGAATCGCCTCCTCGAACCCTTTATTTAGAAAATCTTTATTTTTTGTTTTGTTTTCGGGGGGAAACCTTCAAAAGGTACCTGGACCTGGGGGAAAAGACCAGGGAGGGTGGGATTCTTACCTCACTAAAACCACTCTGGTGATCACCATCAGCACATGGAAGGGACTACGTTACCTCTTAATAGATCACTCCGGAACCCCCTCTGTGCAACGCCTGATTAGGGCACATCCCTGGGGAGACTAAAGGGATCTCCCTCGAGCTTTGCTGTGCACGGCAGCACGTGATTACTGTGCCACCGTCTTTCCTGAAATCATTCGGTGGGTGGACAGAGTCCTCACTCTGAACACCCGTGTCCCTGGAGTCCCGCCTTAAATAGTGCAGGCGGGGTTTCAGCGTTTTAGGTGACGAGACGGTTACCTCTCCGACGCCTCCTTCTCCGAGCGGGACCGGCCCTCTCACGATCCCGCTGTGCGGGTTCCTTCTGGACTATCATGGTCTCACAGAAGGAGGCTACTTCCCTCCAGTTTCCAGTCTCTGCCAGCATAGCCCTGACTACTGTTGGCAGACACAGATTCCGCCCGATCCTGGCGACCTCAGTTCCTGGTTGACTTGAGTCCTGCAGCATCGAACGCCTGACAGTCTGTTTGACCAAACATGCGTCCCGTAAAAGTCCATTGATCGCGCGACTCCCGTGTAGAGGCGGCAAACATCTTCCCTTGGTCCCCCGAGATTGGGCAGCAGTCTGTGCAAAGCACCCACTGCCCTACCGACGCGGGGGACCAGGCGCTCGAAATGCTCTTGGACGCCCGACCGACCGTCCAGCGTTAGGCCAAGATATCTCGGAAGATGTATGGGCCCACCTGGACTTGCGCATGTCCAACAGCCACTGACGAGCTGGGTCGCTCTCTGCTCCTCGGCTGTTTATAGAACCAGAGCGTCTCAGTTTTATGAGGCGCTATGTCCAAACCCAGCTCGCATATCAACACCACGACTCTTGCCACTCCGAGCTCGGCAAGCTGGATGGTCTCGTCGAAGGTCTCCCCACCGGCCAACACCAAGGTGTCGTCTGCGTAGCAAACGATATTAACGTTAGTGGGGAGATCGACATGCAGGACCGCATCATAGGCGAGATTCCACATGGGAGGACCTGAAACTAACCCCCGTTGAACCTCACACGTAATCTCCCTTCGATTAATGCTACCATCATACCAAGCCCCGATGATGCACTGAAGGTACTAGTGCCCCCCTAATTGCATCCCAGGGTAGGGAATTATGCCTAGGGGTAGCGGATAAATTCTGAAAATGAGTTACCGCACCCCTGGGCACTCAGGCAGGGAAGGAACAGGAGTGGGTTTTAGTCAGTAAGAGTACGACACGCCCTCCCGCTCCACCCAGAGCGGGAGAAGTCATTGGATGATTTCCCACTCCCCAAAAAAATAAAAAATTGTAGGGAGTTAAAGGCGTAAACGATGTCGAAACTCACCGCCAATGCCCCCCACCCCGAGACACTACCTGCTCTGACAGCGAGCAGACGCGTAGGATCGCAGCCACTGTTGAACGCTGCCATCGAAAGCCAAACTGGCTATCAGCGAGGTCGGAACCAACACGCGACAGATGCTCGAAGAGCCTTACCGCAATTATTCTTTCGAATAACTTGGAAACGTCCTCGTCGAGCAGGCAAATGAGACGGTATGTAGAGGGATACTCTAAGTCCCTGCCTGCTTTCCTCAATAAGACCAATCCAGCCTCCTTCCAGTCAGAGGGGAACACGCTGGGGGATAGGCTGATACACACATTACTCATTCATAAAATACTAATAAATTAGTGAAACGTGAAAAGTTTTAGACAAAAATTACATACATAGAGGAACGATATCAGTTTTCAGATCTGTATTACAACCTTCCTTTAATTCTCTAAGCTTGAAGTTATTAGCCTATTCCAGAAGTAAAATCGACGAAAGCATGAAATCAAAATGAAAATGAATGAAATGAATGATTTTCTTTAGAAAAGTAAAAGTCTCTTTTTTAACCAAGAAAATAGTTCCAATCTTATCCTTATCACATAAATACAGCTTCCACGTCATTGCACGTAAACAACGGTCTCAACTTTCCTCATGACGTACAAACCCAGCAATGTATAGCAAGCGATACACACGAAAGAGGAGCCTGACAGCTATGTATTCTAATGGTGATCACGTCACTCGATGAGAAAAAGGAAAGTTTTATATTGTTAATGGTGTGACTCCATGATAAAACAGCCTGTTTTGGTATGTTCCTCAAAAGTTATTTGACGATCAATAAATGACTCAATTATAATAATTATAGGCCACACAAATATTTGGTACGTGCGGGAGTCGAACCCGCGACACGTAAACGTACACTTATGTACGTCAAAATAATTAATATCTTATTACTGAAAAACTACGTTATGTAGTTAAATGTACTTATTATTGTTTTTGTCTAGCTCAAACCTTATGCCTGAAATGAAAAATAAGCAATTCAATTGGTATATAATCAAGTTATTTTGTCAGTTTATTGTCTACTTAGATGTTTCGATAATAATTGAATTCTGATTTCATAAAGTATTCAAAATATGGCATCCTTAGTGGGCAAATCCTATTCGCACTTTTACGTATTTGAGTGTGATTTCACGTAATATTTCCAGCAAGTTAAAGGGTTCTGTCTGCTCGTTGTGTGCGGACGTTTGTTAGCAGTTTTACTGTCAAAAGGTGGGTATAATACAGAGCGCGGGAATATGATAAGGGTAGTAAGTTCTTCAAGATATGGAGAGGATTCGTTAATATGGATCGGGAGATAAAGTTCTTTGAAAATGTACGTGTAGTGGGGTTCAAGACCTTGAGAATTGAGGAATAGTTGGATCGTAAACGCAAGTTAAGTTGAAATTATATTTTTTAGTACTTCCGTAAATCTTTGGTATGTCTGGAAGTTCAAAAAAAAGGTTCATTTCCAATGAGCTAATTTTCTTAAAGTGCAAACTTTATTTTTATTTCTTTACCTTCTCTTTTATTTTACGATTGCTCACGAGTGCTAACAATTTTAAAGTTAAAACAAACAAGGTATCACTAAATACTTAAGAGGTTCTGAACAAACATTCTATCATCGATAGTAACCGTCAAAAAGTTCTTAATGTTTAGATTTGACATTTGCAGATTAAATGTCCCCTATGTGTCACTGTTTAGAACCCACGAATGTACCTACTTCACTATTACTACATATTTTAAAACAAAGTCCCCCGCCGCGTCTGTCTGTTTGTCTATTCGCGATAAACTCAAAAACCACTGAAACTGATTTTCATGCAGTTTTTACTAATAGACAGAGTGATTCATGAGGAAGGTTTAAGTATATAATTTGCACCCGTGCAAAGCTGGGGCGGGTCGCTAGTCAATACTAATTCACTCAACACCTTCTAAAACAGTTCACAGCACTAACTTGAGTCTAACTTAAGCGTACCTTATTACATACATAGCTCTTGACACATAATTTATGCACTTTACAAACTATGCACCGTTGTATACCGTTATAACTAGTTATAACACGTTACTCGGGGTGCAAATGTACCTCTTTGACGTGTGTCCCCCGTTTAGGTTAATACCTAGTTAGAGTGTTGGCTTGTTAACCCAGTTCTTTTGAAACAGTTTGTGTGAAGATTGTTAATTACTCTCTAATTAGTATGACGTTTAAGTATATAGGTCACAAATCTTTAAGTGTAGATTTCTGCCTTGATGGCCTAGGAAGTTGAAAGAAAGTCTGCTAAGTGCATTCAAAAAAAAAAAAGGGGCTCGATCCTCGGTTTAAGCACATTAGGGGATGGCTAAAGAAGTTCAGTCTTCTTCTTTCAGGTCGATGATCATTTAATCGGTACTTTGGACCCTAGTCATCATTCTCCTGCCCTTATTCCAATTTATTTGGGGTTGGCGCAACATGTCTTTTTCTTCCATACTCCTCTATTAGTCGTCATCTCTGTAGTCACCCCCTTTTTACCTATATCCTCTTTCACACAGTCTAACCATCGTTTCTTAGGCTAACACACTGCCAACAGAAGTGAAAACTGTGTGCTACGCGTCGTAGCACACGTTTTTTTTTTTTCTTTTTTTTTTTTTCTTTTTTTTTTTTTTTTTGGGGGGTGGGAAATCAACTTATAACTCTTTCCGCTCTGGGGTGGAGCGGAAAGAGTCATAAGCGTGTCAGACTCTTACTGACTAAAACCCACCCCTGTTCCTCCCTGCCCTACGCGCCCGGGGGCGAGGTAACTCTTTCGAATTTATCCTCCACCCCCAGCGGTGTCGCGCGAATTCAATAGTTTTTATACATCTCAAAAATGCCCAACACGCCTAAAGAAGTTTTCACTTCAAAAAAGTTCAGTAGGCAATAACTTATCTGGATTAAATATGCCCAGTTATTGTAATCATATGAGAGATGTAATACACAAGGCAAGCCCTTACTGTTACGTAACTTTCTACCTACTCCTGCGAAGAATGCTGGTGTGATGTCATCTTATTAAAGTTATGATGATTTACGATCCCTCTTTCTGACCTCTAGTAAGATTATAGAATATAACCTTTTACACTTTTAATAGCTTGTTTGTGACTACGAAACTAGTCTATCTCATTAATGATGTCATCAAGTGGAAAGTTTTATGAGTGATGATGACAGCTACATTAGTGATATGAATCATTTTCCTACTAATATTATAAATGCGAAAGTTTGGATGGATGTTTTTTTACTCAATCACTCCAGAACGACTTAATGGATGCGGATAAAATTTGGCACAGAGATAGATTACAGACTGGATGTGCACATAGGTTATAATTATAAAGGGGGAAGTACTAAGTCCACGTGGGTGACGCCTTGCAAACTGTCGTACAAAATACATAGTTGCTACGCCGTAGCACACTATTTGTTAGTGCGTAGCAATGTGGCTACGGGCGGCGTAGCACAGCTACGTTGTCTGACGTCCAGCGTAATTTATTCTAAGATTAAATACTTTTGTGTTCACATACAAAGAGACCCGTACGGGTGGCCCGTACCGACTTCCAGAACGCAGACATACGTGATGCGCTAGAACATTGTTTCACAGCGACGCGGAGAGAGTCGGGTACGGACCAATCCGCTGCTGCTAGCTGTGAAGCCAGCCTAACTATTGTAATTATATTGTTTTGTGTAATTAACCACGAATTCAGAACGAGGTGATCCGCCAGCGACCCAATCTTGTCGACATAGCTCGAAAAGTACCTATGCAAGCTGAGGTAGCAATGGGGCGGCCATATCAGGCGGCATTTTGGTGTACTATGTAATAGCATACTTCCTACTATATAGGTATTAATATTATAAATGCCGAAAAGCAACCACGCCAGAACGGCTGAAGGGATCTGATTGAAATTTAGCACAGAGATAAATTATAGTATGGTTTAGCACATTGGATCATTTTCATGCCAGGAGCATGTTCTCTTGGAATGATTTTTGATATCTACAAGGACTAAGACGCTGGTAGAAGCTAGTATGTTATACATTTCACGCGTGATGTTATGTTATGTAAATTAATGTGTACTTTTCATTTGTTCCAGGTAAACAACGACACGAAAATTACAATAACAATACAAAAGTAATTTAGAGGCAGCTTAGAGGTGAGCCAAAGTTTCAAGTACTTAAGTACGCACTTAAGTAGTATGATGTAAACTGAAACTATTGTAATTAATACAATGCTACAATGTTATCAAAGAAAAATAAATGCTTTGTTATTTAAATAGTGAGTTCATAACGCAAATATTAAGTTTAAAATTTTTGTTAAGTTTGAGTTAAATGGGTGTGAAAATTACTTTAAAAAATGTAAATAAGTGATAAAATATGTAAATTGACCATCACTTAAAAGGGTAGGTTTTCATATTTACTCCTTTGTGCAAAGCTCATATAGAGCGTTTCTTTATTAAAAATTTAAAAAAAAAACGGGCCAAGTGCGTATCGGATTTCACACATATTAAGGTTTCCGTACCCAATATTAGTATTTGTTAGTAAAGTATAAGTAGTAACAAACATTATCACCAAATTTCAAGTTATTAGGTCAATGAGATATTAAAAAATTCTTCGAAACAAAATTTTCTTGACGGACAGACAGACGGACACGTGAGTGACGACAACAGGGCTTCGTTTGGACCCTTCGGGTACGGATCCCTAAAAACAACCAAGTTCTGCATTAGGATATCATTCGTTATTATTGTTAATATTATTGAGGTACGTTGGCTAGTAATACGGAAAATATAATCTACGTTAGACGTAAATGTTACGATAATTTCTATCGAGATATTTTTGAAACGCTTTTGAAAGCAACCGAGATCTCAAAAATATAGTCAATATTTACATTCTTGTTTTCTGTAACGTCAAAGTAAATGTACTGGATAAAGTTATTTAACAAAACCAGCAATTTTCAGTTTTTTCAAATGATATCCTTCTGTTTTAGATGTGGAATCGCACCCAGTGGACTAATTCATTTTTTTATTAATCCAACTAGTTCGTTGTTAACTACTGAAACACAGTACTTAAATTTTTACCAACAATTTTATGTAATGGCTCAATTATTGCCTGAATTAATGAATACACCATGTTACTTTTCTGTTCAAATACAAAAGTATACAAAACATTAAAATAGAAGCTCACTGGTATCGCGGTCATAACCCTAACTCCCGGTGGACAGGGCTCCTGAAAGAGGAACCTCCTGACCTCATTCCTTATTCCCTGCAGTAATTGAACAAGTCCAAAAACCTCTTACAAAACCAATAAAATTTCTCAGATTGATCTTCTCAAGTTTTCTCTTTAAACCTTTGTTACTACTAAATACATATATAAAACCTATTCGCTCAAGCACTTCCTTCCTGAATACTTAACATACATTCCACTTTACCTCCAGCAAGTTACCGTTTCACATACTCGTAACTATGCGCCGACCGGTAACAGAGCACAGGCGATGACGTCACAAGTATGCGCTTACGAGTTAGTAGCGTGATCTAGTAGGTGAGCTGGAATTCTGATAGGAGGAGTGTTTAACAAAGGAAACTTAACTTTTGTTGAATAACATCATCTTGGAAGTACTTGAGCGAGGCTTGTCCTCAGCAGTGGGTCAGTATTGGCTAGTAATCATTCATACCTATCCTCAGCAATGGGTCAGTATTGGCTAGTAATCATTCATACCTATCCTCAGCAATGGGTCAGTATTGGCTAGTAATCATTCATAACTTTACGTAACTTTATGCCAGCGGCTTCGCCCGCGTGGCATTACTATTTCCACTATTTTATAGCCTATGTTACAAATTAAAATATACCAAAACCCAAAAACAAACCAAAAGTACCAAAACCAAACCCAAACAAAACCAAATAAAAAAAAACCAAATTCAAACCAAAAAAAAACAAAATTTTATCCAATTTAAAGATCCATCCAAACTGTCGCTTATAGAACATTAGTAGGATTACCTAGGTTTTTTTTTTTTGGGGAGTGGTAAATCATCCAATGACTTCTCTCGCTCTAGGGTGGAGTAGAAGGGCGTGTCAGACTCTTACTGACTAAAACCTACCCCTGTTCCTCCCTACCCTGAATGCCCAGGGGCGAGGTAACTCTTTCGAATTTATCCTAAATCCCCGGGCAGGAATTACCTGGGTTAGGTTTAACTTCTTCATCCATACTTATCTCACAGCCGTCATAAAATGTCAGTACTCACTCACCTCCTTTCTAGACATATCGTCATTCACATAGATAGACGATTTTTTTCTGCAACTAGTTAAAAGGTTTCTTTTGAATTAACTAGTAATCTTTCATAGAATGATAGTGTTCATAAATATGAACAAAATTTCAAATGGGAACCACAGCTGTTCAATGCCAACATTTTTCTTTTCAGATAAAATATAGGCTTCGTTTCATTATTTAAATTAAATTAATTGCTTGACACGATTGAAATAAAGGTCACTGACAGGTACTGAATAACAAAACTGTCTTACGTTTCAGTAGAATGTCCTATATTGTTATGTGTTGTTCTGTACTATTCAGTATTATTTATTTATTTAGTACACATACAATTATTTTTACAGGTAAACCCAATGTAATAAAAGTAGTCCTATAATGATATTGACCAGTCCCAAGCAGTGGCTCAGGGTACCGGCGCAAGTTACTTAGAAGACAATACACTAATTGTCACCCTTGTTATTATTTTTACTGCCACAGTTTGTAAGTAAATTGTTACTAACACTATGAGTCTTGCTAATAAAAGTAGTAAGTAAATCTTCTGCCATCATACTTTCCATCAGCAGTAATTGTAACATTCAGGTACTTTGATTTGCTTGAATCCCTCAGGGTGCCTAGACCCTAATAGTTGCTGACTAAGGGACTCTCGAAAGGTCAACAGCTGTGTCTGCGGTATTTGCCGAAAGTAACGCGGGTCTAAAAATGTCTGCCGACTGATTTCTTTGAAATATTATATATCTACCTTTTTGCCTGCTTGGTATATATATTTAACTTACTTTTTCAGTAATATACATATTTGGAGTATGTGATGCCACTCAAAATAAGTTACTATTTTAGAACAAAGACTACTATTTTGTTCCAGTGGCTTCGATCCCATGGAGGAGCTCGTGGCTAAAGTATTAACAGCCGCACGGGTCGATCCATCAGATTAAGCTACGCTTGCCGGGGTTGGTCCATGGATGCAAGCAGTTAAGCCTTTGGTCCCGGCTGTCAATCGTGGATCTTTGACAGTCGTTACGGGTCGTCAGAAGCCCGAAAGTCTGACAACCAGTCTTATCAAGGGGTATCGTATTACCCAGTAACTGGGTTGTGGAGGTCAGATAGGCAGTCGCTCCATGTAAAATATATATATAATAGACTGGAAGCCGACTCCAATATAGTTGGGAAAAGGTTAGGCAGATTGATTTTTGGTTTCGTTCCCATGGCAAAGTTAGCTTGGTAGTGGTTCTACTATCTAGATGATAAGTCGAACATATTAAATTATTGTGACTCATCATCAGTCATCTCATACTCTAGATCATCTCTGACAAAAACATTATAGATACTCATTTTCATCGAGTACATATTCTAATCGTCGGAATTCCCAAAAAATCGAACAAAAACCTTTCAATTCCTGAACCGAATTCCAAAATGAATATTCAAATCCCGTTAGCCTTTTTTAAGTCTCACATTCTTCATCGTCGGATAAAAAACGTCCCTCGATACATTCCTTTTACTTAATGAACATAGTTGGAATCGGACCGGATTCCTGCCGGATTCCAGCCGGCTCCCGCATCCGGCACGGACGATTAAAAACTCGTTTTTCAGTGCCTATATACGGATTGTTTCACGTGAAAGCTGTTGGTCCACGTTGGGGATGGGGCTATTGTTTTTTAATTGGTGTAATGTGTGGTTAGTGTGATTGTTCTAACGTAATAAGCTGTTTTACTTCAAAGAACGAATCATCAGATTGCTTTTATTTTGCCGATTCCCTTGTTCAATAACTAAACTAAAATTAGAGAATCGCTATGTTTTACTAAAAGGCAGTGCGAGAAAAGGACGGCTATAGCTATGAACTACACAACAGTTAAAGATGTCAAACTAGTTTACGCCTTGCGCTTCACCGTTTTTTTAATCGACATGTTTTTACGTGTACCCTTAATTTGTATGGAAATATTAGTTCAACTAAATTTGACAGCTCTAATTTACGTTCATCTCTTTCTTCTTTTATTAGAGAGAAAAAGATAGCAGTAGCCTAAATTAAGTTTACTTTGTGCACAACATAATCGGCACCATTTTCTACGCAAGATCTATTAAAACGACATGTTTATTTCTGAGATCAAAGTTTTTTGACTACTGTAAACTAAACCAGAAATATAGTCCATAAATAAACTTATTTATAATATTACTAGCTGACCCGACAGACGTTGTCCTGTCTTAGCTATGAATTGTTAAACAGTCGTTAAGTTTTCTGAAATTTTCTAATTTTCCGCGCAACTTTCTTAATTTTTTCTTTCATAAGAACCTTCTCCTGACAATAATAAACACAACAAAAAAAGAATTAGCGAAATCGGTCCAACCGTTCACGCGTGATGCCGTGACCAAGGAAATAGTTTTTTTTTTTTTTTTTTTTTTGTGTGACGTCTTGCAGGTCAGCCTAGGAGGCTGTCGTCTGCTTAACCGAGCTTGCCTGTGAAGGCTCTAAATTATTAAAGCCTCCAGCCAGGACTTATTAATTCTTATAAACTAAGTGACTACGCTAAGGGCACTCCCTGCGGAGTACGGGCCTCGGCTTAGGGCGTCACTGGGGGGGACAGCAAGGGAAGGCTGGATCATGTTTCCATTAATTGGGGAATCAGTTGGCTCAGCGGCGCGTGCTGGCAAGAGACTGGGAGGGCATTGACTGGGTCTTCGCGACGGACCTCGACGGCGAGGGCGGAACGACGGCGGTCTGCGTTTGCGTAGTGTGCTGGTTTCCCTACGGCTCTCCTGGAGCAGAGTGGTGGGGTCATCAGGTATGAGTAGGGTATGTCTGGGCCGGCGCACCTTGGAGATGCGGGAGGGTACGTATCGGGCGGCCGATACAATTAGGGGGTTTCGATGTTTCTCAGCAGTATCCATGAAACGCTTGGTGAGTCGTTTCAGGAACTGCTGGATAGTAGGGAGTCGGAAGTCAACATGCAGCTCTTCATTACGGACAAAGTAAGGAGCTCCCGCCGCGTTGCGGAGGAAGCGGTTTTGAAGAGTCTGCATTTTGTGTAAGAGGTAGGGCTTGGCGTGTGCGAAGACAGGGCCAGCGTACGTCATGATTGGTCGAATGACCGTGGTGAACGTACGCATTTTGCACTTGAATGACATAGTGCTATTTTTGTTTAAGATGCTATGAAGCCTACCTTGCGCAAAAGCGGCCCGCGAGCGGGCCTCTCTTATGTGCTGCGCGAAAGTTAGGTGTTGGTCGAGTACGACACCCAAGTACTTAGCCTTTTTCTCCCAAGGAATAGGTTTATCGTACATGGTGATCGGGGGGGGTGGGGGTATTTTGTGTCGGGGTCTCGAGTAGAGGACAGCCTGACTTTTATCGGGATTTACCTCGATTCGCCATCTCCGAAACCACTCGCCCAGTGTAGTTGCGGAGGACTGGAGAATGCGAGCTATTCGATTGGGTGCACGGCCAGTATAGTAGATGGCCGTGTCATCAGCAAATAATGCCAGATGTGACATTTTACTTTTTGGGATATCGCTGGTGAACAGCGTGAAAGCTATGGGGGATATTACGGAGCCTTGAGGGACTCCTGCTCTTATGGGGTGAGGGGAGGAGAGTGCTCCCTCAATACGATAGCGGAAAGTACGATTCGACAGAAAGTCTCGTAAGATGAGTACGAGACGGTCTGGCACTCCTAGTTGATACAGCTTGTAAATTAAGCCATTGTGCCAGACTTTGTCGAACGCTTTCGCTATGTCGAAGTACAAGACACCGGTCGTCATACCGCGCTGGAACCCAGCGCTCATATGTTCTACGATCCGATGTACTTGTTGGACGCACGAGTGTTCGGTACGGAAGCCGAACTGCTCGTTTGGAATGAGATTATTAGCCTCGGCATAATCCCTGAGCCGCTTATTAATAAGCCTTTCATAGATCTTGCCGAAGCCACTAAGGAGACTAATGGGTCGGTAGCTGGAAGGGTTGGATCTGGGCTTGCCAGGTTTGGGAATACCTATGACAGTGGCCTGCTTCCATGCTTGGGGGAAAATATTATTGCTTAAAGCGCCATTGAAGATGGCGGTCATAAGCAAAATTAATTGGGCGGGGAAGAGTTGGATAACTCTGTTGGTGATGCCGTCAGCGCCGGGGGCCTTCCGGGCCTGGAGCTTTTTGATGATGTCCTCCACCTCGTCTGGAGTGACGGGGGGTAGAGGGTCATCTGGGTCTTCGACGGGGGGGAGGGAAGCTCTCCTTTCAACTTCAGCGTCCACCCTTTCAAGGTGGGCCTGGTCAGCTGGTTGGAGGCTGGGTGAGCACTGGGACTCTAGGCTGTCGGCTAGGCACTCCGCCTTTTCAGAGTTATCGAAGGCGACACTCTTGTCTGGACGTATGAGAGGAGGCATGGTAGCCTCAGTCTTGGACCGCATCTTCTTCTGGAGTTTCCAGAAGGCCTGATGGGTGGGCTCAAGTTCGCTCAGCATCTTTCCCCAGCTCGCAGAACGATGCTCACTAATGCGACTCTTTACAGCTCGCTGTAATTTGCGCATGTGAGCCTTGTTTGCGTCGCAGGGGAAAGCGCTGTACGCACGGATGGCTGCGTTCTTCTCGGTTATCAGAGCCCGCACGTCGCCCGGCAGCATCCAGCGACGATCTTCTGTCACCGGTACCACCTTTGAACAATCGTTCAAGACAGATTGTACGTGCTCTGTAAGCGAGTCGATCGCTGCCGTCGTGTCAGCGACTGAGTTAATATGGTCGGGAATGGCGTCCAGGTGAACCGACGTGGTAGATTTCAGCCTATCGCTTACTTTCTTCCATTCGGTAATCACCTGGGTCATGGGAGGTTCACCGGGGTCGGGTTGACCCGAGCGGGAGCCCAGGTGCATGATCACTGGGCGGTGATCAGAGGAGAGTTCGTGTATTGCCTCTATCGAATGCAACCGGAGGTTAACATTCTTCAGAAGCGCCACATCGAGAACATCGGGCGTGTGAGTGGGGTTATGGGGGAAGTGAGTTTGACTCATCGGAGCGATGACGTCAAAGTTTATGGACGAGCTCAAATTAAAGATGAGCCTGCCCCTAGAATTTGTCAGGCTGCTGTTCCAAGCTGGATGTTTGGCATTGAGATCACCCGCCATAATGACGGAGTCACTCAGGCCGAAGAGGTTATTAAAGTCGCTGGTAATAGCGGCTGGATCATCCGGTGGCGCTGATGTTTTAACCGGTGGGAAGTAGGCGGAGATGATGGTAATCGATTGATGACCAGTCATGCCCAGCCGACAGGCAGAGAACTCGATCTCGGAGAGGGGAGCGGGGGGGTCTAGAGGGGTACAATACAGTTCTTTTCTGTAGTAAATAAGGGTGCCTCCTTTATGACAGCGTGACCTATCGTTGCGAACTATTCTATAGTTGGCAATTCTAGGGTCGCTGCGGTGAGGCTTAAGGAATGTCTCTTGCACGAGGAAAATGTCTAATTGATGGTCGCGTAGGAATTCAGCGATCTCATCTCGTTGGCCTGCGATTCCGTTAGCATTGAAATATCCAATTCTAAGGGATCGTGGTTTAAGGGAATTTACGATAGTTTTTGTATCCATTACTGGGTTTTAAAACTAGTCAAGTTGGTCAAGCATCTTAGCGATGCCGTTGAAGTTGGCCCATATTTCTCGGGCCGTCTCTGGAGTGTAGTTGCCGGCCTTTTTGGTCTGCTTTAAGATAGCAGCCAAGGCACGGGCTTCTGGGGTTCTGAAGATTTGGTAGGCCTCGAGAATGGTGAGGGCTACACTCTTTTCCTCTTCATTAGCTGAGGACTGGCTCACTGGCGTCGCAGCCGGGGCTGCAATGCGACGTGTTCCAGTTGGGGGGGCTAATGGGACTGATGGCGCGGGGGCTGACGCGGGGGAGGGCGCTGGTATGGTCGAGACCATAGGCGCTGGCGCTTGGGGTTTGGGGGCCGCAAGAGCTGGGAAGGCTTTGATGTGGTTAAGCCTATTCCAGGGGGAGGGTCTTTGCGGCGCAAGGCGGTTGGGATTTTGGGAGGAGGGCGCCTTTACAGTGGGGCTTTCCCTTTGAAGACGGGCGTTGGCCCGTTTTGCCAGCTTTGGGGCCAGCTTGGGGGCTTTAGGACAACCTCGGTAGTTAGCCGGGTGTCCAGACTGACCGCACAGCACGCAGCTAGGCGGCTCTGTGCATAGCGACAGGTCTTTAGGGCGGGGGCATTCAGCCGTCCCGTGGGCCCCCAGACACTTGACGCATCTGGCGGGGGCAAAGCAGTTGCTCTGCGCATGCCCATATAGTTGGCAACGATGGCATTGTCCAACTACTGTGGCCTTGTATGGCTTCTCGATAGAGATGCCAGTAAGGGAGCAAACTGACTTAATTTTGAATATGGGGTGAAGCCCCTGGGTTGGCTCGCAAACGACCAACACCATGTCGTAAATTTCCCCGCTACGAGCTTTGTGTAGGCGGTGGACGGCCGTGACAGGGACTTGCTGAGCCAGCAAGTCCTCTTTGATCTCCGAGGTGGAGATTTCTTTGGGGATACGTCTTATCACCACACGGGTGGGCGTATCCTCAGGGAGAGAGTAGGTGTGGAAGGCTACCTTCCTTTCCTTAAGATATCGGGTGAGGGCACGGTAGTCATTGGCTGAGTCTACCTTTACCCGGATACCGCTCGCGCAAGCGTAAGCGTTTGTGTAGAGAATTTTCTTCTCTACACACATTTTTGACACCTCTGTCCATTTGGTTTTGTCCTGAATGTACAGAGGGGGCGGGCGAGTCTGCTTCCTTGGGAGGGAAGCGGCTGGCTTGGGGGAGCTACGGCCGGTCTGCGACGCAGTGGGCGCAGCTTTATTTTTAATCGGGGCTGGGGGAGGTGAGGGGGCTGCGGCCTTCTTCACCTTTCTGGCCTGGGAGGAGTTTGAAGGTTTACCCTTCTTCCTCTTCCCGCCAGGAACTATCTTGAATTCCTCGTCATCAGATGACGACGAGGCGTCGCTGGAGGACTCCTCCGAGCTTACTGGGCTGAAACTTGCCTGGGGGGTCGGGCTACGAATAGGGGCGGGGGGGGTGGCCTGAGGACCAGACGTGTCCATGACCTCTCCCTCCGAGTCCGAGCTTTGCTGGACATCGGGAGGGGAGAGGGGACCAAGGGGCGTAGCGAGCTGGGGGCTGGCTAGGGCGTCACTGAAGTCCAGGACTTCAGCGGGAGGGGGGGGCGCCTGAAGCGATTCGAAAGCTTGGCCATATTTGGCCAAGAATTCGGGGTCCTTTAGGAGGACCTCCTTGAAAAATTTCGCTATAAGCGAATCCGTCATTGTTTTTGATACTTCAAAGTTTATGAAGTATCACAGTTGGGGCCTACACTTACGGAGGGGTCGGCGATTCCTAAAGACTCACCCTGAGAAGAATGCCGGAACAAACTCAGGGGTCACTGCCTTTTAGAACGGGAGTTAATAAACTCCAATAAGAGCGTACAATAACAACAATTAAACAACAGAATTACTATTTAAATTAACTTTACTTTAGTCCTACTAACTAATAAGTAAGTCCCCAGGTGGACAGGCCTGGGGTTGAGTAGCCCTCCCAGCCGGGATCAGCTGGGAGGTGTGTGCCTATCGTGTACCCTAAGCTTGTTGTTTGCCGGCTGCCAGTCTCAATGTGCAAGCCGGGTCCTACCGGGTCTGGTGTGAAGGGGTAGAGACACCCAACCAACACCAGGTGTGTGAGCTGGAAAATAAAGTAGCGGCTAACCGGTTGGCTAGGGGAGCCCCCAAGGCCAAGCCCCGGCGCCCGAATCCAAATAATTGCCTTACCCTGAGGGGGCTCGGCGGGTGCTTTGGGTCAACACCCACTCGGCTTCGTTGTCACCGTGAGGTTTCCACCGAGTACCACGAAACTGTGGATTTTCCCTGAGGGGGCACGGGTGTTTTGAACAATTACTGCAAAGAAACAATATCGTCCGCTACCTTTAAAAAGGCCGCTTCGGATACTAAGTGGCGCGGCGGCCAAGAAACAGGAATACCTCTGCTACCTTGAAAAAGGCCGCTTCGGTTGTGACGTCACACGGCGGACGACTCGGCTACACGGCGACGCGACGCGACGCGACCGTAGCTCGGTGACTCGGCGGCTCGAGTGATGACACGCTGACGATGACCCACGTTTTGACCTTGTTTCAGAAACAAACGGAACTATCCTCAGCTACCTTAAAAAAGGCTACGTCGGATAGGCCTTGGCTGGTTGCTAGGCAACCGAGGGCTACGTTACTAGTGAACTAGTAACGAGAAGGGCTCACGAGTCACAATCTGTTATAGATGGCACAGAGCTTTTCAGCGTCCGTCTCCAACCACGATCGAGACCGTAATCGCCCAAGGAAATAGGAATTCATTTTTATATATATAGATAATCGAGGTTTTTTAAGGCTACTTTTCGCAGCAGTTTCAAAACAAAATAATAGATAAGAGAAGTCCAATCTCATTAAAATATTCTCATTACATTTTTCTCCATTATTCCGTGTAAATAGCGAAAAACAATGTCTAGACATTACGCAACTACTTCAATATTGACCGAATAAATATATTAAATATTTATGAGCAGACCGATGTTTAATGTTTATTTCTTTATGGCATCGTAAAAAAATGTGTTTGTAACGTCATAAACACGATAAACAACAGGATTCTCACTTTAACGGGCGACTCACTTGTTCAATCTATCGCAAATAGCTGAAGATATTTTTAACGTTAATATAAGTATGTAATAAAAATCATAAAAGCGTATTTTTATAGCAATCTTCAGCTGAGAAACGTTCACCCTTTTTTGTCACAGTATCTTTTACACAAGTGTTTGACTGACCGTGATTGCTTAATAATTTACTGTATTATTTTTGACATGATAATTTTTTATCTTCCTCTGGTATTGTAGCCCCGTAGACGGATGGTCACCCACCCTCCGTTACATGCTAAGACCTCCGTGCCTTAAGAATCAGATCAAAATCAGACGTTAATATCGTCGAAAACTTAAGAGAATACTAATCGTAACAGAGAATCACAGACCTGATTCCAAAGTGATAATGATTCAAAAGCTGGTAATACAGAAAACGTAGATACAAAATTTCTGAATCATAATCTATGAATGAGAATTCCTTCTCCTTTGAAACTTCTTGCATATTGCATGTAAAATATAGATATTCCTACTACACAATACATATACATACACCCGTGCCCTCCCACAACTTGCGCCGCCACACAAAGGCATAGCTCTCACAGTTTTTATTTGAGTTCCACACGGTACAGTTCAACTACTGCAATTTTCCACTCGCTGTAATTTGCACGCGTTTCATATCAAACTAGTGGGGGCGCCTGTACTCGAACTGTACTATATTGTATTGTGTTTGTTTGAGGATTGGTTTGAATTGAACTCGTTTGTATTGGTGGAAAGGAATTATTGTGTTAGGTCAATTGTAGAGATATGTACAGTCAGAGGTCAAAAGTGACGTCTCACTCTCACGAAGCTTTTGTGCATTTTTTTATAAAGACGGAGTAGTTGTTTAATCTATAGTATATAATCGGAAGCATAGATAAAACTAATTGCGATTGCTCCTTACTGTACACAGATACTTTGTTATATAAATAATCTACTATAATGAGGCCTCGTTTTTATTAGGGTTCCGTAACCGAAGAGTCCAAACGGAGCACTATTGCAGTCACTCACGTGTCCGTCTGTCTGTCTGTCCATCGTCTGTCACATAGGTTTTACTGCCAAACGGTTGAAGCTACAGTCTTCAAATATTTACAATATAAGCATCTTGTTGACCCAAAGCCATACAAATAGTCAAAAATACATTTAGTACGGAACCCTAAATGTGTGAAGTCCGACACGCATTTAGCTGGTTTTAGAAACTCAGTGTTCGTCCTTCGCTTGGCGAGCTCAAGATCAAAATGTACGCACGTAACGTGTGTAGTACGCATCCAAATTAAAAATCAAACGCTTTGTAAGCTTCTTATCGCAACCGTTTCCCAGCGAGAGTTACTTTCCCCATCGATATTTCTTTCATCATCATCATAAAACCACACTTTCCTCCTACTTCAGTATCCGTTTGTTTTATTACGCAAACATTTCATGTGTTCCCTTTGAGTGCGGATGATGAGGGACGGATCAGGAAACGCTAAGTCAATACTTTTTATGTTGTATTATTTGATGGTACGCGGAATAAAGAACGAGATATACTTAATACGAATTGGCCATGTTAGAGGTTGTAAAAATTAGTTTTCTGATGCAAATTAGAAAATTAATTTTGACATATTTACGACCCGGGCTCATAAAAAAACAACTTGCTGAGGTTTCTATTGGAGCGAGGCACTTAAAGTAAACTTTTTTGGGTTGTTGAATAAACAGACCTTAGAATAACATGTAAACAATACTTGTAATTCAAGAGTTGAATTTTATTCAAATTCTGTTATCAACGATTTTTCGGGAATAGTGTGTGTGTGTGTGTGTGGGGGTAGTTGTAAAAACCACTGTATCAATTTACATGACATTTTGCATGTTGCACTATGAATAGACAAGTAATAGAGTTGTTGTGTTGGAGTTGTAGAGTCCGATATCATATTTTCCTATTATTCACACTCAAAACTTCAAATTACGAAATCAAAACAACATAACGGCTTTTTAAAATTGCGTTTCTGCGTTTGCGTTGCGTTTTGTGTTGCGTTTTTTTTCTAACACAATGTAATAACTATCTAAGAATGCATGTGCACCATGCCACAGGCTATAAGATCTTTAGTTATTTAATAATAGAGGTTTAAGCCGCGTAATCTGGATTGGCATACTGGTATGCCCGTGGCCGTTCAGGGGTTAAGTCTTTCGTATTATAGGTATAAAGGTAGACGCACCCCTGTGTAGGTAAATAAATAATATAATTATAATAGTTAATAATAATATTTATTTATTTCAAAAAACTTAATCATGGTTTTACAAATTAAACTGAATGTTACTCTCTATTATAATAAATTGAGATTTTAGTTTTAAAATCTTTTCTTTTTTATCCTTACTTTTTCCGACATAAACACTGCTTTTTTTGTCGGTAATCTGTGTGACATGATTTTCTAGAGCAGATACCAGTCTCCCACAAAGGAAAAAATATATCTATGTACTACTATATAATGTTAGTTTGTAAAAATACTTTGTGGAAGAGAAAAAAGGGTTATTATTTCGTTTATTAATATTCGCGCATCTACTAATATTTCAATGTAACAGTCTGTATGTTTGCTGACCAAATTAGTATGTTTATAATACACTTTGGCCTGGATTGGCACATATAATACTTTTATCTCGGTAGTAGGTACGATACCGTAGGATCATTATCGACGTTCACGTTCAAAACCGCTGCCTAAGGATTGTAATTTGTATTGTATATCAGTAGAAAGGTGTTTCGATATTCGATTTTACCATTTCCCAACCACATTGGTGTCGGATTCATTTGAAGTCTCTCTGAATACCAAGTATTTTATTACATGCAATTGACGTTTACAGACACGTTACAAATTGAAATAGACGGTTTCAACTGATTCTTATTTTCTTAACATTTAGATATTCTTATTTTATATTTCTACAAAACATGTATTTCTCTGTCTATTCCATATTCACAAGTGCAAAGTGACAGGTCGCCCTTCGTCTTCCGCGGACGGGTAGCTAATAGCCCCGCTCCCCTCGTCTGGTGGACGGGTAATAGCCCCGCTTCCCTTCGCTTGACCCACATTACCAAGGGATGACATACAGCTGATAGGGACTGCTTTTTTCATAACCTCCTTTGTAACCGAATGTACATCTGTATGTAGAACTATTTTTAATAGTCTTCATGAAGTTTTGTGCTGTTATTTGAGCATGACCTCCACAGCCCAGTTACTGGGTAATACGATACCCCTAAAGTGGTAAGACTGATTGTCAGACTTTCGGGCTTCTGACGACCCGTAACGACGGTCAAAGATCCACGATTGACAGCCGGGACCAACGGCTTAACGTGCTTTCCTAAGCATGGAAGAGTCTCGGTTTGTAAAGATGGTCACCCATCCATGGAGCAACCCCGGCAAGCATAGCTTAACCTGATGGATCGACCCATGGGGTTGTTATATATATATACTTTAGCTTTGAAACTTATACATTATGTACTATGTTGTTTTACTTTTTTTAATATATGGTTGTAATAAAAGGTGTTAACGTATAATTTCCAGTAAAAATATAGCTATTTTAATAAGCGATAAATACAGACATAAACACATTAATGTCCATTACTTTATTTTAATTAATCAATGTTTCCCTCCTTACCTTTGTAGCGTGATCCATTTATAATTAATGCCATCCTCAATAACATAAAGGCAAAATTCTAAAACATAAATAACGAAACTCAACTGTAAATAAACGTACTTTGAACTCATTTTCAAACAAACTCCAAATCGTAAAATGTTGACTTAGGTCGCTTTGCTACTAAAGTGTATTCTTACATAAAAATTTAATTTACAAAGATACGACGATGTTGAATTAATTGTCTGTTTGTGTTGTTATTAATTTTGTTATCATTCGTAATTATTGAAGTGCCAACGAAAACATTTTATGAGAAATGTCGACAAAATATACTTTAAGGGGAAAGCGCCAGGGTAACCCGCGAATTTCGAATTTTCTTACGTTTTTTGGAATTTACAGGTCAGTATCAGGTTGTATGTTAATCAAAATATTATTCGCGACCATAGCAAGTACGTATTTACAAAACTGTAATCATTAGAATCATCAATACAACTTTCTAAGTTGAATGGAATGAAAATGAATAAAATCATGACATTTGACATCAATTCTAACCGAGAGAATTGTATTGATGATTTTAATGATTATAATCACATTTTGACCAACATAATATACAACCTGATACTGACCTGCAAATTTTAAAAAAAGGGAGAAAATTTGAATTTTGCTGCTACCAGTCACCTTAATAAAAGGACGGCACGGTTGGCGCAGTGGTTGAGCGTTCGGCTGCTGCGCTGCGTGTCGCGGGTTCGATCCCCGCACGGAACAAATATTTGTATGGCCTACAGATAGTTATTCCGTGTCTGGGTGGCTTGTGTATGTGAGTTTACATGTTTGACCTACGATACAGGAATAATTCCTAGTGTGGGGCAACGTTTTTTTTTAATAAAATAATAAAAAGTCAAAGTCAAAGTTTTATTTGCAGATAAATATGGTTACAAAAGTTCTTACAATACAGTGGTTGTATAATAGTAGCTTAACATATTTAATCATAACATAATGACATGCAAATTTTGGTATACAATTATATCATTTAAATTTGAACTGAAGGAATTCTTTTATAGTATAGAAGGAATTCTCAATTAGCCAACTGCGTAAAGCCCTTCTGAAACGAACCATTGGGAGTTTTTTAATTTGGTTAGGAATCTTGTTATAAATCTGAATACACATAGGATAGCAACTTTGCCTATATAGTTTCGTATAAAGTCTAGGAATTATTAATCTATTAGGGTATCTAGTTTTGAACTTACATTTATCTCCTAGTTTTTCAAACATCTCAGGGTGAGATTTGGTAAATTTACATATTTCTTCAATGTAAATACCAGTTAATGTAAGTATTCTAAGTTCTTTAAACAGTGATTTACAGGATGTAAGTGGGTCTACATTACAAATCGCACGTATGCACCAGTCTGTATTCACTTCTCTGAGTCTTTCATCGAGTAATTTGTTTAAATATTTATTACCATCATTTTCTTGCGGTTTCCCGTGGCCTATCTCACAAAACTGGTGAAACATTTTTCCTGAATAAAATCTAGCATTTGACAGCAAACGAGTAGCTTTTTAGCAGTAAAAGAATTCAAATTCACAGTCCCCCAAAAACATCCGCCCGTCACCACTTCTTATTTATTGTTATCGGATCAGTACCTACGTAATTATTATTACTTTCAATTTCACTACAAAACCCAAACTGCCTCCTAACCCTTCAAAAACTTCTACTAAGAAATACGCATCAATTTAAAGGCAACTGATTTAAAATTCACGACGAACAAAACTGGTAACTTAGGGCAGTACTATTAAGTTAATATCCATGAAAAGAAATTACTGTTTCCTACTTTTAAAAATTCTCACGTTTTCGCGAAGAATGTTAGAAAGTAATTTAAGAGTCTAGACTGCCAGTGTTTGTACTACGGATGAAACATTATGCATATACTTGAGGCATTCAGAATACTTTGACGCATTTTGCAAGCGCTGTTTTCTATGAAAAATTACGTCTGTGAGTCAGATTCAATGTATTTTCACTTACTGAAGTGAAAATGCACCGAATCTGACGTACGTGCGTTATAATTAATATAGTTCTTTAATGAAACTTGTTAAGTGTCTTATGAACGCATGAGATTCTTAAGAGAATTGAAGCCATATCAGACGGAATCGCATTAAAATTGGTTCAGAGGAGAGATGAGAAGTGATTAGATGCCTCAGAAGGCCCCCCCAACGAGACGTTAACGCTGAGACGCCATACATGGACATACATATGAACCTTATCAGTGATGTTCTTCAGAAAGGTGCGTGAACTTACAATTGACGTGCGTGTACGACCAGATGGATAAATGTAGACGAAGCAAAATGAGTGTATAAGAATCGTAACATGTGGCATTCTGAAGTTGCTGCCTTCCCCCGTGGGAAAAAGGCGTGTGTTTGTTTATTTATTTCACTGATTAATGGGTCAAGAAATCAACATCTTGCTTCCCTTGTGTTCACACGTTTCCTTCTTCCATCCCCCTGTGTGCGACCCCTCCCCCCCCCCCCCCCCCCGACTCCACACGGGAGCAAATTATAAACAAAAACTTTCCTCGTTTATGGGTCTTTCTATTAGTTAAAACCGCATCAAAACTCCGTTGCGTGATTCAGGAGATTTTAGCGCAGTAACAGATGGACGCGGAAAACGACTTTGTTTTATAAATATACTATGTAGTGATTCTCATTCCGAGTAAGTTATTCGTCACTTAATCTATCCATGGGTCAAGGTATATCAGTCGCTCAAACTAGTCGTTTTTAACCGACTTTCAAAAGGAAGAGGTTATCAATTCGGATGTTTGTATGTTCGGGCATAACTTCGTCATTTATAGACGGATTTCCAAAATTCTTTTTTTGTTCGAAAGGGGTTTGTTTCAATTTCATATAGATCTGTTGATGCGTTTCGGAGACAGACAACGTCAAAAATAACAGCAAATCAACCGCGTTAACACAATCTGATGGGGAATCACAAATAAATAGTGAAAAATAAAAACTTTTTTTACAAAATAATATAGAACTGACTTCCAAAAAAAAAAAAACGTGCAAAATTACTTTTTACGACTTCCAAAAATAAATACACTAAAAATTTATAAATAACTTTAATTTCGGAAGTCGGTGTTTGTATTTTTACTTCTTCGTTATTTGACACCGACATCCGAAATTAAAGTTATTTATAAATTTTTAGTGTATTTATTTTTCGGTTGTTTTTTTTTTGTAAAAAAGTTTTTTATTTTTCACTTTTTAGTTGTTATACCCCAGAACTAAAAACCCCAATATAATGGAACGTGGAATTTAAACATTTGGAGAACACCAAAACGTCATCGAGGTACACGTATTTTCCGTTTTTGTTCAGTTTCTCAAAAAGCGCTGAAGCTATTTCGATAAAATTTATATGGGACCACCTCGGGAGTATATTCTTTCAGATGAAAAAAGAATTTTGAAAATTGGTTCACAACTGACGGAGAAATCGGGTAACATACATACAAAAAAAAAAAAACATACAGACGAATTGAGAACCTCCTCTTTTTGGAAGTCGGTTAAAAAGACATGTTGCGCCGACGTCAAATAAATTGGGATAAAGGCAGGAGAATAATGATGATGTTGTGGCCGTTATCAATATGTTTATGACATAAAATACCCTTGTATTTTAAGGTTTTGTTAGTAGCTTTTACGAGTTTTCAAACGATATTGAGCTTTATTGGCTTCGTCAGGCAACTTTATCAGACTAATTTCATATCTTCATGTAGGTACTTTTTGTGTAGATTTACATTTAAAAATATGACAAAGAGCTGGGAGTGATAGATCAAAAATATTAAGGGCGACAACAAAATAGATTAATCAAGAACTGGCATTTTAATAACACCATTAAGTTCAGCATTCATCGCTTCATTTCAAACTAAACCTCCACCAAACTACGAACCATGCCCTCTATGAATACTAGAGTATATGTACTCTCTCCATATTCTGCAGCCACTTT
The DNA here is from genome assembly GCA_951329385.1 of Polia nebulosa. Classification (NCBI taxonomy): domain Eukaryota; kingdom Metazoa; phylum Arthropoda; class Insecta; order Lepidoptera; family Noctuidae; genus Polia; species Polia nebulosa. The sequence goes on along the minus strand of OX589610.1, from coordinate 28,798,818 downwards.
AATCACTTACTGAGACACCTAATATTGAATTAAACTCTGGAATGCCATGTGCAGCACGAAGTTAGCTCCTAGGCGAATAGTGTTGGAACTAAGGAGATAGTTAGGAACTCTCTATGAGCCATGTGCTCCTGGTACCTATGAACATAGTTTGGTGATTTCTATTGTGGTGGTAAATTCTTAGTCCATTTTCGAGGGAATTTAGGATAGAAGTAAGTTATGGGTTGTAGGTAAGACTTTGTTAGGAAAAGCAATTGGTTAAAATGTTAAAATGAGTGTAGTTACTCTTAGGAGCACTTACACCACAAATCACCTTAATACGTTAAACGAATTTATACCATAGTTCTAGTCCTGTCGATCATTTGAAGATATTTCTGATGCGTTTAAAGTTAAGTTATGCATTTCGTGGTGCAAGTGGGCCAGACGAATTCTTATAAAAAAACATATTTTTGGTAACTTGTCTCTGTATTTTTGTTAAAATCTAAAAAGATACCGACAAGGAAAAAAATATGACACGGCACATCAAAGAGGCAAGGATTCCTTTACAATTTTCCTTAATCTCCAAAAACACCCTGAAAAATCACGTTCATCAAATTGGAATGAAATACAAGTAAACCTCAAATAAATACAAAATTTAATTATAAGGCAGAAAACAATATTTCCGCTGGCCGTCGTTTTCTGTCACCGACTTCCGAACACAAGGCGTTTCGCAGACTGTCACTCGCACAAGGAATGATAATTAGCTCGTCTGTGGGCTGCCCCTTGCTTCCCCTGCCCTCCGCTTGCGTCCGCTCCCTAAGCCTCGTGGTCGGCCGTAATTCTGGCGACGACAGGGAACAGCCTCCCATAGAAAACGCGTCCGTTTTATCTCTTCGCAACTTTGTAATTTCGAATCCGCTCTGTGATTTCATTGAGTCGCGTGTTGATTTTTGAACTGCTAATTAATGAGGTGGTCTGTTTGATCAGCTTTGGTGACGGAGATTCTATTTTGCTTTTAATTGGAACGTAGTTTGTGGGTTGAGCGACACAAATATTACTTTTGACAATCAGTTTTGCCAAGTTCTCTTTAATGTGGTGTCGGTGTTTTACCAAAGATTTGTTATTTTAATCAGACTGACCCAGAAGGAAAGTAAGGTTTTCGAGAGTGTGTATATGTACCTAGGTACGTTAGTATGTATGATTGTATGTCTATTTCTTTGGTACGCCCTGTGGCCGAAGCGGCTGTATTGATTTTAACAAAAATCAATTCTCACTAGAATGGTTTTGATACCCGAAGTGACAAAGGCTTTATACTTACATAAATATTTAAAAAAAAAGTTACATTATGTACATGTCGTCGTTTTTTTGTGACATAGTCATGTTGTATTTCAAAATAAATGGTATGAGGAGGCGATTCGAAAAATATAACTCACTAAAATGTAGGAAATAAAATGATAAAAAAAAAATTCACTGACAAGATTTATTTGTACTACATTTTTAATAATAGCCACCTACATGTTTGCCTACCATAATTACTAAGCTAGCATTTTTCAGCGGCTTCGTTCTCGATTGCCTATCCCGCAGGAATCGTACATTTGTACCCCAATAAGGCAAAGCCAGTCAATTGCATGCAAGCATGGATATAACTTCCAGAGATGTAAACTTATAAACATATTATAATGGCGTGTGGGAGCACCACCAATTTCCAAATTGACAAATAAGTAGGTACGAGTACCATCACTCTTTTTTTTAAATATTCACACAGCTTCCACATAGATATAAAAATCACTAAATGGCATTAACATGGTACACAACATAAACAATTAAAAATTTATTTTTATTATTTTTTGTTATAGCGGCAACAGAAATACACAATCTGTGAAAATTTCAACTGTGTAGCTATTACGGATCGTGAGATGCGGCCCGCTGACAGACGGACGGACAGCGGATAGCGTTGGTTACCCTTCGGGTACGGAACCCTAAAAAAAGGACGTACATCTTTATAATTTATATCGATACTTCTATACTAATATTATAAAGAGGTAATTTTGTTAGTATGTGAGGTTGTAGGGGGTAATCTCTGGATCTACTGAACTGATTTTGAAAATTCTTTTTCCAGTAGAAAGCCACGTTATTTGTGAGTGTCATAGGCTTTTGTCTAAATTTTTGAAAACCATGCGAATGAAGTCGCGGGCGAAGTGCTAGTATTAAATAAAGTTAATAACCCTCTTTCATATAATTCTCTTGAAAAAAAAACTCCTGGATAAGAGAATTCCCAACTACACAATCCTCCAACCCTCTTATTACAAACAAACTAAACACACATAAAAACCAGCAGAATCCTAGCAAGAATTCTAGTCAGTCTTTCTTCACAAACCAGTCTTCAATTCAGTTGGCATCCCACGGCGTGCGTGCTTGACGTCGTTGTGAACCTAGACACGTACTGGCAGGCAGACAGTTTGTACGGCTAACAAATGATAGGGAGATACAATGCCCAGGATAATTTGGGGACATTGTCTGTGTTTTTTGTAGGAGGAATTAAGGTAATCTGTTGTGTTCTTCCGATGTTGTTTGTGTAGTTATTAGTTTTTAACCTACTTCAAAACAGAAGAGGTTATCAATTCGTCTGTATGTGTTTTTTTTTGTATTTTTGTTACGCGATATCTCCGCCATTTGTGATGATTTTTTCGCCTGCAGGGAAGATCCGCTGCGCTCCTTCATCTCCTTGATAGCGCTGTTGACCATCTCGGCCGTTTTCGGATGGGTCGGCTTCGCTTTAGGTTTCTTAGCGGCGCCGGCGCCGCCGGCCTGCCTCGCCTGCTTCTTCGCCGGGGTGGCGGGTGCCGGAGCTTCAGTAGCAACTGCGGTGTCTGCCATCGTAATAGATAGTGATGATAATATTGTTGTAATAAATTAATAGTATAAGAGACTTAGATGTCGCCACTTATAGGTTTCACGAGTTTCGTATACGTACGGGTGCCGGGTGACGAATCTTTACCGTAACGAGAGCCGTGATGTCGCGGGACGTTTTCTCGTATGAACGCTTGAAAGTTTTCACTAACACGTATCTAATAAAATATAAATAAATAATGTTTATCGTACGGAAGTGAGCGTGTGGTTTGCGTTTTCGGATAGGTCATGAAGTTGACGATCCGGGTGTGCCAATTCGGAAAGCTCGTGACGTTCGTGCGGCCGGTGGTGCGGTTTTATTTTGACGACCGGTAACGAAGCTAAGGTCGGGTCGAGTTCAAAACGTTATTTTCTCAATAAAAGTGATAGTGTGTGCGGATAAATGTCGACGCGTCAACAGGGAGGATATCGAGCTTGTGCGGTGACAACATTTCGTAGATATAACACCGACTAGCGATGATATTATCGTGGTAAAAGTGAAGCGTCGTAAAACACCGCGAGCGCCGAACCGCTAAGGACGGACGAATCCGTCCAGGACGTGCAACCTATTTAATATACTAATATTAAAAGACGAGAGAGTTCCCTTCGACTAGTGAACAGTGTACAGTATTCGATTTACGCATCAGAAAGCGTATCGAATAAGGTGTGTTTAAAATAAACAAAAGACGACACACGGTATAGGTAGTACCACCTACTAGCGGGCGGCCCGTTCGGTCGCGTCAGTCAGTACCTACCGAGCATCACGCATCATAATAATATTAGTCTTCGTACGTACGGATAGATTTTATTTGGTAGGTCATACTTCAGAGGTGGTCTTATATAACTTTTATCGAAATTAATCCAGCAGTTTTTGAAAAAATCAACATAAACAAAAAATATGTATACTTACACAGCTGACGTTTTGGTTTACTCCAAATACATATTACAGGTACAACAACTAAAAAGTGAAAAATAAAAAACGTTTTTTACAAAAAATACAACCGACTTCTAAAAATTACAAAATAACTTTATTTTCGGAAGTCGGTGTCAAATAACGAAGAAACAAAATATAAACACCAACTTCCGAAAATTAAGTTATTTTGTAATTTTTAGAAGTCAGTTGTATTTTTTGTAAAAAAGTTTTTTTGTTTATGGCACTGGTTGTTACTATCATTACAATATATAAATCGAAGTCGCTTGCCGTCTGTCTGTTTCTCCTCTAAGTCCTCTTAAACCCCGCAATGGATTTATAACACTAATAGAAAGAGCAATCCCATCAAAAACATAACATGTACAAAAATGCACAAGTCCCGCAACGCAGTTTTTCTGCCGAACAAAGTTGTGAAATCGAATGTAAACCAAGTCGGTTAATTCAGTACCTACCTATCTATGGGAGCAGCTATCCAACCACTTTGTCATAAATTGATACCTTGTTAGTTAAATAACAGTATTTTATAATAACCATATCAATATTAAATTTCTTTAATAAATAGAGTGACTTGGCAATTGTGCAATAACATAAACAAAACATAATCTACACAAGACAAAATCTATCTAATATTAACGGCCTGCCTGGCCTTGAACCCACGTCCTACAACTCGCAAATCGAAGTCATTACCGCTGGGCCACTGCTCTTAACATTTGAAAACATAAGCTCTTTACTACGAGTACATCGTTTACTATCACAATGATAAAACATTTTATTCGAAAACTTTGCCAAACGCCCGTCCCTAAACATCTCACAATAAAATTATCTATTTCACCATCTACATTATTGTACATTCAGTTAAGTTCTTCAAAGTGATCCAAGTCTCGCTAAGCGGCCGCTTATTGTCTCGCTTGTCGGAACATGGCGACTCATCAATAACTGAATCACAAAATGTTTCAGTTGTTTTCAACTGAAAGGGATGATAACCCGCTAATATTGAGTGGGATATTTCAAAATGGTTTTGTTTTTGTGGAGATAAAATTTTTATGGGCTGATCAGGAAGGCTTATTGCTTATCGTAAAAATATCAGCTTTTTTATTGTTGGGGAAAAGCAGGCATCTGCCATAGATTTGAAAGTCATAAGATTTTGCTATGTTTACTTTTAGCGCATTTCTGTGCAATAACAAGCCGAATATAGTGATAATATTCAGTCATTTAACCATATCATTGTGCGTTATGTCTGGCAAATAAAATTATTTATTAACGCACTTATATTAGTTTCACTTGTAACTGTGTAAAAAAAAATCTAAGAAGTTTACTTTGACTCACTTCCCAGTTACCGATTAAGTTGAAATTTTGCGTACATAGCAAAGTGACATCATTATAATTCCAATTTGGCGGACTCTCAAAGATGACTGACTAAATATTTTGTTTGCATTCCCATAATTATGGATATCAAATAAAAGGATTAGCTGAGCAGAATAAATAAAATAAAAATAAAGAGTGCTTTATAGTTTTTTAAACTACAGAAAATTATTTATACTTGATCAGAGGGATAACATCTACTACAAATCTGATCAAGCAGCGCCCTTCAATACCTTACGATTCCTACTACAGCAATACTCAGTTAGGGTTCCGTACCCAAAAGGTAACCAACGGGACCCTATTACTATGACTCCGCTGTCCGTCTGTCTATCATAGGGCTGTATCTCTTGATCCGTAATAGGTAGACAGTTGAAATTTTCAGTGAATGTGAAAAATGCGAGTCCGACTTGTACTTGGCCAGTTTTTTTTTGTGTATGTCACATCTTAAAGTTATGACTATGATTATAAAATAGTAGTAGGTACTGAACCTGAACGGTTTGTATGAAGAGGAAAAATAAAGGGTTTTGGTAGAAATCTCGATGTAGAATAAGCAACAGTAAAATCACTGTGCACTTTTAATAGTATTTAAAAATATTGCCGTTCATTATAAATCCTACAAACTCAACCGAGTTTCATTATCTCCCATTAACAAAATCTGCATTAAAATACCCTAAATTCCCAACAAAATTGCAGAAACATTAACAGCATCAAAAACGAAAGATAATCAAAGAAACAATAGAGGAGAATTACTCGGCATTAACTCGAAGACATCCCACGGTTTGTTTTCAAACTCTGCAGTCCATTAAACTTGGGGGGTAAGCACGTCCCAGCTGTGGAGGATAAATTCGAAAGAGTTACCTCGCCCCCGGGCACTCGAGGCAGGGAGGAACAGGGGTGGGTTTTAGTCAGTAAGAGTCTGACACACCCTTCCGCTCCACCCTAGAGCGGAAGAAGTCATTGGATGATTTCCCACCCCCCAAAAAAAAAAAAAAAAAAAAAAAAAAAAAAAAAAAAAAAAAAAAAGCACGTCCCAGCTATATATCGGGCGAACGGGTGGGGGACAAACGTGACCCACCAGAAATTAACGGTAAGGTATTTGGGAGATAACGCCCAAATTGAAGATGGCGACAGAAGTAGTGATAAATATGAATTATTGAGCGGACGCTGGATAGCTGTTTGGGACGTGGTTTTAATAATGTTTATGTGGTTTTATTATTCTGGTATGAACATAATAGAAGCGAGATGTTCTATAGATATTAATGTCCAAGTAATTTTACGAGTATATATGACCAGCTTCTGATTTAGGGAGAGATTTAGAACTTTGTCTATTATAAATTATAGCCTATATACTATTTCAGACTATAATCTATCTCTGTGCTGAGTTTCATCCACATCCGTACAGCTGTTCCGGAGTGATTGAATAACAAACATATAACCATCCTAACTTTCACATTTATTATATTAACATAGGATTTTGTTCACTAATAGCTCAAAAACTTTATAATTTCTTTCAGTTCATCCAAATTTTGTCTGTTGTCGATCGCCCGGTTTAGTATGACCACCCATTGGACACTTACTTGTCCCGTATGTATTATAAGCTCTGCTATAAAGTACTTATTAATAAATACAGTGTGGTCAAAAAGATTCATAGTGAGGTCCTTTTCTAAACAAATCTAAATATTCTAAAGACCGACTTCGACGAAATAAACCATCATTAAACAAAGCAGTTAACATTCAGTAATCCAATTCACACTTTTTTTTTGTTGGATAAGCCAGCCACACTATTCCCAATGCACTGTAACTTCTGTAAGCCAGAATCAACAGTGGTGACCACCAGAAAAAACGCCGAGGTAGTGAAGGTCGACGAGTCCCAGATAAATGATTAAACTGTCTTGGGTCCCGCAACGAAATTAATCAGAAAATACAGCGGAGGAGTAAGAAAAACATAATTTCCACTTCCCTCCTAATCAAGCGGGATACAGAACAAAGCTAAACAAAGCAAACTAAGCAGTTAATATTCAGTAATCCAATTCACACTGTCAACTTTGAAATTCACTCCACACATATACATAAATATTTCCTATGAAACCCAACCTCCCCACTACAATAACATTTCAATCAAGCTATGCACTACACTAACAATCTTCAGTATGGCAATAAGCTATTCCGACAAACAAACACAACAGATATCATGCATTTGACGGCACGGTCGACGCAGTGGTTAAGCGATCGGCTGTTTCGCTGTGTCGCAGGTTCGATTCCCACACGGTACAAATATTTGTATAGCCTACGTGTCTAGTGTATGTGAGTTTACATGTTTGTGATCGCACCCACGATACAGGAGTAATTCCTAGTGTGGAGCAACGTATTAAAAAAAATATTGATACCCATTGGCTGCTAGTTTTGTTTAGCTAATAAACTTAGCTCAAAAGAAAATATAATAAACAGTGGCAACAATGAATTAGCTTCATCTAAAGACTTCTGTAGCCTGTCCATATAGCTCTGACCTGAGGGTCTTTGAGTCAAGGTTACCTCTGGGCAATCTTGCTCCATCGTCGACCACATCATCGCTTACCATAAGGTGATTAGTGGTCAAACACTAGCCTATAATAATCGTAAATAAAACTTTTTTACAAAAAATATAACCGACTTCTAAAAATTGCAAATAACTTTAATTTCGGAAGTAGCTGTTTGTATTTTTTTGTTTCTTCGGTATTTAACACAGACATCCGAAATTTTTTTAAGAAGTCAATTGTACTTTTTGTAAAAAAAGTATTTTATTTTTCACTTTTCAGTTGTTGTACGCCAGAAGTAAAACTAAATATTAAAGTTATGCCCGAATGGATAACCCCAATAACATGGAATTTGAACATTTGGAGACAACCAAAACGTCATCTGTGAATACACATTTTTTGTTTATGTATATATATGGAACTACCTCTGAAATATGAACTACCAAACAAAAAAAGAATCATCAAAATTTATTCAGAAATGGCGGTGATATCGCGTAAAAAACAAATCCAAAAAAAATAAAAAACATTCATACGAATTGAGAACCTTCTCCTTTTTGAAATCGGTTAAAAATAGCGATGCAAAAGATACACTAGCTTTAAATTGTCATGCTACCAAGAATATTATTTGGTTTGCTAATCAAATACCCATTGTAAACTTTGAAATCCACTCCACACATATTTCCGATGAAACCTCACCACATTAACACAATGCATTTCAATAAAGCTATGCACAACACTATCAATTTACTATATGCCAATAACATATACCGACGATTAAACACAATACATAAACATAATATTGAACAGATACTAGTAGGACAGTGACTGACAACTATGCGTTTGAAACTATTTCAGGTACTATGTTGGGTTAGTGGGAATAACGTTGAAATGGTATTTTTGTTTAGTTGTAACTTTTTGTGTTGTGTTGTCAGAAATGTTGATTACATTTTGCAATTTGAAATAAATTTTGATTTGTCTTGGTGTGATTGTTGACAGTAAAAACGTACAAAATACTTACAAATTACAATTTCCCTTTAGTATTTAGAATAACCACTGGAACGCCCGGCTGGCGCCGCAAAATGATTGTTAAAAGTAATCACTGGCACTACTACGAATATTACGAAAAATCATTCTCCGAATGAAAACAACACCAGCGCTGAGTATCACGTAACATCCAAGACAAGAAAAATAACAACTCTATTTTTATGTATAAATAAACTTATAATAAGATAAGGAGTATCTTCATCTTTACATACTGAAACTCCTCCGTGCCTCGGAAAGTGGTCCCCGCTGTCAATCGTGAATCTTTGACAGTCGTTACGGGTCTCGATAGTCTGACAACCAGTCTTAACAAGGCGTATCGTATTGCACAGTAACTGGGTTGTGGAGGTCAAATAGGCAGTCGCTCCATGTAAAATACTGGTATTCAACTGAATCCGGTTAGACTGGAAGCTGACACCAAGATAGTTGGGAAAAGGCTAGGCAGATGATGATGAAGGAGTAACTTCAAAGATCACACCATGACTTTTTTCTTTAAGCCCACAAACCGACTCCCAAACAAAAATAACAAATCATAACATCACTTACCTTAACTATTAATTGTATGTACCTACCTAGCGAACATATTGTTAACGACTCAACATCGGACAGTTAACATCAACCTACTTCAAGAGTATAGTCACAAATTGAGGATAAGAGAAAACCTATTGTGACAGGCGTCTTCTGTGAAACGAATGAGGAAAATGATGATACGGTAACTGTTGATTGAAAAGCTCTTAAAGTCGAGTAAGTGATTGGAATGGATGGAGATACTAAAGTGGAAACAGATAATGCAACATCACGCTTGCTGAGCGCGGATAAAAATAACAGATAAACATTTCGTACTCTGGGGCTACTAAACAATTCATAGAGGAAAACCCGATAACACTTTCCATTACCCGAAAATCATACCAAGCATCCACGTTTAGCAGTCGCACAACCACTAGACCTAGTTAAATAGCAGTAGAAAGTGAGTCAAACAGCTTAAGAAAAAGATTTACGAGCCAACACATTCAACGCTAAAACCTTTGCACCGAGAACGACGTATCCAATGAAAGATCTGACTTTACATTGAAAGAGAAATTTCAACACAGTTTCCATTCGCTTCTGAATGACGCACATTGACACACTTTAACACGTCAGTTGTCAAATGTCAAACTGTCATTTGTCAACCCGGTTGACTACGCGTGCGGTGATGCGAGAAATCAATTCCGATAGCATTGTCCCACGGGCATTCAGTGAGCTTTAGTTCTGTGTAGTTACTCTGTGGCTTGTGTGAGGTGACGTCATATGTTGTAGCTCTCTGATTGTGTGTAGATCATGGGAATTGTATGTAGGTATGTACTAAAGGTTTACCTAAGAATGAGCTTTATTAACACCTGTCGGACAAGTCTTATACTTGAAAAAAAATTTTGAAGTCGCAATATCGTGTCGACGATAATAATTAATTTATCTTGATAACTTGCCGATAATTGAGGTATTGTTACAGGTACGAGTATTTTATTACTAAGATTAGTACGCGAAAGTTCCTGAAAATACGGGAATTGCCCCTCATATTATTGTAATTCTAAGTTTTTGTTATTTGGTTTTTTACATAATCTGGCAACACGGAGCTCGTGGCTAAAGTAATAACAGCCGCATGGGTTGATCCATCAGGTTAAGATCCAGTTGGTCCATGGATGAGTAATCATTTTGACTCCTCCGTGCTTCGGAAAGCACGTTAAGCCGTTGGTCCCGGTTGTCAATCGTGGATCTTTGACAGTCGTAACGGGTCGTCAGAAGCCCGAAAGTCTGACAACCAGTCTTACCAAGTGGTATCGTATTTACCAGAAACTGGGGTGTGGAGGTCAGATAGGCAGTCACTTCTTGTAAAATACTGATATTCAGCTGCATCCGGTTAGACTGGAAGCCGACCCCAAGATAGTTGGGAAAAGGCGCGGGCAGATGATGACATAATCTGGCAACAAAGTGTCTCTTCAGATATTTTAATGATATATTTTTCAGGACTACAGTTCCCAAAATGTTCATTTCCATCACTTTTATACTCACAAATAACTTCCACAAAAATATTGTTTTAATAATCCGCTTGCATGTACAAATTTTTTCAAAAAACATTCCATAAAAATATGAAATTTAATCTAGGAAATACATTTTAAACCCTTGAGTTTGATGGCTCGGAAGTGGGGAAGTTTATTTCCGTTAATTTGGTTCCAATATTTCAGTTGAAATTCAACTTCAGCTTTCGAAATTGAATTTAGTTTGCGCTCGTAACTTGACTATTTTCCGTCATACAGTAATCAAAGAACTTTCACTGGATTAATTTAGTCAACGCTTCCACTGAGTTTCACTTTGAGTCAAGTTTGTGTATATCTCTGTTATTACATTGAAAGGAAAGTCAATTTGAATGAAAACTCTCTGCTTGTTTGCGTATATTGATACATAAGCTGGTTGTAAGAACGTTATATTTCGACAACTTAAGTTGAGACACGTGTACTTGTTTCTATATATCGCTACTTTGTTTAACATACATAACGCAACATAATCAGCCTCGTAATGTGCCCACTGCTGGGACTCAGGCCTCCTCTCTACTACGCGGATCGTCCCGAGGACACGATGGAGCATACGGTGGAGGTCTGCCCCGCTTGGGCGGAGCCCCGCCGTGTCCTCGTGGATGCGATAGGAGCAGCGATGGTTCAGGCCATGGTACGGAGCGAGAGGGAATGGGAAGCCGTGTCCTCCTTCTGCGAAGCAGTAATGCTCGCGAAGGCGGAGGCGGGACGCATGAGGGAGACTCAACAACAGAGTCGCCCTCACGCCCTCAGCAGTAGCCGCCTCAGGAGACGCCTGGGACTTCCGGCGCCGCGAGACGATCGCCGGCCACCGTAGACCCGGGCCTGCGGACGGCGAGTAATGGGTAACTCGCCGTCCGATCAGCACCCGTGAGTTGACGGCGCGTAGTGTTCCACGCGCGCCTCAAAGAGTTGTCAGCAAAAAGGACGGGGCCCGTCATGGCCAATGCGTGCCCGGGGGTTGAGGATAAATTCGAAACAGAGTTACCTCGCCCCTGTGCACTCAGGGCAGGAAGGAACAGGGGTGGGTTTTAGTCAGTAAGAGTCTGACACGCCCTCCCGCTCCACCCAGAGCGGGAGAAGTCATTGGATGATTTCCCACCCCCCAAAAAAAAAAAAAACCCCTAACCCCTGCGTCTGCAGGCCCGGGTACAAAACCCGGGCCTGCAGACGGCGAGGCCCACAAAAAAAGGCCTCCTCTCTAGAACTAGAAGAGGGAATGGGTCGTAATCGCGGAATAGAAAAAACAAGTGAAAGTGCCCACGAAGCTATCCAGCGTGTCACAATTATGCGGAAAAATATGTAAAATAATAACAACCTTCGTCAGTTGTAATAAGTCTTAATTTTGTATGAACAATAAATTCAATTTTGACGAAAAGCAGATTTGTTGTTCATACAAAATTAAGATTTATTATTACAACTGACGAAGGTTGTTATTATTTTACATTTTTCCCGCATAATTGTGACACGCGCCGGATAGCTGCGTGGGCACTTCCACTTGCTTTTTCTATTCCGTGGTCGTAATCCACCACGCGGTCTCAGTGCGGTTGATGAATATCACAGTCATGACTTCAAATTTTTTGTTCTAGGATATGCCAGTTTTCCTCACGATGTTTTCCTTCATCGTTTTGAGAGCTACTTTATTTAATAACTATAAAATTCGGCTGACATTATGTAACGCTTTCGATTTGTAAGTAATACTTTGCCAACTTATAAAATAATACCTTTTTTCCTCTGCTCCGATGAAGCATATTACGCTCAGCTATATTGGTTTCCTATCAGAGAAAAAAAATGTAATCGGATCAGTACTTCCAGATATTATCCCATACATGACATAAGTGTTACATCTTAATTATGTCAGTTTAGATTTCGATCACACGAAGTTTCTAAAACCCATGGTCTTCATCATAAACTGTCCGAAACATAGTTTGTCCAAACACAAACTACTGGCGAAACTGTTCAAACTGAGCTGCCAAGAATCTTGTCGATAAACCACGATACCACACTATGAACATGCACACTCTTCGAGAAATTTCCGTTTTCGGAATACTGGTGCCGATTCTGTTGTGCACAAACGAAACTTAATTTAGGCTATTGCTATCTTTTTCTCTCTAAACAAAGAGACGGACGCAAATTAGAGTTGTCAAATTTAGTTGAAATAATATTTCCATACAAATTAAAGGTACACGTAAAAACATGTCATCTAAAAACACGGTAAAGCGCAAGGCGTAAACTAGTTTGACATATCTAAAATAGTTCATAGCTATAGCCGTCCTTTTCTCGCACTTCCTTTTAGTAAAAGTTAGCGATTATCTGATTTTAGTTCAGTTATTAAACAAGAGAATCGGCACCAATGTCCTTGCTTGAGATCCTTTGAAATACCGAGAATCTCTGAAAGATTGCTCACTTAAAACTATAGTTTGTAATGTCCATTCAACCATCTTGAATAACTTTAATTAAAGGATATTACGTAATATATTTACGTAACAACTCAGTAGGTATACACTCTCTGCATTTTCTTTCCCTATCCCGCCTTTGCCTATCCCGTAACAGGGCGAATACCACTCTTCATACAGAAAAAGAAATCTGCCATCGGTTAAAAATAATCGCAACACACTTATTTTAATTTTTTTTATTTAATAACTGACCTCTCGTCAGTTAAAAACGATCAACCCGCTATAACCAAACATTCGCAAAAACTCAAATATTGCTGGTTTTCCAAAAATTTTGTTGTCAAATCTATTTAGTTTAAAGTTACAGAAAAAATATGTGTTAATTTTGACTGTATTTTTGTGAATATTGTTGTTTCCGAAACACGTTTAAAAATAAAATCCTAGATAGAAATGATCGTCAAACTTACCTCTAACTTTGATATTTTAAAATGTTTTGCTCTTGCCAAGCCAGTACTCGTACGTCGGTAAAATTTATAACAAATCAGATCTTAATGAAAACTTTGCTGTCTTAGATTATCGACTCAGTTTTGAATAAATGGATAAAAAGCCTCATATTTTGCAATAAATTGTAAGCATTTTGTCGTCGCGCATTTGTTTCTTTTCTATGCAGTCCGAGAGTAACCGTGTTTTTGGTCATGTTACACCCTTAAAGAACATTAGTAACACTAGTTCTGATGTGCGCAATAGTTATCTTAGGTTTTTATTCAGAGCAGTCAATTTACTAGTTTTGAGTCGATCAATACCGACGTTATTATTCGAAGCATGTCTCTTAGGGGCTTCAAATGTCTCGATAATTTAATATGAAATGAGTTGAGAGAAGTCTACTTAACTGATATTGGAAAAGATAAGCAGAATTGACTTTGACATTGCTCAATTTATTTTATTGGTAGTATTAGGGTCTTTTAAATATTGTTTGAGCCTCAAGTAGCAACACGAATTACTGATTTAATAACCGCTTAATAACAACGTAGGTAATACATATTTATTTGTATGACATTAGAAGTAACTACCGAAAAACATGGAGAGGAAACTGGCATGTCTGAGATCCAAAAATTCCAAGATATAGTGATATCCAACACGCACTGGGCCCGCGAGAGAGCAGTGGTAACCCAGTGGTAACAGCCCCGACTTACGAGCTGTACGTCGTGGGTTCAAACTCAGACAGGGTGACAGGGTACTTTGTGTAATTTATTACATCACCACTGTTCTCAAAACGCTGAAGACAACAACATGAGGAAAGCGGCATGTCACATGTCTTCGAATTTTTTAATCTTAATGAAAAAATTCGAAGACATGTGACATACACTAACCCGCACTGGGCCTGCGTGGTGGATTACAGTCCTTTCCAGAGGGTAAGGCCTTCTCGCCTAGAGAGGAGGCCTGAGTCGCAGCAGTGGGAACATTATGAGGCGGCTTCTTATATGGGGCCGCGTGGTAGATAAGATTACGGCCCACTCCCTCCCACAGACCTCTCTGTCAGCTCTGTGTTACAGAAATGGGAACGTCTACACATAGGCTGGTTATGCCTCCCATTCCATTATACTTTTAATGTAACATAATCGTCAATATCATCACCTACTACCTTAAGAACCTGGCTGCAAAAAAACTATCTCTTAAAAATTTTACTCATATATAATCAAAATGTATCCAAACGCGCATAAGCTTTTTCGATAGTCAATTTATCTATATCTAATGCATCAATAACACATATAATCCCTTGAATTTCATAAACATTTTTCTAACGCTGTATTGTATACATCGCCGACGGTGAGACATATAAATCGTCTAAATCAACCGGGCGTTTCTACCTTCAGACTAGTCTTAGATGATCTGGGATTTGCATCGCATTTGCCTGACTTAGATATAACACATCATAAATATTTCTTTTTATCAAAATGTTGCGTCTACACATTTTGTAAGAAATCATTCTTTATGAACGCGATTTACTTTTGTGAATCTGTATTTTGTTTTTTTTTTTTACATAAAATTGCGTCTGGTATTGCTAGTGTGTCATTTGTTTGCTTAAAATTTCATAGTTGCTAAGAATAATCTTCTTTACATTTTAATAGGCTTTGTCCTGACTAACAGATGGATCAGTACACAAATGATTTTTGAAATTTCCAACCCAAAGAGGGTGAAAAGGTGTGGTAAAGTTTGTATGGCAAAACGTGTATGCTTGGCTTGATCAACTTCATCCCATCCCGCACAAAGCGTTTTGAGAACACATTCATTGTGCGTACAGCTAGGGAGTGGCATTCCCTACCGGAGTCTGTGTCTCCTGATAGCTACAATCTGGGAATCTTTAAGTCAAGAGTGAATAGGTTTCCTTTTAGGCAAGTCTGCTCCATCTTCGACCACATCATCGCTTACCATCAGGTGAGATAGTGGTCAAACGCGTGCCTATCAATAATAAAAAAACCTCAAACTTATTTTTTTTTAAATATCTATAATAATGTAGAGCTCGAAATACAACTGTGTGAACTATTAAAATTCAAATAAATGTAAAATTTTGAAAGAATCGGATTTAGAATTCGAAATTAAACTTGCTCCAGAATATTTAAATCAAAAACTTTAATTATGCTTTGTTTGCTGTTCGGGATGTTTGTTATTTATTTTGTGTTTACTTCAAGTGTTTTTTCTGTAAAATCTAATTAAAACACTATATGCGGAGGTGTTGGTCATTCCAAACCGTGACTTCTCTGAATAACCATCAATAAAATTCGTTTTTTAATTCCAACATGGTGTTAAAATGGCAGTCGCTCCATGTGAAATACTGGTGTTCATTTACATCCAGTCAGACTGGAAGCTGACAACATAGTTGGGCAAAGGCATGCAGATTCATTGGAGAGGTATATCCCCGTCCATTAAAACAAAATAATTAATCTTTAAATTCAAAATTTTACAGAAGCGACTCACTCTATTCATACTAATATTATAAATGCGAAAGTATATCTGTGTCTGTTTTTTGTTACCTCTTCAAGTCTTATCGGCTGAACAGATTTGGATGAAACTGGGTACACGGGTACACCATGTCCTGGAATACGACATTGAATACTTTTTATCCCGAGAGTATATTTCCCTTGGGATAATTTTCCCGGGTGAAAGCGCTGGCAGAAGCTCGTATCAAAAATAATGTTGTTGACACTCAATTTATCGGCATTCCCTATCTCTATACCAATATTATTGTTCCAAAACACAATGTCCGCTATTTTCATTCCAAGTCTGGCAGAAAATTACAGTGCCATATTTCAATTTACTGGCCACGTTAAGCCGGCCGGGACAGCTAATCTATTACAAATGTACATACATTATGCTCGTGATGCCCCTAGCAAGCAAACAGAACAAATAAAATGTTATTGTTTTCTCTCCCTACCAACCCTCCTCTATTTAAACGCCTCTACGAATATGAATAAAAAAGAAATTACTTAGAACATTAATTTACTTACAATTACATTCTCTAGCCAATAGAAAAACAAAAACGGCATACGAAACCGTTTTAGATGTTTACAAAACAATTTCTACAGAATGACACCTATTTTAAATATTTATAAAACCTCCTGAATTTTTGAATAGGAAAGGTCCGAAATACATTAACATAACGTATTCAGAACGTGAGTAGGATTACATTAAGCTCTTACTACTTACTAACAATGTTTGAATTGTATAAATAACGTTTTACACATTAATTTGCTCCATTATCTTTGTGCTATGATACACGCGATAGTAGCTCTTAAAGACCTCAGTACCGCAAATAATAAAGCCCTTTATAATTGTTAATTTACATAACAAAACTGGTGTAACTTTAGCCTGGCTGGCCGCGAATTGCCACTCTTACTTGAGTTTGTTTGTAGTTATTCTAAGCAAAGTTGGTTTGTCTAGCGGTCTTAAGTGTTGTTCCACAAAGAAACCTTTGTTCTTTGATCAGATGAAGTAAGTATGAAATTGATAAAGTCCTGAAGATTCTAAGTACCTACTAGTCATTTTGTAGATAAAGTTTTGAGTGTTGTTGTTCCTGTCGTAATTAAGCATTTAAATACATAAGTAGATTATTTTGTTTCTGGGTCTTGAAATATTGTAATGGCCTATGTTTCATTTGTTTTCATCACGAATACACAAATTTTACAAATTTAAACTGTTCTGTTCGGTTCGGAAATGGTACCACACATTTAACACCCAAAAATTATTTCGAACTTTATTGAAACTGAAAAATTCATAACTCTTCACTTCTCTTATCAATTTCAAACAACACTTAGATAAATTTTCCCATTCATTTGTTAACAGGGGAGTGTCAAGCTTTGTAAAGACTACGATATCATCTAGGTACCCTAAGCTTTGTACCCTCATTCTAGAACCACTGCAAATCGTGTTGTCAGCAGTATTGAATCTGGAACGTATTCAGACCTCCACTCTCAAGCGATTCTGCCCCACTTCGTTTGTTAGACGCGTCTAACTTTTGTCTTTTGTCAGATCGGGAGTAACATCGATTTGATAGTAGTTGCGGCGCGCATCCATTGATTACACTATATCGGTAGCGTTCCAACTTTTGCTGCTGGATTTTGAAACAGATTTTAATTTAATTAAAATACCTTTTCTGTGTGTTCTGGTTTAAAATAATTGATTGAAGGCTTGAGTTTGAACAATACTGAGAAGCGTTAATAAGAATTCATTAACATTTTGGGATCCTTAAAATGTAACGCCGCGCCGCCGTTTGAAAATTAAATTGTGTGTTGTCTGGGCACCTCTGTGGCAGATGATTTAATCACGATAACACCCGATATCACAACTGGGTCAAAGCTGCCAAACGTTAACAAAAATGTTAAATTCTGTTGATTAAACTCAAAATTGGATACGTTTTTCGATAGCATCAAATTAGAATATCATTTAATAAATAATTTGCTGGAGGGCTGATATCGGATACCTAAGCAAGATAGAATAAAAATTCGCTTATAATAATTTAGGAACAAAATATACCTAATGGTCTTAGGGTTTCGTACAATTTTCAGAGTTTTGCGTCGAGTGTGTTCCCAGGCTGGTAGGCGTGATTAAGCCACTTTCGTCTAATTGTTCTAATAAATTCAAAGGGAAAGGCCTTTAATTTCCTCCACCCCCTATTATTTCCCCTGATTAAATTCGTTGTGGCTCACAGACAACTTAACTTGTGATACTTAGAACTTCATTAGTTGGAGTTATTGTTTGGTCCACTTCGGGTTCCTGCTGGCTTATCTTCGGCATACTATTAATGGAAACTTAGAAAACTTTGAGAATATATTGATACTATTTTACCTTCAGTTGGGGTACTGCGTTGTCTTCATTCATTTTGAAATGATTGACTAAGGAACATGTCACAACTACGGAAGAGGAAAACGATGAAAATAATCTTCTAACCTACTTTTAACTTTTTGAGGTGGAAATGGTTACACTAGACCTGCCAATCAAATTACACTCAAAACATAACTTGTTTATTCTTCTTCTTATACTTTGGGCAAAAGTGATCGAATATTTGTGACATCTTCCTTTAATGAATTATCCAGTTGCGGAAACACGCTTATGATAAATGATAAATGATAAATGATAAATGATGTTTATTCAGTAAATAGGTTACAAGGAACACTTTTACACGTCAATGTTTTTTTGTCAGTTTAAGCTAGATGAGGCCGGTGTTTCCTAGCTGACTACCCTGAGAAGAAACACCGAAACAAACTCAGAGGTCGAAGTCTCTTTTAGTGTTCAAATCCATACAATGTGGACTGGTTAGATCCTATGAGAACCATGTACGTTTATGTCTGGGATGAGCTTTATGAAGAAAGCAACACACGAATTCGAGTGGACCTGTCCAGACAGTGCAAGCATTTGTCAGTCATCGCGAAGCTCAACTCAGAACTCTGAGGTGCTCAACGAACCGACGAACAATACCAAAGTAAGGACATTTGAGTAGGCCGCAAAAAATACTCAAACTGCCAGACAATCATAAAATCTACATGAATATAACGACATACATAGTTCTCGCATTCACATTATTCTATATGAGGACCATGCAGCTTAGTGTCTGTAGTGGTCTTTTGAAGAAAGAACCAAACATATTTGAGTGGACCTGTCCAGTCAGTGCAAGCATTTGTCAATAGTCGAATAGCTCAACTTAAAAACCACTAAGGAGCTCAATGACATGACGAACAATACCAAAGAAAAGACATTTGGGTAGGCCGCAAAAGTACTCAAACTGTCAGACAACGTTGAAAATTACTGTAAAAAGGAGGAGAAAATAATAATAATAACCCACATAGTCCTCACATTTACAATAATTAAGTAATCAAAAAAAAATAAAAATATAATACTTTACAAAGTAAATATTTGTGTCAAACAAAATAGTAATCATAATATGTCAATCAAAAAATAAAAATAAATATAATACTTAACAAAGTATTCAAGTCAAAAAAAATAATAATTATAAAATGTCAATAAAAAAATAAAATAAAAAATATAATACAATACTATACAAGTATTCATGTCAAAAACGAATATTAAAAAAAAAATATATATATATAAAATTTTTCATCAGTAAGTAGTACATATGAAAACAATGGCTCATGTATATCATAATTTTAGTATAAGTTTGATAGTCTTTTACCTAAACACAGCAGATTGTACTTGGCACACATGGTCAAAACGCTTAATTTATATCATAAGAATTGAATAATAACTTTTTTCGGACAGAAAAGCTTAAATTGTTTTAAGCTTTTCTGTCCGAAAAAAGTAAAACAGAATTAGGCACCACACTTAGAAAGGTCCAAATTTGAAATCCACAATAGTTATCTAACAAAAGCACTTATTTTTCAATGACGACCACGTCTCGCAGACGTGTGTGATGCAATTCAAACAATTTATTTTATTCACCGTCCAAATAAAAGGGTTTACTTCTCAATGACACAAAAAAGATTAATACAGAAAATCGGGTCTATACAACAAGCAAACACGCATTCACGCATTCACACATAGATACGCTTCACGTACAGCTCGTGTACGCGCACTCGCGAGCGACATTTGTTTGCAATCGCCGCACGTACACGTCTATGCGTGCGTGCGCCAGTTTTCGCTCGTTGTATAGACCCGAACTTCTGTACTCATCTTCTTTGTGCGAATGGGCTGAGAAAGTTTCGCGTGAAAGCCTTCCTTTGTGTGAATTCCACAGCTACGGAGCTTCGGCGAGATGATGTAATTTAATTTGAAGGTTTATGGTCTTAGTGTGAATTGTGTTGCTTTTGTTTGGTAAGCAGCTCTTGAAGTGGTATGCCTTTTTGATGGTTTGTAGGTAGTATGTTTATTTGTTTTTGTTTTTTCTGTGTGCGAACATCTTTATACTGAATATTTGTAATTTAATGCTTTGATGCTTGCATAAGGTTGGTTGATTTACGAGATAATGTCAAGAAGAAAATGTGTTTATATTTTTGATATTAATATGATATAATATTTTTATCTGCTTGGTTCTAAGTAACACTACAACAATCAGTTTTTTCAATATTTTTTCAAAATTTTATTATTCGTTAGCCTTTAAAAGTGTCTCTTCAGTACGTGATTGATGAAAAAAAACCTTCAAGCGTCTAGGCTTGAAGATTTTTTTTGCGCGAAAATAGCACTGCTTCCATAAGATGTTACCTTATCTTCACAAAATTAACAGGCACGGAGGTTGTATTAATAAACATGTCTAAAATAAAGATAGCCCAAGACCATTTTTGTAGTAGCACTTTGCGAGAGAGCCTCAAATTCGACAGAGAAGTCTTGAGTGATGTAATAAACTCAGCGTATTACCCTCATCTCAGACATTCTTGAAATTTAACTCGCAATGCGTAGAATAGTACAAAAGGTCAGCTCTATTCAACGAGCGAAAACAGGCGCATGCACACATGAACGCGTACGTGCGGCGACCTCAATCAAATGTAATTTTATTAGGGGCAATAGGCCCGCAGGATTGCTCGTTGTCCTTCTACACGTGCAGCCTGTGGGTCAAAAATATACCCGGAGAACTTATGACATTCTCCGCGTACAATATAACAATGCCTTCAAAATGCTATTGCAGCTGCCACGGTTCTGTAGTGCATTAAGCATATTTGCTGAGGCTCGAGATGATAACTACTTCGCAATTCTGTACAAGAGAGCTCTGTGGCAATGGCAATGATTTTCTGAGGGCACTTTATAGATGTGTTGATAGTCCAATACTAAAGCACTGGAAGTGCTTCCGTATTAGAAGTTACAAATATTGATTTCATAGATGCTAGAACAATGGTACATAGATTAAAAAAAGTTATAACTTTAATTAGTTAACTTTTAAACATGTATTTTTTTTTTAAATATGGATATTTGTTATCTGAAATAAATGATTATTATTTTAAATGCCGCAATTGCGCTTGCATTCGCTGTACGTGACGCGTGTCTGTGTGCGTGCGTGTTCGTTGTATGCAGCCGACCTTCTGCACCTATCTCTATTATGTGATTTATGATAAGTATGGCTATTATTGTATTAAGTATTATGAGCGGTTGACCTACATCCGTGCTTCGGCTATAGTCCGTTGTTTTTCTGAACCAACTATCTGAATTGAATAAATTATTTTTCTAATTGTTCTTTTGTTTTCGTCCTCCCGGCATTCGTTCTTTTATTTTTGTTTGGTGAAGTTTTTGACTTAATATAGCATTTGTACACAATCAATCTGCCTAGCTTTTTCCCAACTATCTTGAGGTCGGCTTCTAGTCAAACCGGATGCAGCTGAATACCAGTATTTTACATGGAGCGACTGCCTATCTGACCCCCACAACCCAGTTACTGGGTGATACGATACTGGTTAGGCTGGTTGTCAGACTTTCGGGCTTCTGACGATGCACGATTGACAGCCGGGACCAACGGCTTAACGTGCTTTCCGAGGCACGGAGGAGTCTCGGTATGTAAAGATGGTCACCCATCCATGGACCAACCCCGGCAAGCGTAGCTTAACCTGATGGATTGGCCCGTGCGGCTGTTATTACTTTAGCCACGAGCTCCTCCACCTTTGTACACAACAGCTGATATTTTAGTACCAACCAACATCAAAGTATAGTGATTAGCTAATCGATTTTTGCATCATTTGTGTGAAAATGTTTGATAACTTAAATAACCATGCCACCTTGTACGGTTATTTAATGCTCTTGTACTTAGCTAGACCCATTATTAATAAACTTTCACCATATTTAAGTTTCTATAATGATTTCAAGGTGACCTACTGTCTGTTTTTAAATAAGGAACCAAATGCGTTTTCTCTCAGCATTTTTGTTTCCTTGCGCTAAAAATATATTTTTAAACAGCAGAATATTTACCTTCGATTGTTTTACGAAATTGAGTAAAAAACACTGTAACGTGTGTTAGAATCACGGAGATAAATGGATTCGTGAGAGTACATAGTTGGATGCTGTCAAGTATCGTCCCAACTTAATGGTGGAAGGATGGGAGTGCCTTTCAAGCCTTTTTACGAGATTTATTCAAGATGTGACTTGAGTTTAAGTTGAGAAGTGGCGCTGTCGTGCAAAATGGTAGTTAATAGTGGATAACTAGCAAAATAGTGAAATGGCGCTTATTTATTTATTCAACTGGCGAAATGTACTTAATCTACTATCTGTAACTTACAGACAGTTGGTCCACAGTCATAGGCAAACCTCTGCCTAATCTTATGGGGAAAACAGTCGTGAAGATTTTATGCTAGTTCATGATTTAGAAAAGTCATAGCATTATTTGAAACATAATGTTATAAATGTTGGCAATCAAAGACTCGCTCCGTAAAAATAATTTATTTAAATAGGAAGAACAAACAGTTACACATAAACTGACTTATAAATCAAATATAATAAGTAACTGATATACATGATCAAGCAATATTAAAACTCCTCAAGAGGAACTCAGATCCCTAATAGCATTTAGTGTTGGCATTTGGTTGGGCCAACAATAAATGCTTTCATTTTAGTGTTGGCCCAACAATAAATGCTACTAGGGATAGGCAGTCGCTCCATATACCTATAGTATATACCGGTATTCAGCTGCACCCGGCTTGACTGGATACCGACCAAAATATAATTGAGATAGAGCTAGGATGAACATGATCAAAACTATTTCCAACGAAAAATAACAAACCAAATATTTTCACACAAAAGCACTATCTTCTTACCACATTATTCAATCTCCAAAGCATAACTCAGCTGAACGATAATCCTTTCACCTCCACAATACCTACTAGGAGCTCGGAAGGCATAACCTACCTGATATCACTTCCCGAAAAACATACATCGTAATCGGTCGGATCCGGATCCAAAGCATAATTCGTAGCTTCCAATGCCTTCCGGCGGCCCCCGATTACGATATCGGCGTAAATCATGAATTTTGTCATCCCCTTAGACTCCTTTAGCCCCCTTATCCGTTCAATCGGGGGCTGTTTCATCCCCAACAGGTTTAGATAAGGAACCCGTTTTAAAACTTCGGTTCTGCTGTTGCTTTGAGGATTAAATAGTTGTTTTTGTGTATTTTGTGAAACTGTTTTTGATTGTAAATCATTATTTCAAATAAATATCGGATTATGCATTATAAAAGCATGTGCAGTATCTTTCTGGTTGTAAAAAATCATGTGATGGTTGATCGAATGTGTTTGTTTGTCTTTGTACAAGTGACTTAGAGATTTCCTGGAAAATCTACAGTATGACTCAATCGTACAAAGTCCCCCACCGCGTTTGTCTGTCTGTCTGTTCGCAATAAACTAAAAAAAAACATTTTACAAAAAATAGAACCGACTTCCAAAAAACAACACAAAAAAGTGCAAGATAACTTTAATTTTGGAAGTCGGTGTTTCTGGTTTAGTTTCTTCCTTTTTAACCGACTTCGAAAAAGGAGGAGGTTTTATGTTCGACTGTAAGTGTTTTTTTTTTTTTTTTTTTGTATGTCCACCGATTTCTCTGTCAGTTGTGGACCGATTTTCATTTTTTTTCCGAATGTATACTACCGAGGTGGTTCCATATTAATTTCTATCGAAATTGCTTCAGTGTTTTTTGAAAAACCGAACAAAAACGAAAAATACGTATAAATAGATGACGTTTTGGTTTTCTCCAATTACGAGTCTCGTATGTTTAAATTCCACGTTCCATGTTATTTACACGTATCTACAAAGTGAAAAATAAAAAACTTTTTTACATAAAAACAACCGAATCCAAAAAAACAATACACTAAAAATTAAAAAATAACTGTAATTTCGGAAGTCGGTGTCAAATAACGAAGAAATAAAATACAAACACTAACTTCCGAAATTCAAGTTATTTTGTGCTTGTTTTTATTTTAGAAGTCGGTTCTATTTTTAAACGACTTCAAAAAATTTGGTTCTGTATTCGATGCGTATGTATTTATGATCTGATGAAGACAGTTCCATTGTCTATCTCTGAAGATCTTCATCAGATCCTAATGCATTATATAAAAAAAACCTTTCTTGAAAAATATGCATTCGAATAACGAAAACTCCATCCAAATACGATCAAGAGTTTTCGAGAAAATCGCGGACAAACAAGCAAACATACAAACTTACGGGTCGAATACAGAACTTCCTTTTTTGAAGTCGGTTAAAAACACTACTGAACGGATCATGCGGTTTTCACCAATAGACAAAGTGATTCATGATAAAGGTCGGTGTATAATTTGTACCCGTGCGTAGCTGGGGCGGGCTGCTAGGCAGGTACACAGATAAAACGAACGAATAGAACATAAAAAATACATACTTATATAACATACAAACCGCGTTCTTATCGCTTTAAACTTAAGCTTAAGATAACTTTTAGGTAGTGGAATTACAATGAATAGATGATTATGTTTTCAAAAATTGCTTTTTAGATATTAATAAAGGTTTTCCTGCAAACGAGCATTATAATAATTCTCGATATTCTCTTTAGTACACTTTTACATAATCACACGTCATTCCAAAAGGAAGCACACACAAACACAAAGTCAATTTTACTTTACTAAAGTAGATTTGGGTCATAACACCGCCAGCGCTTTACTGCAAGCTCATTGGTTATTAGCGCTGCGCTGGTATTGGTCAATATTGGAGCTGTTTGCTGGCCCCCGGTACTAACTGTACTATTGACACGGTCTTTATTGTGATTGAAGTTCTTGTATTATAATGAAATATTATGTTTACTATGTGATTTTGAGTAACTACTTCATATTGGACGCCGTGCCGTCCAATATGAAGTAGTAATAAAATATAACCGACTTCCAAAAAAGAAAAATACACTGAAAATTAAAAAATAACAATTATACAAAAAAAGTTAGTTGAGCAGTGGTGGCCCAGTGGTATTGACTACGACATACAAGTTGTAGGTCGTGAGTTCAAATCAAAGCAGGCGCTTTACTTTGTGTAAATTATTTCATCACCACTGCTCTCAAAACGGTGAAGGAAAACATCGTGTGGAAACGGGCATGTCCTAGAACCAAAAATTCGAAGACATGTGACATCCACCAACCCGCACTGGGCCCGCGTGGTGGATTACGGCCCACACCCTCTCTCAGAGAGGAGGCCTGTGCCCCAGCAGTGGGGACAATAAAAGGCTGATGATACAAAAAAACTATTTTACAAAAAAAATAGAACCGACTTCCAAATAAAATAAAAAAGTGCAAAATAACTTTAATTTCGGCAGTCGGTGTTTCTGGTTTGTGTTTCTTCGTTTTTAGGGTTCCGTACCCAAAAGGTAAAACGGTACCCTATTACTAAGATTCCGCTATCCGTCTGTCTGTCTGTCTGTCCGTCTGTCATCAGGCTGTATCTCATGATCTATGATAATTAGACAGTTGATATTTTCACAGATGATGTATTGATGTATCTGTTGCCGCTATAACAACAGATACTAAAAAACAAAATAAAATAAATATTTAAGGGGGCTCCCATACAACAAACGTGAACGTTGCCGTTTTTATAGATAATGGTACGGAACCCTTCGTGCGCGAGTCCGACTCGCACTGGACCCGTTCTTTGACATCGACTGCCGAACCTCCTGGGGGCCCTGTTTAATAAAGCTGACAATCCGACAAGTCCGACATATGTCAAAAAGTGACAATTCGACAATTTTTCTGTTTAATAAAACTTATAGGTGTCAAAATTGTCATGGTGGAAAATTCACAAATATGTCGGATTGTCGCGACAATCCGACCTTTGTTCTGTTTAGTAAAACTTTTTGAGCGACAGGTGACAGGCGACAATTTGTCGTAAAAAACTTATCAAATCTGTTTTATTAAACAGAAAATTGATATGACATATTTGTAGAATTGTCCGCCAATTCTGACCAAAGCGTTACCCTCCGTCGCGAAATCATATTTTGAAAGTGTAAGAAAGTGTTTATAACAAAAAATGGTAGTTACATCGAGCACTGAGAGTAGTGATGATGAATACTTAGAACAAATACAAACAAGGAGGCAACGACGATCATTTAAAAGCAGAATCAATTTCTCCTTCTCAATTATAGATTTCTGCATTAGAGAAACAATTGGGTATGTAAGTAATAAAACTAGCGATAAAATTGATCACCCACTTGAACACGTTACCCACGCGATACAAGTCACGTGCGATACATTTTATGCGCTTTGCATTGTTGGGTTGTGTATCACAGTACTACGATATTGGTGATGCACATGGGCTTAGCAACCGTACATCATATGTATCTTGCATGCAGCACATGAAGGGTATGTGGAGCCGTGACTACTGAATTACTCTGAGAAGAGGTTGACAGGTATACTGGTTTAACCTTGAGTGAAGTTTCAATTTATTAGAAATTACACTTGAGTAAATATATATCAACGGGTGGTTAACTAAAGTATCATGCCCTGAAACTAAATTGGGTAGCAATCGTTACCGTGCTCTTGATTTCTCACGGAATAGTGTGTGTTTTTACGTGACGCATTAGTTTAAACTTCATGTCACAGTTATGTCCAGAATATACGCAGGTTGTATTTCTCAACCTGCGTATGTTCTGGACATAACTTTTCATAAAAATCACATTCCTCGTGCCATTTATACCTAGACCAAATTAACATAAGGACCGTTGAAAGCACCCATAAATGTAATATTTTACATAAGACGTAATGTTGTAAGTTTAGAATCATAAATCGCTGGTACGCGTCCTAACATAATACGTTTTTTGAGGTACTGTTGAGCACTGAACTTTGTGAAAGATTGGCGCACTCTTGTCAGACTTGTTGAAACTTCGGCGTGTACCGTACAATCTTGAGGGGCCAGTTTCCACTCCGTTGGAAGACGGGGAAGCTGGTCCTCATCAAGAAGCCGGGGCGCCCCGCGGACTCTCCGTCCGCATACCGGCCCATCGTGCTGCTCGACGAGGTGGGCAAGCTCTTTGAAAGAGTAATTGCAGACCGCCTCGTCGGGCACATGACGCGGGTGGGGCCGGATCTGGCGGAGAGCCAGTACGGCTTCCGCAGGGGGCGCTCTACGGTGGACGCCATCATGCGCGTACGAGCCCTCACGACGGGGGATGCAGTAGCCCGGGGTAGGGTCGTCTTGGCGGTGTCTCTGGACATCGCCAATGCCTTCAACACCCTGCCCTGGAGTTGCATAGTGGAGGCACTCCGGTATCACCGGGTGCCGCCCTACCTCCGTCGCGTAGTCGAGGCGTATTTGACGGACAGGGCCGTCATCTACCCCGGTCACCAGGGAGAATGGAACCGACGAGAGATGTCGTGCGGTGTTCCACAGGGATCGGTCCTTGGGCCGCCTCTGTGGAACATCGGGTACGACTGGGTGCTGCGCGCCGACCTCCCTAGCACCGTCAGCGTAGTATGCTACGCTGACGACACCCTGGTCCTGGCGCAGGGGTGGTCGCACGAGGCGGCGGCCAACATCATGACACGCGGGGTTGCGATAATCGTGGACAGGATCCGGCAACTGGGACTCGAGGTGGCATTGCACAAGTCCGAGGCCATGTGTTTTCATGGTTCTCGGAATGCGCCACCGGCGGGTTCCCAGATAACGGTAGGAGGGGTTCACATCGGCGTCGAGGGAACGATGAAGTACCTGGGACTCGTCCTCGACAGTCGGTGGAACTTCGTCGAGCACTTCCGACGTTTGGCTCCCAGACTGAACAGGGCCGGGGCTGCTTTGAGGCGGCTCCTGCCCAATCTGAGGGGGCCAAACGCCTCCTGCCGGAGGCTCTACGCGGGGATCGTGCGGTCCATGGCCCTTTACGGAGCGCCGGTGTGGGCGCGTTCGCTAAGGAAGCGATCTATTCGCTTTCTGAACGCGTCCCAAAGGGTCATGGCGATCAGAATGATCCGAGGATACCGTACGATCTCCTGCGAGGCGGCGAGCCTCCTTGCCGGATTATCGCCATGGGATCTGGAGGCAAAAATCCTCGCGTACCTCTACGAGGAGCGCGAGGAGGCGAAACGCCGGGGCGAAACTCCGCTGCCGCGACAACTCGCGGCTCGGCGGACAGAGCTCCGGCAGGATCTCATGGCGACGTGGAGACAGCGATTGTCACAACCCCGCGCTGGGCACGCCACCATTGCGGCGGTAGTGCCCCTCTTTGAGGCTTGGCTGGAGAGACCTCACGGCGCCCTCACCTTCCGCCTGACGCAGGTCCTCACCGGACACGGTTGTTTCGGGAGGTTCCTGTTTCGGATCAAGCGGGAGGTGACGCCCGGGTGTTTCCATTGCACGGATCGCCCCGAGGACACGGTGGAGCATACGGTGGAGGTCTGCCCCGCTTGGGCGGAGCAACGCCGTGTCCTCGTGGATGCGATAGGCGGCAGCGACCTCTCGCGCCCTGCCCTGGTTCAGGCCATGGTACGGAGCGAGAGGGAATGGGAAGCCGTCTCCTCCTTCTGCGAAGCAGTAATGCTCGCGAAGGCGGAGGCGGGACGCGTGAGAGAGCACCAACAACGGAGTCGCCCTCACGCCCTCAGCAGCAGCCGCCTCAGGAGACGCCGGGGCCTTCCGGCGCCGCGAGACGATCTCCGGCCACCGTAGACCCGGGCCTGCGGACGGCGAGTAGTGGGTAACTCGCCGTCCGATCAGCACCAGGCCCGAGAGTCGACGGCGCGTAGTGTTCCACGCGCGCCTCAAAGAGTTGTCAGCAAGAGACGGGGCCCGTCAGGGCCGATGCCTGCCCGGGGGTTGAGGATAAATTCGAAACAGAGTTACCTCGCCCCTGGGCACTCAAAGGCAGGAAGGAACAGGGGTGGGTTTTAGTCAGTAAGAGTCTGACACGCCCTCCCGCTCCGCCCAGAGCGGGAGAAGTCATAGGATGATTTCCCACCCCACAAAAAAAAAAAAAAAAAAAAAAACCGTACAATCTTTGTGAAAGAACTCTCATGTATTCACATCCTTTGCACAGATATCTATGTGTAAAGATTATCATACACTTAAGTTTCAAAGACATAATTAATAATGTTTTCGGAAGATTAAAACATTGATGTATTTGAAATCTTTTTAATAATTATGTTGGAACTGACAAAACTAAGGTGAATCTTATCTGTTTACATGGTTACCTCTGCAGAGAAGGCATAATTTTTATGCTATTAAAAGATTTGGTGTCTGGTTTTTTGTTAAGAACAGATAGGACCAACCTTTGTTGTTAATTGTAAGCTCCTTCAGTAATTTGTTATGGGGTACAATAAAGAGTATATATATCTATATAAACTTCTTATTGTGCCTCTCTCCTT
This sequence comes from Polia nebulosa, assembly GCA_951329385.1. Classification (NCBI taxonomy): domain Eukaryota; kingdom Metazoa; phylum Arthropoda; class Insecta; order Lepidoptera; family Noctuidae; genus Polia; species Polia nebulosa. The sequence goes on along the minus strand of OX589610.1, from coordinate 28,768,867 downwards.
TGGATACCTACGCACTCTGGTAAGGAAACGTACCCGAGATCAACACAAAAAGCTATGAACCGACCACAGTGAGTGCAGGCAGGCCAGGGAGGCACTTGCCTTCATTAATGACTGCTTCATAAAGCAAACCCTACGACTGACCAAACTTCAGCTGCGGAAAGTCACGTCCGTTACTACTGGCCACGGGTCTTTTAATTAGCACGTCTCTATCATAGGAAGTACAGACAGCCCACAATGTAGAGCCTGCATGGAGGAGGACGAGACAGCAGCTCATCTGCTACTAAGCTGCCCAGTAGTCGCTACATACAGGGCAAAATACTTCGGACACCCAGGTAACCTAAGCGAAATAATCAGTAACACCAGGGCGCTGCTGGCCTTCCTTGAGGAACTGGGGTGGATCGAATGACGAAGCTATCCCCCTGTTACGTAAAATACGCACTTGTGCGTGGAGTTGCGGAAACCAGCCCGACATACATACATACATACAAGCTACCCGAGCAAAAATTCAAAAATGTATGAGATTGACTCCATGACGACTTTCAATATTACAAAGTTAAGTCAATTCCGTACAATGAGACTAGAAAAAATTACATTCAAAAGTTCAACTTTTGAATGTAATTTGGTCTAGTCTTTCAGGAAAGACGAACAAACGGATTATAAGACATCTAGCAGACAAATGAAGAGCTGTTAACTTTTAGCTTGTTTGCTTAAGGCTGAAAGTTGATGAGATCAAACGCTCAACTAGGCACAGCTATTCCCAAAGGTAGTACCGGCGCCCCATAAACCTGATAATTAAATGACATAATTATACAATGTGGAACAGTATTTTTTTATCATTGCTAGACTCACGTTTGGCTACTATCTCACCTGATGGTAAGTAAGATGTGGTCGAAGATGGAGCACGCTTGCCAAGACGTTACGCTATTCAATCTTGACTTAAAAATATTTGGTGATAAACGTCGCCACACTAGCTTTATCGCTTGATGTCACTTAGATTAGTCGCTCCTCATAATCTGGCTAACCTAGGCCAGAGGATAGTCGTCCTTAAGGTCACCACTGGTTATGCCGAACAATTTCAAGTCCAATGTTGAGTCTTGTTTTAGTTGAAATACTATTTATTTCGATGGGGTAGAAATGATATCTGAATGGCCAGTCAAAAATTTTTATTATTAACGTCTTATAATCCTTTCATTTTCAGACACGTTTCACGCACAGAGTTTCATGAACCCACAATAAAACCGTCCTCAATACGAAGTCACGATTCCTTTTCATTGTAACAATAAGAACTTAATGAACATTTGTATCAGTATTAAAACTGGAGGCTTTACTCCTAAGCCCCCAGTTTTATGCCTCCAGAATAATGGATAATGAGAGAGTTTCAGTGAGGGATGTCTTTTTTCAGCTGCGACCCATCCCAAGACATTACTTTCTTTAAATTGATGGCCGGTTCTGTGTCTCTGAAACTGCCGATGCTTTTTGCAGATTGGACTGTATCTTTCGTAATTTCATTTGGATAATTAAAATGATTGTCTTATTGTTTAGAGTGTTTTAGGTGCCATCTCGTTTTTTCTGTTACATAAAGTTAGGTTGTGTTAGGTTTCGCATTTTTTGGGCTTCTCTGTGATCATTAATTATGTCAAAGTTGAAGAATAAATCATGTTTAAAAGTTCGTCGCTTTCACAAGAAAATTCTAAGCGTATATTATAATTAGGCAACGCAAAACAATCTAAAGTTTTGCACTTGAAAATAAAAGTTAAATAAAGTTTTTATATTAATGCTTCAGCAGTGAAAGTGCTGCACAAACATCCGTGTTGGTAATTCTCATATTTTGGCGCTTTTCCGCCATTCGCAATACACTTTACAGTCCATTTAGGGACATAAAATTACACCCAAAAGCGCTGACGAGATAAAACGCATGACGTCCCGCCATTGACGTAAACTTTACAGCAGTACCAACACATAAATATAGTGCTGCGTCCATAAAACGTGTACTAACTTTACGACCTTATGAAATATTTTGCAGTTTGAATTGTGCCGAGTTTGCAAACTGCCGCGCTATATTGATTCACGCGTAAATACATTCAGGGAAAAATGGACGTTAAAAAGATAGAGATACAGTTCTGAACCGTATAAAATTAAAAAGAAACTTTCAGTGAAAGACGTGTGTTCTCAGTTTAGAATACATAGGTTTAAACGGAAAATATGTTGCTTCACAAGTTTAAGCTTTAAAATGGGGCAATAAGGTTGGTATCGGGTTGTGGTGTGTGTTATTATTGGATTCCCCGAGACGGTCGCAGATAGAATGGCATGTTTTTCGTTGTTAACATTGTTTCGTCGCAGTGTTTACGGACTTCTAAGGTTTTATTTTAAACATGAGGTTTGCATTTTAAACGGTTCCTTTAGCTGTGTTTCACGTTGGTTCTCGCGCGGTCTGCGCTAGTTTATTTTGTAATTAGTGCGTTATTTTTTGCTACTTGGTACTCATTTTATTGTGTGTTTTGATCCTTATCATGGTTACGTGCGTTTGTTTTTTTACGTCTGTATTTTCATCTTTTGTACAATCAGCCAGAGGATTCATTTAATATACTCATGAGTGATACATAACAATAATCTTCTGCAAAATATTAACGTTTTTTTTAAATTGTTTATTCATGAATTTAGAACATTAAAACTGAAGTTGGTAATAAAAAACATGATGCTGATGCATCAATTAAAAGGATCAATCGTTTTATAGATTAACACACTGCGACAATTTTCTGTGTTATGCACTTCACAGACAAATTATAGAAAGTTTTCAGTAGTTAAAAAAGAAATTACATTTTTTTAATTAAGTCGGTTGGTGATTTCAAACTTTGCGGCTGTAGGAGCCGGAAAAATTTAAAATCACCGCACCGACTAAAAAACCCCTTCGAAAAAAAAAATTAAAGGAGTATGCCAAAAACCTCCGCGTCTATGAAGTTTCCCGAACGAGCTGACCCAGTTGAAACCACGCGGTTATTACCCGGCCAATTACTGGCGGTCCTCCAGCGGAGCAGGGATGAAACCCCACGAGATAGTTCTCGTCTAAGTCTCAGTGTCGGGTTGTGGAACTTTAAGCTTTTTCATTAATTTTGTTTCTTTGAAAAAACGTAATGATACTTTATAATCAAGAAACCTAATTCATACACAGGCGTACTATTCATTTGTTAATAGGTTTTAGTGTTGTACCTTATTTAATACATTTCATTTGCAATGCTTTAATCGAATCAAATTAAATGATTAAATTAAATTGATTAATTAATTTTAAATTTATATTTTTTATGACTTGTTTGGAACTTTTTAGTTGTTTTTTATTTACAGTCGGGTTTTTTGAAAATATTTTTTTATCTTTTCTCTTGAAGATCAGAATGCTGCGTTCCTTGCCTCTCTGTCCAAAGTACCACTTTCTGAATCACGCCCTTGACCCAGCCGCCTAACAATAGCCTCCAAGGTGTTGGTCGAGGCTCATGGCTATTAAACCATTGACCGACACGACTATCGGTACAATGATTGCAGAGTCTACATCACACATGTCGACAATCTCGTGAGCCATGTCATGATATTTTACTCCGGAATGTGCGATTCTGGGTGAACCGCGGTATACATGGTTTGCCCATGCATATACGGTCGGCACGGTTTTATTCTTTCTATTTTAAATGAAGCGAAATTAAAATAGGTATGTTTATTTTTTCTGGTTTACTATAAACTTGAATTCAAAAGAAGACCTCTTACAACTTGCAAGTACATTCTACATTTAATTTCACTCCCAAATGACCTACAAAACTTGGTCCGGCAGTAAAAGTGTAATATAAACGAAACGCCAACACTTATTGTGGACAGTTTTTAAAGTTGAGAACAATGTTTGTCTTGAAGTTGAAAACAAGTTTAACTTTGTTAACGAGTACTGACTGTGTATTTCACTGCAGTTTTGTTTCTTCAGTTTTGGTCTAGCAGACGCAAGAGTGACTGTTGAGCGTGTGGTATTAGGTTTTTCTCATTAAAAATATCTTGGGCGTATCCCAGAGTTTGGATTTATCTTATTTATTTTTACTTCATGTACAATAGTGACCGAGACATCTCCGTGCCTCGGAAAGAACGTTAAGCCGTTGGTCCTGGATGTCAATCGTGGATCTTTGACAGTCGTTACGGGTCTTCAGAAGCCTGAAAGTTTGACATCCAGTCTTACCAAGGGGTATCGTATTACCCAGTAACTGGGTTGTGGAGGTCAGATAGGCAGTCCCTCCATGTAAAATACTGGTATTCAGCTGCATCCGATTAGACTGGAAGCTGACCCAAGATAGTTGGGAAAAGGCGCGGGCAGATTGATTGAATTTTGTACAATAGTGATTCATAGGCGGACTTAATGCAATAAGTCACCCTTTGGGCTAAAGAGACTGCTCTGTGGTAGCTGTAGAACAATTAATAAAAAAATGTGTTTTAATTCGAGATTAATATACTTACCAATAAATTTGTGCCTAATCTTTGAAAATGGGCTTGCTTTTGTCTATATTATATAAGTAGAACTCTCAACATTCCTGGCCAAATTTATAGACCATCAATGGTATTTATTCCACACTATTGGAGGACATAAGAAGAAGAACAAGCAACAAGAAAAGCACTAAGAAAACGCATATTAGTGAAAAATTAGACTAAAGAGATATTGGTTATTTTGTTATGTTTTTGCTAACAAAGATATAAAACTATGGCGTGGTTGTGTTCCAAATATTCCTGGTTATTAAGCAAATAAATGTTACACTAGAGAGTGTGCTTGGCAGAGAGCCAAATTGCAAATATTTGTCGTTGATTTTGTACTGAAGTAGACAACATAAAAACGCAATACTTGCTATAATTGAAACTAGAGTTAAAATAGCATCTTTTTACCAAAGCCTGAGAAACAAAACCTTTTTCTAAACCAGCGTCATAAAAACTTTGCTGTATGTTCACACCGTATTATGCGTCAATATAACCCAGCCAAATTGAGCGACATATCAACTCAAACCCTTCCAAAGCTCCGGAGATCCTCTCAAAACGGCGGGGTAACAAATTAGTTGAAACTTTAAGGTGGGATTTGAAGTCAGTTGGCAGGATTAATTACAGCACCGGGACCTGAGAATTATACGACAATATGAGACATACGACAATGATTATAGTTCAGAATGCTAGTTCGGTGTAATTGGATGTATGGACTTGGACAGTTTCGGAGCAATCTTAGCAAACTGTATATGTAATGAAGTTAGGAAGTGTTTCTATAAGAGGATTTCGGTGTTAGGTTTGATTTGTGGATTCGATGTACCTACATTCAGGGTATATCCATACTAATACCATCTCTGTCCTAATACGTCTGTCACCTCTTCACGTCTTAATGGCTGTACATATTTTGATGAAACATGGCACACGGGTAGACCATAGTATACTTTTATCCCGGGAGTATGTTCCCTTATGATAATTTCCGACTTTCATGCGGGTGAAGCCGCGGGCAGGAAATAGTTATTGATAAACAAATGGACTATCCTTTTAAGGCATGTGCTAATCGCAATCTTCAATATCACCAGTCGTTTTCCCTTGTGACAATTTATTTGGAGTTGACGTAATATGTCTATTGCCACCAAGGTTGCGGGACTGATCAAAAGAGTCACCTTTCCCTGGCACAGGTAACTGAAGGAACACGGGCGGATTTTAGTCTGTAAGAGTCTGAAACGCCCTCCCGCTCAAATAAAAACTTTTTTACAAAAAAAATAGAACCGACTTCCAAAAAAAGTGCAAAATAACTGTCAATATATGACGGAGTTATGCCCGAACATACATAAAAAAAAAATTAACATCCGAATTGATAACCTCCTTTTTGAAGTTGATTAAAAATAATGTCTTCTTACACACTTCATTCTCTATTAGCCGTCATCACAACAGTCAGTCCCTTTCCAGCAATGACATCTCTTACACTGATACATCTATCATTTCTTTCAGAATCAGAATCAGAATTTTTATTTGTGAACATAGGTAAATTTACACGTTGTGTGAGATGTTAAATTTTTATAGGCTCTCTATGTTTTGCCATTAGGTGTACAAATATTATCATTTAATTTAATTATTCATTCACTTTGATATTCTTCTCCTCCTATAACACACACTCAAAATCTTCCCCAAATAATTTCCCTGACTGTACTTTTGATCTACGAAGGTTTGAGACTGAAATATTTTTAGGAGTTGGTATAATTTCAGAGTTATTTTGGGAAGGGGCGCCAATTATTAAAAGGTCTTAGCTGCAGAGAGTTGGTTTCATTAAGGATCGCAAAGATATTATACAGTAACTTCAGAATAACCTGAGGGAAGATGTCTGTATTTTTATGGAACATTCACATCGTAGTCGCTATCTCTAAAGTTAAAGGTAAGTTTGATGATCATTTCTATCGAGATTTTTCTATTCAACATGTTTTAGAAACAACCAAGTTTTCAGAAAACAAAATTAACATCTGTTTTTTCCGGAGTCTGACACTAAATAGATTTGGTTAATTTTAACTAGGGTTCCGTACCCAAAGAGTCCAAACGGAGTCCTATTGCTGTCACTCACGTGTCCGTCTGTCTGTTCGTCGTCTGTTCGGAATTTTTAACTTTCCATTGACCTATGAACTTGAATTTGGTGATAATGTTTATTATTACGTATACTTTACTAACAAATACCATTGGTACGGAACCCCTTTTTTTTGTGGGGTGGGAAATCATCCAATGACTTCTCCCGCTCTGGGTGGAGCGAGAGGGCGTGTCAGACTCTTACTGAATAAAACCCACCCCTGTTCCTTCCTGCCCTGAGTGCCCAGAGGCGAGGTAACTCTGTTTCGAATTTATCCTCAACCCCCGGGCAGGCATCGGCCATGACGGGCCCCGTCTTTATTGCTGACAACTCTTTGAGGCACGCGTGGAACACTACGCGCCGTCGACTCTCGGGCCTGGTGCTGATCGGACGGCGAGCTACCCATTACTCGCCGTCCGGAGGCCTATGGTAAGGTACGGAACCCATAATATGCGAAATCCGACACGCACTTGGCCAGTTTTTATAAAACCAACAGTTTTTGCGAGCGATAGCGTCTTAATAATAACCTTAGTCTGTGTCTCGTTGTTTCAAACATTGCAAATAAAAAAGCTGATCGCCAGTTCGCGAGCTCATTTTTAATTTGCAACACTTTAAGCACAGCAGCCTTTTCTGTTCCTTTTCTCTCAACAACTTTTATCTACAGATACACAATTGAAATTGTTTTCTCTTAAAATCGAAAACATGCGAAATTGCAAAGCGCTTCCAATACTCGATATCAGTAAAAGATCAAATAAGCATACAGCAAAAAAAATGGAAAAAATATCGCTCAAGTCGGAAATACGATAGGAAATCTTGTGAAGTGGTATTACGTTTCAAAATTGCATAAAGTATCATCTCAGGAGGAAGGCAGCGGAAATGAGATCTTATTGTAATAGTGTTTGGGCGTAGGTTTGAGTGGAGCTGGCGTGGCTGATTCAATAAAGTTGAGAGGTGAGGTCAGACAGACGGATTGAATTGTGTGTCGTGGGGTTCCATGTTTGGTTCCATGGTTCGCCTCCTCTTTTAACATTCTGCTCTGAAATGAGGGTATTTGCTGCGCTGAGCCTGGCGTCTTGTCTCTGCCCAAGTATCTTGGGACTAATTCTAATGTACACGCTCCGAGCGCCTCTTTTATGAAGACTGCTTTTTATTTCTTTGACATCGCTCGCGTCATTAAAATTCAGTCAACGATATGGCTGCTGTTTTGTGTTTGTTCAACATTTTCTGTGAACTCTCCATTGAATATAAGCATCAGGTTTTGTATGGAGGTTATTAAAAATAATTAAGCGATTATATCGTGTCTTTTCTTTGACTGTTTTACGGTCACTTTGGTACCATTAGGAATCATTATATTTCAAAATCAGTGAAACATAGATTTGAAAGCAAGAAAGAAAAGATAAGAATTTTTGATAAATTTACTTAAGGCCAATTTTTTCAAAAATCAGATAACTTTTACCTGAAGCATAAAAATAGCGGTAGCTAAAATTACGTGATTGTTGAAAAAAAAACCCTTAGTTAAATATCTAACTAGCTCTTTATCTTACACATCTACACTATACATCTGTTTTAGAATCATCAATCCAACAAACAACAAAGATAAGCATCTGCCTTTTTGATATTCCCACTGTTGTTGGGACACAAGCCTCCTCTCTGCGAGAGGGAGTTAGCTGTAACCCACCACGCGGGCCCAGTGATTGGTAGATGCAACATGTCTTCGAAGTTTTGGTTCTGGGACATACCGGTTTCCTCACGATGTTTTCTTTCACCGTCTTGAGAGCACTGACGAAGAAATAATTTACACAAAGTAAACCAAGCGTTTTACGTCAGTTCGAACCTAAGCAGACGCCTAGGTTCGAACTGACGACCTACAACAAAGATAAATTTTCTCAAATATAAAACCCATTACTCGCAGTCTACAAAAGATACATAAGTAACCCTCTCAGGAACGATCGCACAATTTTGAGCGACTAAACAAAAATATAGCCCCGACCTTTATTTAATAGACATTCGACCTTATCAACGTCATACATTACCCCCGTACCGCGCAATAAATCCCTTCCGATCTCATTATAGTCGCGCGCCGTTTGTTCCGATCGTTTCACGTTACATTGCCTTGTGAGCTCTATACATTCGACTGATTTACTTTAGTCAACCAGCAATGTATACTTACACTCCAATATTCTATCTATGTTTTGTGAATTTTGGTATGGGATGAGAAATTTTATTCGAAAATAATGGCTTCTAAATTAAGCTTCAAATGTCTGCAGAAATATTATTTTGTAATTTATTGTGATGTTAGGTAATAATATGGTTTACTTCGGTGAAGACAACTTCTAATATCGTAGAGTACTCTTATAAAATTAATAATGTTGTACTTTCATATATTATTAATATTGAAGAGACAATTTAGAAAGTTCGTTATTAAAGCTAGATTTAATTTTGTTCGGTACGGGTAGCAACTGAGTCGTTGATGATATTATATAACAATATTAAAGGGTTATGAAAACTTGTATGATTACGTTTTCAAAGTGGCCTACAAGTGCCTGTGAGTAGATAGATAGGTCTGGTTGTTTTAAAGTTTTGTGTCAGAAATAGGCAATTTGTTGAAATATTTGTTACTAACTTCAGCCAGCGGCTTCCCCCAGGTAGGTGGAACTAGGAAGTCCCCCAGTATATATTATAGCCTATGTGCTATTCCAGACTATAATCTATCTCTGTGCCAAATTTCATCTAGATTGTTTGTCGTTCTGGCGTGATTAAGTAATAAACATCCAAAGTTTCGCATTTATAATATTAGTAATATAATGTGTATTCTAGTGTATTCTATTTAATTATCTAACCAAAAGTTTTGAATTTATGCTTCTGTCACATACTTCGTATAGTTTTCTTTATTAGTACAAGCCCGCCACACTGTTCCCAGCCACAGTAACTTCTAAAAGCTCGAATCTGTTGTGTAAACCACAAGGAAGGCGTCAAGGACCAATCCCGACGAAATTATGGTTCATTTAAAATCATAATCACATTAGACTTAACTTTTCCTAACCTCAAAATAAGACAACAGAGCCCGCTAATACATGTATAATTACACCTTACAGACATTTTTTAATTACCTCGAACCACCTAATTGCGGTGCCTTTAGACCGAGCAAGATCCTCCCTTACAAATAGGGGAAATTAAAAAAGGGCATGAAGGGAGAAAAAGGCCTTTTCTTTGTGAGTTTTTCCAACAATCCGTGTAAAATTACCCACATGTGGTGTCCTATACAATATGTTATGTAACACCTCACGCTAATTAACCGCCATTGTCTCTTCGTGTCTGAACGGAATTGTTTAGTCTGTGGTTATGAATGAAGTTTTAATTTTGAATTGTTTCTGTTGACTGTAGTTTGACAATGTTTTTGTTGGGATTTGTTCTTTTAATTACGATTTTGTGTTTAGGATGGAAAATTCAATAATAACTACAATATAAATAAACTTTTATTTCAATCAACAAAGGGTTATAGTAATACTTAATAGAATTTATCTTTTTTTTTTTAAACAAGGAAGGAGTTACTTCTGTATCGTTGGTGCGTTCACAAACATGTAAACTCACATACACAAGACACCCAGATCCGAAACAACTGTCTGTAGACCTATCTGTACAAGTATTTGTTCCGTTCAGGAATCAAACCCGCGACACGCAGCGCAGCAGCCAATTACACAACCACTGCGCCAACCGTGCCGTCTAAATTTATTCGAGTATCCTTAACTGAAAAAATGGTTAATAATATCTGAATATGTTGGTAAACAAAAAACGACACAAAAATAAAGAATAAAACATAAATTATTTTAGGCTTTCATCATCATTCTCCTGCCCTTATCCCAATTAATTTGGGGTCGGCGCAACATGTCTTTTTCTTCCATACTCCTCTATTAGTCGTCATCTCTGTAGTCACCCCCTTTTTACCCATATCCTCTTTCACACTGTCCAACCATCGTTTCTTTGGCCTTCCCCTACTCTTATAGCCATCCACATCCATACACAAGACTTTCCTCACGACATTTTCTTCATTCCTCCGCATCACATGCCGATACCACGACAACAAATTATTTTAGGCCTTATAACTCAAAATAAAAAGTTACTATTTTTGAAAATTATTCAATGGTTTTTCTAAACCAGATTTTCAGACCTGGACAATTGTTCTCCATTTCCCCAACAACTATTTTTCTATTATAAAACATGAAGCCTAATATTATTCAGCTGCTTTACAATTTCACAGAAAGGAAAATTCTAGCCATTACCATTATTTTGCCAAAATGTACCAAATATTGCGCAAAAGCCCCAACAAACATCATTAAGGAAAACATGCTCTTCAAACAAGCGTTGTGAGTAAATTAAAAATATTTTATCATGTTCCGTAAAATAAAACGTGCGCTGGTGAGTCAGGCTTGAAAAAATACTGTAATAAATAAAGAAAAATATTTTTAACAGGCTTTTAAAAATATTACGTGTACTGTTGGCTTATATCCTTTTGTGAATTTACTGAAAGCTTACTCGTACGTCTATTTGTGGTAAAAGTACCATTTTCAGTAAAAATAACAAACATTATACATTTTTTTTATATTTTCATATTAAAAAATATTAAAAAATATATATTTTATATATTTTTTTTTATTATTTAATTCGTACCCATAGACTTTCCTAGTATCCATACTAAATATCAATCAAATATGTCCAATAGTCTGTACAGTGTATCAAAAATTGTCATATCTCATAGTCGGACTATCACCACCTACAATGTAATTGTTTGAAAAACATTTATTTTTTAAAATACTCCTTTAAAAATATTTATTTTCGTTTACTATCATCGTCGCGTAGCTCGTCTCCACATTGGAAAACAAAGAAGTTCAAAACAATACAATCGCATGTATTTGCTAGGCGGCTACGGAATCTCGTAGGTAGCACTTGCATTGCTACGCGGTATCTTTCTTGCACTAAATCGTACTAACGTTTCTAAATACCTCATAGTTAATCAGCTTTACTTGCACCATACTTGCATATCAACAGTATAAACGTTCTTGTTCGCATTGAAACGTTCAGTTAGTACTCAAAGCAAACAGTTCGGTTTGAATGGCAGATCTCAAGTTATTGGAGGCTCTGAGCTTGCAAGTGGTTTTGTAAGCCTGGTAGCTGTGACTAGGATACATTATGTATAAATTGATGGTTAGAGGAAGTCTAAAAGTGGCACCTCTGACTGAAAAGTTGTGTGGAAATCGGTTGTCGTGGTGCGGAGGAATGAAGAAAATGTCGTGAGGAAAGTCTTGTGTATGGATGTGGATGGCTATAAGAGTAGAGGAAGGCCAAAGAACGATGGTTGGACTGTGTGAAAGAGGATATGGGTAAAAAGGGGGTGACTACAGAGATGACGGCTAATAGAGGAGTATGGAAGAAAATACATGTTGCGCCGACCACAAATAAATTGGGATAAGTTTTGGAGAATGATGATTGATGATGATGGTTAGAATTAAATTGCGAATTGGATGCAGTATTCCATCTGTTTCGGACTTGGTCTGGACGAGACTTTGTTTAATCGGCAAATGAGTTGTACGAGTAGTTTATAATTATTTTTATTCAAGACTAAAGTTTTTTGTTTATATTCTATCAAAGGCTATTAACGAGACATAAAGAGTACTTAACATCGTTTTTATCACATTTTTATGGAAAAGTTTATAACTTCGCATGTGAAACTTTCAATAGTTTTAAGACATTATTCTCATTTTTACGCGACTCTTGCTATTCGCAGCTATTTTTATGTATTTCTCATAAATAAAATGGTTTAATTAAGAATGATAGGTTATTTTATTTCACACCACGATTTAGTATAGCTGCCACATGTTAGGGAAGGTTTTGTTATTGAAAAAAGTTAATTCAGCATAAGCTAAAAAAATGAAAAAGACACCCCAATTCCAACTCAAAATTGTGAATCCATCCCTTTCAAACCCAATCGCTGTTCCTTTGATTCCCAAACAAAGACCCGTCACCAACATGTCACCGGAGGTTTTATATCACAAGCGTCAAGCATCACATCACAATATTCGTCAAATGTGACTCACAGCTCAACAGCCTTTGAGCTGTGACCCTTTGAGCTGAGCTCAACGCTCAAAGAAACCTAACGAACTTTAGTGAATACAAAAGAATTTCTCAAATGTTTGAATTACAGTCCAAGCCTTTGCTTCTACTAAATGTATTTAAAATTGTATGCAACTGTTTGCAAAGGTTGTCTGAAAGTGTTGAGTTTAGTTACAGTTGCTTTGTTGAAATTAAATGCATTAGCAAATTACAAGCGTGGAGTGTCTCGAGGGAATGTCGAGGGAATGGAATGACAGTTATTTTAATATAATTTTGTTGCTGTTTGTGTGCACCTTTTGTACGATAGTTTTGAGCCAAAATCTGCAAATAATAAACCAATATTTGTGTATTTAAATATTTGGACGAGCACTGTAGTACACTGTTGGAACTGTTTGGAGTTGAAGCAAATGGCGGCGTCTATGTCTTGAAACAAATAGTTTAAAGACATAGACGCCGTGTTGACACTACGCGCGACCCAACAGCGAGTTTTTACCGCTTTCGCAACACATCAATTTTACATACTAGGTACACACATATACCATAAAGTTGACACACAATTAAATATTATAAAATTAAACTTACACAAAGTGAAATCCATAGTAATAGAGTGGCTACTACAAAAGGACTATGCCTACACTGAGTCTTTGCTCACATTCATCTCCTAATAACAGTACAACTGCTTAGTTTCTACCACATACTTAACTTACACTACTATTGCTCACAATCACACTCTCTTATTACGCACCCATTACCCAAACATACACTACAAGTACTCAGAAACACGTACTCATATCCTCATAAATTCACACTCACTTCACATGCCTAACATACACATACACAGTTACTTATATAACATATAAATAAATAAAAACAGATGTATAAGAATAAATGCAATACTGTTAACTTGTTGTATTAAATCATATTCATTTAAGAATCAATTGGACGAACACTGTATCTTAAAATACAAGTTTATCCTAGTTTAAGAGGCAGGGTTATAAACTTGTTTTGTACAGGTTTAGCAACAGCTGTTTTATGTAATGTTTACTTACTATCTGTAATTTTTGTGAACAAAAATGTATTATTATTATTATAACCTTGGAAAGAGGATAAGCATTGCCATACAACGTGGCAATGCCACCAGTCTTTTAGGATCATTACCAGTCGCCAAAAAAAAAGCGATACAGCGGAATCTTACGACTCGATAATTTAGATTATTTTTAGTTAGTAGTTTTTATTTTTTGTTGAATTGTATATATAGTTATAGATAACCACTTGGGTTTGCATAACAAAGAAAATGGCCAACTGAGAAGAAAGTAGGTAGGTACTAAGTTGGTATAAGTAAAAACAGATATCCAGCAGTCAGTTATACACATTTGAAAAATCATTGGAAAAATTCTAGCATATATGCTAACGGTGCGGTGTTACAAAAGTACTGTAAAAAATGTTTTAGTCCATAACAAGCTTCATTTCTTCATTTAACATTTTACGTAATCCAAATTCTTCTAAGTTACTAATAGACTGAGCATTGAGAACTCTCTAAATACGAGAACATAGCATTTCCTTCGAAAACCTCTAACAATCACATGACTATTCCCTTTAAATAAAACCAATACGCTTCACAGACCGTTCGTAAAGATACAGACCGCGGGATACAAAGTGTCCGGCAATAAGTCTCCACACAATAGGGGCAGGCCTAATGAGCTCCGTGGATTTATTACACACACACACACACACACTTGAGTAGACCACTGTGGTGTGTGACAAGGGAATGTGACTGTGAGCGTGATATTGAGCTTGACTTGTGGTTAGGGTGACTAAGTACTAGCTTTGGTGTGCGATAATATTTTTCCGTGCTATGTTTTTACAAGATTTTGTTACAAGCTTTTATTTAACTTGCACTGATACGAACAGTGCAAGTTAAATAAAAGCTTGTAAAAAGTTTGTAAGTTGTCTGTCAAAATTCGCAAACCATTTTTCGACCATTTGTTGGTATCCGATTGAGTTGAAATTTTGTACATGCCTTTAGTTCTGGTGACAATGTATTTTTATGACAAGCTTGACCTGAATCGACATTCAGAATTAGCTTTTAGACCAGATAAAGGATTCAGTGCTCAACAGCACGGACGCGAAATTTTGTGTATACATTTAAATGAGGTAGCCAGTACAAAAGCTTGTTAAAAAAAATGTTTTCTTAAATATAAACATTTTTTTTTTACTTCGTGTTGTGCCAGCTCTTCACTTATACATCGCCTGATGGTAAGCAATGGATGAGGTTTACGATAGACCGAGCAAGCTACGAAGATTGCTATTCACTTTTAGTTTTAAGGCGGACGGGTTGTAGCTGGAAATAAAGAAGCCGACAGAGAGTTTTACACTTTGTATGATCTTTCAAAAATCAGTTTTGAGCTACATGAGGTGTGATGCAATGATAAAAGCTAGATGAGTTCGGTGTCTGACTCAGAAGTCTGCATTTTTAAAGCCTGAACGTCTTGCAATGGTCAGATCATAATGAGAAACATGTTAGTTAAGTTCTGAGAAAAGAACCACAGTATCATGTTCGAATCTAATCGTAACGACTAACAGAACATTCATAAATCACTTGATTCCTACTGTGTTATTAACAGAGCTTTATCGCCGCAGGATTTTATTGTGCTCATAAAAAAAAAATCATTTGTGGAGCATAGCATACGCATATTCAGCCTATAATGTTCCCACTGCTGGGACCCAGGCCTCCTCTCTGTGAAGGTGTGGGCCGTCATTCACCACGGGGGGCCCAATGCAACCCGCATTGGGCCCCCGTGGACGTCACATGTCTTCGAAGTTTTAGTTCTAGGTCATGCCGGTTTCCTCGCGAAGTTTTCCTTCACCGAGCAGAAAATAAGAATAAATAGGGCACTGCACAGCATGGCATAGTATAGCTGGATGTAGATAGTTACCTTTTATTGGGGTTGTGTTAAAGTAATGGCTTTTCTTTTTCTGAGTGTGTGTGAGTGTTAGGAACCATGACCTATGATCGTTAATGTATTGTGTTGTTGTTTTAACGTTGTTCAGGTTGTGTAAGGAATGGCGTTTGAAAATTGTTCAATATTACTACTACATTTTTATTTTTAGATATGAACTGTTTTTCTTTTGATTGGTTGACGTCACAGACACAGTTGAAAATGATGTTTATTTTGGGATACAAATTGAATATTATTAATTTTTTTTCTTCTTTCAGGTATGTGGAAACTCTGCCCGTATATAATGTTACGCTATATGTGAGTACGAAATAGTTAATTAAACTATTCAATAGTTAGTTATATGTTTTCAGCAGAAGCAGAAACAAAAGAAGAGTATAATTAATTTTTCTTAACTGTTTTTGGGTAGATTTTTGAGCATTTTTAACCGACTCCAAAAAAGGAGGTTCTGTATTCGACCCGTTATATATGTATGTATACTTGTTTGTCCGAGATTTTCTCAAAAACTACTGATCCGATGTGAATGGGGCTTTCATTATTCAAATTCATATTTTGCAAGGAAAAGAAGGTTTTAGTATATAATGCATTAGGATCTGATGAAGATCTTCGGAGATAGACAATGGTATGGTAATCTCTTCAATGACTAACAGCAAATGACTCGCGATTACTGCGATCATTTGTCTATGTATTGTTTACACAATTAAATGCAGAACCACAACTAAAAAGAGAAAAATAAAAACAATTTTACAAAAAATAGAACCGACTGGTTCTATTTTTAGTCAAAAAACGAAGAAATAAAACCAGAAACACCGACTTCGAAATTAAAGTTATTTTGCACTTTTTTTGTTTTTTCTTGTCAAGTAATATTTTAAAAAGTACATCACCAACAATTACACGAATAAATGATTTTAGGACTTGAAATTAAACCCAAACCCTTTGTTGCTGTGTGTGTGTTGGTTACAACCACGAGCCCTTGGAGTATCTAGAAGTAAATAAAGTGGTAACTACCACACTTACCCTAAGGCTTACACCACAGTAACACCGCATACAAATAAGGGTAGGCACAGACACTCGTTCCCGTGATTTACAGCTTGATTCGTCTATTACGACCCCCATGGGGGTTCGGATGGGGATCGTAACTGAGACTGGTATAACCATCGTTAGTGGGTGATAAGTGGATGGGTTAAGAATAGGTGGATGGGTTTAAGTGGGGGTGGAAACTTGATTCTCATCAGTTATTTGCTGATAAGTAACTATTATGATTTAATGTACTTTGTTTTTTATATACAGTATAATGTAACAAAAACCTTGTTGTTATTTCTACTTACGTTTTAAGAATCGGTATACAAACGTAATAAAGCGAGTCATTTATAAAAAACTGTTCAAAAATAATTAAAACAAATATTTAATTATTAATATTTGTAATTTTTAACTGGTTTCTTACCTCTGCAATTTTTCATGAAGCGATTGCGAAACCCGTAGGCTATTTAGCGAAATAAAGATGTACTTGTAAAATCAGATAATCTAAACATTTTTTTGAATGTGTCGATTTTAATATTTATTTGATTTGGACCTCTCGACTAGCAGAAGAATGCTTAATTTTTTATAATTATGATTTCATCTATGTTGTGCTTGTAGGTAAATGTACACATCCTTAAAAGGAACAACAGGGTTTTTGTTACATACTGTATGTACGTAGTTAGGTTCATACTTGTAGTTTTAGTATAGATATAGTTAGTTAAGTATTTTATAATTATGATTTACCTAATAAATTCTTGATATTTTATTATTATCACGTGAGTATTAGCTTCTGCCGTGGTGTCGCTCTCGTGGCTTATTCTACATGGACCGCGTGTTTTTCCGGGATAGAATCGTAAAATGATACCGTAGTCTCTCACACTCAGTGGTCGTGTGTTCAATTCCTATAATAATAAAAGCATAATCAGCATATATAAAGAAAACATTAGAAGTAATGTTCTCTCTGCTGGGAGAGAGAGGAGGCCGTAATCCACCACTCGGGCCCTATGCGGTTTGGTGGATGTTACACAAATTTGATGCATGTTTATAAGAAGTAAGCGGAGAAACAGAAAGAGGTAGCCAACGACATTGTTTTATACTAAGGACCAATTCCACCAATAAAACTAATCGCGATTATTCTAAACTAAACTCAGTTCATGCTTAATCGAGATTAGAGCTTCATTTTGCGTTTCACCGAAAACTGGACGTTTAGAATTTAAACTAAGTTAAGCTTAAACTAGTTTGGTTTGTAGTAGTGAAACGCAAAATGAAGCTCTAATCTCGATTAAACGCATAAACTGAGTTTAGATTAACTAATCGCGATTAGTTTCATTGGTGAAATCGGCCCTAAGTATCTGTTTAGAGGGGTACGGCCCCTACGGGGCCTACGGCCCATTTAGGACGATTACACCACGACGAGAAAAAGTACAATCAGTAGCAAAAGTGTTGGAGTGGAAATTATATAAAATCGGCAAAGTCCGTGTCCGGCCACGCGCAAGGTAGGGTTCCGTAGACCGTACTTCAGCTGAGTAAAACTCCGGCTCTAGTCGAAGCCGGCGCGAAGATGTCGTGTTCTGTGTTTGAATTAAACACAACTTAACACCAGCTAAGTAACACAAATGTTCCCCTAACTACGAGTACGTACCACGGCTGAAATATTATACAAAAGGTTAAGTGCCTTTTAAGTGATGAAAAGAGTAATTAGTAAGTTATTTAATTAACAATCTCCTTACAATGAAACAGTAATTTTTCCTGAACGAACAAAACTCTTTGATGTAGTTTTTAAAAGTTATGTTCAAGGTAAATATTCTTTCTCGTTCAAGCCTTTGTTCCCAAAGTTCGTCTAATTTTATATTGTGTAATTACTTTACGATTTTTATTTTTATTTAACAGTCTGGTTTGAAATTTATATCATCATTTATCTTAATTGATGTTACCCAGTTCGAAAGCTACAAATAGTAAACCAATTAGTTTCAATTATCAAAAGGCTTGTGTCTATTTATAAATAGAGCTAATACTCTTAACTAAGGGCCGATTTTTCAATAGTCTGTTAACTTTTAACTGAGGATTCAAAATGGCGGTTTGACAGCCTTTGTATAGAAAATATGTCAAACATCCATAATTCTAGATATTTTATTCTTCTGATAAAAATGATTTTCCAATAGCCAGATAACTGTTAACTGAAGAATAAAAATGGCGGTTTGACAGCCTTTGTATAGAAAATATGTCAAATCCATATATTTTATTCTTCTGATAAAACATAACTGACTATTGAAAATTCGGTCCTAAGTACCTATATTATTTTCATAACAATCTCAGAAACCTGAATAGCTAGGTAAATTAGTTAGGTAATAATAATAATAGTCCTACAGAACCTTGGCCACTGCGCACAATCTCTGCTTAGACTAACCATCGGCACGGGAGATATTGTAGTGAACAAGTGTGTGCGCAAACACAGGTGCACTCTGTTCCCTCACTCTCATAGTTCGATGGACCAACAATTCGACACGACCAGCGACCGGAGAAAGATCTAGCGTAGGACTAACGGCTTTACGTACTTTCCGAGGCACGGGAGTGTAACACTTGTAACAAGGCAGCTTAAGCCTTGTCGGTTTTCTGACCTCAATTATTGCAAATTACGTTCTTTTGTACTTAGTTCGTAATACACTGCCAACTTCTAAACTGCGGGTTGCTACTGAGAAATTTCTAATCGAAAAACCCAATATCACGCCCTTTTTTTGGGGGGTGGGAAATCATCCAATGACTTCTCCCGCTCTAGGGTGGAGCAGAAGGGCGTGTCAGACTCTTACTGTCTAAAAACCCACTCCTGTTCCTCCCTGCCCTGAATGCTCAGGGGCAAGGTAACTCTTTCGTATCTATCCTCAACGCCCGGGCAGGCATCGGCCATGACGGGCCCCGTCGTGTTTGCTGACAACTCTTTGAGGCGCGCGTGGAACACTACGCGCCGTCGACTCTCGGGCCTGGTGCTGTTCGGACGGCTAGTTACCCACTACTCGCCGTCCGCAGGCCCGGGTATCACTCCCTGACCTGGGAGTCGAACCCATCATCACAACCAATAACCACCAACTGGTGACAGCTCTAAATGATTGATTCAATAAGACGTGCGAGCGGTCTACACAAAATCTCTTCTTCTCTCTGCTTTCGTCATCATCATCATCATTTCAGCCGAAAGACGTCCACTGCTGGACATAGGTCCCCAAGTGTCGGCACTACGACCGGTCCTGTGCGTCTCGCATCCATCAGCCCTCAACACGTCATCGGTCTCTGATTTACTCAGAGCTAAATCTTTACAATCTCCAAAATAAATTTGTACCTGTTAGCCCTACAACCAATATTTTCAACATTTCCTACAAATGCACCTGCAACTACAACTCTGCCCACCCCACAATAAACACGAACTATCAGCGGCTAAGCGTAAATCTCGCCACCCAAGTGATTTGTTTTCCCTTTCCAACACCCAGGCGAAGTAGGGGAGAGAGCGAGACAGAGGATGAAATGTGTTTATGTCTTACGGTAAAATATTGCTTTTGGGAGATAAAAGCGATTTTTGTGAAATAACGTTCGGTTGTTTTAAAAGTTTGTTTTTTTTTTTTGCTACCTCGGGGCGGGGAGGTGCGCGGTTGCTAGGGAAGAGTTTTTATTTTTCAGTAACTTTTCATAGTGCTTGTGAGAGTATAATAAAATTAAAATTTCTCCATCGCTAGTTGGTAATTTGTGAGTATGTATACTGTCTAAGGAAATTAAAAAAAACAGCTAAGTGCGTGTCGGACTTCGCACAGTTAGGGTTCCGTACCATATCAGGAAAACCACTATTTTGGTATTTGTTAGTAAAGTATTCGTAATGATAAACATTATCACCAAATTTAACCCTAAAAATGAAACAGAAAGTACATACGAGTATATGAGTTTTTCTGCCAGATAAGTTAACAATTGAATTGAAAGATGCAGAAGAGCATGTCATCGTCATAATTGCAGCCTACAGACGTCTTGATCGATATTAGGCTGCCCAAGCTTTGCTACAACGACCGTTCCATGCTTTTCGGATTCAGTAAAATACCGCAAGTTTACTAGATCATCGCATGTTGGTGGCATTTCTATAATCTTGAAATTTGATTTATCCATACTTCCTTATTGTACTAATATTATAAATGCAAGAGTAACTCTGTCTAAGTGCGTGTGCGTGTGTGTGTGCGTGTGTGTGTGTGCGTGTGTGTAAGTCTGTTCTTCACGTCTTAACGGCTGAACGAATTCAGATAAAACTTGGCACGGAGTTAGACATAGATACATTTTATCCCGGGAGTATATTCTCTTGGGATAATTTTCAACTTTCACGCGGGCAAAACCACTGGCAGAAGCTAGTCTAAAAATACATCCAACTCTGGCATTAACCACTCTTTGAGGAGTGGCTGGAGAGGCCCCACGGCTCCCTCACCTTCTGACTGACGCAGGTCCTCACCGGACACGGTTGTTTCGGGAGGTTCTTGTGTCGGATAGGGCAGGACGAGACGCCCGGGTGTTTCCACTGCGCGGATCGTCCCGAGAACATGGTGGAGCATACGGTGGAGGTCTGCCCCGCTTGGGCGGAGCCCCGCCGTGTCCTCGTGGATGCGATAGGCGGCAGCGACCTCTCGCGCCCTGCCCTGGTTCAGGCCATGGTACGGAGCGAGAGGGAATGGGAAGCCGTTTCCTCCTTCTGCGAAACAGTAATGCTCGCGAAGAGGGAGGCGGCATGGGTGAGGGAGACTCAACAACAGAGTCGCACTCACGCCCTCAGCAGCAGCCGCCTCAAGAGACGCCTGGGACTTCCGGCGCTGCGAGACGATCTCCGGCCACCGTAGACCCGGGCCTGCGGACGGCGAGTAATGGGTAGCTCGCCGTCCGATCAGCACCAGGCCCGAGAGTCGACGGCACGTAATGTTCCACGCGCGCCTCAAAAAGTTGTCAGCAATAAGGATGGGGCCCGTCATGGCCGATGCCTGCCCGGGGGTTGAGGATAAATTCGAAACAGAGTTACCTCGCCCCCGGGCACTAAGGATAGGAAGGAACAGGGGAGGGTTTTAGTCAGTAAGAGTCTGACACGCCCTCCCGCTCCACCCAGAGCGGGAGAAGTCATTGTATGATTTCCCACCCCACAAAAAAAAAACACTGGCGTTAAAATAGACTGCATTAATTACTGATGACTCCTCTCAATAATAAAAACACAACTTTACTACTCCAACATTAAATCTCCCACTTAAAGTTGGACCACTTAAACTTTCTCCTTAAACTAAAGTACAACAGTGTACTCGAGTACACTGGGTGAAGTGAATGTACTGCACTCACTTAAAAGCTCGGAGTTTTCACAAAAGCTGTGACACCTCGTGAAAGGTATTGCATTTTACTTTTTCACAATCGACAGCTTTTTAAAATGTGTTTTTAAGAGAGTGCGGTTAAGCTGTCAGAAACACTAATGGACTCGGGGCATTTTGTTTTAATGCATTTTTAATTCTGTTTTGTTATTTGTTTGGTCGTTTTATGATTTTCGGTATTTCGTGTATTCGTGATTCTTTTACGGACATTTTAAAAACAGATCCGAATTTATCAATACAAATAAGCACGAATCACATGAAACATTCACACTTAAAAATTCCATTCCATTTATACTGTCCTTATTAGAATCAAACCTGAGAATTTTCGCGGAGCCATTTTTATATAAAAAGTATATTAAATCTGTTATCTTGTCATGTCCTTGATTATTATTAGAAAGTCTTTTAGTCCTTTTCTCAAAAAGACAGACTGTTTTATTCATCTACCCAAAGCACCAGAAAAATAAACAAACCCAAGCTGCCTTTTTATTCAATATCTAATCTAGTCAAAAAAGAAAGACAGCCAGAAACCCCTGTCTGTTTGGCAACAATCGGATAACCCGACACGTGCCGCGGAAGGCACACCGACACACTCGACGTGTTCCCGGTAATGTAACACTAGCGTGACCTGGAACACAATACACGTGTCTGCCTGATGCGGGAACACGGTGCGTGAACTCGAATACTTTTGATCAGAATTTTCGGTTAGAGATAATTTTCGTTATCTTTTGGTATTTTTTCAAAGGGTTCATAAGTTGATGAACAGATGATGCTTTTTGACAAGCACAAGACCTGACACTCTATTAAAGTTTCATCGTATTTTTTTTTAAAAGGTTAGATAATAGCGATTAATCTTTTTATGATTGATAGACTGGCGCTAGAAAAATATGTGACGTGAAGGCAATCTCTTTTCCTCAGGTCACGTATTTTACTAGCACCAATCTCTGTTCCAACATCATTTTATTCCCTTTGAATATCAAACCTAAGAGATAAAGATGACAAAAAAAAGAGATAAAGATGACGGCACGGTTGGCGCAGTGGTTGAGCGATTGGCTGCTGTGCTACGTGTCGCGGGTTCAATTACCGTACGGAACCACTATTTGGATGGTTTACAGATAGTTGCTCCGTGTCTGGGTGTCTTGTGTATGTGGGTTTACGTGTTTGTGAATGCACTCAAGTTACAGCTGGTCGATTCTGTTAACAGCTCACCGTGAAAAGTTAGATGGAGTGATCGTGAAGTGAACTGTCATTTTACCTTGATTGTATGGATTGACAGTCCACTTCACGTTCACTTCTAACACTACAGCTGGAGTAATTCGAAAAGCAACTTTTTTTTATAAATCTCCACCTTTGTGATTAGTACCTACCTCTCAATCAAAACAAAATTTTACCTAAATAGTAGAACCATGACGTAACTATACCAATCAAGCTTTTGTCTTGACTGAGATAATTGTCACACAGGTATAAGTTACGATCTTCTCAACAATGTCTAACATTTTGTAATACTCGATGAGCCATAAATTTGCGGCCTATTTTTTGTTCCATGAAAGCCACTTCCAGATGAATTCATACTCGAACTAATTTTCTAGTATTTCAACTCCTAAATATCTATTAACTACAAACAGAGTCCTACCTAGGCAGCTCAGCTAAGGCGTGTCTCTGTGATTAATGAGGCGCTTGATTCAATTCACGTACAGACAGTCGTCAGTCCGTCAGTAGGTGCTATTGGCTCTGTTTTATTAGCAGACTAGGCTTCAGTGGGAGGACTGGGAAGAGTTATTAATAGACTGGTGCTACGTGATGTTTGGTATGTAGAGTCAGCTTTCATTTTGTGTGTAGGTGGTTGTGAAGGATCCTGTTTACAGAAATAAAACCTGAAATTGGAGACCCTGTAATTGGCTGGGATATCCAGGGCTTAGGCCTCCTGTATATATTTCCAGATATTATTTTGTGCATGGTGTGCATTCAGGTCATCCTGCCACTGCTTTCTGGGCCTCGATGATGCCATCCAACCTCTGGCATACATTGTGTGGAGACTTGTCCAGCGGTCATCATGCAATCGGCTGACGTGACTCGTGGAGCCACCCAATCCCATGTCAGCCTGGCACCCTTTTTGCCCGCGTCTAAAATTTCTGTTTTGGAGCGCAATGTGATATTCCGTACTCTGTCTCTGTTTTGTACACCCAGAATACTGCGCTTCATTGCTTTTTGGGCACATTCCAAGGCAAAAAAAACTTCTGTGGCTCGGTGAGCGAACAGGTCTTAGCACCTTAGGTTAAGATGGGCAGAATATACATATCGATGAGTTTGCGTTTCAGGGAGATAGGCAGATCTACCTTCATCAGTCTTTTTTTTATTTTTTTATTGTTGTTAGGCACGCGTTTGACCACTATCTCACCTGATGGTAAGCGATGATGTGGTCGAAGATGGAGCACGCTTTCCTAGAAGTAACCTACTCACTCTTGACTTAAAGACTCCCGGTTGTAGCTATCAGGAAACACAGACTCCGGTAGGGAATTCCACTCCCTAGCTGTACGCACAATGAATGTTTTCTCAAAACGCTTTGTGCGTATGGATTTGTCTAGGACCACTAGCTTTTCCATTTGTTCTTGATAAGGCGATCAATTTCTCGTTCCTACCTGGTTTTGAAAGAAACCAACTGGCCTATGTAGATGTATTCATTACATAATGTATTTCATAATGTATTTCCTGCCCGTTTACCTCATTACATATTAGTCATTGTTTTACTTTTACACTATACCTACCATGTTTATCCCTCTTTTCCCCTTTTAATAAAATTTCACAAAATAAAACCGCTTAAAACTTCAGCATTAGGCTACGAACGCAATCGGCAATCGGCAAAACAATCAGTGATATCCGACAGCTATTAGCCGCTGACCGGTCCACGGCGGGAGAGTGAGGGAGGGCAATTAATCTTCGCCGGAAGGGGGGGGAGGGGCTGTCGGCAGCACGCCCTCCTCATCAGCTAGGTTGTGAGGTATTAATGTGTGAGGCTTGTAAGTTAGTAGTGAGGGTATGTGGGTCAGTTTTGGGTTAGTGCGTCATATTTGGGACGGTGAGTTTGTGGCAATGTGGAGGTCGATTTTCAGCTGTTTCGGTTTTAAAACTGTTTATAAACCAACCTTACTTTTCACTGCATTCTCTTTATGTATTTCATTTTATTCTATTCTATGAATACCATGATAGCAAAACCCTGTTTTTCCCACTCTGATCCTCATTTCTTTCTATCTCCTAAGATATCTATTATGTGAAAACTAGCTTCTGCTAGCGGTTTCGCCCGCGTTAAATTAATTCTTGCCTTATTATAAATTATAGCCTAATGCTATTCTTTACTACTATCTCTCTACCAAATTTCATCTAGAGCCGATCAGTCGTTCCGGCGTGATTGAGTAACAAACATTCATTCATCCATCTATCCATCCATCCATCCAAATTTTCGCATTTATTATATTAAGTAGGAAGTAGGATAGGATCATAATGTTGATTTTATTGTGATCTCTAAACTGTTATTGTTTTATCAATACTAGTACGGTCGCTGCGAGTGAACAAAGGTGAGACAAGATTAGCAAACAAAATACTGTTAGCAAGTTTGTTCATCGGCAATGTTCGTGAAGCTCTCAGGTAGACGAGTGAGCCTTGGATAATAGTTTGTGCCATATATAGTACGTTCATAGTAGTACCTATTCTCGCGTTGATCTAATAAGAATAGCTTGTGGTTAAATGATTTAACAGTCTGTTAAGGTTGCAAGGAATATAAAAAAAAAAATATTATTATTTTAGGTAGCTCATTAAGTTTATGCGACATTTTGAAAGTTTGTTTTGTGTCCCTTAAGTCATAGGTTAGTTAGTTGTTGTTCGTTTAATTTTTTGTAAAAGTTACTTAACTTTTTATTCGATTAAAAAAAATGGTTGATGTGATGATGATGATGATGATGTGATGATGATTAAAAATGTCATTAAATTCAATTACTAAATGTGAATCAGTACAATTTAAAAATAATGAAAGTCAAGAAAATAAAAATAAATTAAAATTGCAATAAACTAAACATAGAAATGTCATAAATTTAAAATGAAAAATGTCAATAAATTAAATTACAAAATAATAAATTATCTTAATTTCTCTCTACAGATTATATAATTAGATCAAAATAACAGTAAAAAGTTGAGCAACTGCGCCTGAGCTGATAGAATGCTACACTGTCGCTGTGTCTCAGGACAGACCGCAATGACCAAACCGCGGGAAAAACTACTTCTAAATGATTTTTGAGCATTTATTATCGTAAAACTTCCTATTGCTTAAACATATTTCGATATTAAAGATTCCATTACAGATTATACTATATTGGAAAATTCTACGCGGCCACGCTTCCCGATAATAAATGCCAACCAAAATTAATAAATTCAATATTCTATGTCAGCCATTTGCATATTATCTGTAATAGACAAATCAAACAAGCGCGCCTGATTATTATTCACAATATTATATCGATTCTGAATTAATTGAATCGAGATAAAATACAAATTAACTTCACTGCCTGTATTTGAATTTGAAATTAATGTAATCGTTAAATTATCAGATAAATAATCTGTACTGTGAAAATACTGATATTTGGTTTTAGTAATATTTATAAAGAATTTAAATATAAAGAAAAAGAAAATACTTTAATAATCATCATCATCATTCTGCCGCCCTTATCCCAATTTATTTGGGGTCGGCGCAAAACAAAATACTTTAATAATCATTGAATAATATTTATAATTGCTATTTTGTAGCAAAACTTTGATCTCATTTAACTACAAAGACTTATATTTAACAATTTGATTTGATAATTTACATTTATCATAAATACATATTTTGCCAAATGGCACATCGCAATTCCTTTAATGCTCACATTTTGTTTTACAGAACAACTATTTTTGTTCTCATAAAATTAGAAATCATTTTAAAACTAATTGGCAAATCATAGTCGTTTACTCATCGTCGTTTTAAGTGAACGATGTCACGGCGTCCTCACCTTCCGCCTGACGCAGGTCCTCACCGGACACGGTTGTTTCGGGCGGTTCCTGTATCAGATCAGGAGGGAGGAAACGCCCGGGTGTTATCACTGCGCGGATCGCCCAGTGGACACGGTGGAGTATACGGTGGAGGTCTGCCCGCTTGGGTGGAGCACCACCGTGTCCTCGTGGATGCGATAGGTGGCGGCGACCTCTCACGCTCTGCCCTGGTTCAGGCCATGGTATGGAGCGAGAGGGAATGGAAGGCAGTCTCCGCCTTCTGCGAAGCAGTAATGCTCGTGAAGGCGGAGGCGGGACGCGTGAGGGACAACGGAGTGGCCCTCACGGCCCCGGCCGCTACCACCGCAGGAGAGGTACTGGGCGTACTGGGCGTAGGACGTCGCGAGACGATTTCCGGCCACCGTAGAACCGGGCCTGCGGACGGCGAGCAGTGGGTAGCTCGCCGTCCGATCAGCACCAGGCCCGTGAGTCGACGGCACGTAGTATTCCACGCGCGCCTCAAAGAGATGTAGTCAGCAACCACTGACGGGGCCCATCGTGGCCAGGGCCTGCATGCCTAGGGGTAGCAGATAAATTCTGAAAATGAGTTACCGCACCCCTGGGCACTCAGGCAGGGAAGGAACAGGGGTGGGTTTTAGTCAGTAAGAGTCTGACACGCCCTCCCGCTCCACCCAGAGCGGGAGAAGTCATTGGATGATTTCCCACCCCACAAGAAAAAAAAGAAAAAGTGAACGTATACATAAAACGTTCTAGATAAAACTTTTCGTTTTTTTTTTTGAGGGTATGAATTATTTTTTTAAAGAAAACTTAATTATGTAAAATTAATGAATACCCTCAAATGATAACAACTATCGATTAGACAGGAACCTGAGTCGGACGATAGTAGATAATAATTTTATCGCAAGTGATATGGGCTCCTTGGCTAGTTAGTCAAACTGCCGGTATGAGTATGATTACGTTTAGTGATGCGATGGTTCGAATATAAACATAAAATCTTTTTTTGAAGTATTCTTTAGATTATTCGTAACGAATTCAATTTTGTATCAGAGTAACATTTTAAAACTTGAGGGGTTAGCACATACTGACGCTGTGTGTAAATAACATATCCAAAATTATTATGACTAAGAAAGAAAACGCAAATCAACTTTGTCTCATGAACATGCTAGTTATTTATCTTTAAACCCCTTAAAATCACTGATGAAATGATAACCTACCCCTTTAGACTTTTACAATAGCTCATGGAAGTTAACAAAGGCATTCTTCCTATTTAAAACTAACCCGCCCTAAAAACAAAGAATACAGTCAGCTGAAAAAAATATATTCGCCTAACTTGCCCAAACGAAAAGTTACTGCCAACACCTGTGAGCCATAAATACTTATGACCCACTAAACCTGATTCATATCAGTCCGAGGTCACCTATAACTTATAAATAGGTCTGATTCGAACCGACGACCCGCGAACCGGCGACCCGCATACACTGGCGACCTGCCAAATATTAACACGATCAATACATATTATGCTACTTTGGCACTGCATTAAACTGCGATTTAAATTCAATCTGGGTGCTTGCATTTGGCAGTAAAAAAGAAGTTAAATCGTAAATGCGCTGGCGTCAGAAGGATTATGCTAGACGATTTATTAGTTTAATTGGTTCTTGCTCAATGACTTTTATTTATATATTTAAACTTCATGTACAATAGTGTAGTAGTACATAGGTGGACTTAATGAAACACAGCATTCTCTACCAGTCCAGTAGGTTCACATGTGTTAGTAATCACTTTCTAGTTAACCTAACTAACAAAAAAAATCTGCCACGTCAGTATAAATCACGTTAAATTGCGTTCGTTTATATAAATGTTTGTTTACGCTGCGCCAGTTTTTTGCTCTTAACCCGAATACGAGTCAAATACTGTTACCTAGTTTCACTAGAGTTAAAAAAGTATCGCATTTCCACGCTTGGGAATGTGGTTGTTTATCTAAAGGCTTAATGGCTGAAACGGTTCGGACAAATGGCAGCTAAAATGTTTTTTTTTTTTAATTCTGTGCTTTGTGAATTTAAATGGGAGCACGCCATTTCCTTGACTATAGCTAGGATTATGAAAATATTGAAATCACGATTCAGGCTTATAACAAATTACTAACGCCATCTATTGATAGAAATTGGTACCCAACTGCCATCACGGAACAATAGATGTCGCTATTATCAAAAACCATATACCCTCGATTTCCTCGCACTAAATCTTCCGAAATGAAAACGTTTCCTACAAAGAGGTTTTAGTGAACGTAATGAACCTTCAAAGTTGAACGTGAATACATTAAAAATAATCCCAGTTTACACACGTAAGCCTCATTTACTTGGCTCCGCGGTAAATGGGACACTACATCATTTTCAGCAGACATTTTCAGAATAAAATAGGTATTATAGCAGTAATGTATTTTGATAATTCGCTCGAACGACTGCGGCATTTATTCTGTTTGAGCAAAATGTCTGTATATTTCTTTCTTTATGGCTTGGTAGGTATTGCTTTTGCCTATTCTTAGGTTTGTGTTTAGTGCCTAAATGCTTACTGTTTTTTGGTGAATAAATGACTTTCTCAATTCTGACTTTTTATTGCTACTTTAGTACGGTTTGTGTTTTCTTGAACCTTCATAAGTACTGCGGAGACAGATCCATTTCTAATACTTAGGCGTCCATTACACGGTAGGTTTTGCTGTCAGATTAATCACAGTCAAGCTTGTGACTGACGGATAACCTATCGTCTAACATGCAACTATTAGTAACTGATAGTTGCATGAAGAAATCTCGATACTTTGAATTTTGCATCATGCAACCATCAATTAATATTTTGAAATTGAGTGACGCTAGTAACAGCCTGTAATGGATGTCTTAAACTACATTTCTTTTAGTTTCTCCCGGCCATAGTCACGAAAAAAAAACCCAACAGATATTTTCTATAACAGATTTTATACAAGGTGTAACGGAAAGGTGTGGTCATATTTTAAGAATCGGTTCTGTCCATTGAAATGAACTTTCTTTACGAAAAAATACTCGTAGAAAATTCGCAAAAAAAATTGGACTTTTCATACTAAGTTATCATAAGCTGATCAATTATGGGAGGTAAAAATGGTTTTTTGAGTATTTCTTCAGGTTTTCTTGAAGAAAGTTGTTCATATCGATGAGCAGATGCTTGTCTTAAAATATGACCACACCTTTCCGTTACACTCTGTAGAACAGTCCCAACTTTTGAAATAAATAGAAACATTAATACTTCTGTGTTTGGGTTCAAATTAAACTTTCTTTCCAACAAAACACCCAACGAATCCCGTAAGAGGAAAACCGGTCCCATGGAAGAAAAGTTGTGTTACCAAAAACTTTTCTATGCAACACCATGCGAATTGTTTCCCAACTGCCATTAAGATAATCCCAAGCCACAAGTTTGTTGTAGTTAGCTAACTTTTATATTTATTCGCGTCTTTGAATTAAGACTTTGACCTCATTTATTTGCAGCGTTCATTGGCTTTAGTCTTAATGAGGTTTGACTTTTTAATTTGATTTAATTTGAGTTTCTAGAATTTTCTACAATAGACAATCTGGTGAGTATTTGCATCTATTACATACCGAGACTGATCTTCCGTGGCACGGAAAGCCCGTTATGGCGTTGGTCTCAGAAATATGGCTACGATATGATGATTCATGCATTGAAAGGCTTCCCAGAAGGTGAACCGATGACTTGGAGAGGGTCATCCGATTGATGCGAGACGCTCAGCACCAGTCGTTGTGGTGACACTTTGGGGAGGCCTATGTCCTGCAGTCGACGTCTTTCAGCTAAATGATGATGGTTCATTCTGATAGGTACTACATAACAAATGAGCGACTAATGTGTCCACCATCAAATTTACTTAAGGTTACTCTGGGCTATGGTTATGCATTACTTTCTTTTTGTATAGACTACGACTTAGTGATTTTCTACGAGTTATCGATTACAATGGCTAATAAAACTTACCTAAAAACTTCTTCTTGGTCCAGTTTCTATTTAAAAGCTGCGCAAAAAAGCTCCGAACAACGTAAATCTTATTTTTAGCCCCACAGCATAACGTCAGCAATATTTTGCGACCCTCGCTAAGCTGCGCATGTCAAGAAGCACTCACCACAGTAAACAGCTGATCGTTAGTCGTTCCCGAAGTTGAATGCTGTGAAACTAAGAGCATGTTTCTTAAAACTAAATATTTTTGAGCTGTTGGAGGAAGCAGCTTGCAGATATTAAGTGCAGACTTACTTTGTTGCAGTAACAAAGTTAGCATAATGAAAACTCGATTGATAGCATTTTATTGATGTTAACTTTGAAGACCAATTAAGTACAAATAGGTCGAAGTAACTATGTGAGAAATGGTATGAAATTAATTGTGAATTATTGCGTGGTGGATGGTCATCGCAACCGAACCACGCAATTGCATCTGCCGTTGAACAAGGAAAGCAAAACGTGTGTTGCCGAACCAAACGCAGCAAAGAATCAGGACGTCATCATCTTTCTGGATGATCATGTCCTTATGGTTTTGAATGTTACAAGTATTTACTGGTTTATATCAAAATGTCTAAATATAAGTTGGCACCTTTATTTTTGAGGGTGGGCAATCCTCAGTGACTTCTCTCGCTCTGGGTGGAGCGGGGGACGTGTCAGACTCTTACTGACTAAAACCCACCCGTGTTTCACTTACCTGCGCGTTCCAGGGCTGCGGTGACTATTTCAAACACTCTCCCTCGCATATTTACCTAATCTTAAAACCATAGGTAGACAACTCACACCGACCATGCAATAAATTTTCATTTAATTTTCACTTAGTTCTTTTTCTAGACAATTACCAATACAAGATTGAGAGTTTAATCACAGGAAATTACCATTATATAATTAAAAATCAAAATTACCACACAAAAAAATCGTTATTAAACAAGCGTTAAAAATTCCCGAAATTTCTTTTGATGTGAAAAATTACGAAAAGAAATCTCTTGAAGGTTGTTTAAGGCAATAGACATTAATTTTAATTGTGTCCCGACGAGGAAGTGACTAATTTGTTCCATGTAATAGGTAGGGGGAGATCACGCCCTGATTATAGGGAACACAGTTCGGTTGATTTATAGTTGACGTGGTTATAATGAGATTGAGGGCAGTTTGAAGGTTCCCCTGAAGGTTTTAAGTGCCCTAAAATTGTGTTAGATAGGAGCAGAGGTGACTCAGTTGTACGGGCCTGAATTATTAGTTAAAGGGCGTGCGTTTAAACTTATACTGTAACTTAATATTTTGTTATATAAATCATTTTACTGCTTTCATCAAACAAAACGGTGACAAAAACCGGCCAAGTGCGAGTCGGGCTCACGCATGAAGGGTTCCGTACCATCGTACAAGATTATACGCGTCTACTTGTTGCCATTATTGAGATCGGGAAAGAAAAGCAAAAAAAACACGGTTCTAGTAGAGGAGACTCCTTTAATTTATTATTATTTGTTGTTACAGCAGCAACAGAAATATACATTCTGTGAAAACTTCAACTGTCTACCTATTACGGATCCTGAGATACAGCCCGCTGACAGATAGACGGACGGATGGACAGCGAAGGCTTAGTAATAGGGTCCCGTTGGTTATCCTTCGGGTACGGAACCCTAAAATACATAGTGTGGAAACCGGCATGTCCTAAACCCAAAATTCGAAGCCATGTTAGATCTAACCAAGCTGCACTATACCCGCGTGGTGCATTACGACTACTCCCAATCACACATGAGAGGCCTGTGCCTTAGCAGTTAGGAAATTATAGACTCAATATGTATAATTATGTTCAATTGAAAACTTTTTAACCGACTTCCAAAAAGAGGAGGTTCTCAAATGGTCTGTATGTTTTTTTTTATGTATGTATGTTACCCGATTTCTCCGTCAGCTGTGAACCAATTTTCAAAATGCTTTTTTCATCCGAAAGAATATACTCCCGAGGTGGTCCCATATAAATTTTATCGAAATTGCTTCAGCGATTTTTGAGAAACTGAACAAAAACGGAAAATACGTGTACCTCGATGACGTTTTGGTGTTCTCCAAATGTTTAAATTCCACGTTCCATTATATTAGGGTTTTTAGTTCTGGGGTATAACAACTAAAAAGTGAAAAATAAAAAACTTTTTTACAAAAAAAAACAACCGACTTCCAAAAAAAAAGTACACTAAAAATTTATAAATAACTTTAATTTCGGAATTCGGTGTCAAATAACGAAGAAGTAAAAATACAAACACCGACTTCCGAAATTAAAGTTATTTATAAATTTTTAGTGTATTTTTTTTTTGGAAGTCGGTTGTTTTTTTTGTAAAAAAGCTTTTTTTAGTTTACGCTATTCATTATTGTTTTTACGTCAAGTTGTTACAGTGCCACGCGTCCTTGGTCCGGACACATTGAAACGTGATAGTGATTAATGATAATAATTAATTGGGAACAAAACCCACCCCTAATAGGGTGTTAAAGGAAAAACAATTCATCACGTTGTGTGCCAAATTATAACATAGGCATAGTATCTACTGCCTTGTTGGTCTTGTGGTCGCTCTCGGTATCCAGGTTCAATTCCCAGGCTGAACAAGGTATTGGGTTTTTACGACAGGAGATTCCAAGAATTGTTTTAAGACTAAAAATATATGGTGGAATGTCGAATTTTGGATACACTATAGGTATCCCTTCCTACCTCTTCTTTTTATTATATGAGCGGTTCATAGTGAGAAATAAGTATATCAGAGAGAGTTTGAAAGTAAGCAACAGTGACCGAAAAGTACAAAGGGCATTTGCTTGTCCTGGTCTGGTCATGTGAAATGGGATGGAAAGCATGTTGCTAAAAGAGATATGAATATAAATGTGGATGGAGAAACAGCCAAAGAAAAGATGAATAGATTGTGTGAGGCGTGATATGAAAGAGAAGGGAGTCAGTGATAGCGTGACGGTTGACAGGACTTCTTCTTTGTCATGACACTCTTGTCAGCGTGATTGTGACCACCATGTAGTGACTTCTGCAGAAGCCGATGCGACTTCTCTCTGCTGTCTGACACCCTGGTGCGCTCGTGCAAGGGACCATCTGAAGCAGACCTCATTTGATCGGTCCATCGCAAAGGTGACCTTCGTCGTCCTCTGATGCTCTTCGCCTTTTCCTGCACGACTCGATGAAGCAGCTTTCACTCCTGGAGGAGAAAATGGAGGAGAATGTTTTCCGATGACCCCAAGTAACATGGGATAAGGGTAGAAAGATGACGATGAGTAATCATTAATAGACCAGTCGTAAAAACCTTTTGGTCTATATTTATTACGAGATTTAACAACCCCAAGCTCCTAATGTCTGTGAGCGAGTAAATAAACTACGGTTAACTTTAATTAGGTAACGATCTGGTCTAATTACACTTTTGGACTAGTTTTAGTACTTTTGTAGTTCTAGTGGAACCGTTTTATTTTAATTGCTGAACTTATCGTGTAGTTTGTTTGTAAAAGGATTTATTACATGTTTGTAATTATAGACATCTGTCGAGCGTGCTTTATATTTATCTTTTTTTACTTTAAGATTTTTCGTAGCTTCTAGACCTGTGAAATATTAATTCAATTTGAGACTATAGAAATATATGTAGTTAGAAGCATTAACAATAACATCAAGATACTCCTCTATTCTAAGGTAGGTATTATGTGGATCAATACGGAAGAGAATCGCCAATACGGAAGCTGGTCTCTTGCTTGATCGTTCTCTACATAACGTACATCAGAAAATAAATAAATACTTATAAAACTGGTTCTAAGGTACTTGCTTCTACCAGCAGCGGCATTATTATCCTACGAGAATATACTCCCGGGATACAATTTAATCTTTGTCCTATTCCAGGACATGGTCTACCCGTGTGTCAAGTTTTATCCAAATCCTTTCAGCCGTTAAAGCGTGAAGAGGTAACAAACAGGCAGAGTTACTTTCGCATATTACTAGCAACGCACCCCGGCTACGCACGGGTAAAAATTACAATCTTTCCTCGTTTATCGTTCTTGCTACTATTGAAAACCGCATTAAATTCAGTTATGTGGTTTAGGGAGAATTAGCGGAGAAACAGACAAACGCGTGTGATTAATTGATTTATAGGTACTATAGGTATG
This sequence comes from Polia nebulosa, assembly GCA_951329385.1. Lineage (NCBI taxonomy): Eukaryota > Metazoa > Arthropoda > Insecta > Lepidoptera > Noctuidae > Polia > Polia nebulosa. Next base: position 28,733,645 of record OX589610.1, on the reverse strand, counting down.
TAGAGAAAGGAATAGATATAGTATTTATACTATAGGTATGTAGAGAAGAGATAGATATAATAAAGATTAGTATGCAAAGGAGCTTCCAATTTTTATTTTAAAGCGTTTTAAATGAAATGTGTTCACACCATTTATGAGTGAACAATATGTTTATACATTACATTATACCCTTTTGTTCGCGCAACAACCCATCAAAACATGTTCGTAGAACTGCCGTAGTAGTGGTTCCACGAACAGTCGTAACTAGAATCTGAGATCGAGTTCTGGGTATGCCTTATAGGACTGTGAACTCGATTTTCCGAATAAACATTATTTAACCTGGTGGCTTGTAGGGCATCCAAAGTCCTTACGTTTCTGTGAATTCAAAAACCAGTATCTGTAGTAAATGGTTTGGATTAAATATTTCATAATAACTGCTCATTTATCAATGTGTTAGAGTGTCGCTAGCAATAGAATATCTACATTTTTCTTATATAACTTCACGCTTGTATTCCTTGGCGGGATAGGCAGAGGTGTCTGTCGTGCACCCACATTCCATCAGTTACTCAAATCCTATTTTATAGGCGATGAGCCTATTGCTATCTACCGAGCACAAATCCAGACTCCCTGCTACTGATAAACCCAATAACCTTTACCCAACCCAGGAATCGAACCCTCATACCCAGCAGTGGCGCTTCTGCCCGTTTTAGTTACTAAGAGTCAGACACGCCCTCCCGCTCCACCCAGAGCGGGAGAAGTTATAATCTGAATATTTCCAACGCACACAAAAAAAAAGCAGTGAACACTGAACCAACCAAAATGTTTTTTATATACCACTAGTAACTTCCATGTCCTCCAAAACCCGATCACATAAACTCTCAAATAAACATAGTTAAGTGATGCTACGGCGTAGCACTTGCTACGAAATATCGTAGCACCAACATGTGGCGTAGCACATAACGTTAAATCAGTGCTACGAGCGACAGAACTTTTTTATGAGAGTTCGCGAAACTGTTTCAGCTTGTTTCTACTTGTGGTACTAGGTTTTATGAGGTTTTAGCCATAATGTATGTATTTTTGTAAAGCTTTAGTTACATTCAGTCTGTTTCTTGAAGGCTTGTTTTGTATGTCACATGTCTCCGAAATTTTGGGTTTCCTCACGATGTTTTCCTTCACCGTATTGAGAGCAGTGGTGATGAAACAAAAATTAAGCGCCTGTCTGAGTGCAAACCCACGATCTACAACTTGTAAGTCGTGGCCGTTACCACGGAGCCACCACTGCAGCTCTATAATCACTAATTAAATAATGTTGTTAAAGTACAGTCAACGCAGCTCTTTAAATTGTTCACTTATTTCATACAATTTTCCTAAAAAATCACCTCAAAAATGCACTTTATCACTTTTCCTCCTATAATAACAATTTCACCATCCCCTAACCCATGAAGGATACACTTAATCCCGTGACGTCACTTAAGTAATAATTTAAGATGGCGTCCAATTTTCTGCGTCGTCGCGCGGTGTCGTTTTTTTATATAGCGAGAGGCTGTGACGTAGTTTGTGTGACGTGCTAGGAAGATGGCCAGAAGTTTCATTTGGAACAACCTTGTTGGATGAAAGCACATCATGTCAAATTATGTCATGATTTAGTTTAGTTATTGTTTTGTTTAGTGGCAGTGGCTTTGGATGGCGTGGTTTTTATTGTAAATAATGATGAATTTTTACTAAAATTTTTCTTTTAAACAAAATCGAATTCAATCTAGGCCTTAGTAAAGTAAAATTCGTGCTGACATGATCCTCCAACAGTGTAGAAACACACAATCATCAATATAATCTACAGACCGACTTTCCTCAGGTTATAGACTTCACTGTTATGAAAAGTTTGTCCCTCGACAACAACGATGTCGATGCCTCTAAGCAGTTAGATAGATAAAGAGCAAACCTATATTACCATTTTAGAGGTATGCGGAACAGGGTGTCTCCATTGAAAAGGGAGTATCCTCCGACCAGACAGGTGTTGTGTCTGGTGGGCAACTGCCCGATGATTGTTGTCAGGCTATTGTATATGTTAAAATCTTGCGGAGAACTCTGCTTGCGCGATGCAGGATTTGTGTATTTAGTTCGTATGTGGTGACATAGTTGTCGCTACACCATGCCAAATAACTGATTCAAAGGTTTTTCCGAAAAAAACGATAAAGTATCTCCCCTATGACGTCACCGCTAACCTTCTGTCTTCCCCTCACAGCGCTGCGGTCGCTTTCAATTCCTTTCAGCTACGCTTGAAGTTGTTCGCGTATTAACATGAATGCTCTCCGGCTGGCGACCGGGATGCTGCGCCGTTGCATCATTACTCTGAGAGCAACAAAATTAATATTCTGTAATAATGATCTGCGGGATGGTGATGTAATTTATTAAATTGTAGGAGGGATTTCGTAAGGTAAGGTTGTACGGTTTGAAGAAAAATTCGGAATTTGTGCTATTTTGTAAAGGTGTGTGCAACATTATTTATTACTTTTCATGATAATAACGGTCACGTTTTCTTAACACATTCATTGTGCCTACAGCTAAAGAGTGGAATTCCCTGGTGGAGTCTGTGTTTCCTGATAGCAACAACCTGGGGGTCTTTACGTCAAGAATGAATAGGTTACTTTTAGGCAAGAGTGCTCCATCGTCGACCACATCATCGCTTACTATCAGGAGGAGATAGTGGTCAAACGCGAGCCTATAAATGACAAAATAAAATGTTACGAAAACACTTGAAAATCACACCTCATATGATGCGATATTCCTTTCTAATAATACTTAGAATAGATTTTAGAAAGTTAGAGATAAGAGATAAGTGTTATCTTTTATTGTGTGTGATATTGACACAGTAAAATCATTGATTTGATTATTATTACTATTTATTTTTTAAACATTGCCCATACTAGGAATTTTGGATGTATCGTGGGTGCGTTTACAAATACCCAGACCCAGAATAACTATCTGTAAACGATACAAACTTTTGTTTCGTGCGGTATTCGAACTCGCAACACGCAGCGCAGTAGCCAATCGCTCAGCCACTGCACCAACCGTCCTTTATAGTGATTATTCCAACTTGGTCCAGAGCGTTCAAGGCAATAATCCTTACTACTACCGACATCACAGAAACTTTTCTCTTTAAGTTTATACTGATGTATAAACTAAAACCACTAGTACAGCTACTATAGATTTTTTTAACTCGTATAGTATTCATAAATCTCACTCGCGGCGCCTCCTATAAATATAGTGGTCGAATAAAATGAGGCATTTTACTGAAAAACGTCTTTTCAGTTTACAGACGGGTAGGTTTTCACGGTCCACTGGTTCTTCGATATTTATATACGTAGCGTTATGTAGTAAATAATACGGAATCATCGAGTATTTATGAGAAGGGGTGGGGGCTTTAATATGGTTTTCTGCGACACTTTTTGTGAGCGAATATTATTTGCAGTGTGTATGTTTATAAACGGGATGCCGCCAACCGGTTGTTGTGGTGACACTTGGGGGAGGTCTATGTCCAACAGTGGACATATTTCAGCTGAAATATATGGATGAATGCCGCCAGGTATACGTACCTAAGTATCAGTTTCCTGAAACTGAAAAAAATATTGATAACATTTTTGAATTAATTTAAGTACCCAAAAATAAATTTACTTTCGAAAGTTATGGTAAAGAAAAATATGTAAGAATATTGTTAAAAATTAAAAGTCATCATCTGCCTAGCCTTTTCCCAACTACCTTGGGGTCGGCTTCCAGTCTAACCGGATGCAGCTGAATACCAGTATTTTACATGGAGCGACTGTACTTTTAATAATAATATTTTTACTTTTTTTTTAAACTTTTACTGTTAAAAATTAAAAGTATTAAAAAAAACATGCTTGAAACACTGACGACCAGACGAGAGTCTACTCTCGTAATTGAAAATACTCATGACAACTAAACATACTAGCCCAAACTCAACTCTCCTACCATTTGCCATCAGGGAGTTCAACTCCTTACATCCCGGCGCGATAATCAGATCAGTTCGATGGTATCATTACATTACATTTTCATCGGAATTACGGCCTGGCCACGGGACAATCGCTGCTGCGAATTTTCGCGTGGTGCGTCCGACGAAGCGTCTGGCGACTAAAACAAATGAAGAAGTTTTCACATCTAAAATCTGGATATAGTCTGTATTTATCGTACTTCTTGTGGAATTCTCCATTTTTACCCCGATCGTTTTTCAAATCATGTACTCCACAATCTCTTCCAAATATAATATCTTGACCCAATAAATTACTAATTTCCAAGCAATATCGAGATAAACAAAAAACTTTGATAATGACATTTCTCTCTCGGTCTATATTGGTCACGGCGGCGAATGCTACTGCCCGTGGCCTGCAAACTGTGCCGCGTGAATAGACGCCCCGCCAGACACACCGTCGGTCACGTCGCCCGTTCCCGTGGCCAGGCTGTTACATAAGAATGCCAAATTTCAGCTCTATCGGAAACCAAAAAGCGATCGAAAACTGGTTTGCAATTTTTAAGCGAAAATAAAAGCTTGTAATAAATAAATAGGTTAATAGTAAAAATTACAGGCTATCACAAATGAAATGCGTACACAAAATCTCATGCCCGTGCTGTTGAGCATTGAAGAGGAACTTATCCTGGATGTCGATTCTGGTCATGTTTACCATAAAAATGCAATGTCATCGGAATTGAATCACCACGTAGAAATCCAACTCCGTAAGATAAGCGGTAGTGGTTCTAATTCAGCTTGCAAGACTTGTCGCAAACATACATCCTTACATACATATATACCTACATACAAACAGTGTTACTTAAATTGTTACATAAATGCTTTCAAAATAGTATACGATCGAGGTAGAACTTTACACAAGGAACCAATACGACCCAGAATTGGAAAAGCCATACAAAAATTGACAAATATCATCACGACAATATTTCCCGAAGACGTAGGCAGTAGCCCCAGCTTCTAAGAAAATTTTAATTAAACTTCTTCTTCGTCTTTCCCCTCGCCACATCCCATTACCTGGGGCCGACTTTCTTAGTCTTGAGGTGCCACTTGTTCCGCTAGTAAGCATCGTCAGCAGATAGACCGCACTTTGTCATATCTTTCTGAACACTCGTCATGCAAGTTATTAGCGGTCTACCTCTCTCTCTCTTTGGTGTCGTCATGGAAAGGCACTTTGTCACAACGTGGTCATTGGGTCTCAGCATTACATGACCGTATCATCTCAACCTAAAAAGTTAAACGAATCGCATAAATAAATAACTTAATCAGTCACGAAAAAACAGCCTTATCCTACGTACCCAGTAATCTTTTGTGTTTTTACCTTTTCGCATTTAATCTAAATACCCAAGCTCTATCTGTAAACGTTCCTAAGTGGACGTTTACACAGAAAACTATTTCGTAAACAGCTTTACAAAACTATTCGTTTGTTTCGCTTGTCTCTCTAAATGAGCATTTTAAATAAAAAAAGAGTAAAAACAAATGAATTCTGGATAGCACTGAGTTTGTGTTTGTGCTGTTTGTTTTAAAAGGTTTTTAGGATCCTTCCTTGTAATGATGTTGTTGTTTGTTAGAAATAAATACTTTTTAGTTTTTGTCGTCTTTTTAGGTGAGTTAAGGTTCTTTTAATAAAATTTTAATGAAATAAACAAAGAAAAAAATGTTTCAACTAATCTTCAGATTAGTTGAAACATTTTTTTCTTTGTCCTTGGCAAATCGTACTAAATTCAACTGTTCTGATTAGTTATCATTATAATGTAATAACTAGGCATTTCCCACGGCTCCTCACGTGTTCTATCCCGCAGATTTAACGATTGTGTTACTTTTACAAAATTATTATTCACATAATTTATTACTTTAGATTATCTTCACCCAGACAGTCCTTAAAATTATACAGTTGAACCACAACCAAAAATACCATCCCAAAATAACCTCAAACACAATCAAAACAAAGCTTTTATTCCCATCAAAAGAAACCACATCCCAATCAGCCTCTCTTCATTAACATCTACAAAGATTTCAGTATGACACAAAAAGTACCAGAGTGTACCAAAAAGTACCGCGGCCACTTCATTAACGTGGCGTCATCACAATAAGGTACCTTCCATTGTTAGAGTAAGAAATTGCTCGTCGGTTTGAAAGATATTTTTTTTTAAGTTTTTGTCGGGTAGTCGAAGATTTTTTTTAATTCTTGAAGGTGTTGGAAGCCATTTTGGCTGTGAGGATTTAATTGAAACTACTCTGTTATTAAATTTTTTATTAATTAATTAATATTCTTATTTATATTATTTGCCATTCTACAATAATTGTAATAAACGTCAACAACAGCCTTAAAGCTCTGCCAGGGTCGGCTAGAGTAATATTGTTCTGCGCACGGGTGTGTTTCAAAGAGTCACTGGAGCCCTGGCACAGGCAACTGAAGGAACACGAGTTGGTTTTTTAGTCAGTAAGAGACTGACACGCCCTCCCGCTCCACCCAGAGCGGAAGAAGTAATTTGATCATATCCCACCCCAAAAAAAGGCTTGTAGCTAAGTATCATTGTAGACCCTATTACATCAGCATTATAACTAAAATTTATACTTAAGGGCCTACCTCTCCGTAAGTGGCGCCCTCATTGAATAAAAATTCGTATTTTAGCATAGAAAATAAAGATTAAAGAATCCTATGTTGCGTTTGTTACAGTTAAAGTACCAAAAATGGCCGTTTTTGACACTTTTGCTTACTACTTTGAATACGAAACACTTTGAGTCCTGTTTCAACTACGTAAAAATACCTTAAGCTCTTTGTAACAAATGCAACAAAGGATTTTTTAATCTTCTTTTTCTACGCTTTGCTACGATTTTTTATTCAATGAGGGCGCCACTTGGCGGCTATATACGCCTTAAACAATTTTATTCAATGTACCAGTTTTTTTTTTGCTGATGTTATTACTTCCCAGAATTTTATCCAAATTAGCGACACTATCGAATGGCGATCAATGGTGGCCCAGTGAGCAGCGGTGGTCCAGTGGTATTGGCCGCGACTTACAAATTGTAGGTCGTGAGTTCAAACTCAGGCAGGCGCTTTACTTTGTGTAAATTATTTCATCTCCACTGCTCTCAAAACGTTAAAGGAAAACATCGTGAGAAAACCGGCATGTTCTGGAACCAAAAATTCGAAGACATGTGACATCCACCAATCCGCATTGGGCCCGCGTGGTGGATTACGGCCCACACCCTCTCACAGAGAGGAGGCCTGTTCCCCAGCAGTGGGGACATTAAAAGGCTGATGATGATCGAATGGCGTAATAATAGTATGTTTTTTATCTTTCAAAACCACCGAATTCAATTCCTGGTTAGAAATATTGATTTTTCATAAAGGCTATGAAGCAGTTTAAATTTTCATCAAAATCGTGCCCGAGATTATTTCTTCCACGTATGTAGCTTAAAAATATGAAAAAAGCCCCCCTCTTGAAGTGTTTCCACATAGCTATGATATGGATGACTTTAAGCAAAAATTGAAGAGAGCTCTTCAAAATGTATTCTGTAAAAGTCGCATCGTGAATAATTAGGTGAAGTGAACACGAAGAAAGCTGGCAATCTAATCAAGAAGGAATGATAGTTCAGTTGCAGCTCACTCCAGCATACTCTCACGGTGAGTTGTTTACAGAAAAGAGCTACTGGTATTGTGCATTGATAGGCGACCATTACTTTACTATCAGGTGGCCCCCTGGCTCGTTTGCCGCTCTATGGCATAAAAAATCTATCCATTTTTTAGGGTTCCGTACCCGAACGGTCCAAATGCAGCCCTATTGTTGTCACTCTCGTGTCCGTCTGTCTGTCTGTCCGTCTGTGTGTCTGTCACAAAATTTGGTTACGCAGAATTTTTTAACTTCCGATTGACTTATGAACTTGAAATTTGGTAATAATATTTATTTATTTATTTTTATTTATTTTTCAGAAAGCTTACAGACTAATTAAATAATATACATAGACAAAGAAAATTGCTAATTACAAGCTCCACATATATTATGTAATAAATATATATATATATATTATGTATACAAAAAAATACCAATATTTGGTACAGAATCTTTAATGTATGAAATCCGACACGCATTTGGCTATTTTTTTTTTATTTGTTTATTATACAACAACTTAAACACAAAACGTTAAAACATAAATCTTCTGCCAAACTGCAGTACAGTTTCTCGGCAATTTTCTCGTGGATACATTCTTCTACGCTAATGTAATAAAATTACTAAAAATATATTAAAAAAATAGTATAGTCAATTACTATTTTACTACATTGTTAATATTACATAGGGTAAATTACATTAATTTAATTTAATTCAATATAACAATTTCCACTCCTTATTTAAAAAGATGATACACTTATCTCATCAGCCTCCCTGGCCAACGGGACCATTGAACTTACACAAAGCCCTTTACAACCCAACTCGTAAAATGTGACCTCCCTACAAGAAAAGACTCACGTCGATCCAACGAACTATTTCCAACAAGTTTGTAACAGGGCACATAAAATGGTGCCGATAAACCGATCATAAATTCCGGACGTTTTGAAACTCGTCTACTCTTAGTCTATTTTGTTATTTTTATAGGAGTGATCGGTATCTACTTGATGTAATTTTTTTATCATTGATGTACTCGCGTGTGAGCATGATCTCCCCTGATGGTAAGGGATGAGGTGGCTGACTATGGAGCACGCTTGCCTAGAAGTAACCTATTCACCCTTGCCTTAAAGAAACCCAGGTTGTAGCTATCAGGAAACACAGTGAAATTCAGTTTCCGGAAGGGTATTCCACTCCTTATTTCCTTTTACGTCAGTTTATTGTACGTGACATATTTAGTTAACTAAAGAAATTCTATAAACAGAGTGTCTCATATTGTTCAATTGCAAGACAACATTTCATGATTGTGATAAGCGCTTGGGGTTAAGAAGAGATGTACTACCTTTGTTTAAGTCCTATGGAATAAGGACGATCCTATTGTCATCTACCAGGCATAAATCCAGACTACCATTGAGAAAATTCGGATGGAAAAAACCGAATTGCATTTTGTCCGACCCGGGAATTGAATCCAGGACCTCATACTCAGCAACAACTAGATCAATCCTACTAATATTATAAATATGAAAGCTAGGATGGATGGATGTTACTCAATCACGCCAGAACGGCTGAACGGATTTGGATGAAATTTAGTACAGAGATAGATTATAGTCTGGAATAGCACATAGGCTATAACTTATAGTGAGGGAAGTACGCGGGCGAAGGCATTGGCAGTAGCTAGTTGTTATAATTTATTTTCATTTTCAGCCTGTTACATCCCACTGCTGGGCAAAGGCCGCCCTTTCTTCTCCCCATTCCTACCTGTTTTTGCCGCGTGTGGACCAATCCTGTCTATAGGCATCAATTAAGCGTCAATTGATATCTTACATCAAAACTATAACATGTGTGTGTATCAAGGGTATCTCTAAAATAATTTTCTATAGTTTATAAAAAAACTAAAACATGCTTTATTTTTTTTCTCAGCGCCCCTTTCATTTGATACCCATATCATGGAAATGCATATAAAATAACTAGTCCGCCATATTTGATTTAGAATGACGTCACTGAGCTAACCATGCATTGTCATCGGTCCTTGATAAGTGTGCGAAGTTTCAATTCAATCCGACGTTTTGCAGTGGCTGAAAATCACGTTCAAAGATTCTGATACATAGATACATACCAAGCTAATAAAAGCTTGTTAATGACAGCACAACACCTGCTCCTTTCCATGTCCGTATCATTCTATAACTTCACAGATTAGCATGTAGATTTAAAATTAATTACTTACCACACAACAACAACATCACTAGATCCCAGACTCCGGGATTATATAACAGAATCCCGGCGTCTAATCCCGGTGCGCAGAGCAATTATTATTTTATGTTTATAAATTGTTGGCGGTGTATTAAGCACTTGCAAATCTGTCCCGGGACTAGGACGGGACTGTTTGGGGTAGCAAGTTACTTTGATGATGTTTACCTTGTAGTACACTGTAGGTATATTGTGTGCTATATTATGACATCTAGGCCCGCAGACTCGGTGAGATATTAAGATAAAATATAATATTAACATAATCACTATTAAGAAACAATAAATAGGGTTATTGGTAACTCGATGTATTCCCGGCTGGGCATGATAGTGTTCAGCTTCATTAAAAATGATGACTTCAAAGTTCAAAGATACTAATAAAGAAATTATATAAATATTATAGAACGTTGTAGAATTGGGGTAAAGATTGCGCTGTTTAAAGGGTATTACCAATCGTTCTATACGAGCGGCCTGTGGATGAGGTATACTAAGAAATCGCTAAACGCTCTGCATATTCAATATAATATCTGCTTCAGGATGCTGTTGGGACTACTGTGCTTGAAGTGCGCCCGGTATGTTCGCATTTGCGCACACCGATGATTTTTATCCCATAATGTGCAAAAAAAAACAAATTCCATTTTGTCAAGAGCGCGGTCTAGTTCTAACGGCATCCTAAGTATGTTGATGAAAAAGTGCGACGCTTGGTTGTCGCACGCTGTGGAGGTGCTGGTCAGAAGACCCCACAGCTAACCTTACAATTTTCTTTTTGTTTCGGTTTGTAAACTAACAATAGTTTTTAAGAACTATGTTACTACCAATTGGGCCTAATTGCCATAAATAAACAAAATATTTAATTTATTTACTTATAGAATCTTCATCAGGTGTACATTTAAGGGGTGCAATTTATACATGTTTCTAGGCAGGTTTATTTTTTAGGCTTACCACATTACAATGCGGGGAAACAAGCGGCATGTTATGATATGCTTGTGACTCTTAAATAGATGCTTTTTTACATATTTTTCCTCTCACATGTTTTGAAAGAAAATAAAACTATTAATTTTTGTGAAAATTCAATCGTTACGAGTAGTCGGAAATCCAAAAACCTGACAGTTTTATATAAAGATATCGGTTTCACCTAAATTGGGTCACGGGATTTTTTCCGTCGGAATTTTTGCAGGACCAACCCTTTTTTTATTTCCAAAAATAGAGCTCAAAGCACAGCTATTTCTATACTGAAAATCAACTTCTAATTAAAACCGACATTGACCCCGAAAAAGCAATAAAAATTCTTCCTAACTTTGAAAATTTCGACCATCAACATAAGGGTCGAGTTGGACCCTAAAGTTGTCGGCTCCAAGTGCCCCCGATTGTTTATGAGGCATGCTAATTAGCGGTTGACCTCTATTTACTGGGCTCTTGAGAGTTTTACGCCGTGTACCTGCAATTTGAACTCTTCAAACTGTCAATACTTTAAAGTGCTTGAACTGGGCTAAAGGATTTTTGGGTAAAGGTGACTGGGGAGTTTTGGACACTTTCATTAGTTTTAAGGCCCAGCTTTTCCACGTATTTCATATGTTTTAAGTGTTGCTGAAACTTGTGTTAACTTCTATGATTGGGAGTTGAGTGGACTGAAATAATAATAAACGTAATAGATAAAAAAACTTTTTTACGTAAAAAAACAACCGACTTCCAAAAAAGGAAATACACTAAAAATTAAAAAATAACTTTAATGTCGGAAGTCGGTGTTTGTATTTTATTTCACACCGACTTCCGAAATTAAAGTTAAGTAAGTATTTTCTTATTTGGAAGTCGGTTTATTATTTATTTTTTTACTTTTTAGTTGTTATAGCCACAAATAACGACTAACGACGACGACGAACGACGAACGACTAACGACGAACGACTAACAGAGGAGTATGGAAGAAAAAGACATGTTGCGCCGACCCCAAATAAATTGGGATAAGGGCAGGAGAATGATGAATGATGAGTTGTTATAGCCCAGAACTAAAAACTCCAATAACATGGAACATGGCATGTAAACATACTCGTAATTGGAGAAAACCAAAACGTGATCGATGTGTACGTATTTTTTGTTTTTGTTCAGTTTTTCAAAAAGCGCTGAACCGGTTTCGATAAAATTTATATGATGAGTATATTCTTTCGGATAAAAAAAGAATTTTGGAAGTCGGTCTACAACTGACAGAGAAATCGGTGCATAAAAAAAAAACATACATACATTCGAACATAGAACCTCCCCCTTTTTCGAAGTCGGTTAAAAAGGAAGCTACTGCACACACATTATAATCATATTGTACGAGCTAACCCGTACTTAACAATTATTTCATTTTTATGCTGACATCGACGTGCAGCGAATGAATAAAAATCACACATTTGAGTAAGCGTTCAGTAGTTGCATACCATCGCTAAAAGATTCATTACCCGCGGGTCGATCAGATATCGTTTCGGGTGTTTAAATCAATACAAAAATCAACTTAAAAAACAGTTTATCATTATTTTAATGTACCTTACCCATATACTTTTATGTATTTGACTAAATTTTTTGCACATTCTTAGTCATACAAAAGTAGTTAGCGGCGGTGACCTTGCTTTTTTAATAAGATACATAATTTCGTTTCGATTTCATCAATATTAATCATTTTGATTATACTTTATAACTCGTGGCTTATTTCATAGCACTGCAATATAAAACGCCAATAAATCATCCCAAACTTCCTTATAACGGTCTAAAATTCTCAATTCTTCATAACGCCACCGTCTGCAAAGCGGCGATAGTGACAATCCAGCTTAGCCCACGCGTGGCCATAGTGTGGAGCTAAGCGCTAGGGTGGCCAACCACACGGCTAAGCCAAACGAAGCCGAGTGAAGCCCACATGTGCTTCGTCCAAAAGGATTTGATAGTTCTACAGTTTGGATTGAAATATGGAGGGATTCCAAATGAAACTGTTTCTGCGCTTGAATAATGTTCTATTATTCAAGTTCCTCCAATTTCTTGGAAGCAAAATGGAGAATAATGGCTTGTCATTTTCAGAACACCTGTGTTATTAGAACTAGTACGGATATGTTAGATTTGAAAGGAAATTAGGTATTGACTGAAAAGCCACAGTTCATGTGATCAGAGAATATTATATCAGGTTTAATATAGCAGCAGTATCTGCCTTCAGTCCCTGGCAACAAGGCAACATGAGTCTTAAGCCCAGTTTTTATATCGAAACTTATAGCTTTCGTGATTGTTTTAGCGAATTTTCTTCACTCAATTTCATTTGTGACGCGTCGATAATATTTTCATTCCAGTAACCGGAATGAAAAAAAGAAAAAAATTCTATGTATTTTACACAAGAACTTATTAAAAACAAATAATACAAATAATAATAAACTTTTTTACAAAAAATACAACCGACTTTTATAAATTGCTAAATAACTTTAAATAAAAAACTTTTTACAAAAAAAAATACAACCGACTTCCATAAATAATACTAAAAAATGCAAAATAACTTTAATTTCGCAAGTCGGTGTTTCTAGTTTGGTTTCTTCGTTATTTGACACAGACTTCCGAAATTAAAGTTATTTATTTAATTATTTATGCACACACAAAGGTGCAGCTTATTTCAAAAGAAATTTCTTCCAGCAGACCTGCGACTGGAAAGTTGGATGAGAAATGAAGACACAGTGTGTATAAATATAATTATATGGAAACATAAAATAGACTAGAATACATAAGTATACATAAAATATACCTAATTTCCCAATAAACCAAAGTACATAATTAAATATAAAATAAATATCAATAATAAATATGTGTTATTATTTGCAATTTTAAGTGTATTTTCATTTTTGTAAGTCGGTTGTATTGTTTTGTATACAAGTTTTTATATCGTAAAAAAGTCTTATACTTAACGTAAAAAAGTTTTTTATTTTACACTTTTTATTTGTTATAACCGAGAACTAAAACTAAATATTAAAGTTACAGCCGAATTGATAACCCCAATAGTATTATATAGAACATGGATTTCGAACATACTGGTAATTGAAGGAAACCAAAACGTCATCTATGTATCCATATTTTTTGTTTTGTTGATTATTTCAAAAAGCACTGAAGCAGAAAAGAGTTTTGAAAATCGGTCCACAACTGACAGAGAAATCAGTGGGCATACAAATAAAAAATAAAAAAAAGAACATAAAAGAAAAAAAAAACATACCGCGTAGAAACTGCTCCTTTTTGCGAAGTCGGTTAAAAATGAGCCCCTGTTTCCCTTGGTCACGGCATCACGCGTGAACGGTTGGACCGATTTCGCTAATTTTTACTTCGCTCTGATACCCGTTTTGATACTCAAGTGTTAGTATTTACTACGGTCAGTCAAAAGGCCGTTACATTGTAAGTTACGGCTAGTATACAACATGCTCTCTACACATAGCCATACAACTGTTCAGCGGTAGCACATAACAATCAGCATTACGTATTCATGTTCCTATATTACGATCCACTTCCAAATTGTCCGGTAAAAGCCTTCTCTTGTCCTCCTTTGCTCTCAATTAACTTATACCTAGTCGTTTTTAATACATCATTATGTTTTAGTATCATGTTTTTCATAACATGTAAACGAGAGATATAAAAAGAGACTGTCTGAAAGTAACAAACTGTATAATGGAATGTTTGATCGTGGTCCAACTGGTGGTTATTCTGAATATAACTTACTAGCTTCTGCCAGCGGCTTCGCCCGCTTGGACTTCGTACTTCCTCCGTTGTAAGCTTTCAACCCCTTTTTTTGTGGGGTGGGAAATCATCCAATGACTTCTCCCGCTCCAGGGTGGAGCGGGAGGGCGTGTCAGACTCTTATTGACTAAAACCCACTACTGTTCCTTCCTGCCCTTAGTGCCCGGGGGCGAGTTAACTCTGTTTCGAATTTATCCTCAACCCCCGGGCTGGCATCGGCCATGACGGGCCCCGTCCTTATTGCTGACAACTCTTTGAGGCGCGCGTGGAATACTACGCGCCGTCGACTCTCGGGCCTGGTGCTGATCGGACGGCGAGTAATGGGCGAGTAATGGGAGCAGGGGTTAGGGGTTTTTTTTTTTTTTGGGGGGTGGGAAATCATCTCATGACTTCTTCCGCTCTAGAGTGGAGCGGAAGGGCGTGTCAGACTCTTACTGACTAAAACCCACCCCTGTTCCTCCCTGCCTCGAGTGCCCAGGGGCGAGGTAACTCTTTCGAATTTATCCTCCACCCTCGGGCAGAGGGGTTAGGGGTTGAATTTCGAAAAACGCTTTCTTAGTAGTTACCTACTCTTCACAAAGAACATACGCTCCCTTGAATATAAACAGTGGTGTAGGCTGTGCGTTGATATATCAGTCAGTCACTCAGTCAGGTCTTTGAATTTTATATATATAGATCGAGATATAGATAATGATTCCAATATAGACCATGTTTAAAACACTGTAACAAATATTAATCGATAGATAGCTAACTAGCTGAGTTTAAAACATTCCATAGACCTTAATCAAATCACTGTACCCGCACAGTTGAAAAGCAAACTTATTTTTTTGTAGATAAATTATTACGGATTTGCACCTCGGCTTTTTCGAAAAGATATTTGAAAAGCGTGATTTAACGTGTTTAAAACTTTCGAACCATCACAATATTCATTATGGCACTCAAAATTAAAACCAACAAGGCCAACAAAGTGGAAGCCATAAAAAATAACAAACCTCATTTAACTCACACTTTCCCTAAACATCAAACAATAATCCCTTTTCTAAAAACAACCCTAACGGATTATAACACCTGAAACACTTCAAACAAAGCAAGTAATCCTACTTAAAAAATACCAGGGAAATACCTCGGAAACACTCGGAATCTTTTATAGGAATCCTTAAAAATTCTGTGGGAAAGTTTCCGGATCGACGCGGGGCGAATCGGAACTTTTTGCTAGAGTTTGCAACCGCACGCGATTTGTTTAGCCCCTAAGTCCCCGTTATCCGCCCTGTAGTGAGGGTCTAGACGGTTAGACTACTTTTAAACAATGTTAGCAACAAGGGATTCTAAATGTTTCGTTGGTTTTGTTTCGACCGTTTAGTCGCAATGCAGTTGTGTTTAAGGGAATCGGGGTGAATTGGTGTAACAAGGAAACTAACGGGCTATCAGTGTTAAGTCTGACGTTAAGAATCAACTGCATGCAGTACTGGAACTAATGTTTTTCGTTTGCAGTTCTTTTAGTAAGTAATACTATTATGTGAAGTTAAAGTAACAGAGTATTTACTGTCCCGGATAAGGACTGATAATTTAACTTTGGCAAACACACGCTTAGACTTTCTGAGGCAACTTCGATTGTTAAGGCTACATTAATTTACCCGGGCATGCGGACGGCGAGTAATGGGTAGCTCACCGTCTGATCAGCACCAGGCCTGAGAGTGGACGGCGCGTAGTGTTCCACGCGCGCCTCAAAGAGTTGTCAGCAAACAGGACGGCGCCCGTCATGGTCGTTGCCTGCCCGGGGGTTGAGGATAAATTCGAAAGAGTTACCTCGCCCCTGGGCATTCAGGGCAGGGAGGAACAGGGGTGAGTTTTAGTCAGTAAGAGTCTGACACGCCCTCCCGCTCCACCCGGAGCGGTAGAAGTCATTGGATGATTTCCCACGCCACAAAAAAAAAAGAAGGCTACATTAATTTATTTCTAAAGTAAAATCATTTGGCCTTAATTTGATTAGTTGTTGTTGTTATCGCCAACCACTTACAGGTTAATAAATATAAGGTAATTTACCACTTTACAGACTAGCTAAATCAATTTCAGTACACAGAACCAAGAAAATAAATCTATAAACACACCATACTAAAATTAACAAGCTATCTGAAACACTCAAGACGCGACGAAGTTAACGCCGGCGTCCAGTTCAACCAATCCAATTCCCGCGACGATTGAATCGCGTCCAATCGCGTTCAACAGTAACCAATAGTGACCAATCGCGATGCTCCAATCCAAGCTGATTGAAACTCAGACCGACTACAATAGAATTAGGAGTTGCGAGGAAACTTGACGATGTCCTTTGGTTTTCGCCATAACTTTTTTAAAGGTTAGTTACTTGAAAGATTTTTTTTTATCTATTTGAAAAAAATATGTCGTATTTGCCTGTCTGAATATCATCATCATTATTTCAGCCCTCCCCAAAGCACAGCCGCAACGACCAGTCCTGCGTCTTTCATTTCCCACGGCCTTTGGTTTTTGGTCCGACTCGTGGGAGGTCAAACAATGTTACATCTCCTGTTGCACTAGTATAGTAGTAAAAGTATAACACAATTTCACAAACCCAATATAATCAGTAGTAATCCGAACCAAAATATCAAAAATAAAATAAATAAACTCTTTATCATTCTTTTCACCTCGCTACGCGCGCTTTGCATACTTTGATCACGATTTTATATTATCGGAACTTCTATACTTATCAAAAATATTGGTAAAAAGAAAATCCAACGTACACTAGCTCGCTTTGCTTACTTACTTTTTATAATTTAGAAAGTAAGAGCATACTTTCTAAATTATAAAAAGTCTGATTTTCTGCGTCACATAAGCTAGCCGAGATGCTAAAATTTTCAAGCTCGCTTCTCTCACTCTACTATAGTACGGACTTGGTGTTCGCTTGTTTAGAGCACTGGTGGCCCAGTGGTATTGGCCGCGACTTACAAATTGTAGGTCGTGAGTTCAAACCCAGGCAGGTGCTTTACTTTGTGTAAATTATTTCATCATCACTGCTCTCAAAACTGTGAAGGAAAACATCGTGAGGAAACCGGCATGTCCTAGAACCAAAAATTCGAAGATATGTGACATCCACCAACCCGCATTGGGCCCGCGTGTTGGATTACGGCCCACACCCTCTCACAGAGAGGAGGCCTGTGCCCCAGCAGTGGGGACATTAAAAGGCTGATGATGAACTTCTAAGATTTGTTTACATAGTAAGTTACAAGTAAAGCTAAAATAAGTGTGTTAAAAAGGCGGGTAGTCAGTGATGTAGGTACTGATGGTAAATACAGGGTAAAAAGACACATCACATAGCCATCAACTACGCATACTGTACGTCTAATAAAGTAGATTTGCGCAAAAATTATTACTTGAAACGACTTTATTTTTAGGTATGAAAAAAAAAAAAATTATTGCACGCAATTAATGTAACGCGAACCCAGGCAAGTGGAGTTAAACGCCGCCCCTTCGCTCTAAGCCACATAGGTACTTGTCGGATACGTTTGTTATATTCATTGCGTTTTTATAACTGCAAATGCGTAATTTAGAAATTTTGAAAAAAAATATCATAAATTCAGGTAATGTTGGTTTGAAAAAAAAAAATCTAGTAATATCACTTAGAATTCGTTTTCCTAAAAAAGTAAAACAAAAAAATTGTGACTTTGAACTTCAATATCTCCAGAACCAGTGGATTGATATAGGTCTAGTGGAAAACAATGATCCAAATAATGTGTAGAATATGTGGCTTTCGGCTTCGGAAACTGTCTTTTTACACCTGATATAATTTCACAAACCCAATATAATCAGTAGTAATCCGAACCAAGACGTAGTGGGGACGTAGGTACCGTTGTAGTAGCTGCGTAGTATCTAGTATCTACGAGTATTATTACTGTAAGAAATACAAATAAAACTTGCTATAAAGCTGTTTAAAACTCTCCTTTTTCTTGTTTTAAAAGTTCTATCTTCGCTAGCGTGCAATTTGCTTACCTAACGTGCTTGAGATTGCCATACATAGCTATAAACGATACTTGTACACATAAACTCTCCGTGTCTTAAATAAACCAGCGAAAAGTGGTTCCGATTCAAAATTCCGTAGGAAAACCTTAATGTTAGAAAAATATTGCAACTACAAAGAAAATTTTACAAACACATCATCATCAGCCTTTTTAATGTCCCACAGGCCTCCTCTCTGTGAGAGAGCATGGGCTGGGCCGTATCCCGAATGGTGGATGTCACATGTCTTCAAATTTTTGGTTCTAGGACATGGTTTTCTAACGAAATTTTCCTTCACCATTTTGAGAGCAGTGGTGTAGAAATAATTTACTCAAAAGCGCTTGCCTGGGTTTGAACTCACGAACTACAACTTGTAAGTCGCGGCCATTACCACTGGGCTACCACTGCTCTGTTCTCACAAAACCATCAACATGTCTAAATCTAAAATCAACGTAAAAAATATGATCGCAAGTCGAAAAAAACAGAATATATTACTCTCATTTCCTACAGACGCTTATCAGCAAAGAAATGTCCGCTGAAGGAACTCAAATAGATTCAACTTTCAGACTATCAATCTAGCTCATTTCCACACTATCGAATAACCGATAAATTCTAGAGAAAACGTCAAAGTCCGAATTGAGACGCAAACAGTTCGATGTCTGGGCAGCTAAAATGCCGTTTCTGCTAAAACCATTCCATTCTAGGCAGCTAAAATGTTCTGAAAACGAACGTTCCCGAGATTCATTGCCGGCAATTTGTAAACGCCTACGTAAGCATCCTTTGTTCGCTGGTTTTAAAGTTGGATCAGTGAAAAGAGATATGTTGTCACTTTAAGATACGGATTCTCTTGAATATAGATGTGTGGAATCTTGTTGACGTAAACTGGGTGCTAGTTTGAGATGAAAACAGAGAAAGGTGTGGGTATGGGGGTGTCATGAAATGCATAAAAGTTAATGAAAATATTGTCATAATCTGTTAATTAATTATGTTAATACTACCACAGAAGTATATACATAGAATAGAATAGAATAGAATAGAATAGAATAGAATAGAATACTCTTTATTATGTACGCCATATAAGTTACAATAAAAATATGAAGAAAACATTACATAGGGTGACACAATGGGCAATGGGCAATGGGCATGGGCAATGGGACATATTTTAAAATAAAACAGAATCATATCGTTAAACACACTTCCATCGCTTCCGTATATTTACCTAAAGCCAATAATAACCCCTCATAGCAATTTTATCTTCAACCCATAAAATATTAGAACAACAACTCAGCAACAAAAACAAAAAAAAACAACAATAAAATTCGAAATTTATACATCATAACGCGATCGTCGCATGGTTTACGTACCACATCTGCGCGCTTTACGCGTGCACTAAAACCGGTCTAAAAGTGCTGCGATACACCGTAAATCGCACAAAAACCGTAAACTCACGGCGTGAGCTCGTGTGTTGTATTTATTGTCAAAGTATATTGTTTAGTGTATTGTTTTATATTTCAGTTTCCGTTTTGTGGTTGCAATATTTTCTTGTTTATTGCTTAGTAATTTTATATAGAAAGGTTTTTGGGTGTGTTTGAGTGAGTTATTTCAACAGGAAAAGGAACTAAATGGAACAGCAACTCCTACATACCTACAGTGTGTAAAGTATCCATCAAAAACCATATAAGGTTATCATAACCAGGGGTGCAGACTCCATGGGTGCTCGGGGGCTTCAACACCCACGAGAAGTGCTACTGTATTCCGATGGCTTGCCCCCCCTATCTAGCCTCGTAAGTTTATCAAAAATGAAATAAATAAACTCTATATCATTCTTGTCCAGCTCGCTAAGTGCGCTTTGCATACTTTCATCACGATTTTATATTAAAGGAACTTATAAACTTCTCAAAAATATTGGTAAAAAGAAAATCAATCGTACACTAGCTCGTTTTGCTTACTTACTGCTTTTACTTTCTAAATTATAAAAAGTCTGATTTTCTGTGTCCCATAAGCTAGCCGAGATTCTAAAATTTTCAAGCTCGCTACGCTCACTCTACTATAGTACGGTCCTGGTGTTCGCTTGTGTAATTGTCAGCCGGTAAGCATTTTATTTCTCGCATTTTGCCAATTATATTTTACACGAGTCAATAAATAGGGATGAGTTGAGCGCCCACGAGATTTTCTATAGTTCGGCGCCTCTGATCATCACTATGAACTTAAATCACTCCTGTGTTCCCGGAAGGGGTAGGCAGAAGTGTATCTATACGCCATTATTTTGTCACTTATGTTAAATTCCCATGTGTGTGTTTCCCCGACATGCGAGCCTCTTGCCATGAACATGATAATAATGTAGACTCCGGGCTGTTGCTAAAAAAAATGTATTCCAGATGGAAAATCCAAAAAGGTTTTCGATACAAAGTTAATAAATCAGAATCCTTAACAATGAATTAGATTAACACCCCTACAAAGGATATCTTGCGAGAAAAGCAAGACCATAATCAGCTTACCAAGTGACCATATTTCCCATCCACATGAGGATTACTGGCATCCCATGTAAACAGCCCACACATTCGTAGCTATCCCAAAATTTATAGCCTCCGTGTATACAGCTTATCCGACACATCGAACCGGATTTAACCGACCAAAACTGGTTATATGCGCTCCGATCCGGACGAATTTGGCTCTGAAATTCCATTTTAGTAACCCCAATTAATATTTTGCGGTTATGCAAACAAAAGGCAAGCGAATATGACCTGTACGCGGTCGTAGATAAGAGAGGATGGATGTGGTTATGTGTGCATGATGTTCTGGTATATTTTATCGATGAGCTATATGTAACATCGTTTTAAAGTTTCTCGATGATAGGGGCTTATTGTCGAATGATAAATGTATCGTATTTTGTATTTCATCAGACAATGTTCAACGGACCGGGTGATTAAAGAATTTGCGATTGTCACTTTTATTATTGTATCAATTGGATACTGTCAAGAGAATTGTGATACCATTCACAATGTAATCCTGAAATTTAAGATAAATATTTTCAGAGTCAGTTTATAAAATATGAAAGCTCTCGGTGCGATTTTTTAATGTCCCTTGCTTTTCATCGAAATAATTTACAGCACACAGTAAAATGTTAATAAGATTCTTCCAATTATTTGTAAATCCTCAGTTGCTGCTCATGGCAGAATCGAACTATGAGCCCAGTGAATAGCAAAAGGCTTACCCGCTATTACAGAAACATAATATAAGAACTACTAATACTAACGATAAGGATTAATTTTTAAGCAATATCATATTGTTGAATGTCTATTTGTGTGTAGTATTTGTGGCAAATAAATACTTTTCTTTCTTTCTTCTTTCTTTATACAATATCATGCGCTCGCTAGAGTTCACTTTTGGAGCGATACGAGCGCATTCACAGCAAATCATATGCATCAGCATTTAAACCTATTCTCTTCTAGTCTATTGGCTGGATGTACGCTACCACCAAGCATCACCGTAGCGACCAATCTTGTGTTTCTCCCATCCAGTGGACTCCCACAGCCTCCACAAACATCGCTCCAACCTTCCAACGCTGCGGTGAGCCTTCCAATGCTACCTTTCGGCCCCAATGACCTGCAAGCAACGTGCCCTGTTCGCTGTCACTTTTGCACCTTTTTTGCGGGCTGTGTTCGTAACCCTCATTCTCGTACAAATCTCTTCATCTACTAATATAGCTGTATTCAGTTTAATAAGTGAAATGATAACGTTTTGCATCTGACATATAAAACACAAAGTCGTGTACGTTTTCCTCGATCCCAGATATATGCAAATGCCCCTGAACATAGCAAATGTCCCCGAACATCGCGAATGCTCGTGAACATTGCGAGGGGAACACACTGGGTACTGTTAACGACATCAGGGATTTGGCAAAGCGAAACATTTTTTTTCTGCACATCGATGGAATCGTAACGTTGACTTTGCATATGTAGATAGGTGCCGTTTTATGGGGGTTCTGAAAGGTTTTCTAAAAATAAGAAGGTGATTTCTTTATGTTTTATTCTCCACTAGCTTCTGCCAGCGGCTTTGCCCGCGTTGAATTAGTACTTCCCCTCGTTATAAATTATAGCCTTTATGTTATTCTGATGTACAAGCTATGTAACAGTTAACTTTCATTAAAATGCAACGGGGGTAACCATCACCTTGGCAAATCTAGCAAATCTTTGAGCGGCTTCAAACTGTCCATGGGATAGTATAGAATATAATAAACTTTATTGTACACCAAATAAGTGACACAACTTTATACACGAACTTAAATGTATAGGTATAATGGCGGTCTTATATACTAGACAGCCAGTGATCGAGGCAGCGATATCTACTAGCCCATGCATAGGCCGTCTGCCTGAAATAAGACTGGAAAGAAGTTAAAACAAGATAGAACAATAAATTTAAATGGGGTAGTCAGTGGTGATAAATATAATCATATATATAAATGTATATCGGCAAATATATTACACAATATTGTGGTAGTGAAGACAAAAATGAAAGGTCAAATAGAGAATTAAGAAAATAAATTATGTAAAGACATAATATAATTACAGGAAACCAACCAAAACCAACCAACCAAAAAAAAAACAACCAAACCACCAAACAGCAACCTTTCAAAATATGTTTTCCCCTTCCAGGAAATATAGGCTGCATGTTTTGACTCTGAACCATTGATTTTAGCATATACAATTTGCAACCAACTCGCATCACACACATTTTCACTAAAATTTAGAACAGATTACATAATCTTATTAGCGATATACTACAATGAAGCTCCACTAGCATAATTATGTTAATTTTGATGAAAACTAATTAACGAATTTACGTGGCGTTACTATGTTATTGGTAGATCCACCTATGAGGCTGGTTCATATTTGATCATTGAAATGAGTGCATGATTATTGTTTTCGAAAAATGTGAAACTAGTATTTTCTTAATTTACAGTTGTGCTATAAATCGCCCAAAAAAAGAAACTTTGACAATTCTAAGTACGTATACGACCATTCTGACTATGCCTGTGACAATTCTAACTATGCCTCTGACAATTCTAAGGATACCTGTGACAATACTACGCCTGGGACTTGTGGAAACGAATATTACTAATAATAGTGTGTCCAGTCACAGTTTAAACTATGTTGTTGGTCCGAGTGCTACGTACGAAAAAATCTTTCGTTTTTTTGTACGTAAGTCTGTTAATCATATACAAAGACGTCTCTGTGAGTAAAAGTATTTTTCCTTTCGCGTTTTGCTTAGATACCATGAATACTCATGAGCATGTATTAGAATGTACAAGCTCAAGTTTACAGTACTAACAAGATCTACAATGCATTACATACGCTATGCACCGCGTTGTGCCGAGATTACATTGTGTAACGTGCAGGTTGTTGTTTTATAGCCACAGTTTGTAGTTATTGTGGCTCATGTGTTACATCAACTAGTTGTGCAACGGTTATTTATTAGAGAGGATAATGAAGATTTCTTAGTCGATTTGTGTAAAGCTAAAGCAACACTATCGCTGAGTGAGAGTGAGTGAGTGAGGAAAAATGAAATGAAAACAGTTCATATTAGGCCACCGGAACGAAGCCTCAGGCAAAAGCTTGTAGTTTTATAAATCCCCTCCCATTTATCAAGTAGGTATCCCTATTTAAATGATAGGCTATCTTATGGTGAAGATCTAGAAGTCATTATTTACATTGTGCCACGTTTTAATTTAGAAATACTGGACAATTGCAAATACAAGAATAGGAAAGCTGGGTTAGGAAAGCTAAAAGCAATATTCTGTTTAAGTGCATTCAAAACCCACACTAACCAAAACTCGTAAATACTCGTAACGGCCCATCACTATTCCTAAATCGAACGTTCCTAGTATGTTAATGAGTCGGCTTACAAGTGCAGTCGCAGTTGCGAGTTGGTGGCCAATTTAGCGGAGCTGGCGGCCAATCGGGCGGAGTCTGCGGCCGATCGGGCGCATGGCAGCCAATCGAGCCCGGAATTAGCATAATCTTAGTTAGGACTTGTTGGAGGTCTAATCGCCTTGTAATAACTAGTTAACAGGTACTTCGGATTGAATTAGGAAACTTAGGGAAATGAGGAGCGTGAATAGAATAGAATACAACTATATTGTACAGCAAAAAAGGTCGTTCAGTTAATTAATTAAGCAGCATTACAAAAAATCCTATACAAACACGTTCCATTGGAAATAAAATTGTTTTAAAACCTCCGTTGGTGTAGTGGTCGCCAGCACGACTTCTGTTTTGGGTCCTGGAATCGATACCCAGATCTGGTAAAGTGTTTTTAAGTTTGACTTCCAAAAGTTTTGGATATATGAATATTTCGTATCGATATATCATTTAAAAATAATTGACACCTGTGCCTCTGAGGTATACCTACAGTGCGATCTTATAAATAATAAATAAATTAGAACGCACATGTCAGAATTTCCTAAGCTTTATATGCCACAACAACACACGTCCGGCATCAATTACTCAGCCACACATTAGCATTCCTCGGCCGGCGATATATGGCACCACTAACAATGCGTGTCCAACTGACATGCAGTGTCGCCACGAACAATACGTCGCCTCGCGACAACGACGCGGGGCGACAAATTGACGCGGCGTAATGACGCCGGCAGTAATCTCTGGTGACTTGTGGCTGGGGGATAAATCTTGTGGGACAGGACAGTTTGGTGGATGTCATAGCTCTTACAGCTATTGTCTTAAAGCGGATCTAGCACTCTAGATATATACGAGTAGCTGTCACGTAACGGAGGGTCGGAGGAGTGACACGACGAGGAAGACTGTAGGAGTACCGTCTTTCTGGACACGTAGAGGACGACCGAAGAGGACGACCCTAGAGGATGACCGTACGTAGAAGGAGTTGAATTAAGATAAACACACAACGAGTTAAGAAGTATATTTCAATATTTAAAGAAGACTAGATTATATGAAGGACTCATTAATCGTACGTACATCATACACTTTGACTAGGTAAAGGTACAAAATGTATTATTGTCAGGACACATGCCTTAATCTGCCTAGTTATAAAAACTGTACTTCACTATTCTAGAAAACTCATGGAAACTGGTAACTGTCAGTTATCGAAGAGTAAGAAAATGACAATTGTAGTGTATGTAGATATACTTATGACTTGTCATGAGCGCATACGTCGCCGTCGGTGGTTATAAATAACGTTCCGAATGGTGGGGACGGCAGTTGAGGTCGGACTGTCGGCCAGTGCGGTGGTGCATTGGCAAGCCAAGTACAATACTATTATTATACACATTGCGTGGATACTACAACAATGATAGAGTGGAGCTTATTCTAGCTCGGTAGCTGAATCTGAACTAGTTTTTAAAATAAAAACAGAAAAAAAGGCTAGACAGAGAAGGCAAGTAATATTAGAATTTCAATTTAAAAACTAAGTACGAAAGAACGTAATTTGGAATTGAGGTCATAAAATAAACAAGGCTTTAGCACTGCCTTGTTACATAATCAACCACACATATATGTTATTTAAAAAAAAAAATGGTCGTAGTCGGCAGGTCTTAACTGCCAGGGTCCCGGGAGTGATCGAAGTAGACATCTCGCCCTGGTACAGGCACCTGAAGGAACACGGGTGGGTTTTAGTCAGTAAGAGATGATTCCCCACCCAATAAAATAAGCCGTAAGGACGATTTTTATAGTGCAAGTGTTACTACTGATTCGAGGTTTACTGTACTAATCACCTGGTGTAATTTTCTGATGGCTACTGTTTTAGATTGGAATGCCTTATATTCAGCAGAGGAAAAATTGTTTATGATAATGCTCTTTATCTAATACCTTTAAACGAGCAATTCTTGTATGTATGTACTTATGTATAATATAATCTGAATCTCGGAAACGGCGCCAACGATTTTCATGAAAATTTAGTATGCAGAGGGTTTCGGGGGCGATAAATCGATCTAGCTAGTTTCATTTCCAAAAAACACGATTTTCCAAAAAAATAAACGAGCAAAGCTCGGTTATCCAGGTACTTTAGATAAAGGACGGCAATTCTTACGTTGTCACCATTTCATAATGAAATAAAGTGTTGATGTCTAATGGATACCCACATGGGTAGGAATTATGCGGAAAAGTATGACCTAGTTCCAAAAGTAAAAACTAAATACGCAGGCATACAAAAACAAAGTTATTTTTCACATTAAAAAGTAGCAGAGCAAAAAAAGAGAAGGAATGTCAGGCAAAAGTAGCTATTCCAGTCAAAATCACTCACAAAGCAAAAATGTACGAGTTTTACAAAAATCCGTCGGCAAAACTGAAACTTTATCATGGAAAATATTATTATCCAAACAAAATAAGGTTACACTGAAAAACGGAAATATTTGCGACAGCTTGTTAATTCAGTTTTGTTTTAGATTGTGCTGTGTCACTGAACACTGATTTTGCCTATTCTAATAGTCCTGGGCCACCAAGACTACAGGCTATGCCTAGTTTGGGGTCCATGGCCACTTCTTTTGTGTTTTCTGTCTGTTTTATTCTCAATTGTATTTTCTTTTTCATTATTTTATTAACTTTTTTATTCAGTTAAAGTTGAAAATGGATCATACTTTTTAAAAAGCACTAAAAACTTTTAAAACCCGAGGCTGGAACTGGGTCATCTCCCCACAATACTAAATCCCTTCGGAACTAAGATCAATGCATACGCTCAGAAATCCGTAACCGATAACAAATTGAACGGATCGCATCCGGGCCGGACTCAAAACGGAATAATTGATGCTCCAGCCCCATCGCAGCCATTTGCTATCCTCACGGGAGAACAGCTGCTCAAATTACATGGTATTGTGCTTAATTTGTAGAGAAAGGTTAAATAGAGTGGCAATCTAGTCTCTCATTATGGTATATAGTCAGTAAAAGGTAAGTTTTAAAGTTGACAGTTCTTCTCGCATCGTTTCCCTGATTCTGGGGTTCTTGACCACGTTATGGTTCCAAGACCTTCTTGATAATAACCCTTAAGATGAATGCTCCAGGGTAGTCCGCGAAATGCAAAGTCTCTTACATTTTTTGCAATTTGCAGGTCAGTGTCAAGTTGTATCTTGGTCAAAATTTGATTCGCGGCCATTGAATATATATATTTATAGAATTAAAATCATCAATACAAGTCTCTAAATTAGAATTGATTCCAAATGTAAGTATTTCATGAAATCATACAAAATAAACAATAAACTTCATTAGAACACTTAATTAATAAACAAATAGTTTTAGAAGATCTTCAGCTCTTCTTCTCAAACAATGACTATCTTCGTTTGCATGATTCTTTTATATGATTTTGTCTTCGCTATTCGTAGCAGTCGCCTTTACAGAGTAGGCCTCCCCTAAATCGCTCCCCACTTTTCTGTCACGCACTTTCTGCATTCAAGTTGGCTAAATATGTCTCACCATCTGTTTCTTTGTATCCTTTGCTTTCTTTTACGCACGCGCATTAATCTACACTAAAATGTAATCCAACTTTCCAAGCACCAATAACCAAAATTCCCCACTCCTCCCGATACATACAAAATATATCCAACTACGCTACACCAATGATACATGCTCATAGCAAACCGCAGCGAAACGTGCAGCATAATATACGAATGTAATATGAGGAAATGATTACATTTGCAGCTCTCATCGAATTAAATGTTCGTTGTGGTGATCATATTCCATATGACTGGGCTAGTTGGGACATTATATTTAGTTTATAGATTAAGCTTTATTTGATTATGTTTTGTTATGTTAAGCTCTCTGTGATGGCCATGGTACGTAGTGAGAGGGTATGGGAAGGAAGGAGGCAGAGCACGTGAGGGAGAGACAATCCTCGAGCCTTCACGCCCCTAGCCGCCGCAGGAGACGCACTGGGCGTCGGGAGTCGCAAGCCAATTCCCGGCCACCGTAGGCGCGGGCTTGCGGACGGCGAGCAATGGCTAGCTCGCCATCCGATAAAGACCAGGCCTGAGTCGACGGTGCGTTATCAGATGTCAGCAAGCATTGACATGACCCGCTAGGGCCGATGACTACCAGGTCTGCGGTGACTCTTTCAAACACGTAAGAAGAACAACAGCTATTTTGACACAATGACATAATGTTTAATAGCTCTTTTCTACTGCCATGATTTGTCCATTAGTTAAATATATCATAAATCTTCATCTTATGTCTCACATTTCCTTCAGAGGGCTGTTAAAAATATTTGTCGTAGAAAAAATACCTTATTTTCAGTGTGACCTTGTATAGGCGCCATCCATTCGTCAAGCATCGTATTTCAAAAGAAATTAATCTGTTCGCGGCATCTTGAAAAAATAAGAACTCAAGGAAAATAAAAGAATTATCACCATAATGAAAAGTTTGCCGTTTTCTCACTTTTATTCTCGTTTTCCTAGAACAGGTGTAATTTCAAATGTTTCATGTAATAAGAAAATCTGCTTCAGGGAAGAAAAACCTTTGGTTACATTAAAAAGCTGTGAAATCTAATCTTTGCCGTAATAAATTTCCATTATAATACTTTTTGCTTCTTTCTATCCGCACGAGTAATTTGATGAAAGACAAAATGAAAATTGAAAAATAATATTCATCGCATTGTTTTTTTTTTTTATATTGCACCTACCACTATCTGTCTCTGCATCACCCAAAGGTTGACTGGTAGAAAATTCCTGATGCATTCAGTCCGCCTCTGTAATTCTGTGCATGAAGTCTTAAATAAATAATAAAATGTCATTTGATTTTACCAAAGTAGGCATTAGTAAATAATTCATAATAAAACTTCGCCAACAAACAGATAGTTTAGCCTCAATAAATAAGTTGCTGAATACATGAAAAACGTTATTATATTCTGTCCCAATCATTTTACCAAACCGATCGGCCGTAAATTCTTGTTTCTTATTTACCTGATCAGGCGTTTTATTTCCGCATGAGGAAAAACTACATTTTCAGTTGTTACCTTCTTCACGTACTTGGATAGTTCCGAGCTTCTTTGAATATATAGAGTACGTAATTATCAAGCCTGAATTCCCTGAAGGGCTAGCGACAGTATACTAGTTTTTTTTTTCTGATTAATTTCGTTGCGGGTCCTAAGACAGTGTAATCGTTTCTCTGGGCTTCATTGCCTCGGAATTTATTCTAGTGGTCGCCTGGCTTACAGAAGTTACAATGGTTTGGGAATAGTGAGGTGGGCTTGTACCAAAAAAAAAGTATGCTAGTTATGTTACAAGTCGTACATAGCCTACCAACTGGACGGTAATACAGACTCACTACTGCTCGTAATGGGAACAGCTAAGGAGTGGAATTGCCCTGCTGGAGTCTGTGTTTCCTGATATGTACAACCTGGGGGTCTTTGACAAGAGTGAATAGGTTACTTAAAGGCAAGCGTGCTCCATCGTCGACCTCATCATCGCTTACCATCAGGTGAGATAATGGTCAAGCGCAAACAGATCAATGCTAAAAAAAAAAATACCAGGACTGAACCTCTAAGCCAGTACCAGCCCTACACTCAGTTGACAATCTTACGACCAAGACCCACAAGGCAAGCTAGATCTTATTTTAATGAAAAACATTAAAGAGAAAAAAGCTTGATTTTCAATTTGGAACTACTCAAGCCAAAAAAAAAAAGCCGTACCGTGCTCTTAGAATGTGTTTCATTAGGTGAAAGTGTATTTTTTTTTTATGGTTGATAGGCACGCGTTTGACCACTATCTCACCTGATGGTAAGCGATGATGTGGTTGAAGATGGAGCACGCTTGCCTAGAAGTAACCTATTCACTCTTGACTTAAAGACTCCCAGGTTGTAGCTATCAGGAAACACAGACTCCGGTAGGGAATTTCAATCCCTAGCTGTACGCACAATGAATGTGTTCTCAAAACGCCTTGTGCGTATGGATGGGATGTCCACCATGAACCGGTGGCACTTCGTCGTACGTCTTGTGGCCCGTTGATGAAACGGAAAATTTTGTGTATATACTCGTATTTAGTGTGTTAGTTCGTTTATAAAGTTGTTTGCGATAAACTTTATTCAATTCTTTTCTATTCTGAGTATTAATTATTTTTCTAAATACCATAAATTACTTTATTCTTTATTAGCCGTTTTATACAACTGCAGCCATATGACTACAATAACCAACCTGCATTAAGAATAATAAGCGACCTGCTATAACCGAGGTTATGCTCTGCAGCTGTAATAACATATGCAAATGAAGCCATAACAAGAAATGATAGAAGCAGTTAGCTGAAGCATTGTGTGTCCTATTTAGACCACACTCATGCACACGGTCTAAGCAGATGGCTGTTTAATAAATATTTGATCACATTAATTTTAAAAAAGCATATCATTATAAACATAACATACTCCTGAAGGTAAAGGGTAAGCCTAGTCGGGGGTGTGCGTACTTTTAATTGTATCCCGGGCCCCCGACTCATGGTAGCTGTATTTGTATGCATGGGTTTTAGTCGGTAGGCGTCCGACATAACTCTCGGTTCTGCCCAGACGGAGAGTATTCAGGAGAAGTTCCTCTCAAAAAAAGGTAAACGGTAAGTAGGTAACGCAACTGTGTATTATTCCTTTTTGTATTATTTCTTTTTCAAATAATAACTATGTAAAACCTAGAATAAGCTTGTCATTGTGAGAAGAAATAAATAGTTTTATTATTATTATATTATTCTGGCTGGTTGGATGGCTTTCAAGAGTTGCAGCAGTTGGGAATTACGACTGTTGAAAGAAGCCACAACTCGTTGTAATTAAAGTTCAGAGGCTTAGGATGTTTTAAAATTAAGTACCTCTACTGAGTGAATCGTACACTTAAATTTGGACGTACAGAAGCGTACCTACCTTGTAATTTTGACTCTGATGGAGCTCGTGGCTAAAGTAATAACAGCCGCACAGGTCGATCAATCAGGTTAAGCTACGCTTGCCGGGGTTGGTCCGTGGATGGGTGACCATCTATACAGACCGAGACTCTTCCATGCCTCGGAAAGCACGTAAAGCCGTTGGTCCCGGTGGTCAATCATGGATCTTTGACAGTTGTTATGGGTCGTCAGAAGCCCGAAAGTCTGACAACCAGTCTTACCAAGGGGTATAGTAACCCAGTTACTGGGTTGTGGAGGTCAGATAGGCAGTCGCTCCATGTAAAATACTGGTATTCAGCTGCATCTGGTTAGACTGGCAGCCGACCCCAAGATAGTTGGGAAAAAGCGCGGGCAGATTTTTTTTAATACGTATTATATTCTTCCTTGTTTTCCATAATGTCCATTGGCGGCGGTGACCACCTATCTTTAAGTGAGCCGCCTGCTTGCTTGCCACAATACTATGACAAAAAAATACCCCGATAATAAGTTCCAAACAAGTTATTTTTCAAGCATTCAGAAAAAAAGAAAGAAAAAACATTTAATTTGTAATTTAAAAAAATAAAAATAAATAAAAATAAAATAAAATCTTAATAATTTAAAAAGGAAAAACCGGCCAACTGCGAGTTGGACTCGCACTCGAAGGGTTCCGTACCATAAAATGAAAAATCAAAAAATACTACCTACGATACAAACACACAACAAGTAAATAAAACACAACACGTAACACACGCACACACGTACACGTAATACAGTTACTGGATAATACGATACCCCTTGGGTTGTTTGGTTGACTGGTTGTCAAACTTTCGAGCTTCTGACGATCCGTAACGACTGTCAAAGATCCACGATTGACAGCCGGGACCAACTTACCTAAGGCTACCATTTTTATTAAAAAACTATTCAGCCGTAAATGCGTGCCAAAGAAATAGACATACAAACATAAAATTATGTACATAAATACTCTCGAAAAACATTTACCGTTAAAGTTGGCAGAGCTCTACCACGTTTCGTCAGATAAAGTGTTATCGAATAGAGAATAGACATTTTTTTTAACCAAACATAAATCTGTCACTTTACTAATGAAAAACATTTTTTTGCATAATTTGGGGATAGTACGGATTGGCTTAGTAGTTACCACTGGACAACCCAGCACTCATTAACTGTCATCTAAAAATGATATCCATATCTTAGACATATAATAAAGACAACGGGAGGCAGGCTACATCTTACAAAAACTAATGACTTCACCACCAGTCCCAGCGGACACGAGACAAGAAACAACACCAGCTTCTCGGAGAAAAATAATTGTCCCTTTTCTACTCTCTTCTGTAGAACATTTTGCTTATAAAAACCCCTTTTTTGTTACCTTATTTTACTCTTGACAGTTTGTCGCTGCTTAACAAAGTGTCCTAACAAGTCGACGTAGATATGAAAATGTAACCGTTATTATAAGGATAGCTGGAAAAGATTTTTATTAGGGTAAATAAGGTATTTTTAATAAGAACGGCTTTTTAAATTTTGTTTTACAATCAATCTACCTGCCTGTTCTGCCAACTATTTTGTGGTCGGCTTCCAGTCTGACTGGAAGCAGCTGAATATAAGTATGTACCCGACTACGCGACGCAAGGGAGGGTAATGTGTTTATCAGCCATGTATGTATGACGTATGTTTGTTCTTTTGTGACGCTTTAGAGACCAAACTCGTGTTCTGATTTTTATCATTTTTACGTCAATTGATTCGTCTTAATCTTGCGAGTGCTACTAAAGACATAACAGTAAACAAAATACAATATGGCGACAACCAGACGCCATATTGTGAAAAAGAAAAAAAAGAAAATCGACGAACTATATTAAGTGGGGTATCAAAATATAGGGTTCGAGGATGCGATTCCAAAGATATAACTCACTAACATGAAAAATAAAATTGATTTCAATAAAATCGACTGTAAAAACAACCCAAGTTCCAAACAATTCACTTTTCAAGCAGTCTATGCAGTTGGTGGCATGAAATCGGTAATTGAGCTAACATAACTGCCACTAACTGCATCAGACTGCTTGAAAATTGACTTGTTTGGAACTTTTGAATTTTTTTTACAGTCAGGTTTTTAATTTTTTTTTTTAACATGGCGCGTCTGCCTATCTGACCTCCACAACCCAGTAACTGGGTAATACGATACCCTTTGGCAAGATTTTTTTTGTTCCGTTTTCTGACCCCTGGCTATCCGTAACAACTATTAAAGATGTTAATGACAGCCGGGACCACCGGCTTTACGTTCTTTCTGAAGTACCGTAAAAACTCGGAATACAATCTGGATGGTTGGTATCCACAGACCGACCTCGCCAAGCATAATATAGCTTGACCTCGAAGTTCGAGTTGAAGTGTTTCACAACGAAAATAAATAGGCCAATTTTTGTTAACAGAACTGAACTAGTTTTTTTTTTTTGCTAGTTACCGATAGTTATTACAAAAAAAAACCGAAAGAAGAAAAGAAAGCTCCCGTTTCAAAACACGGCTCAGTAGTGACATCTCTTGACAATAACTGCAGTGACTGTTCGCTGTTAGCGACAATAGATGTCACCCTCTTCGCTTTGAACTATTAGTTCCGGTTTCTTTTACAAGATAGCGCTGTAAGTTGTTTGAGTTTTCTTAGTATTCTATATGTCTTTTTTACAGTTGATGTTAATTTTAGTTCTATTCAAATAATTGAAATCAAAACCGTATTATAGATGATGCATTAGACTTTTATAATAAAAAATATTGTTTTTTTTTAAGGGAATCTAACTTTTCCTTTGAACAGATTTCTAATTTAGACTTCTTACATAAATAGGTTCATGTTTTATGCTTAATTACTTTATACTCTTTTTGCGTAAACTTTTATAAAACTAACGCGACTCTATTCTATTCTGATAGTAAATCTGAATATTTCGTGACGCGTAAACGCAAATGAGTTTACGAGCCTCTCGAGTCAGGCAACACTCAACGGTCAGTGTTGCCATAAACACGTGCTTTTATGTCTTTATTCGTTTATGACGTCACTTGTCGTCTGGGATTTGAATTAACAAACATTGCCAGTATAAATAAGTTGTAAGTACATTCGTTAAATAAGTTTGGTTTCATTACATTTTGTTTTGAAAGAATATTTCAAGCGAATGTATAGTCATTATGCGAGTTGAAAACAAACTTGAATTACTTACCTACACGTAACTAATTATGTTTCAGAATGTTTCATTTTGTGAAGATTTGACACCAAATTGGATTGACATTTTAATTTTGTATGTGTGTGTCCTATTCAAAACTTATTCTGAAGAAATGTTTAACTTTTCTCAATGTCAAGACCAATTTATTAAACTCACCGGTTCGTAAATATGTATGCTAAGATTAACTCTATCTAAATTAAGTCTGAAAGAGTGATTATTTCAGCCTAAAATATACAGAAACCTAGGTACAATTTAATTTATTCAGATCTCAAGCTTCAAGACAACTTAATTCAATTTCCATTTCAGTATTTTTCACACGTACACAAAGCTTTACTTTATTTTCCACAAATTCATGTAACATTTATGTTCCGCACTTAATTCCGACCATGGAATCAACATTCCGAGAAACTCGACAATGAGAGCCGAGCTAAATCGTTTACCGAATTTATTCAGCATCAGCAAACCGTATCACCAAGCGCGATAAACAATGAAAAATGATCGCTGAAACAACAGCCCGAAACACACCTTATCAAAGAAAGAATAAGACTGAAATTACCCCTGAAAGTAACAAAAAAATCGCTTAGAGTAACAGCGTAAATATTCAAAAGACATCAATCCACATGCCAGGTGGGAGAAAACAATCAATCTCTGATTTTCAGTGACGAAATCTGTCTGTCTCTCTCTAACATATTGTAAATTGATGGAGTGAGCAGGACGGATGGTGATGTAGAAATAATCGGAGCAAGTTAGGCACATGAAGTTTTCTATACATTTTGTTCGTTTTATTCGGGGGAAAGTTGGAGTATTTTATTTTGTGAGGTAATTACGAATTTGGGGGTTTTTTTTTTTTTTTTTTTGGGGGGTGGGAAATCATCCAATGACTTCTTCCGCTCTGGGGTGGAGCGGAAGGGTGTGTCAGACTTTTACTGACTAAAACCCACCCCTGTTCCTCCCTGCCTCGAGTGCCCGGGGGCGAGGTAACTCTTTCGAATTTATCCTCCACCCCCGGGCAGGCACCGGCCTTGGCAGGCCCCTACACTTGGCTGACAACTCTTTGAGGCGCGCGTGGAACACTACGCGCCGTCGACTCTCGGGCCTGGTGCTGATCGGGCGGCGAGTTACCCGCTACTCGCCGTCCGCAGGCCCGGGTCTACGGTGGCCGGAGATCGTCTCGCGGCCCCTGGCGTCTCCTGCGGCGGTCGCGGCTGGGGGCGCTAGGGCGACTCGGCCGTTGCTGAGCCTCCCCAACGTGTGCCGCCTCCCTCTTCGCGAGCATTACTGCTTCGCAGAAGGAGGAGACGGCCTCCCATTCCCTCTCGCTCCGTACCATGGCCTGAACCAGGGCACGGCGCGAGAGGTCGCTGTCGCCTATCGCATCCACGAGGACACGGCGGTGCTCTGCCCAAGCGGGGCAAACCTCCACCGTATGCTCCACCGTGTCCTCTGGGCGATCCTCGCAGTGGAAACACTCAGGGGTCACCTCCGCCCTGATCCGACACAGGTACCTCCCGAAACAGCCGTGTCCGGTGAGCACCTGCGTCAGGCGGAAGGTGAGGGCGCCGTGACGCCTCTCCAGCCACTCCTCAAACGAATTTGGGGGTAGTTATGAGACTGGGTAGCCTACTTTTACTTTCATGAATATACGATCTGACCTACTTTTGAGTATCGCAGCTGTTATTTTTGCTTAGATTTGAAAACAATGATTGGATAGGGTCTGTAATTTGTTCTAAATTCTATCCACTGGCGCGTCCAGGCGGACGCGTTTGATGCCACATTTACATACCTAAAAAAAACTATTCGAGGAAGTGCATGTCATATTCAAATCCCAAAACCTAAGGGTGGAAAGAACGGTAAAATTGTCGTCCCTAACGACCTATTACTATTAAGATCCCAAAACAAAACTAGTTCAACATAGTTTTCTGCCACAAAAATGACATCTTGATTTCCCCAACGTGAGCGGTTGTTCCTTTTACTACTTTCCTCAACTCACAACTCACTTTCTCATATCCAAGGATCAAACAAACCGACGATATCTGATCGCATTTTTATTTTTTAACATCGATAAGCTCACACTTGACCACTATCTCACCTGATAGTAAGCGGTGATGTGGTCGACGATGGAGCACGCTTGCCTAGAAGCAACCTACTCTTATCTTAAAGCCCCCAGGTTGTAGCAATCAGGAAACTTCCTGCAGGAAATTCTGCAATCCTAGTATCAACCGCCTGAAAACCGTAGGGTCAATTTCACCTGAATGCCACTTTCCCACCAAGGATGAAACATGAACCAGGATGACAATCAACCCCTTAGGGATGACACCGTGATGCTACTCGTTCAAATTCAAAGTGTTTGAGTACGTGCAAACAATTTGTTAGTAGAGCGACGTCGGCGTTGATAGAGTCACGTAATAAACGTAGAGTCGTCTGTCAGACTACCTCTCAACATACTTTGATACTTTGCAGAGTTTTCCTTAATATTCAACTGGATTTTGCTCCGATTAAGACGATTTTGTTTTCACGTTTTAGAGAGAAGAGATACTTTAGAATATGTTCAAGAATTTGCTTAAAACTTTAATCTCCTGTCGGTTTTCTATCGGTTACATTTTGTGGAGTGTGCGACGGAATTGCATAATTTGATTCCGCCAAGCCCGTTTCATCAACGGACCACAAGACGTACGGAGATGTGCCACCGATACATTTTTATATTATTATTATATATATATACGGTCGAATTGAATTGAAATGGTGGTCATCCCATCCACACGCACAAAACGTTTTAGGAACACATTCGTTGTGCGTGCAGCTAGGGAGTGGAATTCCCTGCCGGAGTCTGTTTCCTGATAGCTATAACTTGGAAGTCTTTAAGTAAAGAGTGAATAGGAGTGAATAGGTTACTTCTAGGCAAACGTGCTCCATCTTCGACCACATCATCGCTTACCATCAGGTGAGATAGTGGTCAGACGCGTGCCTATCAACAATAATAAAGAATAAAAACTTTTTTACAAGAAAAACAAGCGACTTTCAAAAAAAAATACTCTAAAAATTAAAAAATAACTTTTATTTCGGAAGTCGGTGTTTGTGATTTATTTCTTCGTTATTTGACACCGACTTCCGAAATATAAGTTATTTTTTAATGTTTAGAGTATTTTTTTTTGAAAGTCGGTTGTTTTTTTGTAAAAAAGTTTTTTATTTTTCAGTTTTTAGTTGTTATACCCCACAACTAAAACCCCAATAACATGGAACGTGGAATTTAAACATTTGGAGTACACCAAAACGTCATCGAGGTAAACGTATTTTTCGTTTTTGTTCAGTTTCTCAAAAATTTATATAGGACCACCTCGGGAGTATACTCTTTCGGATAAAAAAAGAATTTTGAAAATCGGTCCACAACTGACGGAGAAATCGGCGGACATAAATAAAACATACATACAGTCGAACATAGAACCTCCTCCTTTTTCGAAAGTCGGTTAAAAATAAAATTTCAATCCAATATTTTTTTTAAGTTTATATTTATTTTGTATTTTTAATTTATTGCTGTTCACCATAACAGCCTTTTTTATAAAACTCACTCACCATGTTTTTTTGTGACTAACCTACACTGTCCCACTGCTGGGCAAAGTCCTCCCCCAAATCCCTCCAGGAACTCTTCTCCCGTGCTTCCTCAAGCCAGCCCTCGCGGTAGCGTCGAGGTCGTCTAGCCACCTCTTTCATGCCCGACCTCAGTGGCGCCTTCTATTTTCAGGCACCCATTGCGTGGAGACTTTTGTCCAGCCCTCGTCGTGCATGCGACTGACGTGACACACCCAATCTCACATGAGCCTGGCAGCCTTCTTGCCTATGCCTACTATGTCTGTTTTACCACGTAGTAGTGTTCCGAATTCAGTCCTATCTATTTACTCCCAGGATGCTGCGTTCCATCGCTCTTTGTCAAAGTCCAAGGCGAGAAGAATACAAGACGGGCAGAATACATAATTATGTCGACAAGTTTTCGCTTTATGGTAAGCGCTTTCCTGAAGCGCATACCATATGCTTAATATACTAAATTAAAAGTTTCTTCAAAATATTTTGAATTAAGAAACTGCTAATCAGTGTTTAATCTAAACATAGTAGTTTTTATAAATAAGGCTCTAAATTATACCCACAAAACACTAATTAGAAAGTAACATCGTACCACGCCTTGTATTTAAAATGACATGTTTCTAATTGAAATCTGTTTTGTTCCACAGGTAAACACTATAATCAACACAGAAGAAAAGGTTGAAAAACTCTTCTTTTGGCAAGTTTTTGAAATCCATGAATTAACTTTATTAATTATTTTTTAACAAATTATTTTTTGAAAAATATAATACGTACCTGATTTATTTTTAATAAGACAGTATTTACATATAAGAAAATTATTATCATATTCTACTTAAATATAAATGAAAATCCTTTAAAAGTTTACTAAGACTATAAATCTTAAATCTAATTGACATTTAGATAATTTAAAAGTCAAAAAATTAGAAAAGCACCGGAGTACGTACGTACCTCGAAGATTAGCAAATTACTGCGAGTTAGGAGTTTTGATTAATAATTAATTAGATTTAACTTTATGTTAAACAGATAATTGAGGGAACACTTAATAAGAAAGTTGCTACTTTTAGAATTATCTGGGTTTGAACCAGCTGGCTGTTTAACTCAATGATATTAAACATTAAAAAAATAAACTTAAAAAGAAAAAATAGAACCGACTTCCAAAAAAAGTGCAAATTAACTTCAATTTCGGCAGTCGGTGTCAACACCGACTTCCAAAATTGAAGTTATTTTGCACTTTTTTTGGAAGTCGGTTCTATTTTTTTTCGAAGAAAAAGTTTAAAATTTTTCACTTTTTAGTTGTGGTTCCCCATTAAACTGTGTTAAACATACGACCGCAGCAATCGCGGTTGATTTGCTGTCAATTTTTGAAGAGTTCTGTTGTCTGTCTCCGAAACCCGACATCAGACCTATATGAAATTGGACCATTTCGGAACAAACCCCTTTCGAACAAAAAAAAGAATTTAGCAAATCCGTCAATATATGACGAAGTTATGCCCGAACATACATAAAAAAATATATATAGGTATATATACAAACATCCGAATTGATAACCTCCTTCTTTTTGAAGTCGGTTAAAAAGAGGTAGATATGCCACTAGCGCACGCAAATTACTGCAGACAAATTCAGCCAATTTTAGCAATTTGATTTAGACGGCTAACAGCACCGAGCGTGACAATAATATATTTATGATGCCAAGTTGTGTGAGAGTGTAAAAACTATGGTTCCAAGCTAAATATAAGAAAGAAGGAATTTCATACCATGATTACTATACACGTAAGTTATAAGGACGTTTGTAATATTAACTCAACGATATCTGAACGCTGCTTTGTATGAACGTAGCGTATCTTTCTTTTATAATATCATTGTTTTTAACCGACTTCAAAAAGAAGGAGGTTATCAATTCGGATGTTTGTTTTTTTTATGTATGTTCGGGCATAAATCCGTCATATATTAACGGATTTCCAAAATTTCGTAAAGATCGTATGATGGGTTTCGGAGACAGACAACGGAACTCTTCAAAAATTGACAGCAAATCAACCGGTATTGCTGCTATCGTATGTCTATGAATTGTTAACACAGTTTAATGGGCAACCACAACTAAAAAGTGAAAAATAAAAAACTTTTTATCGACTTCCAAAAAAAAATGCAAAATAACTTTAATTTTGGAAATCGGTGTTCCTGGTTTTGTGTCTTCGTTTTTTGACACCGACTTCCGAAATTAAAGTTATTTTGCACTTTTTTTGGAAGTCGGTTCTATTTTTTTGTAAAAAGTTTTATAGCTGATGAAATAACGCACGGGCAATAAAGTTTTACAGCCACTTCTATAATGGTACTTTCTTTAGACTATTAGAACTTTTAGCTAATATTACCTCTTAGACTTGGCGGACAAACCCGGGTTGTCGAATTAAAGCCTGACGACAACGCGGGTTACCAGCTGATTTTTTTTTTTTAATATAAAAATCTTTTTGTTTTTGGTCAAACTCACTGGTGAGTTTCGGAGCCTAAGATGTTAAAACTAAAATTTTATATACATTCTTATTTATAAAACTCGTTAACCAAATGTTTTGTTTAAATACTGATATGCGGCATAAATTCTTAATTCAAAGATGGCTTATAGGACAAAACCTCAGTTTAATGATACGTCAGAACTTTACCACCCCATACATCAACCGGGTGGAAAATGTTTAAATAAGAACCTGATACTTAACCACTAAATTTTTTTTTTTTTATATAAATTAGGCTTTTGAACCGACTTCAAAAAGGAGGAGGTCATCAATTTGGATGTTCTTTTTTTATGTAAGTTCGGGCATAACTTCGTCATATAAAAACCGATTTGCAAAATTTCTTCTTTGTTCGAAAGGGGTTAGGTCGAAATGGTCATATTTATTTTCATATAGATCTGATGATGAGTTTCGGATACAAACAACGGAACTCTTCAAAAAATGACAGCAAATCAACCGCGGTTGCTGCTATCGCATAAATATACATTGTTTATACAATTTAATAGATAATCACGACTAAAACGTGAAAAATAAAACTTTTTTTTACAAATAAATAGAACAGACTTTCAAAAAAAAACAAAAAAGTGAAAAATAACTTTAATTTCGGAAACAGAAGTGTCAAAAAACGAAGAAACAAAACCAGAAACACCGACTTCCGAAATTTAAGTTATTTTGCACTTTTTTGTTTTCATTTTTCTCTGTACTGTTTTCGTACATTATTTTAAAGTATAATGTTTTTCTTATTTCAAAGTTGATCCCTAAAAGATGTTTATAATCATAAATACTTCACCGCATGATATCTTACCAATTTTGTTGCCAATGAGTTTTGAATCACATAAATTGCACTCCGTTTTTCTTAAGGTCCCACTTTTTATACATTCGCCACAACCGCTTGAAAATAAGTTTAATAACACAAAATTAAACCCAAGAGCCAGTTTAATAACCATTTAAAATAAAAAACTTCTCGTTTAATATGAAATCTAACTGCCTTACTTTTTTCACCACAATGCAATTTTCAGGGAATGCTGACGTTGCAAATCTCGACATTGTCACTCTTCAGACATTCGCTTGCTACCAGTCCTGAAATGTTCAGATTTTCCTTATTTCATGTAAACCTTTATTTATTTCAGTTGAAGTTGGGAATACGCAATTCCTATCTCTGGCACAGGAAAAATCTAATTATTTTTTAGGGGTTTCAAGCCTTAATTGGAAAACGGATTACGGGAAATCCTAGTAACGGATTTGAGTCACTTTTTCCGGGTTTTCGGATAGAATTGAGTTAGATTTAATTGAATATTGGTAAAATGGAGAGCCAATGGTAAAAGGTAACACCGACTTCCGAAATTAAAGTTATTTTGAACTTTTTGTTTTTTTTTGGAAGTCGGTTCTATTTTTTTGAAAAAAGTTTTTCTTTCTTCTAGCACAATTTTACGAGATCGCTTCGTTCACTCTTACATCCTTAGTTCTTAATCTTTAAACTTAACTCGAAACAATTTATGGTAAAAAGTAAATCAAACTTTCACAATGCAGGGTTCTAAATTTTGAAGCTCGCTTCGCTGGCACTAGTATATATGATTGAGATGCTGGAAACTGCCATGACATCTTTAAATACTGTTATTTATTTTTCCGTTGGTGAGCATTTATTTTTCTTCCAATTAACTAGTTAATTTACACGAGTCATCAAATGGGGATCAGCTGATCACCTACGGGATTTTTTAAGAGTCAGCGCGTCTGCCCGTCCCGCTGATTGCGTGCTCTATGGCTCCTCCATTTATCTTGGGGCAAGCTACACTGCACTTGCTGATTCTTGGTACAGCGGCTAACATGCTTTAATTTCTAAAGTAAGAGGTGCTGTTTGTTCAAAAGAGGTAATATCTAGAACTACTAATGAAATTACGTCAATTCTACCACTGACAGAGAGATACACTTACCGCTGAGCGTCTACTTTTTATTCTGAACAGATGCACGGGGGTGAAGTCTTGGGAAAACATTAGTATTTTATATCCTTACGAAATCGGACCAAAGCCATTCCAAGAACTGGCCCTACGGTGTGCAATAAAACCTCCAATCCCCAAACTGTACAAAATGTTCAGTCCTGAAAACAAGTTTCATCAACGTTACTCTGCGGGCCGTCTATAAAACTGAGTTGGCTTCATTTGCAAACATATACAGGGAAGTAAGAAAAGGCTAGCTTACTGCGACAATTTTACGTGCCGCAAAGTCATGCAGCATGGTTTTCATTCACTTTTTTCGTCAATAGGTATGTGTATAGCGAAAACTACAACATCTAAGTAAAGGAGCTGAAACATCCACTTATATATTAATAAGTAATATTAATAAGTAAACAGTATCAAGCACAGTAACTATAGATTAAGATTATGACTCTTTGCCCTAATAATTACGGGAGAATGTGTATGAAAGAGCCAGTTTTAATAATTATGAAAAAAAGTTTAAACAAATTGTTTTTAATGAAACTACTTTATTGATCTCAAAACGGTGAAGAAAAACATGGTGAAGAAACCGGCATGTCCTAGAACCAAAAATTCGAAGACATGTGACATCCACCAATCCGCATTGGGCCCGCGTGGTGTATTATGGCCCACACCCTCTCACAGAGAGGAGGCCTGTGCCCCAGCAGTGGGGACATTAAAAAGGCCGATGATGATGACTTTTTTGAATCAATTTGAAATTGACTTTGTTTAATTACATTAATTGAACATGTTATCAAAAAAAAAAACATGACAATATTTGTAATGGCTACCTGTAAAATAAAGGGAAATCGGCACTTTTAGGGCAGCAATGCGATGAAAGAGCCGATATCTACTTTTAAGGAACAAAACAACTAAATTCTGTAAACAGTCTTTGAAAACCATATTCATATTGAACTTACGGGTTTAGAAAATCGCAGATTTTTAACAGTCTCAGTAATAATTATATCAACAATACTGTCCTCATAAAGATTTGTCTAAAACAAAAAGTGAAACTCTCCAGACTAAAACAAATAAAATAATACTAAAAACAAACAAAAACCAGCAGTACCTTTGTGCTAATTTTTATTATGTTGTTTATCTATAGTTATCTTGTGTGTACATAAATTGTTAAATAAATAAATAAATATTAAAAACATTTTTGAGCAAAAAAAATTAATGATTGTTATGTACCCACAAAACTAATTTATCCCTCCACATATCTTGTACTTGCACCATTCTTCTTTGCTCTTGTCATAGAGTTTTTCGGCTCTTTCAAAGCAGAAACAACCGGCTCTTTCATAACACTTCGTGTTTTAAACTAACTTTTAAATTACAGAACGCACGCAAAAATATGCATAA
The DNA here is from genome assembly GCA_951329385.1 of Polia nebulosa. Classification (NCBI taxonomy): domain Eukaryota; kingdom Metazoa; phylum Arthropoda; class Insecta; order Lepidoptera; family Noctuidae; genus Polia; species Polia nebulosa. Next base: position 28,689,572 of record OX589610.1, on the reverse strand, counting down.
CAATACAGCATATAATTCTATAATAATATCACTAAGGGAGAGTAGGAGTACTCGCCTTATGTTAACCTGCAATTGCCAACCACAGAGTAAACAAACACAGTGATTAATTGTCATTCCTCCTTAATGAAAAGAGGCTTTCCCCCAGTAGTACCACAACAACAGACCAATATTACAATAGTGCCGATGTCCCAGACTCGTACAACAGAGGCCGTTTACATACATTTAGCGTCCCTTCCAGTAAGGTATCAACATTGTTACGTACGCTGGTGTCACAGGGTCCCTATATAAATGCAAATGGCGTGACCCTTTGTTACGGAGATCTTACAAAGTAAATTTGATGGTACATTACTTTTATTGGTGCTGGAGGCGAAATTCGGAATATTTTTGATTTTATTTTGACTCGTTTTGGGGCGAATTGCGTTAGGATTTTGATGTTGGGTCTCTGGGACAGGTGGTAACAGTGGCATTTTTACGCGGAAGTTGAAAGGAAAATATATTACGCTTATTTTACTTTGCAAGCTAGGGTTTTATTTTAAGAAGATTTTAATATTTAGACTCGTATGATACGGGTCAAGCGAAATGTGGCAAAATTAAATAAACTGAAATCTATTGGACGAAGTCCAATACCTACCTACCCCTATTTGGGGGGAGGGGGGAGAGGGGTAGGAAATCATCCAATGACTTCTCCCGCTCTGGGAGGAGCGGGAGGGCGTGTCAGACTCTCACTGACTAAAACCCACCCCTGTTCCTTCCCTGCCTGAGTGCCCAGGGGTGCGGTAACTCATTTTCAGAATTTATCCGCTACCCCTAGGAATGCAAGCACCGGCCACGATGGGCCCCATCAGTGGTGGCTGACACTAATCTCTTTGAGGCACGCGTGGAACACTACGCGCCGTCGACTCACGGGCCTGGTGCTCATCGGACGGTGAGCTACCTACTGCTCGCCGTCCGCAGGCCCGGGTCTACGGTGGCCGGAGATCGTCTCGCGATGTCCTACGCCCAGTACGTCCACCTACCTACCCCTAAAAATAGATAAATAATAGATGAGAAACTTCGATTGCCGAAATAAATAATCCTCCCAACCGAATTTCGATTACGGTGGCCAATCTTAACGGCGATTAGCTAATTACGCAGGAGATATTATAGTGCACAAGCGTGTGCGCATACACAGGTGCACTCTCTGTTCATTCACTCTCATATTCCGATGGGACGGCATTCCGACACGCCCGGGGAGAAATCAGACGCAGGACCAACGGCTTTACTTTCTTTCCGAAGCACGCGGGTGTCACACCACCAACTTCCAAACTCCGGGCTACTACTGAGTATTTCCTAATGGAAAAGTCCAATAGCAGTATTTACCCGACATGGGATTCGACCCCATAAATTCGTAACAGAGTTACCGAGCCACTCAGACAAGGAAAGAATAGGGGTGGGTGGGTTTTAGTCAGTAAAAGTCTGAGACGTCCTCCCGCTCCACCCAGAGCGGGAGAAGTCATAGGATGATTTCTCAACACAGAAAAAAAAGTACCTCACGTTCAGCAGTCATGCTTACGACCACGAGACCAACGCTGTTCCATTGACACAAAAACATTACTCTCCTTCTAGGGCAGTCGTGTTAAAACCTAGAAATTTTATTTACTACACACACAGAAAGACATAGGTAGGATAGCCGAGCACAGGATAAGAAACATAGGTAGGATAGCCGAGCACAGAATAAGACACCTCATCTAAACTAATTAACCGACTTCAAAAAGGAAAAGGTTATCAATTCGGATGTTATATTTTTGTTTTTTTTTTTTATGTATGTTCGGGCATAACTCCGTCATATATAGACAGATTTGCAAAATTCTTTTTTTTTTCGAAAGGGCTTTATACCGAAATGATCCCATTTCAATTTCATATAGATCTGATGATGAGTTGTGGAGACAGACAACAGAACTCTTCAAAAAATGACAGCAAATCAACTGCGATTGCTGCGATCGTATGTCTATGTAGTGTTAACACAATTAGTGGGTACCACAACTAAAAAGTCAAAAATAAAAACTTTTTTTCAAAAAAATAGAACCAACTTCCAAAAAAAGTGCATAGTAACTTTAATTTCGGAAGTCAGTGTCAAAAAACGAAGACATAAAACCAGAAACACCGACTTCCGAAATGAAAATTATTATGCACTTTTTTTGTAAGTCGGTTCTATTTTTTAACCGAATTCGAAAAAGGAGGAGGTTTTATGTGCGACTGTATGTATTTTTTTAATAAAAGTTTTTATTTATCAGTACCTATTAGTATCAGTAGAATTATAATTATGTATATGAGTTTAAATGATTGTGAACGCACCCACGAATCAGGAGTGACTCCTAGTGAGCAACTATTTTATAAAAATATAACACTAATATTATAAAAGCGTAAGTTTGTGAGTTTTTGTGTTTGTTACTTCGTCACGCTCAAACGGCTGGACTGATTTGCATTAAATTTGGTATGTATATAGCTTATGGAATGGATTACCACATAGGCTAATTTTTATCTCGGTCTACGCGGGAGAAACCGCGGGCGCAATATAATTTGCTATTTTCAGGGTTCCGTACCCAAAGGGTAAAACGGGACCCTATTACTAAGACTCCGCTGTCTGTCCGTCTGTCTGTCTGTCCATCTGTCACCAGGCTGTATCTCATGAACCGTGATAGTTAGACAGTTGAAATTTTCACAGATGATGTATTTCTGTTGCCGCTACAACAACAAATACTAAAAAATAGAATAAAATAAATATATAAGGGGGCGCCCATACAAAAAACGTGATATTTTTGCCATTTTTAAAGATAATTTTACGGAACCCTTCGTGCACGAGTCAGACTCGCACTTGGCCGGTTTTTTTTTATTTGATGTTTATAAAAGTATTGTAGACGTATAGTCTGGAAGTGCCGATCTTACAATAGATAGAAAACTACACTATTGTTTATCATCAAATGTTTTTTTATAAAAGCGTTATTTCTGTGGTGTGATCATATGCAAAGGCCTACAAAAGACGTCTCCAAAATCATGCAAATCTAGCGGTCCAGCTCACTATCCCAGATGCACTGAATCGCTTAAAAAGACGCATTCTCAACCTGGATCCTGCAATGAGCTACCGAATACAACGAATCTCAGATCTCGATCTGACTCTGCATGACTCTTAATCTAGCAACACATCTGCTCAGTCATTGGACTGATTGCAAGATAAGAGGAGAAAAAAATAAAATTATTTCAGTGGAATAGGCTACAGAAGCGAAATCTTGAAAAAAAGCGCTACATTTCAATCTGAAAACCTCCAAATTCAAACAAAATTAACTAAGATAAAAAATGTACAGCATCAACCCAAATAATTGGAACGCGCCGACCCAGATCCCAAACGTTCGGAAATACACGAGAATATATGAACAGTCAAACAAACCCGGGGCCCGCACAAATGCTGCCACAGTACAATATGCTAGCTTGTTTTATTAATTCTCTTTTTGTGGAGTGGATTTTTTTGGGAGTAATGTGTGTGAGGTTTCGGTATCCGATTATTGTGGTCTGTGGGGTAACAAAACCGGCCAAGTGCGCGCAAAGCAAACGAATAATATTATTTTAAATTAAAAGATTTCTTATAGGTGTTCATGTAATCTATATGTAAAGAACTATTCACTGTTTAATTGTCAAAATTTTAAACTCAGTAGTTTCGAAGGTAAGGGAAATCATCATCATCATCAGCTTTTTAATGTCCCTCTTCTGGGGCACAGGCCTCCTCTCTGTGAGAGGGTATGTGTCGTAATCCAGCACGCGGGCCCAATGCTAGTTGGTGGATGTCACATGTGTTCTAAGACATATTTAGAGCAAATTGGCCGTGACAGACGGACAGACAGACAGACGCATGAGTGATCCAATAAGGGTTTTGTTTTTCATTCGGAGTTTCGGAACCCTTAAAACCAAAATATTTTCGTGTTCTAATAATGCATGGGTTTTGATAAAACATTGGTCAGATGCTGTTTTCTCTACAAGGTTTTTCTGTGAGGAATTTTTAAGCAGTCTGAATTTGTTCCTCTATAATCGGGATAGGTTTGCTCTCCATAATAGTATTCGGATCCTAACCCTAGCGTTGTTAAGATTGCCTGCGGACGGCGAGCAGTGGGTAGCTCGCCATCCGATCAGCACCAGGCCCGTGAGTCGACGGCGCGTAGTGTTCCACGTGCGCCTCAAAGAGATGTTGTCAGCCACCACTGACGGGGCCCATCGTGGCCGGTGCCTGCATGCCTAGGGGTAGCGGATAAATTCTGAAAATGAGTTACCGCACCCCTGGGCACTCAGGCAGGGAAGGAACAGGGGTGGGTTTTAGTCAATAAGAGTCTGACACGCCCTCCCGCTCCATCCAGAGCGGGAGAACTCATTGCATGATTTCCCACCCCCAAAAAAAAAAAAAAAAAGCGTTGATAGGACTAGCGTAATTTCACTGTATTGTTCACCTCTACCACGCTCTTTGTGGTGCCGTGTTATGTTGCATCCAATATAGGCGACGAATAGCTCAAAATTCTCAGCAAATTAAGAGACCGTGTACGAAATTTTGCTGATTTCGCTAATTTACGTGATTTTACAGTTAGTAATGTATTTCTATGAGTTTTAATCTCGTCTCAAAAGAAGAGCTTTCGGAGACACAACATGTTTTAGGAAAACTTTAATTGTGCATACAACTACGAAGTCGAGTTCTGGAGTTTCCTGATAGCTACAACCTTGGGGGGGGTATTTAAGTTAAGAGTTAATAGGTTATTTCTAGGCAAGCGTGCTCCAACGTCGACCACATGATCGCACCAGCTACGTCACTTACCGTCACGTGACATAATGGTGAAACGCGAACCTATCGAGTTTCCTACTAATATTCTACAGCATGTAACAAAAACCCTGTTCGATCCTGAAGGGTATTATTTGGTATCGTACTGCGTACACATATACGTAATAATTTAATGGATACGAGATTATTATTTTAAACCAATGAAAATAATTAATTTAAAAAAAAAAACATATCAAAAGCAACACTGAGCGCTCGATAAAGTTCACCTACAGTTTTGTGTCAAAGAAGCCGCCTTGGCGAGACGGTCTTTTTGATCCTTTGTTAAAGAGTGCCTACAGCGCGGCTAGTGCAGGGCGGTATGGTTTGATATGAAAATAGGTACAAATTAAAAGATTTCACCGGCCTTGCAACATGAAAATTTGCCATGTTTATTGTTAAATTTCGCATATTTTATAAAAATAAAAAATCTATAACTTTTGGTTTTTATGAGTTATATTTTTTAGTACATATGTTAAACCTGGAATAAGCCTTTATTGGATCGGACAGGGTTTTTGTTACATGCTGTATATGCGAAAGTTTGGAAAGTCAGGCAATCAGAGTATTTATTTGTAAATATAGTTAACCTACACTGATGTCAGATGATAATTTTTTATAAGTTCTCTATGCTTTGCCATTAGGCATGCAATGGATAAACGAATGGTTGGATATATGTACGTAACTCAGTCACGCCAGAACGGCTCAACGGATCTAGATAAAATTTTGCACGGAGATAGATTATAGTCTGGAATAACACATATGCACCTAAGATATAATTTGTACTGAGGGAATTACCAATTCAACGTGGGCGAAGGCGCTGGCAGAAGTTAGACATTAATATCAAAAACTTTTTTACAAAAAATACCGACTTCCAAAAAAAATACACTTAAAATTGAAAAAATAACTTTAATTTCGGAAGTCGGTATTTGTATTTTATTTCTTCGTTAATTAACACCAACTTTCAAAATTAAAGTTACATTTGAATTTTAGGTGTAAGTATTTTCTTTTTTGGAAGTCGGTCGTTTTTTGTAAAAAAAAAAATATTTTTCACTTTTTAGTTGTTAAACCCCAGAACTAAAACTAATTATTAAAGTTACGTCCGAATTGATAACTCCAATAACATGGAACATGGAATTTGAACATACTCGTAATTGGAGGAGACCAAAACGTCATCTACGTATACACATTTTTTGATTTTGTTGATTTTTTCATAAAGCGCCAAAGCATATTTGATAAAATTGGTCCCATATCCCCTCTGGAGTAGGTAGGTATAATCATTCGGATAAAAAAAAAAATGAAAATCGGACCACAACTGACAGAGAAATCGGTGGACATACATAAAAAAAAACGTATATACAGTCGAACATAGAACCTCCTCCTTTTTGCGAAGTTGGTTAAAAAATCTTTCAGTCACAGACCACGGAACTCATTTCGCATTCTATAATAGGTTTCAAAACTAATCCATCACAATATTTTAATAACAGTTCTATCAATTCCGACTCATAACGCTAAAAGACAACAATCCATATTGCATGAGTGTCATCCGCTAAACACTAGTGCCGAAAAAACAGGGGTAGCACAAAAAATGGCTGCCGGCGCGCGGTAGATAAAAACTTCGATTTCCCGCATACTGATGGTATTCGTATGTTAGATACGTTTGTGTTGCGTGTAGATATGTGTACGGGATGTTATTGGTTTTGGGTACAGAGAGATCTATGTATGTAGGTACCTATACACCATACCTACATCAATCTGCCAATCTGCCCGCGCCTTTTCCCAACTATCTTCGGGTCGGCTTCCAGTCTAACCGGATGCAGCTGAATTCCAGTGTTTTACATGGAGCGACTGCCTATCTGACTTCCACAACCCAGTATCTGGATAATACGATACCCCTTGGTAAGACTGGGTGTCAGACTTTCGGGCTCCTGACGACCCATAACGACTGTCAAAGATCCACGATTGACAGCCGGGACCAACAGCTAAATGTGCTTTCCGAGGCCCCCCGTGCCAGTTTCGCTAAGTAAAGATGGTCACCCATCCATGGACCAACCCCGGCAAGCGTATCTTAACCTGATGGATTGACCCGTTCGGCTGTTATTACTTTAGCCACGAGCTCCTCTTATTATTATACACCATACCTACATATGAGATCTATGTTTATTTGAGTTGGTATGGAAATATTAGTTGAGCTTTCACGAGTGTCTATATTTATACGTAACAGTAGCTTGACGAACATTCTTCCTCACTGGCTTTTTGTTAAGGAACACATTGCCCCGCGCTAGGAATTGCTCCTGTATCGTGGGTGCGTTTAGAAACACTTAAACTCACACACATAAACACCCGTGCGGGAATAGAACTCGCGACACGCAGCACAGCATCTAATCCCTCAGCTACTGCAGCAACCGACTCGTCAAATTTTTTGTACTGTATGCGTACTGAACAAACTTTTCTCGGATAGCGCATTTATAACTTTACTAACAATTCGAGACACCTAAATCATGCCTAAAATAAGTAATAAAATTAGGTGTTACTTTGCGGAAATCCTTGACAGTAAATTGTTATACAACAATTATTAGTATTTAGTTTTGAATTCGCTAATTACTAAATCCAGGTTTGATGCAAAATCTCTTCTTATCACGGAGGTGAATACCTACTACGTTCGTTATGGTGTAAGTATCAGGCTGTACTTTTCATCATCATCAGCCTACAGGAGTCAGCTACTGAAAGTCATTCTGCTTATTAGAAGTGTTTGCTTGTCCTAAAACAATCTACTTAATTTAAAAAAATATTGGACACTTCTTTTTCTGTCACGTAAACCAAAAATGAAGACGATACAGTTCATTTAAATTGCGAGTGATGTCATAAATCGTATAGTGTTCAATACACTTTGTAATGATAAGTGACGTAACAAGCCCCACTCCTAAACTTTGATGTGTTTTATCTTTGTAATTTTTTATTGGTATGATAAAGCAAAACATACGTGTACAACATTTTTTGATAATCTAGCTTACGGAGTAAAAAGAATTATTGTTTTTATTCCCAGGAAAAGACCCTATTCATATGCCATCCAAAAAAAGCCACCAAAAAAGTCCAAAGCTTTTTTTATTGTTCATAGGTACTTGTACTAAAATTGCACAAAAAACGATACAGAGAAGATTAGCATGGCCCCTGCGCAAGGATGACACGCAAAATCGTGAAGCGTTCCACATTTCATGCCTAGGGGTAGCGGATAAATTCTTAACAGAGTTACCGATCCCGCTCCACCCAGAGCGGGAGATGTCATTGGATAATTTGCGACCCCGCCAAAAAAAACAAGGCTAGCGCTTGACTACCATCTCACCTGATGGTAAGCGATTATGTGGTTGACGATGGAGGATCAGGGTCCATACGGTGCTTGATTTTGTTGTTAATTACGTGGGCACATTGATAGGTATTATAAGTGTGTCTTCTTGATCCTCAAAAAGACATCCAGTATCTTAAGATGATTATGTAAGCTAGATATGTACCAATATATTTTTATTGTTGATAGACTCGCGCTGACCAATATCTCACCTGATGGTAAGCGATGATATGGTCGAAGATGGAGCACGCTTGTCTAGAAGTAACCTATTCACTCTTGTCTTAAAGACTCCCAGGTTGTAGCTATCAGGAAACACAGACTCCGGCAAAGAATTCCACTCCTTAGTTGTAAGCATAATTAATGTGTTCCCAAAAAGTTGTGGGTGTGATGTCCACCATGTACCGGTGGCACCGCAATCGGGAAAAGCATCAGATCAGCCTTCTTTTTTTTTTTTAATTGACACTGTAACTGAAACTAAAGCTGCCTACTTTCCTTTCGTGTACTGTCATTCTGTAAAAATCTCACCTTGAAAAGATTAATAAAGTGAGCTTCACGCATTTGTTTTGAGATTTTTCAGAACAGATCGGCTGTAGGTTGTACACTATTATTAACTGGAGTCAGTGTTTAATTACTCGGCTTTTCTCGCATTAAATGCGTACAAGCGTAAATTCCTCGCTAATTAATGACGCATTCAAGGCTGCGGTCACTCGCAGATGTACCTACCCCCGGCTCTGCAGTGCGTCGCAATGTGCAGTGAAGCGCGAAGGTACAGTCAAACGCCGTCAGTAGTCACACTTTGATCTACGAAAACCAGCCGTAGGTACCTCAAATTGTAATTAGGTTTTGTGGTTGACTGTATAAGTTAAGAAGCGTTGATAGCGCCATCTGTGAGAAATTTGCCTTATTTTTACACTAAACGAACATTAGGTAATCTTCGTAATTTGCTGAGGTTTGGAGGGTGCCAACGAAAACTGCATCAAAAGCAAAATCAGTCTTGTAATGTTTCCACTGCTGGGGCTCAGGCCTTCACTATACGAGAGCGAATGGGCCGTAATCCACCACGCGGGCCCAGTGCAGGTTGATGAAACATTTCTTTGAATTGTTGGTTCTTGAATATACCGGTTTCCTCAAAATGTTTTCCTCCACTGTTTGAGAACTAAATGATATAAATTATACTAAGTCACGGGGTCTCATCTCGAACAAAGAAAATTTAGTTCAAATAAATGTCAATAGATGGCGTATTAAGAATCGATTTCCTATTGAAGTTTAAGTAACATTAAAATTTAGAAAAAATTGTATTTTCTTATTTAATAAACTACTCTAAGCATAAAATTGTGGAATAATTGGCTTGTTATTCAAATTTAGATGTTTATTGGAACGAATCCTTAGGCATTTATATTTCTTGTGCCAATAGATGGCGCTGTTTGAAGTTTTAAAGTTAACCATTCGCGTCTTCAAAATTTGTATATTGACACATTTCGAAACAGTAAAACTCTTATGAAGTGCCAAAAATACTATAAAGTAATTTCTCAATGTGTGAGAAAATTTTGGTAAGACTTTATGTAAATTCATTACACTTGCAAGCCGTCGCTGCTAACACCATCTAACGAGGTGTAGAGGACGGGCCCGAACGAAGAACAAAAGTTGCTTGTGCAAGTCGAAAACTCATAGTTACGGCGGTACCGTTTCTTTGTATGGGGTGAGGCATCTATACGCTAGTATTATATTATCTGTGACTAAGTAAAGCACCTGGCTGAGTTCAAACCCAGCGAGGTGCTTTACTTAGTCACAGATAATATAATACTAGCGTATAGATGCGTACCAAGTCGTACGTCGTCGTGGGTTCAAACCCACGACGACGTACGACTTGGTAAGTCGGGGTCGTTACCACTGCTCTTCATCGAAATTAACTTCATAAAAATCCAAATTAAACTCAAAGTACATACATACAGAAGCTATTTTAACTCTGTCGAGCGCAGTGGATATTAAATTCTTGACTTAACGATGAGTTTTAATGGCTACAAGTAATTGCTGAAACTGAAGCTTGCAATCACGGACGTTGTTGAACAGAGGACTGATCATTACTGCAGAAAAATTACTGTGAAACAACCTCTGTAACTTCAATAAAAAAATTAAGAAAAAAGTATCAACTCAATACTATATTATTAATTGACCACCAATTCATATTTACAGAAAACACGACACACACACACATGTAAACGGGTTTTTCTTTTAATTCCAATTTATTATTACCAGCTGTGAATTGCAGCAGTTATATTTTTGTATCCTTCTCCAATTCCTTGCATCAAATCATCCACAAAAAGAAAAAGGTTCTCTGCATTGCAGTAAATTATAAAATAATTTCCACACAAAAGACCTAACCCTGGTTCACGCAATTGCCGTCTCAGCTCTCAGCTTGTTCACGGATGCATTTATTTATCTTCGCACACACCATCAACCATCACCGCCATTTTATTGTAAAATAATGTCCACATAAAGTTGCACAGGTCAACATAAAACGCGGGACGTGGTCCGCATCAAGTTCCATTCCGCACCAATTCCACATCTATTCCGCATCGAAACCAGGGCATCGAGAGCAAAAACTGTCGATCGTCTCTTAACGACATTTTAACGACCCGGACGGAACGTTTTAAGTGATTCTTTAAGGCTTATAGTCGTGATGTCACGGGCCAAGTTGATAGAATAAACTTTTTACAGTTTCTTTTAGAAAAAAGTTTTTAATTGATCAGCAGTGGTGGTCCAGTGGTAACGGCCTCAACTTACGAGTTTGTACGTCGTCGGTTCAAACCCAGACAGGAGTTTTATTATTTATAATTTATTTCATCGCCACTGCTCTCAAGACAGTGAAGAAAAACATCGTGAGGAAAAGGGCAAGTCTTAGAACAAAAAATTCGGAGATGTATGATATCCATCAACCCGGACTGGGCTCGCGTGGTAGATTACAGTTACGGCCTATTACCTCTCCTAGAGCAGTGGGGACATTATAATGCTGAATAAGCTTATTATTTTTTAATTGTTGAAGAAATAGCAAGATATTACGCTATCAGTAACCACATTATCGGTCTAACTGTTTGCCTTTGTATGTTGCTATAGTTGTGACCTGACACAATATAGCTGAATATTAGAGACCTTTGGAACCCTATTTGTACCTGGTTAGTGGCAATACGTTGTCCCAAGTAATTTACCCACACGGGATTTTTTACTGGCAGTGGTGGGTGTCTAATTCTACAGACACCTCTGCCTACACATTCAGGAAATACAGGTGCAATGTTACGTTAATGAATTGAAAGGGACAGCCAGTCAACAAAGCTATTATTGTCATAGTTAAGTATTCGTAGGAAAACCAGGAACAGCTAACAAATACATTGAATAAAATAAAATAAAGCGTAGGTAGTCTTTGTTTCAATCTACCCACTAAACCTAGAAATTTAAAATTTATGCTCGCACTGGAACAGAAAGGAATTTACATGCATTCATACAAAGAAGGCTGGTGTAAGTAACAATGTGTGCGAGTTACCTCCTCGGCAGTTGTTCGCTATTGTTACTTTTACATACAAAGTTGGAGAACTGCTGAGAACAATAAGTTCACTAATAGTTTATAACCAGTTTTCAGTTGTATGATTTCTTGAGGTGGTATGAAGGATGGGGTGAGGTCTGGGTCAGGGGAGGATGACTGCTTGGTGCGGGTGGGAAATCGTCAGATGACTTCTATCAATATGACTGTGTGGTGCAACGGCATGTCAGACTCTTACTGACTAAAACCCACCCGTGCTCCTTCAGTTGCCAGTTTAGTTTGTCTTTCCAACACTCCTGCGATTGCTTGATTGGTCTTGTGGCCGTAAGCTTGACTGCGGAGCGTGTTGACCTGGGTTTGACACCGGTCGGGCAAAAAGTTCTATTGGGATTTTCCTTTAAGAATTACTCTGTAGCAGCCCAGAATATGGAAGTCGGTGGTGTGTCACTCTAGTGCGTCAGAAAGCAAGTAAAGCCGTTAGTCCTGCGATTTTATGAGGGAGGGTAAAGATAGTGTTAGAGGTTTCGGGTAACGGTTTCCTAAATCTTTTCTCATTCTTCATGTAAGTTTTCTGTTTGTTTTGAACTAGTCCTACTAAACGAATTTTCGTCGCGATGGGAAATCTCAGGCAAACGAGCCATTGACGCGGGATATATTTTAGTGTACTTACAAGTGTACGCGCAAACACAGGTGGGTGGCGCACTCTTTCTTTTCTCACTCTAATATTCCTATGGGACAAAAATCCGTTAGTTTTTCAGTTAGTATTATTCCTGGAAAGTGTTAGAGATTTAGGACACGCAAATTTTTTAACCGACGAAAGAAAGGAGGAGGTTCTCAATTCGACCGTATATATGTTTTTTTTTTTTGTGTATGTTCAGCCCTCACTCCGTCATTTATGAACCGATCTTAATGATTATTTTTTTATTAGATGAGGTATACCTCAAGGGTGGTCCCATGTCAAGGACATCAGGATCTGATAATGGAATCCTGATGAAATTGAGAGAGAACCTCGAAAATTGTTGGCACGTTTAGCGTTTCTGAACGTATGTTCGGCCTTCACTCCGTTGTTTATGAACCGATTTCGATGATTCTTTTTTTCATAGATAGGGTATACCTTAAGGGTGGTCCCATATCAAGGACATTAGGATCTGATCATGGAATCCTGATAAGATTGAGAGAAAACCTCGAAATTTGTGGGCACGTTTAGCGTTTCTGTACGTATGTTCGGCTCTCACTCCGTTGTTTATGAACCGATTTTAACGATTCTTTTTTACATAGATAGGGTATACCTCAAGGATGGTCCCATGTCAAGGACATTAGGATCTGATCACGGAATCCTGATAAAATTGAGAGAAAACCTCGAAAATTGGGCACGAATATTGTTTCTGTTTACTTTTCATAACTTTATCAGGTATTTGCATTTAGGAATCATCACATCATGAAACTGAGCTGATGATGGAAACCATACCTTTCCTTAACAATAGAAGTTAGTTATAAAAAACTGGTTTTAGTGACAGATACCACTTAATATACTTTGAAGAAAAGACGTCTTTGGAATATTGGAGGTAACCTCAACTGGTCAATATCCTGGGAACCTTATGAAAGGATGGTTACATCATCAGCTCAGTGCCAAGAGGAATGATGAAGGATTAGAAATTAGCTTCAGAGTATTTAAAGATGATGCGAGTCACAAAAAATCATAAAATAAAAAACTTTTTAACAAAAAATTCAACCGACGAACAAGAACTAAAAAGCAAAAAATAAATTAACCTTTTAAGTCTTGAGTATTGAGCTTATTTACCTACATAAAATATCAAATTTTATATAAACTAAATTTGAGTCGGCGCCAAATAATAAAACGATTAATTACCTACGTCTAGCCTTCTTCATTTCTACGTACATATAAAATTTAGATATTTAATAATCAGATTGTTGTTTGGCGCCGACTCAAAATTAGTTTGTATAAAATTTGATATTTTATGTAGGTAAATAAGCTCAATACTCAAGACTTAAAAGGTTAATTTATTTTTTGCTTTTTAGTTCTTGTTCGTCGGTTGAATTTTTTGTTAAAAAGTTTTTTTTATGGTTATGATACATTGTAAAAGTGAACTTACACTAATAATATTATATTATTTAGTCACTGGCGACACGCACGACACTACAGCGGCGAACGAAATCTTTGCCCTGCGTGTGGTTAAAACCGTGCTATCACTCGCATGCGGACCTTTAAAAAGGTTGAAAGTTTGGATGTAGAAAGAATATGACGTAGGTAATCTCTGGAAGTTATTTGGCTAGGGGACTGATCCGACTACGAAAATAATAATAATTTCACTAATAGAAAGTTATACTATCGCTGAGTGTGAGACTACTTAAATCCTAAAAATACACAGCTCTTGTAAGCGGACCCGTGAGGAAAAGCTATGTCTTCACACGGGTGCGAAAGTAAATAATAAATTAAGTATGCCTGGAGGAAGGGCCGCCGTTTTGTTAATTAGGTAAATATCTACGTGTTTGCCAAGAGGACTTAATTGTATTATTATTCCTCTCACAAACCTTCCTGTAGCAATAGTGAAAGGATGTTCTGTGCACCAAGTAGATATACCTACCAGCTTATGTAAATTTAACGTTATTGATTAATTTGAAGTCATATACTATCTCTTTTCAAAACTCAGAAATTATGTGTGTCCGCCGATTTCTCCGTCAGTTGTAGACCCGAAAGCATATACTTCTGAGGTGGTCCCATTTAAATTTTATCATACGAAATTGCTTCAGTGCTTTTTGAAAAACTGAACAAAAACAAAAAATATGTATAGATAGATGACGTATTGGTTTTCTCCAATTACGAGTATTTTTAAATTCCACGTTCCATGTTACTGGGGTTTTTAGTTCTGGGGTATAACAACCAAAAAGTGAAAATTAAAAAACTTTTTTCCAAAAAAAAAACAACCGACTTCCAAAAAAAAATACTACTAAAAATTTAAAAATAACTTTAATTTTGGCAGTCGGTTAAAGTTATTTTTTAATTTTTACTAGTATTTCTTTTTTTGGAAATAGGTTGTTTTTTTTCTAAAAAAGTTTTTCTTGCTGAATAATGGGGCATTATTCAGGAAGAAAAACTTTTTAGAGCAATATTTTTTTTTTTCATAAAGGCAAGGTCTGCTCTAGACACGCGCCTGTCATTTCCTTTTTTTAAAATGGCCCTATTTTAACCACCGTCATTAGAGGACTACCAGACAAATTCGAAAAAATTTTAACATAAAACATTTAATAGAGACCTAGACATACTCTTTCTTAAAATTTTGGTGCCAAAAATAATTGAATCGGCTCAGTTTTCGAGGAGAAAACAGGGGAATACAAAACGTCGATTTCGTCAAAAATTTTGTGATATAATCGGTCTGAGCTGCAGCTGTTTCATATGCACTTTACGGGGGGTTTGAGGCCGCACGACGACAATAGTTTCTTCAAATACCTATTTTGTAAATTCCTTGCAGGCCGTTCCTTCTTAATAACATACAGACCCCCATCTCAATGAAACACAATTATACAAGAATGCGGTAACAGACTTCACTTTCCTTCATGAAAGTTCCGCATCCATTTTTTGAGCATCAATGTCAGTTGCCATGACGACAAGCTTAGTCTTAAGTTGACGACAGCGCCATGCGGAAATCGGTACCAACTACGAACACCCTTGTCTTGCTTCTTAGTTTACGTTATCAACAAAAGATGGCGCTATCATAAATTTTCACATAGTTGAATAAATTGATTTTTTATTTTATTCTATTATTGTTACATTACTACTTTGAAATACTTTGGACTTGTATTATTTAAAAATGTTATAGCAATTAAAATAAATTTTTGGACTAAATTTTAATCGGCTTATAAGAGTATCTAATTAATTTTAAAGTCTTATCCGTTTTTTGGGTAAAATTCGAGGGACACCGTTCCGTCCCTTGAGACAAGGTTTCGTAATTACTTTTAGAAAATGTATTAATGTAGTAAGTATCTTGTTGTGGGGTTCTTATCCCATGTTAGGCAAATTCTTTGGTAATCTATTATCCAACTTATCCTAACCTACTTTCTACAAACTGAACGGATTTTGATGTAACATCTATCTCGGTAGGTAGGTAATATTATATTCTCGTAGGTTAATTTTCAAAGTGTCAATTAGGTACCTGTAGAAAACACAAAATTATTTAGATAATTACTTATGTCAGCTTGATCTGTGATCTACTAACCTTACCACAATATTTGAATATCACAATCCACTTCTAATTAAACCAGACCTCATAAAGCAGAGCGTCTTCAATTAGATCCAGGTTTTGTGACATTAAATTGGTTTCAACCCCGGCCGCTTGGCGCCACTGTCGCAATGCACTTGACTACTGCGCTAATGACTGAAACTTTGTTGTGTTAATAGGGTACAGAAATAGTTTGCAGATGATTTCTTTTTTATTTTTAAAGAAAGAATTCGAATCAAATTGACTGATTATGTTTATTTATTAAGTACCAAATAAGCTAGGTAGCTAATCTTAGCCAGTCAGCAGTATGTTACAATCTGCCTAGCCTTTTCCCAACTATCTTGGGGTCGGCTGCTAGTCTAACCGGAAGCAGCTGAATACCAGTATTTTACATGGAGCGACTGCCTATCTGAGCTTCACAACCCAGTAAATGGGTAATACGATGCCCCTTGGTAAGACTGGTTGTCAGACTTTCGGGCTTCTGTCGACCCGTAACGACTGTCAAAGATCCAAGATTGACAGCCGGGACCAACGGCTTAACGTGCTTTCCGAGGCACGGAGGAGTCTCAGTATGTAATGATGGTCACCCATCCAGGGACCAACCCCGGCAAGGGTAGCTTAACCTGATGGGTTAGCCACGAGCTCCAGCAGAGTCAAAATTACGAGGTAGGTACGCCTCTGTACGTCCAAAATTAAGTGTGACGCTTCACTCAGTAGAGGTAGGTACTTAATTTTAAAACATCCTAAGGCTCTGAATTTTAATTACAACGCGTTGTGGCTTCTTTCAACAGCCGTAATTCCCAACTGCTGCAACTCTTGAAAGCCAGAATCAACAGTGGCCACCACCAGAAAAATGTCGATTCGCAATGAAGCTCGACGAGTCCCGGAGAAACGATTAACCTGTCTTGGATCCCGAAACGCACATAATCATAAAAGAAAAAAAAAGTCATTCCAGGCGAAATGTGATGAACCTCATCTCTTACTTTTCAGACTGTATACAGACACAAAATAACATTTTTTTTTTTAGACTAGGCATAAAAAAATCTCTGACTTAATATTTCCTCCAACATCTCACTAAACAAGAGTCTACAGAATTTCTTGAAATTAAACAAAGAAAAAGTCAATCTTTTTTCCTATAGCTATTACAGAAAAAACCGCTGTAATGAACTAGGTACCCTCCATTGCGATCCCGCTGGCTATCGAGATCCTAAAGTTAGGCCATAAAGCTGATTTACTAGGGATTTGCTACACTTCAGGAGTTCTATAATATCTAGCTCTTATTTCATTATAATGGATAGTGATTTGGGAACAAAAACCGGCCAAGTGCGAGTCGGACTCGCGCATGAAGGGTTCCAATTCAATTCAATTCAATTCCTTTATTTCAATCAACTTTTGTTGGATCATACGAGTATAATAGTGTGGCGTTTCCAAACGTCACATCTATTTTTTGTTACGGCACTAACTATTTAATTACCATACATTGTACCTCGGTCTTTTGACAAAGACACATTTTGTGGCAGACGTCACGACAGGAGGAGGCTGAGAGATGGATTGTTAATATAGAAAGTTTCCAACACAAATCCGTGTTTCAATAATAACTACCAAGTTTCCTCAACATCGTCTCGAGTTACAAGCCTCTACAGGATCAACAAAAAGGCATTTCCTAAAATAGTATTAGGTATATTAATTAAAAATTATTAGAAAAATAAATAAAATGAAGACAAAACACAACACACAATTTCATTATTACATACAGATAGATTACATACAAATTAAATTGGCAAAGTCAAAAACATTAAAATTAGAAACAATCATAAATGTCACTTATTTAAAAATAATAATTCATATAATTTATTTAACATTTCAATATTGCAAATAAAATAGAAAAGAGGGACAGATAATGAATAATGTGTTATGATTATTTCATTTCATTGTTATTGTCACCACATTAAGCATGCAACAATGGTTAATTTAGTGACCATAGTACAAGATTATATGCGTCTACTTGTTGCCATTATTAAGATCGAACAAAAAAAGCCAAAAAAAAACACGTTTCTAGTAGGGGAGTCCCTTTAATTTTTAATTTATTTTTATTAATTTCTGTTAGAGCGACAACAAAAATACACATTCTGTGAAATTTTCAACTGTCTACCTATTACGGATCATGAGATACACCCCGTTGACAGACAGACGGACCCTTCGGGTACGGAACCCTAAATAGCGATGTAGATATGGCGATATTGATAGATTTGAAATTATCGTCAGCTTATTGAGGAGATGGCGAAGCATTGTAAAGAAAATGACTTCACATCGGGGTGATCACGACTCTCAGTAATGAGGAACACGGCGCGAGGAGTGGATTGAGGAATGATTAAGCCTTAGTAATTGATCTAAACTTGCTCTGTAGATATAACAATTTCTACGAAAATGCCTAACTGACTTGAAAAAATCAAAATCTAAGATGCTTGTGGATTTTAGTTAGTTACGACATTTAGAATTTAGCTTTTGTCGGTGTTTCTACAGAAAAATAAAACTTATTTATTTATTTATTTAACACTTTACGCACATACAAGTACAGAGGCGGACTTAATGCCTCAGGCATTTTCTACCAGTCAACCTTAGGGTGATGCAGAAACAAATAGTGGTAGGTGCGGAAAATAAAACAACTTATTGTACAGATTCATCAGGAATTGTTAAAGGCGATCTTACACATTTCCCGTTGACGCTCTGTCAACTACAGTAAGCTAAAGTTCAGTTTTTTCAGTCCATCCAAAGGTTGTCTGATAGATATCGCTGCCAGCGGTAAGACCAACGATGTACCCATAATTTTAAGTTCCTGCATAAAGATATGTAACTTTTTTGGTGTACTGAAAAGTTTATTTTGTATGGGATAAACACGATAGCAATTCGTTTCTTTATGGTTTCGTTACGAATTATAACATTGTCTACCAACTTGCGATAACGATGTCGACAGTCGACTGACCACGTGACTTAGCGCGGTTTATGTCAATCTCGTACATTTTAGTCTTTTCTAACTTCGTTATCGTTTTTAAATTGTTACTTTGTCTAAGGCCCCAGGTATATAAATATTACTTACCCATTTATCCATTTAACGTTTCATCGAGAGAATCCTAATAACGTTAACACCTTGATGGCGATCAAAAGATGAATCCACAAATATATTATAAATAAATACTTTTCAACATAAATACATACGAGTTACACAAAAGATGAATCCACAAATATATTATAAATAAATACTTTTCAACATAAATACATACGAGCTACACAAAAGATGAATCCACAAATATATTATAAATAAATACTTTTCAACATAAATACATACGAGTTACACAAAAGTGAGAATCATTTGAAAGTGGGTTCGCCTCCCGCATTAAGATTTACAATCAACATTGAAACTTTTCTTTCAGTTGAAATACGACGAAACATTTCTGTTTTGAAATATTCTGTTGTTTCTTTTAACGGTGACAGTTTTTTGAAGAATTCGGATCAGGAACTGATAGCATTTCTAGTTTAATTACGCTAGATGAATATTAACAGCCTTGTTTATAAAACTCACTAAACATATGCTTATATATTTTAATACTAGTTACCTAATTATAAGTTCAAGATAACGTCCTATTCATCATATTCACGGCTATAAGACAAAACCTCCTTCAAATGATGAGTCAGTACTTTCCGACATATACCCTTATTTCAGTTAAAAAATGTTGAATTAAGAACCTCCTTAAGGAGACGCGACAATAGGTTTTTAATTGTGTCTGCTAATGAGGGGCTTCACGGGTTAAATTAATCAAATGGTTAATTTTTTAACACGCTTTTATTATCTTGGTATGTATCTATGTACCGGAATCTTTGAACGTGATTCTCACCTCTTTAAAACGGATTAAATTGAAACTTCGCCGACCGATGGCAATGTATGGTTATCTAAGTGACGTCATTCTAAATCAAATATGGCGGACTAGTTATTTTATATGCATTTCCATGATATGGGTATCAAATGAAAAATAAGTGTGTTTTTACTTCTTTTTTTAAACTATAGAAAATTATTTATAAATAAGGCCATATGTCTCATTAATGTTACTGGTTGGCAAAGAGTTTGTTACCCTAGGTATCACAAATACTATGTCAAATGGGCAAGCTTAGTGTCATTGATCGTTAGATTTTTTTTAAATTTTTAAGTAGGTATGTATTAAGTATTTATGCTAGAGTTTGTATGAAGAAGAAAAAGTACATAAAGCTACAGTTTTTTACTAAAGACGGTCTAGTTTGACCACTAGTCTTAATAAAAAGCCTAATCATAATGTCACAAGAGACACCTTCTGACTTGGGTATTGAATCCAGGACCCCACGCTCGGCGCTTGCTTTTGATGTGACCACTAGACCAACAGTCTTCATCTAGGCTATAGTTGCTATAGATAATTATATGAACCCGCTAACTGTACTGAGTGGTTCCCTTCCACCGGCTGACCTCGGCAAGTGCAGCTGAACCTAAAAGATGTATAAATTAATCCACGCAGATGCTACAGGCTTCAATCCGCTGAAATTGGAACAACCCATAAAATATAAAGCGTTCTCCTATATCTTCGTTTAATTGTGTCCCAACAATAAATCGCTTTCAGCGTTTAAAACGTAATCCAGCGCCCGATTGATTGCTATTTCATCAACCGATTCCGGATAAAACGCAGCCTTTTATGCGATAATAAAGAATTATGAGCTTCGTAGCGTTCATTAAGGTTTTTGTTCCAACCGTTGGATTCGTGAAATCACTGAAAATGAATTACTACTACCCACCTATTTTAGGTCCCCTTATAAAAACAGTAGGTCTAAAAGCTGAAAAGAACTTCTAAGCCTTGACGAGAGCCTTGAGGAGTTTATCTTTTCTAACTTAAAAAACTATCTATAGGGCTACTTACCTGGGTTGTATGTGCTACGAGTACGTGGCACAGGTCAGGGCCGATAGGGCCACCACAGGGGCGGTACGACGTAAATTGCTTCAAAGCCAGAGGCTAGCTGTGCTATTCTTATGTAAAGCGTATTATGATGGTTAGCACTGACGCAATAGCAGTACTTGCAGATGTACTTCCAGTCAATCTATGCAGCGTCGTGCTTTTTTTTTTGGGGTGGTAAATTATCCAATGGCATCTCGCGCTCTGGGTGGAGCGGGAGGGTGTGTCAGACTCTTACTTGACTAAATCCCACTCCTGTTCCTTCCCTGCCTAAGTGCCCAGGGGTGCGGTAACTCATGTTGAGAATTTATGCGCTACCCGTAGGCAAGCGTCGTGCTTTAACGTACTATTCCGCATGTGAGATAATGGACCCAGACTTTTACCACAACGCGAACGTGCTAATACCTCAAGATTTCTTAAACCATAGACTGACGTCTGGGAGAAACTTTGGTTCGAATTGCAATGTAGCTAGGAAAATGAGGAGGAGAAAACTAGGAGGCTGACACCTCCACCAGTTCTTTCTATCGGTTCGTGAGCAGCTGGCTAAGATATGGCTGGAGGTGGATCACTCACACTCGTAATTTATTTTCCTTCTAGCTTGTATCTTCGCCTTCCTGTCAATTTTTTACACCTGAATCGAACAATCCGCGGTTCACATCATATGGAGTATATTCTAGCCAAAATGAGTAAGCCCCTAAAAACACATAGTTCGGTATAAAAATAATATAGCGGCTGCATTCGAAGAAGGGGTATAAAAAGATATCTAGCACATATCAGTTAGACTCCAAACGGCCACTAAGTTTGGGAGAAACTTTATAACAGTTCTGTCTTTGAATCAAACTATGATAGGGTTTATATTAAGCGCGATTGCAGAGCTTTCAACCTCTACACTATTGAGATGATAGTCTTACACACGTGGGAGTGATTCAAAGAGTCACCATGGCCTAGCACAGGCACCTGAAGGAACACGAGTGGGTTTTAGTCAGTAAGAGTCTGACGCGCCCTCCTGCTCTACCTAGAGCGAGAGAAGTTATTTGAAGATTTCCCACCATATACAGAGTATAAGGGAAACGCTTCCGAAAATGGAGACAGGTGATAAGGCTATTGATTCTCTATACAATACCATCAAAAAATTAAGAAATAAAAATGTTACCAAATTTTTTTAGCATTTTGCGTACACAATATTGTGAAAATAGTCAAATGAAACCGTTATTTGCAGTTAAAGACACTTTATTTCTTTACAATTTTAGCATGCAATGTAATATATTCATAAAATATCAGCTGACGGTCGCGCATTCCTCGCAGTACAAAGTGCGCGCGCGCTCGTCGACAGCCGCGCAGCCAACGACCCCACGTCCAGGCAACGTTGAAGTAAAGCGAAACATTACGTTTGCATTTAGGTTGTATTTAATCTGCGTTCTGGCTTCGGAAACGTTCCCCTTACACACTGTATAAAACACACATACACTCTGGTTATAATTCCGAAGACTTTGATTTCAAGTAATTAACATTGTCCTTTCTATTGTTACAGTTGAAAGCGTAGCGCAGTAAGCAGCAAAGATGGCGGCATTTGTGGCGAAGCAGATGGTCGGCAACAAATTGAGTGCTGTCAAAGGTATGTTCTGTTATATTATCAACTAAATACACATGTAAACATAAATATTAGTGTCCGACTGAAACACAACTTTTAGCTGAGCAGTTTCGACCGAAACACCAAAACAAACGTGGTAACAGAAAAGTTTTTATTTAAGTCTTTAAAATGTTATCTGACCATTGAACTTCGATCGTCCAGTGTAGTACCTACATTTTTTTTTTGGCGGGGTGGGATTCATCCGATAACTTCTCCCGCTCTGGGTGGAGCGGGAGGGCGTGTCAGACTCTTACTGACTAAAACCCACCCCTGTTCCTTCCCTGCCTGAGTGCCCAGGGGGTCGGTAACTCATGTTGAGAATTTATCCGCTACCCCTAGGCATGCAGGCACCGGCCACGATGGGCCAGTGGTGGCGGAAAACATCTCTTTGAGGCACGCGTGGAACACTACGCGCCGTCGACTCACGGGCCTGGTGCTGATCGGACGGCGAGCTACCCACTGCTCGCTGTCCGCAGGCCTGGGTCTACGGTGGCCGGAGATCGTCTCGCGACGTTCTACGCCCAGTGCCTCTCCTGTGGTGGTAGCCGCCGGGGCCGTGAGGGCCACTCCATTGAGCTTCCCTCACGCGTCCTGCCTCCGCCTTCGCGAGCATTACTGCTTCGCAGAAGGCGGAGACTGCTTCCCATTCCCTCTCGCTCCGTACCATGGCCTGAACCAGGGCCGGGCGCAAGAGGTCGCCGCCACTTATCGCATTCACGAGGACACGGCCGTGCTCGTGCACGGGCAGACCTCCACCATACGGTTGCGGGCTCCATCGTGTCCTCTGGGTGATCCGCGCAGTGATAACACCCGGGCGTTTCCTCCCGCTTTATCCGAAACAGGAACCCCCCAAAACAACCATGTCTGGTGAGAGCCTGCGTCAGGCGGAAAGTGAGGACGCTGTTACTCCTCTCCAGCCACTCCTCAAAGAGGGGCACTACCGCCGCTATGGTGGCGTGCCCAGTGCTGGGTTGCGACAGTCGCTGTCTCCATGTCGCCATGAGATCCTGCTGGAGCTCCGTCCGCTGAGCCGCGAGGTGTCGCGGCAGCAGTTAGCCTAGTACCTACATGCAGTATCTTTATCGTTAATGCGATCTCGTCTTCTAGCTGTGATTTATGGCCAGATTTACTAAAAGAAAATCGTCTAAGTATACCACGCACCTTATTTTGTGACTCCACAGTAACTCTGCCACCCAATTGGTAACTGAGGCAAACGTCCTGGGTGCCAATGAAAGGCCGAACGGCAAACAGGTCATCTGAAGTAGCTGATGCTGATGTGAGTCTTGATGATAATTTAGCCTCAGGAACCTGCGATGGCCACGTGAAAATAAGCCTGGCCCGAATTGGCATTGAGTTTTTTTTTTTAACGTTAACGTGTTACTTGTCGGTATATTTTCTCACAATGGGTAACACAACATAGTGTAACTTAACAGGAACAAACGGAAAATTTGCCGTAATTTTTTTATAAAAAAATCGAACCTTCGCCTACTCTATAAATATTATCTCTTGGTTGGTGGTGAATCTGTGCCCAAAGCAATTATTTAGGAATGACTATCTTTTCAAGGGCTATAAAAATAAAACTATCCCTATGTAGGTACTGCATTTATTTGTGTTACATTACGGTGGTAATACTAGCTGACCCGGCAAACGTGTGTTCTGCGATAAAAATATGGGGGGTGGCGGTTGGAGGGTGAAAAATACTTTACGACCTATTCTCAAAAAAAAAAAACTTTTTTTTTTATTATTGTTGATAGGCACGCGCTTGACCACTATCTCACCTGATGGTAAGCGATGATGTGGGTCGAAGATGGAGCACCCTTGCCTAGAAGTAACCTATTCACTCTTGACTTAAAGACTCCCAGGTTGTAGCTATCAGGAAACACAGACTCCGGTAGAGAATTCCACTCCCTAGCTGTACGCACAATGAATGTTTTCTCAAAACGCTTTGTGCGTATAGATGGGATGTCCACCATGAACCGGTGGCACTTCGCCGTACGTCTTGTGGTCCGTTGATGAAACGGGCTTGGCGGAATCAAATTGTGCAATTCCGTCGCACACTCCCCAAAATGTAACCGATAGAAAACCGACAGGCTAGCAACTCGGCGTCTATGTTCTAGACTTCGGAGTTTCGACTCAACGAGCCTATCA
Organism: Polia nebulosa; assembly: GCA_951329385.1. Classification (NCBI taxonomy): domain Eukaryota; kingdom Metazoa; phylum Arthropoda; class Insecta; order Lepidoptera; family Noctuidae; genus Polia; species Polia nebulosa. Next base: position 28,664,880 of record OX589610.1, on the reverse strand, counting down.
TTGCCGATGATCCTCTTGGCTCGTTTCTCATTTGACTCAAGGGCATCAAGCTGGTAGCGTCAGATCCATCCCGAAGATGAGAACAGTACTCCATACACGATCGAACTTGTGCTTGATAGAGTTGGAGCAGCTGTTCCGGCGTGAAGTACCGTCTCATCTTTGCGAGGATCCCCAAATTTTTGGCTGCCACTTGAGCCTTTGCCTCTATGAAGGGACCAAAATTGAGGGTAGATGTTAAAGTAACACCAAGAAGATCAAGATGGTCGGTTATCGGCACGGCATTACAAACGATTGAGCCGTTCCGGCGGAGTGCAACCATAAACGAGATTTTTTTAGATTAGATAAATTAGTGACCATTTAAAAAAATATAAAAATAGAAAATAATTTGGTTCCCGTCTTACCCTTTATCATTTTCGGTGATTTCCAATAAAATGCTTCCAAGCTCAAAACCAAAACTGCATTCGACGATAAAACCTTTACATACTCGTATATCCTCAATTTCAATCCCGGATCGATTTAGGATCCATTTTATCGCAAGCTATTTGAAGAACATTGTAGGTAGTCTATCTAGAAGCTGCAATCTTGTGACATTTATGGGACATTTTACATAAAATGTTAGATTTCTACAATAGGTATGGTACGCAGATCAAGAACTGTTTTAAACATCACATCGACCCGGGAATCGAACTCATGCTCAGCGCTTCCCATCACTAGACCAACGAATCATTAAAACCATAGGACATCTAACAACACCACAGAGAAAGGTGTGAAAACTTTACATTGAAGACCCATTATATTCTTCATTTAACTTGCAATGAATTTACCGCAATCAAAAGAAACTTTTCAAAACTCTAAACTCTTTCCCCCACAATCAAACCCCATTTAAAATCTCCAACCTAAATCCACCATTAAAAATCATTAAGAAAACTTTAAAAGTATCTTTCGTAGCCCGGTGTGAGACAGGCACAAGTCGTAACAAGGGTCGTGCCGTTCACATTATTTAGCCAATATAAAACTTGCCCTGTTGTGATCTGGCACCGGCGCGTTTTGATACCGCTCTGTAGTTTTTCGCGCTGAGTAAGGAAGATTACGTTTTGTTCTGTAAGATAAAGATAGTAGAATAGTGTTGTGGTTAGCAAATATTTGTGACGAGAGCTTCTTTGGTTAAGTGGTGCTTTCAAGAATTGAATGCTTAGCAATTTGTGTTCCTATAGGTTTGATGCTTAGGTATCTCTATAAGTAGAAAACCATATTCTGGATTGGTAGTTGTATTCCAGTTGATAGCATTTAACTCACCTTATTTCATGAGTCTTTGTTACAATGGTATAATTTATTAAAAATCAAGTCAGCACAGCCAGCACTTTTTGAACGACAAAGTTGTACATAAAGACAGCCTCTCAAAACTCAGCTCGTCACCAATTCCTAGTGTTTTAACAGGGAAGAAGTAGGGCAAATAACTCACCAGCAACACATCTATCTATTAAGTTTGAAGAACTTGAATTTATTCAATAATATATGCAATATAAATTAACATAAAAATGTTAATAGGTATAAGAGGACTGTGTGGACCAGCCAAAAATAACAAATAAATTAAACACAGTATTAAGTAAGTATCATTAGCTTAAGGCCGATTTCACCAATGAAACTAATCGCGATTAGCTAAACTAAAATCAGTTTATGCGTTTAATCGAGACTAGAGCTTCATTTTGCGTTTCACCGAAAACTGGGCATTTAGAATTTAAACTAAGTTAAGCTTAAACTAGTTTAGTTTGTAGTGGTAAAACGCAAAATGAAGCTCTAACCTCGATTAAGCGCATGAACTGAGTTTAGTTTAAACTAATCGTGATTATTTTAATTGGTGAAATCGGCCCTGAGTCTTTCCAAACTATCTTTTGGAGTCTGCTTCTAGTCTCACCGGACGCGGCTGAATACCTTTGATCACAAATGTCTGTGCATGACCACCATAAGGCTGCTTTAGTGTGCAGGATGCCACTGAGGAGTGATGCACAAAATTCAGACAACTGACTAAGATTTTAAAAGTCATAAATGTTACAAACAGGGTTTTACAAAAAAGGGCTTTGTCTCAACAAATGGTGTTCGTGAGACAATGCCCTTTTTTGTAAAGCTATTGGACAAAAACGTAATGGGTGGGGCGAAGTATGCTTCACAACTTGCAAGCAAAAATTTTTCGAAACTGTTCGTGCACATGCAGACATTTTTGATAGTACCTCTAAGCTGTGTTGTGCTTGTGTCCATGCCCCTTGGGAAGACTGATTGTTAGATTTTCTGACTATGTAACTGTAACGGCTATCAAAGAACTACAAATAGCATCAACAGCTAAACGTGCTTAGATTAAATAACTGCGTAATTTTACTTGCTACTTATATATAGGTACTACTAATATACAGCTTCTGCCAGCGCCTCCGCCCGCATATTAAAAAGTAGCCTATGTTTTAATCCAGGTTATCCCTTTGTGCGTCCATATTAGCAGACAATACATTTTGATTGTATCTTGATCACAAGGTCACGGGATCTCATCTCAAACAAAGAAAATTTAGTTCAAATAAATCTCAATAGATGGCGTAATATGCATCGATTTCTTATTGCAGTTTACGTAATATTAATATTTTGAAAATAAGTATGGTAAAAACTTCCTTCTCCTTCTTATTTAATAAACTGCGCTATGCATAAAATTGTGGAATAACTAGCTTGTAATTCATATCTATACGATTATTGGAACGAATCCTTAGAAATCTATGTTTCTTGTACCAATAGATGGCGCTGTTTCAAGTTTTAGAGTTTATCCATTCGCCCCTTTAAAATTTGAATAGTGATAGTTTTGATACAGTAAAACTGCTATGAAGTGCCAAAAATACTATAAAATAATTCCTCAATGTGTGAGAATATATTGGTAAGACTTTAAGTAAATTCATTCGACTTGCAAACTGTCGCTGCTAACACCATCTAGTGTGGTGTAGAGGACGGGCCCGAACGAAGAACAAAAGTTACTTGTGCCAGACGAAAACCCGTAGTTACGGCGGAACCATTTCTTTGTAAGGGATGAGGCATCTGTACGCTAGTATTATATTATCTATGACGAGGTGAACTATTATACTAGAACTATTATAATTTATCTGTGTGCAAAATTTCATTCAAATCCGTTTTTGCATGATTGAAACACAAACTTTCGTATTTATAATATTAGTAGAATTAGGTATAAACGCGGATGTTTGTGTGGATGGATGATTTAATGTTTGTTAGTCACTCACGCCAGAACGAATATATTAATGAAATTTTGCGCAGTGATAGTCTGCAATAGGACATAATTTACAGTAGGGAAAGTACCTACTAATTTCACGAGGGCGAAGTCGCCAGAGAGATAGCGATCCACACGGGCCCACTGTTATTTGATAGATGACAGACAATCAAAGGGAATCAGCTGGCCTAGATACAATATCTTTCACATAACTAGGCCTCTCAGTGATCACCTGAATTGCTACCAATGGGGTGTTATTTCGCTCCCCCACTTACAAACGGTATCGCTTCCCCCGGCCCAGGGGAATCACAGGGACTACTTCATAATCGCTCTTCTTCTATGTGGTTAGTTGTCAAACAAATTTTGACTGGTTATTGCTGCTTGTTATTTCAATTATATACGTGTTAATATTTCAATAATGAGTTTTGCCCGACTGTCGACGCAAAAGAGGTCATATGTTTACCTATATGTAAGCCTATATGTATATATGTATGTTTTCTCCTTTGTCACCTTCTAGAGGCCAAACGCGTGGACTAATTTTGTTGATTCATACGTCAATCGATTTGTCTTTATCTTGAGAGAATTTTGTGAAAATTTAAAGAGGAAAGTAAAACAAAGTAGAGTAAGTAGTATTATCAAGTGGCCACTTATCATTAAATAGTTCTTTGAAAATCATTTAGGTTTCTCAAATAATTTTTCATTCTGAATGACCATTTAGAATTCACAACGATTTAAAGTTGATGAGCAACCATTACAAGTTCAACTATAAGAAAAACTGGCCAAGTGACCAAATATCAAATTGCAAGTTCATAGTTCAACGGGAAGTCAAACAAAATCAAATATTTTCAAAAAACCTGACTGTAAAAAACAACTAAAAAGTTATTTTAGTTCAATTATTGATTACATAAAATCAACTGTATCAGACTGCTTCAAAAGTGACTTGTTTGGAACTTTTTAGTTGTTTTTTACAGTCGGGTTTTTTGAAAATATTCATTTTTTTTTATTTTCTGCATTTTAATGAGTTACATTAATTTTTTGGAATCGCCTCCTCGAACCATTTATTTTGATACCCCACTTAATATAGTTCGTCGACTTTCATTTTTTTCTTTTTCACAATATGGCGTCTGGTTGTCACCATATTGTATTTTGATTACTGTCATGTCTTTAGTAGCACTCGCAAGATTAAGACGAATCAGTTGACGTAAGAATTATCAAAATTGGCGCACGCGTTTGGTCTCTAAAGTGCCACAAAGGAACAAACATACATACATAATATATACATACATACATAGGCTGCTAAACACATTACCCTTCTTTGTGTCGCGCAGTCGGGTAAAAAATACTTCGTAACAAAACTTTGTGAGAGACGACGGACGGACCGACAGACAGACACGTAAGTGACAACAATAGAGCTCCGTTTGGACCCTTCGGGTACGGAACTCTAAACACAAGTCTTTAAGCAGTCTGATACAATTGGTGGCATCAAATCAACGTATTAATTAAAATTAAAAAAAGTGACTTGTCCGTCTGTCCGTCCGAGGCATAGCGTAGAGACTGTTAGTACTAGAAAGCTGCAATTTTGCATGGGATAATCAAATACCTTTAAACGAGCAATTCTTGTATATAATTACGAGTATCTTATATATAATCTGAATGTCGGAAACGGCTCCAACGATTTTCATGAAATTTAGTATGCAGGGGGTTTCGGGGACGATAAATCGATCTAGCTTAGTTTCATTTTTAGAAAACGTAAAACCAGTTACTATATATATATCACGAAAAATTTTTTTTTTAAATAATGACGAAAATGACGAAACAATTAAATCTTGAAAAAAAAATTGTGGTAGCTCCCAACGTAAAGTCGGGGATAACTTTTTTTGTTCTTGCTTATCCTATTGTGTGGGGTATCGTTGGATAGAGCTTTCAAAATCACTTCCGGGGTTAGGTAGACTATTTTTCGATTCAGTGAATCGTTTGCGAAATATTAAACTTTAAAGTGATTTGAGATTTTTTTGTTTATTCATTAAAGCTAAACTAATGACTTGAAAAATCTAAATAAATTCGTGATGGTAGTATATTTGATGAACTTTAAAGGAAAAATATTACAGCTAAGTTAGCTCTGTTAATTTTAGAGTAATAGTCGCCCAACTTATAAAATGTTTTTTCTTGTTAAGTTTCGTAAAAAATTCTTAAAAAATAATTACTAAGGTGAAGTTTAAAAAATCAGTAGGTAAGTAGTAGTATTTAAAATTTTGGAAAATTTTTGTTTTTCGTTTTTAATTTAAACGTTATTTATTACTTAAATATGTTCATGATAATAAACATAAAGCTCCCTTCTAAGTGCGCATTTTATAATGGTCGACTACGGAACTACATTGTGCGTAGCCCGAAACGCACTTGGCCGGTTTTACGAGTATTTAACACACACACAGCCGACTCCAGCATAGTTGGCACCAACAGCTATGCTCTAGTCGACTTTATGCCTAACTGAATGCAGCTGAATACCAGGCTTTTACATGGGCGAACTTCCACAAACCAGTATCTTGGTAACAAGAAACCTCTTAGCGAAACAGAACACTGTCTAAAATGAATAATGTTTCGTTTTTGTGATGTTAACTTTAGAAATACTTCATGTCAAGCACTGATCCGAGTTAATTCTCTTTATTGTCTTCCTAAGTTGACAGTAAAGTACTGGGTACAAAAAAAAACAAATATCTGTACAATATTTTATTTAACTAATAAATTCGATATCACACTGAGTAATTAATTGATATATAGCACATAGGTAATATTTTATTTATAAAATAATAATAATAATTTCTCTTATAATTATCCCAATAAAAAAACTTATAACTAAATAGCAGATTTATAGAATCATTTAGGCTGAATCAGTACTTTGAAAAATATAAGTAGGAAGAACATAATTTAAATAAAAAACCAAAATATGTAGAGGCAATAGCTAATACAAAAATATGACATAACATTATTATAATTGGCCTTTTTTAATATTCCAACTGCTGGGACACAGGCCTCTCTGTGAAAGGGCACAAAACACTCACAAATTTAGTAAAATTCGATTGCTATAAAATGTTTTAATACAAAAATAATAATACCAACCTAATTAGGTATACAGTTTTTCTACAATCAATTAGAACAAATGGTTTCTTTGATTTAGTTCTCTTTATTATAAAATAACATATTTTCCAATACCTAAATATTATCATACTTAATTATTTCCAGTCGATTTGGCAGTCTTAAAATAAGTAGAACTTTCTAGCTGTATAGATATTCGTGTGGCTTAAATTGGGCCCAATATAAACTTTAGATAATATTACGTTACGATATATGAAGTAACTACGCTGAACTATGTAACATAATATTAACATCGGACAGCCAAATATGGCTTTAGGGTATTTCATTAATTACTGTGACCCTTATCAAAATATCGGTTTACCAATACCGTGAAATATTCCTACCTACATACATTGCTGGCCACTAATGGCCACTAATAACATAGATCTAATATAGATAAACAGAAATACGCAATGTATAACGTTCTAATTTTAAATTCAACTGCCAAAATCCATGCAGTACTCTTTATTATGAAAGATGCTGATCAAAACTCTCTTTCTCATTCCTCCTACTACGTCGGGGCTGTAGCCGTCCTGCTCGCACTCCTTGACATACGCTTGTTTGATTCTTTCACTGTTATCGGGGACGAGTATTTGTTTTCGCTTTTTCGCCTTTCTGCTTCGGTCGGTCGTGGCCCGAGTGAATGTGCCTTCGTTAGGGCTGTCGGCCATCGGTGAATGGAATAGCTTTTTGCTGATTGGTTGTCGGCTCGGCTTTCTTACTGGAGAATCAGTCTCCATCTGAAAAGAGATAGGTTTTTTCGTTACAATTTATGTTGTTAGTAGTTTTTTAGATCGTGATAGATTTTGGGTCCTGTTTGTTGGGAGTTTATGCATTTGGGGACCTTTTCGACTGTTTATTTAGGTGGTTTTATCCTCTATGGGTTGGGTTTCTTTGACTTAACTTTGCAGTTTAAAAACATTTAACGCAAATTCTATGAATCAAATTATTGCCTTACTAAATCACCTCAGATAAGTGCATAGTTTATTTTACAATAACTGCAAATCACTCAGCTGAAAATAATGATGGAGTAACTAATCGGCTTAAATATGACTGTCCGATGTCTGAGAGTTGTGGGAAATGGTTGGCATAAAAAACCAGGGAACAAAAAAACTATTATCTAGTCATGTTCATAAAGACTTTCAACAACAAGCATTCTGGGTACCTGTTATTGTACGAACAGGTACAATAACAGGTACCTATCCTTCAGAAGAGGTTCTTGGAATTCCAGTTACACTAGAACAAAGTGACCGCTTCCCATTGTTGAAGCTACCCGACTAGCTATAAAAACACAGGTAGGTTTATGGGTGGTCATGGTCAACCAAAGTAGCCTAGAATTGGATCTTTAACATTTAATTACTGTCTCAAAACTCCCAAAAGTTAAAACGGTATTGACTTTAGTCGTGCTCCTGATCAAACTACATATATCTCATCTGCTGGAGTTTCCCAAATGTGCTTCCACCTGCACCCTAGAGGATCTGAACAAGGCATCCGACACCGACGCCACTATAAACGTGGACGGTCAGTAGGTCGTCTTAGGGGTGGAGTTAGTCACTTACTGGGCCCAAACAGTATCACTATATGTAGGTATATAAAAGTACCACGACTCGAAAAGATGAAGACTAGCCGCACATCTCATTTAAAACCTATATATTGTATATACCTATTAAAATAGAAAAACAAACACAAATAGAATAGAAAAGAAAAACTAAAACAAAAATAATAATTGATATAGGGCCTTAATAGTAATTACTAAACTGTTTTATTCGTTTTACGAAGCTAAGCGCCTAAAAATATAGGCGCTTAGCTCTCCGGACCATATACCTTACTAGGTAACTTGATTATTATATCTCAATACCGACCCACCCCAGCTTCGGACGGGTAAAAATTATACACTTACTTCCTCATGAATCACTCTGTCCATTGGTGAAAACCGCATGAAAATCGGTTCAGTAGTTTTTGGGTTTATAATTAAAGTTACGCCCGAATTGATAACCCCAATAACATGGAATTTGAACTTAATTATAGGAAACCAAAACGTTATCTGTATACACATAATAATTATATTTTGATTTTGTTGATTTTTACAAAAAAACGCTGAATCAATTTCGTAAAATTTGAATGAGACCACTTCAGGAGTAGGTATATTATTTTGAATAAAAAAAGAATTTTGAAAACCGGCCCACAATTGACAGAAATCTGTGAACATAGAAAAAAAAAACACACTCGAACATAGAACCTCCCGTTTTTCGAAGTCGGTTTAAAATACTTAAATAAAACTTACCGTTTCACAGTCCGAGATGAATTCCAATGAATTGTTCAACATATTATTAGCTATCAACACTGTTAAGTTTTCTCTGGTTATTGTATTCACTGGTGTTGACATTGTGTCGTCCATTTTTAAACAGGTTATAATTTTCACGTTTGTGGAAGGAAAGTGCGTGCGCGCCGCTTCGAGGTCGCCACCAGACTGCTTGAGTGAGTGCTTGTCAAGTTATACTGTTATAATGAAGTGGTTACTGTGTTTGGTCGATGGTAGTTATTAGCAGTAGTGTTACCAGTAACTGTAGATGAAATAAGATAACTACTAATGAGATTAGGAAAAGAGGTGTGGGTACTTTGATCTGTCGTGATAATAAATTAGTTAGGTTGAGTTATATTAATACTCACTTCTACTCGCGGCTTCACCCGCGTGAAAAGTGTATTTATAAATTCGATAGATATTACCAGAGAGCACGTTAAAAAAAACACTCTAAAATAAAAATCATTAACAATCACTAGAAGTAGGTAGATTTTCCGACAATTCCGACATTCACTCAGGCGAAGTTGCTAACCAGTTTGATAGCGATTCAATTTCGGATTTTACCTATGCAGTAATGTTTGTCACGCCGAACATCTCTTATTTATGGGCTACAGTTTAAATATGCATTCTAAAAGCAGCTGTAACATACGTTCATATTTGGGCTGACGGATTTGGTCTGCCAGACCAAATCAAGCTGTAATCACACGCTCAGATTTGGGTTAAGCTTTAGATAATCTGCCGTGGAGTAGGGAGCTCATATTTTTTTTAACAGAAAGGTCATATTATTAGAAGCATCCGCGTAGAGTTTTTAAGGCGAGGAAATTAATAGTTTCGGAGATAAAAAATATCAAACTTTGATAAAATAACCTCCTCTTTCGCACTATTTTATGACTTTTAACATAATTTCGACAGCTGGTGTTGCTATTTTAGGGTGTTTTAATAATGCGTTTTGATAATGCAAATAATAAGTCGACGCGCAAATTTTTCTGTTTTTTTCAAAATTCGCATTTTGATTAGTTATTTTATATGTATATAATAATTTCTTAGTGATTTGTGTTTTCTGGGTGGATAACTATGAAAATTTTAATTTATGGACTATTTAAAGTTATTTTTTTTCTCTTGTGGTATTTGCTAAAGATGAAACGAAACGCATTTTTTTTTTCAGGAATACATAAAGATATATAATCCATGACCTATGTTTAGGTTACTTCATGGTTAAAATAGGTTGAATTTTGTGCAAATCCGAATCGTGGCACCCCGACTGCTCGTAGTCCTTTGGCTGCTACCCCTAGAGTGTATATAAAAATCGGAGGCGCGAAGGGAGAGCTACCCCCGCCCGCTGTAACATAGCATAGGCACCCGTGCGAGCCGCAGCTACGGAGATGAGTGTGGGTGCCTATCCTTTATTACGCAAAGGCGAGGGGGTTGCACTTCCCGCAGCGCCGGAGACGTTGCAGAAGCAAATTTTATGATTTGAACAATTTTTAGTGAAATTTTTACCCAAAAAGTTAACAAAACAACCTCAAAATGAGATTTTTAAAAATTCATAAAAAAGAAGGGGGTGTTTCCTCGATTTTTCTTTCATAGGGGGAGGATCTACACCCCTCCCCCCTCCCCTCAAATTACATCCCTTAATTCCACGGCAGATCATCTAAAGTCGTACTGATTTGGTCCGGCGGATTTGATCTGCCAGTGTTACAGCTTTAAGTGACGTTTGACGCTGAAGTTTTGTTGTTTACATTTTGATTCAAGCTTCACACGTAGTTAACACATAGAATACTTTTATTCCGTTAAACTGCATGGCTTACCGACCGTTGTCAATTAAGTATCCTGGCCTGCGACGTCACTCCCTGTTATATCAAAAATTTTACGTCTTCATGATTCTGCTCTCCTGGTAGTTTGTGAATTTATACCTCTCGCCCCTTTGTTTAGGGTGAGAAATTATCGAATAACTTCTCCCACTCTGGGTGTAGCGGGAGGGCGTGAGCATGTCAGACTCTTGATGACTAAAACCCACCCGTATTCCTTCAGGTGCCCGTGGGTGATTCTTTCAAACACTTTTTTTTTATTTATTTATTTAACAATTAATGTACACACACATACAAAAAAACAGACCAGAAGAAGGAAACAGAGAAATATGTACAAAGGTTATGCTTATTTCCATAGAAATCTCTTACAGCAAACCTGCGAAAGGAGAGATGGAAAAAAAAAAGAGAAGTAGACACCGTGTGTAATAGTGCTAGGACACATACAATGTAAAGATATAAAACTAACTAAATAATATAATATATATATAGATAGGTACTAATACATATAAACTAAATAATAATACATACTTTTATGCAACTATCATGAAATGAAAAGATAGTGTTCCTTTACTCTCCTTTTAAAAACTGCAAGAGTTTGGCAGTCCCTAATGTCAGGCGGCAGAGAGTTCCACAACCGTACTGCGTGCACAGTGAAGGAGTAGGAGTAGAAGTCGGTTGTGTGGGGAGGGGATTTTAGGAGATTCCTAAGATGCGACCTGCAAGGCGCATCAAAAGGGCGGGCGTTTTAGGGATTTTATTTATGTTCGTAATCGTCAGGCAGGACAAAATTTGTATGAAAGAAAGTTATGAAAGAATTATTATTGCACCAGTGCGATGTGGGGGTGGGTTATATTATTTTTTTTCTTTTTTGTGGGAAATCATCCAATGACATCTCCCGCTCTGGGTGGAGCGGAAGGGCGTGTCAGACTCTTACTGACTAAAACCCACCTCTGTTCCTTCCCTGCCTGAGTGCCCAAACTGACTAAAACCCACCTCTGTTCCTTCCCTGCCTGAGTGCCCAAGGAAGCGGTAACTCTGTTACGAGTTTATCCGCTACCCCTAGGCATGCAGGCACCGGCCACGATGGGCCCCGTCAGTGGTGGCTGACAATCACCTCTTTGTCGAACACTACGCGCCGTCGACTGTTCCACGCGTGTCTCAAAGAGATGATTGTCAGCCACCACTGACGGGGCCCATCGTGGCCGGTGCCTGCATTAGGATTAACTTTTTCATGATTCTGGCACGCTGGTACTCGTTGTTTGCCTGCGACTTCACCCACGTGCATGTCGGAAATGTTACATCTTCATGATTCTGTTCTCCTAGTAATTTGTGAATCCCTCTCACACCCGCCAAAATTAAATCAACCAACAAATGCTCACCTCACAATCCACCTATTCTAAGCTCATGAATCTGGACCACTTCAGCCCCGGAAAATCTTTTTCAGTATTTTGAAAGAAGAAAGGAAAACTACAAAATAGGTCCAGTTCATTTTGGTCTCCTGGTACTTAGCGAGTCTTTACCGCTCACCAGAACGACTTTGAATTTCTACTTCCGCCTCAGTCTCCCCTAAGCCTTGTCATTTACCGGCCTATCGTTTTACAAAATTTCATCTAAATATCACAAACATCTAAACTTTCACATTTATAATATTAGTAGGATTGTAAGTGTATATCGTATAATTCTCATTTATGTGCTCATGAGGTATTAAATTATTTTTATTTGACCGGGGTAAGGGTTGGGAATTGGAAATGATTATGATTTGACAAGGGATGGTATGTAATTTCATTTAAAAAATTGGAGTAAGCTAGTCGACATAAAACACGTAAATTATTGTTTCACAATCAATATAATGTCTATATCTTAGTCAGAAAAGTAAATGGAATCAAAAAAGTAAAAAAAGTACACATAGATTGCAAGATCCTTACGTCTTAATTATAATTATAGAACAATATACCTAAAATAGTTCATAGGTTACAAAAAAATAATTTGCAAATTGCATTGATTATGCGTTGTTGGTAATAACGCCATGTCTTATTAGAAAGAATTATTTCATGTTACGAAAATAAGATCATAAAATACAGTAATAAGATGCTTACTTCTTAATTATAGTTATGGCACAATGTACCTAAAATATTTCATAGATCCAAAAAAAATTCGCAAATTGCATTGAGTATGCGTTATTGGTAATAACGCCATATCTTTTTAGAGTGAATTATTCCATGTTACGCAAAAACGCATAAAATACAGTAATAAGATGCTTATTTCTTAATTATAATCATAGTAGAATGTACCAAAAATAATTCATAGGTTTCAAAATAATAATTTTCAAATTGCATTGAATATGCGTTGTTGATTATAACGCCAAATCTTTTTAAAGTGAATTATTCCATTTTAGGAAAAAACGCATAAAATACAGTAATAAGATGCTTACTTCTTAATTATAATAATGGCACAATGTACCTAAAATAATTCATAGGTTTAAAAAAAATAGTATGCAAATTGCATTGAGTATGCGTTCTTGATAATAACGCCATCAGTCTTGCTCGAGTGAATTATTCCATGTTACGGAAAAACTCGTAAAACGCATATCCAGGTACTTCCTCTTCGTCTGACAATTCTGCTGCATCATTAGCCATCACGCCAAAAAGTTCCAGTTTTCCAGCGTCGTTGGTCAATGTTTCGATGTTGTTGGCATTTTTCTTCGCATTCATTGCGGGATCTATAACTAAAGTAGGGCCCTTGTTATCTTCCTTAACTAAAGCATTCATTCCACTGTCATTAACCATGTGTGCTTCTTCCAAATCTAGAAAATGAAAACTTTTTGGCATAGTACTCCAAGTCGCTAATTCATCTTTCAGGAATTTTTGCTTGATAAACATTGCGATATGGTCTACAGAGTTTTTGGCTTCAGTTTTTTTGGCGAAGTCCTTAAATTCAGTCAGCAAAGAACTTAAGAGTTTGGAATGCGTTTTAGAATAAATTTTGATCATTTGGCTGGTTTCGAGAATGAATTTAGTTGTGGTACCTTTGAGGATTTCCAGGTCGTGGAACCCTTTATGGTTGAAGACACAGTCATCCAGCGAAACTTCTTGTACTTCCGTGGTGTTCATCTTACTGTTCTTATTGTTACGGTAGAGCATGGGGAAGTGTTCGATCAGGAATTCTGATGTCGGTGGATATCTTGAGAGGAGGTTGAACTCAAGCATGCGACTCGCTGTGCGGGCCGCAACTGACATTTTTTCTTCCTGGAATTTGAAAGTAAAATTATAAGTGATATTGTTTCTATAATAGGCAGTAATGTCGCTTTTAACAACATAGTGTGCTGTACTACCTACTTTTCAAGAGACCCTCACAAGTGTCTCCTAATTATCTCTTTTCGTCTATCTCTTTCTATCTAGTATGTTTAGTGCCACTGTTGGACAAATGCCTCCATCTCTCTTATTCACAAAGTTGTATTCTCTGGCAAATTGAGATCTACTCCGTTTGATAGGATCCAGACACGTCTTCTCTACTTCTATGAACGATACTTTAGAAATTAACAACGTTGAGTTCACCATAAGAGCAGTTGTCGTGGGTTCAAACCCAGGCAGGTGTTTTTTTTTCCTAACCTACACTGTCCCACAGCTGGGCAAAGTCCTCCCCCAAATCCTTTCAGGAAAACTTCTCCTGTGCTTCCTCAAACCAGCCCTCGCGGTATGCGTCACCTCATTCGTGGCCGACCTTGGCCATGCAGGCGCTTTACTTTGTGTAATTTATTTCATCAGCACTACTGTCAAAACGGTGAAGGAAAACATCGTTAGGAAACCAGCATGTCCTAGAACCAAACATTCAAAGACATGTGACATCCAGCAACCCGCACTGGGCCCGCGTGGTGGATTATAGCCCATACTCTCTCACAGAGAGGAGGCCTGTGTGCCAGCAGTGGGAATATTATAGCCCACACCCTCTCACAGAGAGCAGGCCTGTGTCCCAACAGTGGGAACATTATAGCCCACACCCTCTCACTGAAAGGAGGCCTGTGACCCAGCAGTGGGAACATTATTGCCCACACCCTCTCACAGAAAGGAGGCCTGTGTCCCAGCAGTGGGAACATTATTGCCCACACCCTCTCAGAGAGGAGGCCTGTATACCAGCAGTGGGAACATTATAGCCCACAACCTCTCACAGAGACGAGTCCTGTGTCCCAGCAGTGGGAACATTATAGCCCACACCTTCTCACAGAGAGGAGGCCTGTGTCCCAGCACTGGGAACATTATAAGACTGATTATGCTATGCTATGAGCTCACCATAGATTCAAGATGGTGGAAGTAGTTGCAGACGTTACGGAACTCGTTTTGCTGGCCGCAGTGCAGCCACACGATCAAGGCTCTGCGGATGGTGGCGGTGCTGTATGCTGGCATGGGCGGCTCCAGCAGCGAATGCGTGTTCTTGTCGTTCGACGTCTGGGCGAATTTGCTCATCATGGTGCTGGAACATGTTGAGAATGTTGTTAGATAAAACTTGTTAGGGTATTTGAAAAATATTTCATGATAACATAGATCATCTATATATTAATATTGGATAATAAATAAATTTATTGAATATGTACATAAAAGTTGTACATAAATATGAATACCCTGGTCCCTAAACTAATGCTAACTGTATCATAGTGACCAGACAAAGTGCGAGATCACTCATTAATACACAGTGAGAGTGCGGTGCTCCTAATCAAACTAGGTATGTCCCATCCACGGGAAGGTCCCAAATGTGCTTTAGCCTGCGTCCTCGATGATCTGAACAAGACCTCCGAATCCACTATAAGCGTAGCCGCTTACTGGGCCGTAACCGTATAACTACATAATTATTTAAATGTACCACGACATGAAAATGAGAAGAATGATAGCAGTATCATCATAATTATCTAACACAACGAAATAACAACTACAAGAGAGATTACAATTAAATAAATATTTTTGCTGGCTAACGTTCACTTTTTAATAAAGTCCTCACCAATAAGTCCAATAGTAGGTATTAATACTAATAGTGTACAGGGGTATTAGATAATAAATTAAAATTATAAGATTTCTATTATAACAAACCTAGTTCGTTGGATCATTATAACTTCAGATGTAATAAAACTGATGCAAGCACCATTTTAAATCCTATAAATCACCTGATCAATTCGATTGTAGCTACTTCAAATGAACTATCACGTCATGTATCTACCTGAGCCCTCAGACAATGTTACACTAAATCAGTAAAAATCCACAAAATGCTACCTAAATATCACGTGGTACTTTCTAAATGTTTTTGACTTTTGACAATCGTTGTTGCTGTTATAACGCCACCCTGTCTAAGCCCTCAAAAAACACAATTCGTGGAGATAACATCTATATGACAAACAAATAAGACTATAGGTAGCTACTGTAATTAGCAGATATACAGTACTTAGTCTTCTTTAAAATAAAATATACCATGCGTGGGCTATAATCACGCAAGGTATATTTTATTGTAAAGACAGAAAAAAATAACTTAGGTATTTGTTCTTGCCTATAAGACTAGTTGCGTTTTCTACGCGGTATTGGTCCCACGGACGCTGTGTATTTGTACGCCACCCTATCTACAAATTTCTTAAAAATCAAGTGAAAGATTGGAATTATAAAACAATTCAAGAAACTTTACAACACGCACGGTACTTCAATTAGTTATGTAGATTATTTACCTCCATCGATACGTAAAAACACATACCTAGCCAGGTATTTCATCTTGCATCTTAAGTATAATAACACAATCTTTTACCCGCGACTTCTCCGGCACGGCTAAATATTTTTCGAAATCGTATCACAAATTACTTCTTACAAACAATTGAACGTCTTTGATATGTATGTTAAAGTTTAGAAAACCTACATTTATACGTAATAAATTAATAACACATACCTTGGTATTTTCCCTGCTTTTTAAAATCACACGAAAATTAACCACGAGACACTTGTTTCACTGCACAGAACGTAGGATTCTGTGCAGCAAAACAAATATTGTTCGAAAAAACTATTCTTTTGAAATATTTTTAAATAATAGACCACGGAGCACACAAACACGACTTATCCTAACAGTTTTCAACCGTACAACAGAATTGCTTACCTGCCTTTAAACACTCGAATATCCCCACTTCGAAGGCCGTAATTGTTAAATAATGATTCTAATAAGTAAATTGAATAAGTAATTAGTATAACTAGTCGATGTGTTTTGTGGCAGCCGCGCGAGATTGCAAGCTTTGTCTCAATGATACTCTGCAGTTTTTGTGACGGAACTATCCTATAGTTTAAAAGTACCTCCGGTTTTTGAATGTTAATCTTTAGTGGGTAATTGCTGCTATAGTTTGGTATAGTACCCTTAGTTATGACAATTATAAATAATATCGAAGTAAGTCGGTGGGTTAATCTGTGAATAATTGCAGTGCGATTTATAAGGACTATTCTCCAGACTGTTTTTCGGCCTTATGTTCAGAATGTCAGATTTTTGTCGAAAGCGAAAACTCACCGATATGTGTATCCTGTTCGTCCTAACCTACGGTGCTCAGACCTGTTCGCTCACCGACTCGCAAAAGTTCCGCCTTGGGGTTTGTCAAAGAGCAATGGAACGCAGCATTCTTGGTGTCAAAAGAACTAATAAAATAAGAAACACCACGCTGAGCTCAAAAACAGGGATAATCGACGTAAGAAAAAAGGCTGCCAGGCTAAAATGGGATTGGGCGGGTTACGTCAGCCGGATGAACAATGACCGCTGGGCAATGGTCTCCACAAAGTCAAAGCGAAAGCCGAGGCCGGCCTAGGAGTTGGCGAGACGACCTAGACGCCTACTGCAAGGGCTGGTTCGACGTGGCTCGTTACAAGAATACCTGGTAGGATTTGGCGGAGGCCTTTGCCTAGCAATGGGACACGATAACAAAAAAAAATGTTTGTCCAGCTAATTGATAATGTTAAACGTAAAAGAAACTTCGGCTTTAGGTCTTATTTCCTGTTGAAAACGAAGCCGAAAACAAAAAAAAAATATTTAGACATTAAAAATATCAATATTTCCTCTACACACTAAAAAACAGCGATGATAATAAATAATTATATACAACTGAGTGAAATAAATACCTACGTCACGATTTCTTACAAACTACTATGCATTTGGAATCTGCCTCTAAAAGAATAATAAAGAAAAGGTGCTCACACAAATACTAACACCAAAAAAAAAACACAACAACTAACCTACAAACAAGCGTAGGAAACAACTTACTTCTCGTTTTACATGAATTGATCGATCAACAGTTTTCACAAAATTTTGTTAATTTGAATGAAAAAATGTTCATTACCATGCATATCATAAATAAAAACAAAAATCAAGAAAAAACTAAAAGTAATTGCTTACCAATTAATTTATGCGCGTAACTCTCTCCCAGACTCGCTTCACAACGACTAAACAAAACGGGACAGACGAGCGGACCCAAAACGTTCGTTCGTTTACGTTCTGAGTTGAGTCTAAAGTCAGCTGATTTTACGCGGACTTCTGATTTCCGGCTTGACCGAAACTACACTCGCGAGCAATAAACTGGAATCACTTCATCGCGCGTTGTTCAAATAATTTTTGAAGTGAAACTACTTTAGAATCGTTGTGATTTATATAAAACTTTTTTACAAAAAAATAGAACCGACTTCCAAAAAAAGTGCAAAATAACTTTAATTTCGGAAGTCGGTGTTCCTGTTTTGTGTCTTCGTTTTTTGACACCGACTTCCGAAATTAAAGTTATTTTGCACTTTTTTTGGAAGTCGGTTCTATTTTTTTGTAAAAAAGTTTTTTATTTTTTCCTTTTCAGTTGTGGTTCCCCATTAAACAGTGTTAACAATTCATAGACATACGATAGCAGCAATCGCGGTTGATTTGCTGTCAATTTTTGTAGAGTTCCGTTGTCTGTCTCCGAAACCCATCATCAGATCTTTTTGAAATTTAAATGGGTCCATTTCGGAATAAACCCCTTTCGAACAAAAAAAGAATTTTGCAAATCTATCAATATATGACGGAGTTATGCCCGAACATACATAAAAAAAAAAAAATGATAATACAAACATCCGAATTGATAACCTCCTCCTTTTTCGAAGTCGGTTAAAAACTCGATTAAACGAAAACCGAAACCGAACCAAGCTGAATGGCGTGAAATTGGAGAGGCCTATGTCCAGCAGTGAACGAAAAAGTGCCCCTAAAAAGAAACCAAAATATTCATCCGTAGGAGAGCATGCGAGAGAATGAGATATGTAGAATACGGAAATGCAGTCGTTGCTTCGATTTCGGATTAAAAATTAATTTAATTTTCTACCTAAATTTAGGGAATTATTGCAATAGGTCGAAGTAGTGGACGTCTAAATGAATATGAAGTAATATGAAAAGAAAAATTTTTTATTTACAATTTATTTTATTTACCGACTGAATGAGTTTCCTGATGAAATCCTGTGGGATTTCCTGCCACTCTTCGACTAAAGCAGTTCTCAGGCCTTCAATAGATGGCGAGCAAGAGTCCAAGAGTACCCCCGTATGCCACTGTTTCCGCAAAACAGCATTGTGTGAATCGTTCCCCCGGTCTCCTATAGACTCTTCTTCGACGGTCGCTACCATTCAAGTACATCCTGGTTTCACCCGAGAAATGGACTCGGCTTCATTGCTCCACATCCCACTCTAAGTGATCGTGAGGAAACTAAAGCTTGGCTTTTCGATGGGCTGGAGACAGTTTGAGTCCCGTGCCTGGTCTTTTTGGGGTCACGTTCGCTTCTATGATAGACAAAGACCTGTCAGCAAGTCGACAGTGAGGCGAAGACTCCAGCACGTCCAGCAGCAACTACTCTGCACAACAACTTCTCTGAGCTGCTGCTGGACATCCACAAAGGACATCCTCAGGAGTTGATTTCAAAAACAAGAGGTGACAATAAATCGGTCACTTCTCACTGAAGTGCTTAGCTGTCGTTCAGATCCTGGTCTCCGGACTAAGATTTCAATCTCTCTAAACCTCTTGCATACCTTCGAGACGCAAAACTGGCTCAGATGAACCTGTCGAGCGATAGTACATAAATGATAATAATAAATGATATTTATTTAGCAAATAGGTTACAAATAACACTTTTACACGTCAATGTTTTTAGTCAGTTTAAGCTAGATGAGGTCGGGTCCACCCCCGTTTCTCAGCTGAGACAGCCCTTGCTGGATTAGAATGACGACTTCAGCGGCTTCTATAGGTGTGGTTTCTATTTTCTTTTAGCTTCAGTGTTCCTAGTGACGTGAAACATTGTGCTGATAACCAATTTACATAAACTCCCAATTTTTATAGGGTTACAGGACTACCAAACAATATAGTGTTTTGTTTTAAAAATTGATGTCTTTTGTTTTTACGTTCCATGACATAAGGTGAATAATCTTTGGTTATGATATTGAAAACAACATATTGACAAAATTACCTTTCAAATGATATACCGCAATAATGTTCATTGCATAGAAATTGTAAAAAATTGTTTTGAGTAACGGGTGATGAAGTGATGCCAGTTTATTGCTTGCGAGTGTACATGTGGTTTATGGCGGGAAACAAAAATATGGCCGAAACAGGAATCATGATTTTTTTTATGTTACTACTTATTGTAGCAGCTTGTAAACCAAATCTAATATGAGACATAGGCCCAGCTTCTGGCATAAAAACCATCGCAAAATTTAATGTGGCTTGATAGTCAAACGCGCGATTGCTGCGGTGAGTAGTTGAGTGACTCTTCAACAGCCAATCACATCACTTGATTTGAGTTCATTTGTGACGAGTCGATTAATTCTTTCCTTTCTTTCTTTCCGGGTGTTAGTGCTTAAAAATCTGTTTAACCATCGTTCATCTAGATTATATAATTCATAGATTAGGTACATCATTATCATAGAAAATGATTCTATGGCTAATGATCATGAAACAAAACATGTATGTTGTTTGATTAATATTTATAGTATTCGGTATATTTATTTATTTATATACACACGAAACATAAGAAAAGAACAAATAGAAGAATAGCACAAACGTGCTATTTATTTAATAAGAAATTTCTTGCAGCAATCCTGCGACAGGACAGTTGTTGTTATTATAATAAAATTTCTGTATCTTACAGACTGCTGGGCTTACGCTCAAATTAAATTAACCTAGTTTTTGTTATCATAGCATTATCGCTATCATAATGAAAACAATACATAATTACTATTTACATACTTATAAAATAATTAACTATCTATATTTACATAGACACTAACACACAAATAAAAACTCTTAACTAATTACAATTTAATAGAAACAATTTGTAAATATAATACAAATGGTGATTTACAGGGCTAAAGTTAGCAAAAATAAGACTAGGCATTAGAAGGTCACTTTTGTCGATCACTATCTACTACTACGTAATATAATTATTATAACGTCAACATGAGAATGCGGCCTTAGGAATTGCTTGATCCCTTCCAAAGTAGGTACTTGAAACATTCCTAGACAGGACAGTCTGTCGAGAATGTCTTTAGGCACTTTTACGATCCCTCTTCGGCTCACCAGCCGATGGTATACATTCCGTTGGCGAAGCGATTGCTGGTGAGAGAGTGGCAAGGCTTGCTTCCTTCTAAAGTAATTGAAAAATTCCTCGACAGAACTATCTTTCTATTATACTTTTTACTATACCATCTCTCTTCGGTTCACCAGACGATGGTAAAAATTCCGTTGGTGAAACGATTGCTTGAGAGGGAGTGGCAAGGCTTGCTTCCTTCTAAAATAATTGAAAAATTCCTCGACAGAACTATCTTTCTACTATACTTCTTACTATACCATCTCGCTTCGGCTCCAGACGATAGTAAAATTCCATTGGTGACGGACCTATTGATGACGAGGGATCAACTGCTTTGCGGCGGCAAGGCTTCTTCCTTCTAAAGTAATTGTGAAATGTAAACTGTCACAAAAATCCTGTACACATTATTCCGTCGAGGAATCTTGTCCATGTCCCTACGGCTCACACCAAAACGCCATCGTCTCCTTCAGCGGCCTTAGGAAGGCTTGATTTTAGTTTATGCGTAATCGTATCTGCTGGTGGAATGGCTATACAGTAGATGTTATTGAAGGTATGGTGGTTTGCATTGACCAGGTCCCACCAAATGCTTTGCAAGTTCAACTCCTGTAGGCAAAAATAAAGTACATTAATGGCAAATAAATGATTTCTATTTCTATGAGAACGCAGCCTTAGGAATTGCTCTATTCCTTCCAAAGTACTTAAAGATTTCTTGGAAAGAAGTGTTAAAAAAAACATTTTCTGTTTTATTATAACACTAGTACAATGGTTTTCTAAATATTTTATCGTCAATTGCAATAGTTCGACCATCGGGCAACAGAGGTCATTTTAATTTTGGCAGTGGTTTTTAGAATTCGTTTATTTACTACTAACACATCGTTCGCAGGATTTTAAAAATTTATAGTATATGACACTCACAAATAACGTGGCTTTCTATTGGAAAAAGAATTTTCAAAATCGGTTCAGTAGATCCAGAAATTACCCCCTACAACCACACAAACTCACAAACTTTACCTCTTTATAATATTATATACATATTAGTACAGATACGTATTTCTAACATTATATTGAACCTACTTATCTGCAGACATATCTGTAAATATAAAGCGAGTTCTTAAGTTTGAAGGCATTTCCATTGTCCAGGTTGTAAGTGTCCCGGTAAGATTTAACGTCAACTCTTTTTCAAACTTTTGAATAAAGCTCAAGTCCTAACGGTTATCAGCCACGCGTCCAATGGACAATAGTGACAAGTTGACGTACTTGCTACGGCCAGCGACTTCGCCCGCGTGTAGTAGTTTTTCTCCCATTATAAATTATAGCCTATGTATTATTTTACAGACTATAATCTATCTTTGTTCCGAACATCTAGATTTGTTCAGCTTTTCTGGCGTGATTGAGTAAAAAACATCCATACATTCATTCAAACTTTCGCATTTATAATATAATATAAGTGAGATTTGCAGACTAGTAACACGCATAGTAATACCAACATCTAGAAGCAAATTACTTGTACGCTTCAAATAAAAAAATATTGTCCGGTGGGCCATTTAGTACTGGCTATAAAAAGGTTTATTTATTCTTTTACGAAATTATTAAGATCTTACAAAACAAAACAGCAAACGGTCCACAATAAAAATGAATTGTTTCAAAATGGTTTCAAACCTAAACAGTCAAATTTGTAAGCAAATAAACAAATGAAAGTTTGCACTAAAAATAATCGCTATGAGGTACTATCATAAATGTCTGTGCATGACCATCATAAGGCTGCATTTGGTGTGCAGAATGCAACTGAGGAGTGATGCACAAAATTCAGACAACTGACTAAGATTTTAGTCATAAATGTTACAAACAGGGTTTTACAAAAAAGGGCTGTGTCTCAACAAATGGTGTTCGTGAGACAATGCCCTTTTTTGTAAAGCTATTGGACAACAACGTAACGGGCGGGGCGAAGTATGCTTCACAACTTGCAAGCAAAAATTTTTCGAAACTGTTCATCCACAGACATTTTTGATGGTTCAGACTGTTGTCAGCATTACCTGACCCACCCTAAAATCAAACGACTTTGGGCCCTCTGCATGTAACATTAAGGTTTATTTATTTTATATGAGCTTATCAGACAAGTGTTCGAGCACTCGATGAACAAAAATACAATAATAACACAGACACGCAAATTTGATCTTTAACACGTAACGTTAAGGTAAACCCACCCAACAAAGTCGGAGCCACCGGCATTATATATGTTTTTGTTAAGCTATTTTAATCATTATCTCGTTAACATTAAAGTTGAAAAGCTTTTAAGTCACACTACATAATTACAACCCAATCTTTAATTTCGCGTATTCCCAACAAGTCCTTGTGGCTTAGCGGTTTGATGCTGGATTGACGACGAACAGCATGTGGGTTCGAAAACACAGTCCACCTATACATCAGATTCTTTTTTAATTTGTTTTCATTTCTACAATATTGCTTGCAATATTAAAGAACGACCAATATGATTTTCGCCTAATAACTTATCTTGTAAACGGGTGGGTAATTTAAAAAACTTTAAGTTCACAGAATTTATATTTACCAAGAATGGTTGAATACGAAGTAAAACATACTTACTTCGTGAGGTAGATCATAAATTCATCTAAGTAACAAAATTTACATTACGCCTAATAGCAGTGACTACGCACACACATTTGTAAATCGTTTAACTCTTTAAGTATTTTTAAGCAATTTGCTGTAATATAGCATCATGTCGCAACTTGACGACTATACCAAACATAAAATAATATTTTTACATGAGCAGAATTAGAGAGATTGGTCGCCGACTTAATATAGCAGTAAGTGTTTTTTTATACCTATTTTATTTTATTGATTGTGATGAATGAACGCGTAGTTGGCTATTTTACCATTATATTCACTCCTTACAGGTTACATACACGGTTCCAAAAATGGTTATTTTTGTTTTAGAGAAATACGGTCAGGCTATGGCTAAGACGTTATGGAGACAATGGAAATATTTAGCGGATTCGTCCAGGAGCAAAAGCCATTAAGTATAGTCCCGAATTCGAACGCCACCGGGCTATTGTTTCAAGCCACGTTGAAAATCCATTTTTGCCCATTCGTGCAACCGCAATAAACCACAATATTTCAGTGGAAACAGTGAGAAGGCATTTACACGTTGCTGGGATAAAGAATTATAAACCGGCACTGAAAATTGCATTGACACCTGCTCATCGTGCAGAAAGGGTCCGTTTTGCCCAGGAATATTTAAATTTTAATCGGGAAGAAAATGTTGTGATCTTCACTGATGAAAAATCATTTAAATCGGACAAAGATGGACGTAAAATCTTATGGCGGAGGAAAGGAGAACGTTACAACGAGAAGTGCTTGCTACCTTGTAGAACCAGCGGTAGAATAACCCTGAGCTACTGAGGCTAGATGTCGTCCATGGGACCTGGTGAATTGGTGGAAGTTGGTGGTAGGTTTAATAGCAGTTTGTATTTGGAGATTCTGCGTGACGTCATGCTGCCGACTGTGCGAATTGCCTATCCAACCTCACATATTTATTTCATGCACGATAACTGCTCCATCCATCGTGCAGGCATTATGCGGGAATGGTTAGCTGCTCAAGAAGGTGTGACAGTTATTAATTGGCCATCTAAAAGTCCTGATTTGAACCCTATAGAAAATCTATGGGGTCAAATGGTTTTAAATTGGGACACAACGGAAGTGCGAAACAAACACAACTTGGCTGAGGTCGTGACATCGACTTGGGAGCACATGAGAGGCAAAGATTTGTGTTGGAACATGGTGCGCGGTATGCGTAGCCGCTTACAACAAGTTATAGCAGGGGACGGCGCCACTCCGCTACTATTTCATCTAGTAGGTATATTTAAACACACCATGTAAGTAAATGCTCAATGGATTGATTGTTCAACCATTAAAATGTTGCAGATTATGTGGTGATGTTATTGTTATTTAAACAGATTTTTTCTGTTTAAATAACATGTTTATTCACTACATATAGGCAGCTATAAATTTGTAAAGCATTTCACAGATGAATTCATTTTTAACCGACGAAAAAAAGGAGGAGGTTCTCAATTCGACCGTATATATATATTTTTTTTTTTTTTTTGTGTATGTTCAGCCCTCACTCCGTCATTTATGAACCGATTTTGATTATTCTTTTTTTATTAGATAGGGTTTACCTCAAGGGTGGTCCCATGTCAAGGAAGTCAGGATCTGACAGTGGAAACCTGATAAAATTGAGAGAAAACCTTGAAAATTGTGGGCACGTTTAGCGTTTCTGTATGTATGTTCGGCCTTCACTTCGTTATTTATGAACCGATTTTGATTATTCTTTTTTTGTTAGATAGGGTATACCTCAAGGATGGTCCCATAATAAGGAAATCAGGATGTGACAATGGAATCCTGATAAAATTGAGAGAAAACCTCGAAAATTGTGGATACGTTTAGCGTTTCTGTACGTATGTTCGGCCCTCACTCCGTTATTTATGAACCGATTTTGATGATTTTTCTTTTCTTGGATAGGGTATACCTCAAGGGTGGTACCATGTCAAGGACATCAGGATCTGATCATGGGATCCTGAAAAAATTGAGAGAGAACCTCGAAAATTGGGCACGAATATTGTTTCTGTTTACTTTTCATAACTTAATCAGGTATTTGCATTTAGGAACCATCACATCATGAAACTGAGCTGATGATGGAAACCATAGCTTTCCTAAACAATAGAAGTTAGATATAAAAACTAGTTTTAGTGACAAATACCACTTAATATGGTTTGAAGAAAAGACGTCTTTACAGTATTGAAGGTAACCTCAACTGGTCAATATCCTGGGAACTTCATGGAAGGATGGTTATTTCATCAGCTCAGTGGCAAGAGGAATGATGAAGAATTAGAAATTAGCCTCGGAGTGTTACAAGATGATGCGAGCCACAAAAAATCAAAAAATAAAAAACTTTTTAACAAAAAAATTAACCGACGAAAAAGAACTAAAAAGCAAAAAATAAATAAAACTTTTAAGTCTTGAGTAATGAGCATATTTACCTACATAAAATATCAAATTTTATATAGACTAATTTTGAGTCGGCGCCAATTAATAAAATGATTAATTACCTACTTACAGCCTTCTTCATTTGTAAGTACTTATAAAATTTAGATATTTAATAATCAGATTGTTGTTTGGCGCCGACTCAAAATTAGTCTATTTAAAATTTGATATTTTATGTAGGTAAATATGCTCATTACTCAAGACTTAAAAGTTTTATTTATTTTTTGCTTTTTAGTTCTTTTTCGTCGGTTAATTTTTTTGTTAAAAAGTTTTTTATCTCGATAATAAACTTTTAAGCATAGGCATGCCTTTTTTAATGTTTATATGGCATACTAATATAAAAAGTATATTAATTTGGAAATATGAGCATTTACTTTATCTTACTTAAGTGTTTTAATGAAATAATAAACATTTTAAACTTGCATTTTTTTACTTTTATTTCTATACAAACTGCCTATTTAAAAAGACAATACCCTACGTCGTCTATTAAAGAAATGTAAAAAAGTGTAATAAAATATCTAAATTTAGGTTAAACTTGGTTTCGAACGTAGACAACGATGAACATCGCACTACCTTAGTGACCACAAGACCAACACAACTCTT
Organism: Polia nebulosa; assembly: GCA_951329385.1. Lineage (NCBI taxonomy): Eukaryota > Metazoa > Arthropoda > Insecta > Lepidoptera > Noctuidae > Polia > Polia nebulosa. The sequence goes on along the minus strand of OX589610.1, from coordinate 28,638,135 downwards.
ATAAGCCGCAATGAAATTTGATCTTAGTTGTAATGCTAGACGCAATATTCAAAAAAAATTGAACCATATAGTATACTATCATAAAGTTTATTCTTGCACAGCACGAGCAGCCATCTTCTCCTCGTGCAAATTATTTTGTATTTTAAATACTCGTAATCTCTCCATAGTAGCATTTGAATACCTACCAGCTTTATAATGAATACGAATATTTATTTTTCAACTACCCACTTATTACAAGTTATGTGAAAATATTACCGTTTTAAAAAGTTTATGTATAGTCTGTAGTTCTTTACAACAATACAAGAAATAGTTTTGGAATATAAATTTTATATTGAAAGCAAAACAATATCTTTGTCGCAGGATTTGATCTCGAACCTCGTTTTTCTCAGTCTTACACACAGACCACGAGACCAGAATTACTTGAACTCATTAATTAAAATAAGCTATTACACTTATCATATTATAACAAATAGTTATAAAATATAACCTAATACTAACGTTTTAAAGATCAAATTTGCGTGTCTATATTATTATTGTATTTGTTCATCAAACCCTCGAGCAGTTGTCTGATAAGCTCATATAAATTAAATAAACCTTAATGTTACAGGCAGAGGGTCCAAAGTCGTTTGATTTTAGGGTGGGTCAGGTAATGCTGACAACAGTCTGTACTTATTGTAACCATTCTGCAAATATTTCAGGTAGGGTAATAAAAATAAAAGATTTTTGCAACAACTAACTGTCCTTATTGCCAAGCGCTAAAGTTGAAAATCGTGTAGCAAGTAACTTTGCGAAATTAAAGACAAAACCAAAATTTTTGTTTATAGCTTTGCTAAATTCTCCTTGTAAGAAGTTTTTAGAAAAGCAACAATTGGATTGGTGTGCACCTATTGTTTAAGAATACTGCATTTGTTATAACTCATCCTTCCTGAGGAACAGTCTCATACTAACTGTTTTTTCTCGAGAAAAAACCCATTGAAGAAAACAAAGGTTTTCAATACATTTTTGTTCTCATAACTAGACAATAAGTAGGGAACAGCTGATTTAATATTTCATTTTCAAAGTTGACTTTCGCATGAATCCTATCTTTTGGTTAATGTCTGTGGTTTTAGTGGTATTAAAAAATCACGCAAATATATATAGTAATAGGTATTGCATGGATGTTCAGAGGGATGGCAATATAGACCGAGACGTATCGCACAGGATCAACTCAGGATGGATGAAATGGCGACAGGTCACTGGAACAACTTGCGACTGACGGATGCCCCTTAAGTTAAAAGGGAAAATCTATAAGTCCGTGATTAGACCTGTCGTACTGTATGGGTCAGAATGTTGGGCTGTGAAAAAGACGGATGAAAAAAGATTGCATGTGGCTGAGATGAGAATGTTGAGATGGATGTGTGGAGTAACGAGAATGGATAAAGTGAGAAATGAGTACATTAAGGTAGTTTAAAAGTGGCGCCAGTCACAGAAAAGTTGAAAGGGAACCGCTTATCTTGGTATGGTCATGTGAAGAGGAGGGATGAAACACATGTAGGTAAGTACTTAACTAAAAGAGTTATGAATATAAATGTGGATGGATGGAGAGGGAGAGGGAGCCCAAAGGAAAGATGGATGGATTGTGTTAGGTGTGATATGAAAGAAAAGGGAGTTAGTGATAGCGTGACGGCTGACAGGACAGACTGGAATATAAAAACGTGTTGCGCCGACCCCAAGTAACATGGAATAAGGGCAGGAAGATGAGATGAGGTATTGCCTGCCGTATCTTAGAAAATGTTACATATGCATGTACTAGCGACCCGCCCTGGCTCCGCACGGGTACAAATTATATACACAAACCTTCCTCGTTTATCGCTCTTTCTTTTAGTAAAAGCCGTATCAAAGTCCGTTGCGTGGTTTAAGAGGAGTTAGCGGAGAGACAGACAGACGCGAAAAGCGACTTTTCAGGGTTCCGTACCCGAAGGGTAACCAACGGGACCCTATTACTAAGCCTCTGCTGTTCGTCCGTCCGTCCGTCCATCAGCGGGCTATATCTCATGATCCGTAATAGGTGGACAGTTGAAATTTTCACAAAATGTGTATCTGTGTTGCCGCTATAACAACAAATAATAAAAAATTAAAGGGGGCTCATCTACTAGTTTTTTTGGCTTTTTTTTGCTTGATCTTAATAATGGCAACAAGAGGCGCTTGAAATGTTCACAGAGTTTGTATTGCTAAATTCGCTAAAAAAAATATAATAAAATAAAGATGGTACGGAACCCTTCATGCACGAGTCCGACTCGCACTTGACCGTTTTTTTATACTATCTAGTGAGAGAGAGAGAGAGATACGATTGTTGAAGACTCCAAAGTGCACCGGAATGTCACGTGGCAATCCTATATAGAATACCACCCTGTCGGATCTCAAAAACCAAGTAAAAGATTTGGAATGATTTAACACAATTCGTGTAGGTAACATCTAAATGACAAACACCTGATAAATACATATACCCACGCGTGGTATATTTTATCGGTAAGAAGACTTAATGGTCTCAATCGTATAAAACAAATAGAATAGGACGCCTAGGTACTTGTTTGATCTTGCTTCGCATTAATTATCTTATTTTAAGAAAACGTACGGCCAATACATTTCGATAACAAGTTACAATGTGTGAAAGTTGGCCGATTACAAGCTTCTACTAATAACTGATGTGAATAAAATTAACAGATACACGAAAACACTAATTGCCTTTTCATGCATTGGTCTTAGGGACAATCCCAAAAACTTTGTGCATTTATACGGGTTAAAAGATTATAAATGTGACAGCCAACGGATCGTCTAACCTATCATTAGTAAAATAATTTTCTTGCTTCTTGCCTACTTAATTCCTTGTTATCTTGTCGAGGTAGTGAATTCATAATACACTTTTTGGAATATTGCCAACGATAGTGCACACGATTACAAAATCCATGTAAATATTTTTTACCCGACTGCGCGACACAAGGGAGGGTAATGTGTTTATCAGCCTATGTATGAATGTATGTATGTTTGTTCCTTTGTGGCACTATAGAGACTAAACGCGTGGGCTGATTTTGATCATTCTTACGCCAATTGATTCGTCTTAACCTTGCGAGTGCTACTAAAGACATGACAGTAATCAAAATAAAATATGGCAACAACCAGACGCCATATTGTGAAAAAATTAAAAATAAAAGTCGACGAACTATTTTAAGCGGGGTCTCAAAACAAAGAGTTCGAGGAGGCGATCCCAAAAATATAACTCACTAAAATGTAGAAAATAAAAAAAATGAATATTTTCAAAAAACCCGACTGTTGCTGCATCAGACTGCTTGAAAAGTGACTTGTTTGGCATTTCTTAGTTGTTTTTTACAGTCGGGTTTTTTTGAAAATATTCTATTTTGTTTATTTAACATTGATAGGCTCGCGTTTGACCACTATCTCACCTGATTACTTGATCTATGCTGTGCCCGACAGGGTCCATAATTGTGACTAATATAATAATTTCTCTACCAACTTTAAACATTATGGTACGCAATAAAGAATTGAGAATTGATGGTAAGCGATAATGTGGTCAACGATGAAGCATGCTTGCCTAGATATTTCCAGGCAAGCATGCTTCATCGTATTCACTCTTGCCTTAAAAACTCCCAGGTTGTAACTATCAGGAAACACAGACTCCGGCTATTCTACTCCTTAGCTGTACGTACAATGAATGTGTTCTCAAAATGTTCTATGCGTTTGGGTGGGATGACCACCATATTGTGTTGCTGGCGTATCGCCATACTCGTGGTCTGATGATGGAACGGGCTTGGCGGAATTAGACTATGCAATTCCCGCACACTCCCCGAAACGTAACCGATAGAAAACCGACAGGCTGGGGCGTCGATGCTCCAGGTTAAAAAGCTTAAAATATATTGAATATTAGAATAACTTACCCGTCTCAAAACTCGATTCACCTCGCTACGAAAGCCGTAATTAGTAAACTATGACTCACATAAGTAAATTGGAGTAATTAAAATAAGTATTACTTGTCGATGTGTTAGTTGTCGGACGCGCGAGATCGCAAGCTCTGTCTAAATGGATGTCCTGAGGATAATGTGTACTCTGTGGGATAATGTGACCGAATCATTTTAATAGTTTGGAAAGTACCCACTGTTTAGGTTATTTTGTAAAATGTTTATCTATTGTGGGTAACATACTGGTGTACTTTGTATTGCACCTTTCATTTAAGATTAATAATAGCTTCTGTCAGCGGCTTCGCCCACGTAAAATTAATAGTATCGCCAATATAAATTGTAGCCTATGTGTTATTCCAGACTATAATCTATCTATGTTCCAAATTTCATCTAGGTCCGTTCAACTTTCGTGATTTAACAAACATTGAAGGTAGGTCAACTAAGCTGGAGCGCGATTCATAAAGCTGGGTCCACACTTGTATTATTTTAGTGTATCAGATCTTCGACGCGTAGCATCGACGTGTATCATTTTCGCTAGTGTGAACGCAAAATGATACGCGATTATGTTACACGCCGTAGCTTGATACACCCTGATCCGTATGTATCCGCGTATCTGATACATGTCGTATCGGATAAGTGTATCATTACCGGCAGAATGATCGTAATACGGACGCATTTTGATACTTAAAAAAAAAACAAAAAAAACGTTATCCCACACTAATTACTCCTGTATCGTGGGTGCACAAACATGTATATTTACATACAAAAGAAACCCAGACCCGGAACAACTATCTCTATGCCATACAAATATTGGTTACGTGCGGGGATCGAACCCGCCACACGCAGCGCAGCAGCCGAACGCTCCACCACTGCGCCAACCGTGCCGTCTTCGTCGTGCGCGCAGTTATACTGTATCACGTATCTCATTTGATACATGATATACCACGATCCATCTCAAGGCGGGTTTTCCCGATAATCAAAGGGTATAAGCAATGCCGATACACGATCTGAACAATTTTGGACGTGCACTTCTTTTCGCTATAATTTTAGACATTTGGATACGAGGATCGTAGGAAAAATTGAACGTCTACACATGACTACACGCGTTGGCGACAAGCTGACCAGACACAGTATCGTAAGTGTTTTGTTAAAACTGTGGCATGACACGGTGAGAGATCAGATACGATATGGTCGAAATGGGCGTTCACACTTAGGATAAGAATACTCGATTCGATACACCTGATTTTAAAATTTAAGATGATGCAAGTGTGGACCCAGCTTTAGGTTGATTCTCCACATTTTTTTAACCGACTTTGAAAAAAGGAAGAGGATCTATGTTCGACTGTAGGTACTTATATATTTATTTTGTTTTTTTTTTTATGTTTACACACCAGATCGGTGTGTAAACATAAAAAAATCTCCGTCAATCGTGGACCGATTTTCAAAATTATTTTTTTATTCGAAAGAGTAAACTCCTGAGGAGCTAGGAGGGCATAGGACCACGATATAATTTTTATCAAAAGTCGGTTTCAATGTTGTTCTTGTATCCGGAGTTTTGCCCGGATGTCGATTCTGGTCACGCTTACCATAAAAATTCCTTGTCATTGGAACTAAATCATCTCGTAAACGTTCATCTCCGTAAGATAAGAGGCAGTGGTTCTTATTCAGCTTGCAAGATTTGACCCGAACATACAAACATTGCAAGTTAAATAAGGTTTTTTTCTTGTTACTTAGCCTTCCCAATAACACCCTGTATAAAAAAATCTTACAATCAGTGTAAGATTTTTTTATACAGGCTGTTATTGGGTAGGTGTTGGAGTTGCCCAGGCGTGTAAATAGCCGTGGTTCTCTGCAGTGTGGAGGACAGTGTTACGGCCAAACACTTGGATTGAATGCTGGCCTATATTTGTCTGTATAACTTCAAGTTAGGAGTGGTTGGCAGTAGACGGTGCATGTGGCCTTACTCTAAGCTAGTAAAAACAAGTGGTACCTGACTTTTCCTTTCCGACGAGTGGCCACTCGATTCTCTTCACACCAACACTCCTGGTTATTCTTGTTCTCTAGTTACACGGACGCGGTAAATATGGGTTATTTATTATTCCCGGAGAATCCCCAACGTTTACGGGATATTACTCGGGATTTTAGTGTATTTGCGGGGACGATGTTAATAAGACATTAATTTAGTCTGCGGTGAGATGCGCTCGGTCTCGCGGCGTACAGCGCACTGACGTGACGTCGATTGCTGCATTTTAGATTGCCTATGGTTCCCGTAAAGCCGGCTACACACCTGCCTCACAAGCTAAAGCAGGACACACACGTCGTGATACCACACCCCATCCAACTTGCAGAGTGGCGGCAACTCGCCACACCATGCTCCCCGCCTTGAAAGGTCCAGGAGCTTTCAAAAGCTGCTAATCTATGCGGCGCGAGTGAGGTTCAAGAAGCGGTGATGATATGTAAGCATTTACTTGTTGAAGAGCTTTGAGGGAAATCCAAGCAGCAGTCCGAAACACCATCGCATTGATATAATGCTCGGGAAAAATAATTATCAGTGTCCTGAGAATGAATTGCGGTTCGACTTGACTATGGTAAGTCGAATAAACTAAATTACAACTATGTAATGGCGTACCATTGGAACGTATACTACGAGTATGAACCCAAAACTAAATTAAACTAAATTACGTAGTAATAGTAATCTATTGAGTTGGCAAAGGATACAACTCAGTGACAGGACGCTTATACGTGCCTGACGCGGTTTGAATGTTTTTAACAGAACTATGACTATGTAGTCTGTTTGTAAATTTAAGAATGTACATAAATACACCTAACAGTTAATCTCATGGAATACACAAACACGGTCAGCTATAGTATCTAAAATACGCGGTTCAGTATTCGAAGTTTCTACAAGAAAAACCTTTGATTTAAACTCCGGCAATGTTTCACATTGAGCAGGAGCGAACTTTAAAGGCCACTCGCTCATGGGCTGATGGAGCCATGTGGGGCCGTTCCACCACAACGAGTGTCTTATTAAATCCGACGGCAGCATGCCGCGAGACAGACAATCGCTAGGATTCTCTTTCCCGGACACGTGACGGAAACAAGCGGCAGGTAAGTTTTCCTGTATTTGAGCAATGCGGTTGCTGACAAAAATAGACCATCTATGGGGAGATGAGTGGATCCACGAGAGAGCTATGGTGGAGTCCGAGAAAGCGTGGACACCTGCAATAGGTACACGAGCGGAAAGTTTTTCCTCGACTACGCGAACAAGTTTAGACAGAAGTAAAGCGGCGACAAGTTCTAATCAAGCTAGCGTTTGTTATTTTAGCGGGGGAGACTTTGGACTTTGCACATAAGAGTCGGACAGTGATATCACCTGTAGGGTTGGTAATGTGTAAATAAATACAACAGCCATAACCAGTAAAGCTGGCGTCGCAAAAGGCTACGATGTTCACTACAGCTTCTCTAAAGACGCCAATGTGGCGAGGAACCTTTAGAGAAGAGAGTGAAGGAAAATCGCGCGTAAAAGCGGCAAACCGATTTGTGATGGATTCCGGAGGAACCTCATGCAATCCTACTTTAGCTAACCAAAGTTCCTTAATTAATACCTTCGCGTACAGCACAACGGGTCCTACAAGGCCAAGTACGTCGAACAAGCGGGCAACTAGCGATAGAATCGCGCGCTTCGTGCATTTATCATCCACGGCGATTGTTGTCAAAGAAAAATAATCATCAGCGGGTTCCCAGGTTAATCCAAGGATTTTGAAATTATGGACATCATACTGCGAAGCGCGCGCGCGCGCGTTCAGCGTACTGTCAGTCCTTTTACGCCTGCGGCCTGTGGGTTAACTATACGCAGCGGACATATGGCGCTCTGCGTGTTCAGTACAATAACGCGTTCCGGGTGCTGATGGGGCTGCCGCGCCACTGCAGCGCCTCCGCGATGTTCGCGGCGGCTGACACAGACGGCTTTGCGGCCATAATGCGCAAACGGTGCGCTTCTATCATGCGCCGCACGCGCGACAGTCCCAACACCATCCTGCGAGCGCTGGCGGACCGGTGGGACTCTCCGATGTTGGCTCGCTGGATACGGCTGCACGCAGTCATATAGTGATTTGCCACCATCATCGGAGCCCAGTGGGACCTCCCACTTGTTATTCCTGCTCCCAATTGAATTAGTCTTATTATTAGGTAATCAATCAGTTATTATTACTAACACTAGTCTGTAAGCTCGCAATTGTACTAACAAATATGGATGTAATATGAGTCCGAAATAAATGATTTATTATTATTATTCCGTTTATTCATTTTTTAAACATATTAATTACATTTTTAAATATTTAAATATTAAAGATAAAAAAAAAAAAAACATTTAAAAATATAAAAATAGTATCCCACCGGTATCGGGAATAGGGTCCAAGCTACCGGCGGTCAGGGCTCCAGAGAGAGGAACCGCCTGACAATGCGAGCCGTGTCCAGAAGTACTGCTTTCTGAATCAAGCCCTTGATCCAGCCGCCTAACGAGAGCCTCCTGAGGTGTTGGTCGAGGCTCGTGGCTATTAAGCCATTGGCTGACACGACTATCGGTACAATGATCGCTGAGTCCACATCCCACATGTCGACAACCTCGCGAGCCAAGTCAATATACTTGATTTGTTATTATTATTATTATTATTATTATCCATGCCAGAAAAATTAACTGGTAAGCGGTGAGACTCTGGGAGAATCTCTAATAAAGCGGGTGAATTGGTAGCCCATTTGACTAAGTCAAAGGGGCCAAACCTTCATTAAATCAATTAAATCGCGGGATAGACGCATAGCTGTCTGTTCGTCCGAAACAGAGTAGACGTAGTCGTCCATGTAAAACTGAGTTTCTACCAATTTAGAAGCCTCAGGAAAGCGGTCGCTTTGCTCACACACCAAGTTACGCAGTGTGCGCATCGCTAAATAAGGACTAGGCTTTAGTCCGAAGGGAACGCGGTTAAAATGAAAGGTGCGAATAGGCTCACCTTTGCTAAAACGATACAAGATTCGTAAATATTTGCGGTGGTGCTCTTTTACACCGATACGTAAGAACATTTGTTTTATATCCGCTGTCATCGCGACAGGGAATGTACGAAAATCAAGTAATAACAAAAACAAGTCTGCTTGCAAATTAGATCCGACATGCAAAATGTCATTGAGCGACAACCTCGAGTGAGTTATATAATCCGCGATAGTTTTATTATAATTCTCGCGTAGGGTCATTAACGTAAACTTACGCTCGAGCGCAAGTAAGCGCCGATGGGCGTAACCGTGCGAGCTACCTAGCCCGCCGGGTGAGCGTGCAAGAGGTAGATCGACAAAGTATCTGCCGTCTTCAAATAGGACTGAAGAATTAAAATTATTTTCACACTCTAATTCGTGCGGACTAATAAAACGTTGAGATGGAATTTCCTCTAGCTCAAAAAACTTATGTAAATTTGACTCGACTTCAATGTCGGCCTGCGCGGTAAACGAAGATGCAATGTGTGTCACATCACTACTACAACAATCAATATCACCCATAAGTACATAACCGAAGCTAGTCAGTATAGCAGGGGGCGCGCGGGTGCCTGAGTCGACCCTGTCTCCCAGGTAAATAAAGGGGAACAATTGTGCTCCAAGCACAAGATCTATTCCGCTCGGAACATTCCAGGTGGGGTCGGCCAGCGGCAAGTTACTTAAGTATGACATGTTATCATTGTTGTGTAATCTAATAAATTTCGCGGGAAGTCTATCTGTAATACAATCAACAACTAACGCTTGTATCGAAAACTTCGTATGAGGATCAAACCGAGATTCTATGTTGAGATAAATAAAACCATGTATTGGTTTCGATGTCATTCCAACACCCTGTAATGATGAATTGCGTAATTTAATTATGGGTAAATTCAAACGTTTACAACAGTCCACAGTAATTAAATTATTTTGCGATCCGTTATCTAGTAGGCACCGAACCACCTCCTTATCTCTGATGTCGCTATAGTATGCAAATAACTGCGCGGTCGCTAGCAAAATGGTTGACCCAGTTTTAACAGCTGTAGTGAGCGAAACAGATGTATCCTTAGTAGGCACTTGTGGCTCGGGCGATAATGACTCATCTTTTTCTCGGAAATGTAAGAGAGAATGATGGGTCTTTTTACAAATTTTACAAACGTTACGTGACTTACATTTAACCAAAGAATGGGATAGACTTAAACAGTTTATACAGCCACGTTTAGCTTTAATAAATTCAAAACGTGCAAGCGGTGTACTAATATTTTTAAACTGCGGGCAATAGAACAGCTGATGTTGTACGTCATCCTTATAGCATAGCGTACATTTGTTATTTGAAACCGGTTTATTACGTGAGACGAACGACTTAGCGGTGTTATTTTTTGTTTGATGAGTAGCTGAACTAGACTTTGCGCGCGGTTCCGTCTGTAAATTATTACCGTATGAGCGTTGTAGTACTTTAACATATCCTTGCATGAATGTTATAAACTCCGCATAGAAAGGTTTCGTTAGGGGGTTAGGGGGTTAGGTTGGGGGTTAGGAAGGTTAGGCGGCTTTTTCACTCACACGGGATTCAAACTGTAAGACAGTTTGCGCGTCAACCTTTCTTAAACCACAGTGTAATAAAACAAAATCCAGTAAGTCTGGAATGTCTAACTGCTTCAAGGCTGCGACGGACGCTGAATATCGTTCCACAAAAGTATTGAGGCTCGCGGCATTTCCGGCGCATTGTTTAATGTCCAGTATATTATTGAGATAATGAATCCCTAAACTACGCTTATCTTGATACCTTTTAACGAGACTGTTCCACATAACGTTGTATGTTTCACCTGTAGGAACAATGCCTGCGGTTAGTTTTAAGGCATCATGAGTCAATTTACTGATCAAGTACTGGACACGCTGCGAGTCAACCAGATCGGTATTTAAATGGACATTGCTGCGAAACATTTCGTAAAATATGGGCCAGTTTTCCGCTTTACCATCAAACGATGGCAAATCTATGGGCGGTAATTTTATTAGAGTACCCAATTTGTGTTCCGATGTTTCGTTTTTCGAAAGAATGAGATTACGTTTATATTTAATATTAGAATATAAGTCTTCAATAGAATATAGACTCGAATAGTCTGGTGCGGTTTGGTCAATTTCGAATTGCAATTCATTCATTTGTTCTACTATTTCCTCAAATTTGTTGTATTGCTCAGTAATTGTTTCTGACTGCGCTAAGAATGTCTCATTTGAACGTGAATCAAAGTTCGAGATGTTTCTGGAATCATTATATATGCGATTAACTCGCTCGAAAATCATTTGTTTTTTAGCGGTAAGCTGAGCCAATTTAGCTTCTTGCTTGCGGGACACCATTTTGGGGCACTAATAAAGTTATGTGCCTACTGTAATGACTTGTACTTAATTTGTACTGAATTTTACTGATGCCTATCCAGGCTCGAAAGGACCATCTAATGGAGTTGCCCAGGCGTGTAAATAGCCGTGGTTCTCTGCAGTGTGGAGGACAGTGTTACGGCCAAACACTTGGATTTAATGCTGGCCCAAAATTGCCTATATTTGTCTGTATAACTTCAAGTTAGGAGTGGTTGGCAGTAGACGGCGCATGTGGCCCAACTCTAGGCTAGTAAGAACAAGCGTTACCTGACTTTCCTTTGGCAGCCTCGCTGGATTCCGACGAGTGGCCACTCGATTCTCTTCACACCAACACTCCTGGTTATTCTTGTTCAATAGTTACACGGACGCGGTAAATATGGGTTATTTATTATTCCCGGAGAATCCCCAACGTTTACGGGATATTACTCGGGATTTTAGTGTATTTGCGGGGACGATGTTAATAAGACATTAATTTAGTCTGCGGTGAATGCGTTCTGCCTCGCGGCGTACAGCGCACTGACGTGACGTCGATTGCTGACTTTTAGATTGCCTATGGTTCCCGTAAAGCCGGCTATACACCTGACTCACAACACGTCACACACATCGTGATACCACACCTCATCCAACTTGCAGAGTGGCGGCAACTCGCCACACCAGGTGTGGTCATATTATAAGAATCGGTTCTGCCCATGGATATTAACAACTATTTCTAAGAAAAAAACTTTTTTATAAAAAAAACAACCGACTTCCAAACTTCCACTGTCAAATATCGAAGAAATAAAATACAAACACCGACTTCCGAAATTAAAGTTATTTTTAAATTTTTAGTGTATTTTTTTTTGGAAGTCGGTTATTTTTTTTGTAAAAAAGTTTTTTATTTTTCGCTTTTTAGTTGTTATACGCCAGAACTAAAAACCCCAATAACATGGAACGTGGAATTTAAACATTTGGAGAACACAAAAACGTCATCAAGATATGCGTATTTTTCGTTTTTGTTCTGTTTCTCAAAAAGTGCTAATGGGACCATCTCGGGAGTATATTCTTTCGGATAAAAAAAGAATTTTGAAAATCGGTCCACAACTGATGCAGAAATGCGCGGACATACATAAAAAAAAAATAGAAGTAAGTACATAGAACCTCCTCCTTTTTCGAAAGTCGGTTAAAAAATAGAAAATTCCCAAAAAAAAAATTGTTTTTTCTATACAAAGTTTTGAGTGTTTTGAGTTTTGTTTTTTTTTGTGTTTTGAGTTTGTGTTGTTTTTTTTTATTCGTATGGGAGGTAATAATATTTTTTGAGAATTTCCTCAGGTTTTCTTAAAGAAAGTTGTTCATATCGATGGACAGATGCAGTTCTTAAAATATGACCACACCTGTCCGTTACACTCTGTACAATTTGTAACCTGATCAGGTATATTTATAATCATTAGGGCCGATTTCACCAATGAAATTAATCGCGATTACTTAGTTTAAATTAAACTCAGTTCATGCGTTTAATCGAGATTAGAGCTTCATTTTGCGTTTCACCGAAAACTGGGCGTTTAGAATTTAAACTAGTTTAGTTTGTAGTGGTGGACGCATAAACTGAGATTAGTTTAACTATTCGCGATTAGTTTCATTAGTGTAATCGGCCCATTAGTCGCTAACTTTTAACTTGATAAATGATACATAAATATATTATCACGTGGCTTATTAAAAAATAAAAATAACCATTTAATAATAATTGTTTATTTATCCTCACAAAACAGAAATCGTAAGCTAGTTCATTCGGTGTCTAAATACGTACAGGTACATATATTTACAGTCTACAGTGAGTAGCTCTAGTCTGAGTTAGGCATAAACATGGGCGTACGAGTATTACAAACCACCAGGTCCCCACTCTACAGCGAAACAAGAACTAAGAATCTGAGTGGTTCTGGTATTTGGTTAGCTCTCATATAGTATTTCATCAACACATTATAAATAATAATTTATCACAATAAATTTACACACTTAAATAACTTTAATAATATTAAACACTAGAAAAAGAATCCTTAACCGAACTTCGAATTTATACAAATACAAAATACATTCAGGCGTCGAAGTACTCCACTCGAAACAAAATAAGTACGAAAAAACAAAACACATGATTAGGTATTTCCCTAGCAGCATTTACCATGATTAGAAACAAACCCCACAACATTATTCATACACAGCATCAAATAACTAACGTGAATCTTAGTAGTCAACCTCTCACGATATCTTAACAGGTATTACATTTTAGACAGAGATTCTGCTCCACATGGTTATACTAAACTATCAGCAACTGATATTGTACGGAAACTAGCGACCCACCCCAGCTTTGCTCCGATACAAATTATACATGTTAACCTTCCTCATGAATCATTCTGTATATTAGTGAAAACCGCATGAAAATCCGTTCAGTAGTTTTTGAGTTAATCGCGAACAAACAGACAGGGCGACGCAGTGGGGGACTTTGTTTTATAATATGTAGTGATGATGGGGCGCAAGGACTAGGTGCTAGTGAGACTGTGTAGCCAATTCTAGTATTTTATGGAGTTTATAATATTAATTTTTGGATAAGTCTGTATTTTTTACTTTATAAATAGGGTTCCCGTAGGGTCCAAACGGAGCCCTATTGCTGTCATTCACGGGTTCATCTGTCTCTGTGACAGAGTCAATGTCTGTATGCCCATCGTCTGTCACAAAATTTTGTTTAGAAGAATTTTTTAACTTCACTTACGAACTTGAATTTGGTGATAATGTTTATTATTACGTATATTATAATAACAAATACCAAAATATTGATTCCCCCCACATGGTACGGAACCCTAAATGTGCGAAGTCCGACACGCACTTGACCGGTTTTTTTGTAGTTTTTATCAATTAATTAAACATTTCCGTGTTAGTAGCATTGCCACCTAGGCAGTAACTTGGAAACTCTCAAGTCTAAAAGTAAACTTAGGCTAGTGCACACACACAAGTCCCATCATTATTTAAAGGTACTCAAAAATATCCTCGCTACGTTTCCCTATATCGAAAAATTTAAGGAGGAAATCAACTATTTTTGGCCCCCATATCCACAGTCGGTATGGAGTGTCGAAACATTAAAAAGAGATGATGGCGAGGGAGCCACTACTTTGGTGTGAGCCGAAGGGAGATGGCACCCACAGGCGTGGTCCTTGCAAAGCACAGCTAGCATATATTTACATTTAGCTTGCGACGATACTTTAATTAACAAAAGCAAAGACATCAAGAAAAAGAACGTCGCTCCGCCTTCGAACACTCTACCAAAACTACGGTGGTTCGACCACGCCTCGCTAGAGTCACTAGACGTCTGGGTCAGGACGTCCATTCCGGACCATAACAATTCGTTGGAACAATTCCACATACCAAAAAAAAAAATTGATGAAATAAATTATTCTTGGCCCCTATTCCCACAGTCGGTATGGAGTGTCGAAATATTAAAGGAGACGATGGCGAGGGAGCAACTCCTTTGATGTTCTGAGCCGAAGGGAGACATACAGGAATTTTGGGACAGGTACATTTGTCGAGGGATTTTTCAATTATTTTAGAAGGAAGCAAGCCTAAATCAAGCTTTCCCAAGGTCGCGCTGAAGGAGACGATGGCGAGGGAGCCACTGCTATGGTGTAAGCCTAAAGAAGATGGTACCCACAGTGTCTTGCAAACTTGATGCCTTGCAAAGCCCAGCTAACATATATTTACATATAGTTAGTGACGGTAGAATAAAATAGAATAGAATAGAATAAACATTTATTCGACACAGACACAACACAACAGCAACAAACAAAAGGTAAAGAAAATAACAGTAGGTACTTACACAAAGATACAATAAAATTGTGCTGAGCGTGCCCATACCGAAAGGGTTACCATCTCAGCATTTGCTGGGCGTTGGACACCCAGCGCTGGTTTTCAGTTGGCACCCCGCAGTGACGCACGGACGAGGGTAAATAAAATAATAATAACTGAATTAAATATTAATGTTTATGTATTATGTAATATTATAATTAAAATACGTAAATAAATAGTGTAAAGTAATAAGAAAATATTAAATAATATATATGTGCCACGCTGGTTACAAATTATAATTTTCTACTCTATCCACAATAATAAAATAAAATAAAATAACGCGAAAACATTGCTGCATCAGTCAACGCGACGTTCGACGCAATTGACGCATAATCGCGTCAGATACCGGCTTTGCAATTAGCCATCAGCCGTCATTAGAAGAAATAAGTAAATACAACAGTACACAATAAAGCCAGTGCATAAAAAGAAAAAGCTGCCTTCCAGAAAATATTTCCAAGTGCCAAACTATCTAAATTCCCACAGTTATTGATTTAAATCGAAGTATTGTAAATTGCAATTAGAAAAGAAAAGGTGAAAGTGAACTATATTGGTTCACAGTATAATGGTAAGTTTTTTATTAGGTATATGTCATTTAAATAGGTGGTAAAATTGCATGATTAAAATGAATTAGGTGTATGATTACATTAAATTTAAAAATAGATAAATATATTATTGAATTATATAAACGATTTGTCTTCGTCCACATCATTAAGTTCGATTTGTGAACTCAAAATAAATTTCTTAAGTCTAGCCTTAAAACTACTAATATTTTTTAGGTCCCTAATCGGTGGGGGAATATTATTCCAACATTTGGAGGCCGCGTACCGAAAACTTCCTCGGAAGGCTGCACCATGGTGATGCTGCGTAGCCAGCTGCTGAGCACAACGCCTGGCCCTACGTTGCCGGTGACTATTTATCCACGCAAGCTTCGAGTACAAGTATGACGGACATTTATTCTTGATGATGCCAAAAAGAAGACAGGCCAAGTGCAATTTCCGTCGTGACTTCATTTTTAAAATGTTATGCTTGTTTAGAAATGGTGTAATGTGGCTCCTTGGTGGTACGTTAAAGCAAAAACGAGCGCAAGCATTTTGAACCCTTTGAATTAGTCTCGTGGTACGTGCTAAAAGTCGAGGTCCTACAACGGTGTCAGCATAATTTAACTTAGATAGAACCAGACTTTCAACTAGCTGAACACGCAGGTCTTCGCTCAGATACGGGCGCATCTTGTACAAAACTTTTAGACGGTAGAAACAGTTTTTTACACAGTTTGCAATATGAGCCTCAAAACGCAGTTCTTGGTCCATGATTAAACCCAGATTTCTCGCCTCGTAAACACGATCAATATATTGTCCCATTACGATCACGTTTGCACGATTAGAGTTAATTTTATCCAGTTGACTTTTAGAACCGAAAAGCAATAATTTTGTTTTGAACGGGTTAAGTAGTAGGGAGTTTTGCTTTGACCAGTCCACGATCCTGTCCAGATCTTCGTTTAACAATTTAACTGCGGTATTATAGTCTTCAGGTTTAAAAGAAATGTATAATTGAATGTCATCAGCATAAATATGAAATTTCGAATTTTTTATAACATTAACAATATCTGCACTATATAAAATAAACAAAGGGGGACCCAGTATAGATCCCTGTGGAACACCCTTTACCACTGGAGTCATTTTAGATTTAAGAGTAGATCCATTGGCATCTGGAATTTCAACCAGCTGTTTACGATTGCTTAGGTAACTCCTGAACCAAGCAACCGTAGGAGCGTCAAAACCGTAACGGTACTTTAATTAACAAAAGCAAAGATATCAAAAAAAACAACGTCGCTCCACCTGCGAACACTCTACCAAGAGCGCGGTGAACCGACCACGCCTATAGCGTATATTTACATATAGCTGGCGACGGTATTTAAATCAACAATAGCAAAGAGTACAGGAATTTTGTAACAGTAATTTTGTATTTACACCCTTATTCTTAAAAAAAACATTAGTTACTCTCCTTCGGGACAGTCAAGTATAAACACATTCGTTTCTATTTTCCAGAACAATATGGCTTATGTTATACACCATATTATCTTCCAATAGAGGAGTCTCTGAAATAGATTACCATTACAGATACCCAAGAAGAATTAGATTTTTTTTTTTTTTTTAATCTTTATTTGTTTTTAATAGAGGGTTTGATCAGACATGATCGTGCCACCCTCATAGGCCTCACAAAATTCTACTTATCTACGCTTAATGGCTAATTTAACTAATTTATAAATAAATTTTGCCTCATCCGACAGCGGACGGGCCAGAATTAAGTTACACATGCCCATTTCCCGCAGATCTATATGATAGCCGATCCTAAAACTCACTCTCTCAACTTCGTTCTGGGCACACTCGGCCAACACATGGTAAACATCCTCAACCACGTCACACTCAGCACAGTTTGGAGAGTTGGATTTACCCATAAGAAAAGCAAAGCTGTTTAGCGGAATGTGCCCGGACCGAAGTCTTAGGGCAGTCACAACATCAGTTTTAGACAACTCAGCCTCTGCGAACCACGGTGAACGGGTAAGGCAAGGCTGTATGGTCTTATACCAGATTCCTTTTGATAGTGACCTCTCGTCAAAATGCTCCCTCCAAATCTCTGTACACTTTTCCCTAACCAAGTATAGACAGTCCGTAAATAAGGGTAAGCAGGTGAATGGTATTCCATTAAAACTAGCTTCTCTGGCCAGACGATCAGCTTCCTCATTTCCTATTATGCCCACATGTGAAGGTACCCATTGAATTTTAATTGTTTTATTATTAACCCTTAGTTTACGGAGCGATTCTAAAATGTTATAGGCTATCGGTGCGCCTCGAAAATTCGAGGTGCAACGAGCCAGATGGAGAATAGCACTCTTGGAATCTGTCAAAATAACATATTTCCCGGCCGTAAAGGAATCAATATAAGAAATTGCCTCTGCTATGGCTATCAACTCCGTATACATAATAGAAATTTTCGTTTCAATCATCAATTGCATGGAACTATTTGTTTGAGGATCATAAAGTGCCAAACCGCTGCCATCATCGTTTTTCGACCCATCCGTATATAACTTACGAGTATAAAACTGTGAATACGTATTCACCAAAAATGCATTACAAATCTGTTGTAATTCGTGAGGTTTATATTGGTGTTTCGGTTTACAAATGCTCTTAATATCTGGTTCCAGTACTTCAGAAATATCATACCACTAACCCACAGGTCCAACGAAAACATTCCTAACTGTTTTGATGAATAAACTAAGGTATTTTTAAAGTTGTCATGAATTGAAACTAAAAGGGGTTTTTTCTTATACATCCAATACGCATTGCGACAGTAATTACTCAGCTTATCTAAGATGTTAATAATTTCATTACCAGAAAAGGACTTGCATCTAAACCAAAACTTGCCAGCAAGATAATACCTACGAGTACTCAGTGGCTAAATATGGAGTTCGCATTCCATCACATGTATTGCGGTGCTTTTAATAAATCCTCCGAAAATACGCATACATTGGTTTTGTATTTTGTCCAGCTTGCCCAGATGTGTTTTACAACTACTGTCATACAGCGCGCTAGCGTAATCCAACCTAATCCGAAACAGCTATATAAACCCGTCTCAAAACAATCGGGTGTATTCCCCAGCCCAAACCGGACACAGCTTTAAAAATATTTAATAATCTCAGACTTTTACTTCTCAATTCATTAGCGCAAGGATCTGTCCAACCATAATCCTAAATATTTCACGTTATCTACCACTTCCAACGTCATTCCGTTTATAGCTACATCAACAAATTCCCTCCGAAAACCTCTATTAAAAACACATATTTTGCTCTTTGTAGGTGAAATTTCTAACCCAATTTTAGAAAGCAATTGAATGAATTTATTTAGACCTAACTGTATCTGTTTGCTTCCTTCCCGCACACTATCACAATTTATGTATATCGCAAAATCTTCGGCGTATTGTGAAATACAAACATTATTGATACTATTGCAAATCTTTATAATAGCTAAATTAAAAAGCAGAGGCGAAAAAGGGTCGCCTTGAGCCAAACCACGGCAGGTATATCTACTAATAAATGAAACCGAGTCTACCTGCATTTTTATGTATCTTTCTTTTAAAAAATTCCACAAGTACCCACACATTAAAGAACTAACTCCTAATTGTTGCATTATACATACTAAACTTTTTATATCGACATTATTGTATGCATTGTCGATATCCATAAAGGCGGCTATAGTCATCTGATTATGAGAGAAACCGGTTTGGACTGATAACACTAAGCTTGTCAGATTGTCCAAAGTTGAGTGATGTTTTCTAAAGCCTGATGTTTTGTAGGATAAAAGGTTATTTTTCTCAATGTGCCACTCCAAACGTTTAATTAAAATACTATGAAAGGTTTTTCAAATACACGATATCATGGCTATAGGTCGTAGAGATCCAGACGAAAGGATCACGGCCTGGTTTTGGGATTGGAATAATAGTGATATCTCGCCACTGCCTAAGAACAAAACTTCTAAATTGTAATTAATATATCTAAACTCGTTTTATAGGGAACCAATTCTGGGTCATTAGGAAGTACATAGTCAGGTGTTAAACTATCTAATAATTCTTTGGCTTTTTCTTTGTCTACGTGGGAGCGGGGCACGTTATAACCCTTTAGCCACTTCAGTTTGCGCCACATTTCTCTTTGAGTGATTTTACCATCCAGTGAATCACAAAACTCGTGCCATGATTTATCTCGAGCTTGACGGATTAATTTTTGAGCGATTCTTATTTTTTCTTGTAATTTAATCAAATTATTAGGATTAGGGCTACGTCGGAATTCAGACAGTGCTAGCCGCCTTTCAGCTACACATTTGGATAGGGATGCGTTCCAATATGCTTTAGGTGAAAACTTATTGCATGGATTGCGGTTTATTTTATAATGTGGTATGAAACGATCTGCTGCTATGTTCAAACAATTAACAAATGTGTCATATGATTTTTGAAGGTCATCCTCACAAAATATAAAATCTTTAAAAAGTTCCTCTAATAAATGTCGATAGGATATCCAGTCTGCCTTCCTGTAGTTATGTCGCGAATTAATGTAATCCAGATTCCCTTCCAAATGTGTAACCACCCTAATAATAAGATGATCGCTGCCCAAGTTTTCATTTGTAGTAGCCCAGTTCAACCGTATCGCAATGTCAGAGGTAGCTAACGACACATCAGGTGAAGATAATTGGAGCTGATTGTTTACCCATTTGATACGTGTGGCACTTTTACTATCATTTAAAATAACAAAATTACTTTCCAAGAGGGCATTGTACATTTGGGAACCTCGCGAGTTCGTTTTGTAAGACCAGTTCGTATGGTGAGCGTTAAAATCACCTAAAATAACAGCTTTTTGGTCTACGCTGTTATATAACAGTATAACAGATGTATAACAGATTCTCCCAGTCTGATTGATTGGTGCGAACTGACTGTGCACAATAAACGGAGAAAACATATTCAATAAATTCACAGTTGTGAATTTTGACCATTAATACTTCAATATCTGAATCTCCTAACTCCTAAAGTTATGTAAACAAGCTTCAACAGATCTATGTATTAGTAATGCTACACTACCATATGAATCATGTCTATCCTTACGGTATATTCTATAACCATTTATCTTGAAAGCACTATCAGGTTCCAGCCACGTTTCGCTCAGTGCCGCAATGTCAATTTTTTCTTGGCATAATATTTGTTCTAATGCTAATGACTTGGGCCGAACACTTTGTGCATTCCATTGAATAATATTAAGTCTTATGAGATTATTATTCATTGTAACCGAAATAGTCTAATATTACCTTCAATATGGGCCAGTCTGAGATATTTTCTACTACTACTAATATTACCCATTGAACACAGCATTTTAAACAACTTTGGACCTTTCGATGTACTGTTCCTCCTTTTAAAAACAAGATCTCCTTCAGCCTAGATATAAGCTCACTGAATTGTACTTCTCTCGTCTTATTCTCCTCATCATTTGAATGCTCTTGTCTATCCATCTCATCAACTTGAACCAACATCTCAGCTTCAACAGGTTTCTTAGACTGTTTATGAGGCTTTGACGTTTCTTTCTCAGCACTCTCATGATAACTGACTATCCGAGGCGCCTGTGATGCTGCTTCTGTGCGAGGCTGTTTTACACAGGCTGAAAATGTCAATTTCCCAGATTGTGCAGCCGCCAAATCCTTCATTTCTGTTACTGTTGTGACACGTTCAACTGGTTTAATATCCTGAACTGGGACATAAATTGTCAATGCACGTCGGTAAGTGCAATTAAATTCAGCCATTATCTCCCTTAACCTCTTCTCCTTTAAGTATGCCGGACACGATCGCACTAAAGCCATATGCTGACCATTACTGTTGGTGCATTTAAATGAAGTGGTGTCACAGTTATCGTGATTCTCGCTACATTTTGGGCATATGATGTTAGTTGACGAGCATCTTTGTGCCGTATGTCCAAGCTTCCAGCAACGTGAGCATTGGGTCACTGGAAAAATGTACTGCTCAACTCGAATACGTAATCCATCTACGAAAATATATGCTGGACGAAATGAGCCCTTAAAGCAAAGGCGTACAGACTCACTGGGCTTCCAACCTTCACCCTCTGAGTTTCTGCGCATGAGTCTATGGACGGACACCAGTTGTGCAGGTTCCGCACATTCGATACGCTCCAACATTTCTTCCATAGCCTTTTGAACTCTCCAACCTCTGTTAGTAACCTCCTTGCACTTTTCCAGAAACACCACACTGTCCTCATTTCTCACATCGACTCGGATCTTGTATGGATTAATATACTTAATCTTGTCGATATTGAGTATTCCTTCATTTTTAAATATTTTGGCCAGTGCAAACTGTTTCGGCATTTTATCATTGGATGAGATGTAAACTTCAAATTTTTCCCCTTTATATTTCTTGCCTTTGTTTCCGCTAACCTCCGTCCACCCTTCCTCCATCTTCATCTTCTCTGTCTCTCTTACTTGGTCTTCGCTCTTCATAATTTTCGCACGCTTCCTGTGAATTCTCCTGTAAATATTGTCCCTCTTCCTTCATTTCTTGCTCATAGAAAACACTCGAGTCACTCATCACATTGACTACATTTGATGTCACCGTTTCGGTCGTCTTCTCATCCATTGTCGCTGTCGCACCGACCGGTGACCGCAGGTAAAACCTATTGGTACACACGGGCGGCCGCCGCGCGCCGTCGTCGTGTCGAGCGCCGCGCGGTGAACGTCTCGATGTAAACAAACTACGAGTAATTAGCTAAACGCGATCACCTCGTACGAATGCCGATACGAGACTTGTGTAAATAATATTGAAATTGATTCACAAGACATGTTAGAGGAAAACGAAGAAGAAAACTGGAGTTATTATTATGACAATGTCAATATTTCGGGTAAGAATTTTAATTTGTATTATTATTCTGTCGTCACCCACTTGAAAGTCGAAAATGATCCCTGTGTCCGTTTCTAGCGGGGTAATTGATTCACACATACAAGCCATGACAGTACCTTCTTTCATTTTGACATTTTAACAGTATTCAATGTTTGTAGGTACTGAAAAATATCCTCGCTATGTTTCCCCTTATCAAAAAATTTAAGGCTAAAATCAATTATTCTTGGCCCTCATTCCCACAGTCGGTATGGAGTGTCGAAATATTAAAGGAGACGATGATGAGTGTTAGCTGAAGAGAGATGCTACCTACAGGAGTGGTCCTTGCAAAGCACAGCTAGCATATTACTTTAGAAGGAAGCAAGCCTAAATCAAGCTTTCCTAAGGCCTCGCTGAAGGAGACGATGGTGAGGGAGCCACTCTTTTGGTGTGAACCGAAGGGAGATTGAGATGATTCTTCGATAGAACTCTGTGTACAGGAATTTTGTGACAGATAGTTCTGTCAAGGCATTTTTCTATTACTTTAGAAGGAACCAAGCCTTCCTAAGGCCGCGCTGAAGGAAACGATGGCGAGGGAGCCATTCCTTTGGTGTAAGCCGAAGGGAGATGTTATTGACAGAAGTGGTCCTTGCAAATCACAGCTAACATTTATTTACATATGGCTAGTGACGGTACTTTAATTAACAAAAGCAAAGATATAAAAAAAAAACAACGTCGCTCCACCTGCGAACACTCTACCAAGAGCGCGGTGAACCGACCACGCCTATAGCGTATATTTACATATAGCTGGCGACGGTATTTAAATCAACAATAGCAAAGAGTACAGGAATTTTGTAACAGTAATTTTGTACTTACACCCATATTCTTAAAAAACATAAGGTACCCTCCTTCGGGACAGTCAAGTATAAACACATTCGTTTCTATTTTCCAGAACAATATGGCTTATGTTATACGCCATATTATCTTCCAATAGAGGAGTCTCTAGAAATAGATTACCATTACAGAATGATACCCAAGAAGAATTAGAAAATATTGAAATAGATTCACAAGACATGTTAGAAGAAAACGAAGAACTGGAGATATTATTATGACAATGTCAATATTTTGGGTAAGAATTATAATTTGTATTATTATTCGGTCGTTGCCCGCGTGAAAGTCGAAAATGATCCCTGTGTCCTTTTCCAGAGGGGTAATTGATTCACACATACAAGCCATGACAATACCTTCTTTCATTTTGACATTTCAACAGTATTCAATGTTTGTAGGTACTGAAAAACATCCTCACTACGTTTCCCCATATCAAAAAATTTAAGGCTGAAATCAATTATTCTTGGCCCTCATCCTATAGTCGGTATGGAGTGTCGAAATATTAAAGGAGACGATGATGAGTGTTAGCCGAAGAGAGATGCTACCTACAGGAGTGGTCCTTGCAAAGCACAGCTAGCATATTACTTTAGAAGGAAGCAAGCCTAAATCAAGCCTTCCAAAGGCCGCGCTGAAGGAGACGATGGTGAGGGAGCCACTCTTTTGGTGTGAGCCGAAGGGAGATGGAGAAGACTGTTTGATAGAATACTGTGTACAGGAATTTTGTGACAGGTAGTTCTGTCAAGGAATTTTTCTATTACTTTAGAAGGAAGCAAGCCTAAATCAAGCCTTCCAAAGGCCGCGCTGAAGGAGACGATGGCGAGGGAGCCACTCCTTTGGTGTGAGCCGAAGGGAGGTGGAGAAGGTTCTTCGATGGAATACTGTGTACAGGAATTTTGTGACAGGTAGTTCCGTCGAGGAATTTTTCAATTACTTTAGAAGGAAGCAAGCCTAAATCAAGCCTTCCAAAGGCCGCGCTGAAGGAGACGATGGCGAGGGAGCCACTCTTTTGGTGTGAGCCGAAGGGAGATGGAGAAGACTGTTTGATAGAATATTGTGTACAGGAATTTTGTGACAGGTAGTTCTGTCAAGGAATTTTTCAATTACTTTAGAAGGAAGCAAGCCTAAATCAAGCCTTCCAAAGGCCGCGCTGAAGGAGACGATGGTGAGGGAGCCACTCTTTTGGTGTGAGCCGAAGGGAGATGGAGAAGACTGTTTAATAGAATACTGTGTACAGGAATTTTGTGACAGGTAGTTCTGTCAAGGAATTTTTCTATTACTTTAGAAGGAAGCAAGCCTAAATCAAGCCTTCCAAAGGCCGCGCTGAAGGAGACGATGGCGAGGGAGCCACTCCTTTGGTGTGAGCCGAAGGGAGATGGAGAAGGTTCTTCGATGGAATACTGTGTACAGGAATTTTGTGACAGGTAGTTCCGTCGAGGAATTTTTCAATTACTTTAGAAGGAAGCAAGCCTAAATCAAGCCTTCCAAAGGCCGCGCTGAAGGAGACGATGGCGAGGGAGCCACTCTTTGGTGTGAGCCGAAGGGAGATGGAGAAGACTGTTTGATAGAATATTGTGTACAGGAATTTTGTGACAGGTAGTTCTGTCAAGGAATTTTTCAATTACTTTAGAAGGAAGCAAGCCTAAATCAAGCCTTCCAAAGGCCGCGCTGAAGGAGACGATGGCGAGGGAGCCACTCCTTTGGTGTGAGCCGAAGGGAAATGGTTCTTGCAAAGCACTCCTAACATATATTTACATATAACTAGCGACAGTATTTTAATTAAGAAAAGCAAAGACATCAAGAAAAACAACGTCGAAAACAACGAAATATTAAAGGAGACGATGATGAGTGTTAGCCGAAGAGAGATGCTACCTACAGGAGTGGTCCTTGCAAAGCACAGCTAGCATATTACTTTAGAAGGAAGCAAGCCTAAATCAAGCTTTCCTAAGGCCGCGCTGAAGGAGACGATGGTGAGGGAGCCACTCTTTTGGTGTGAGCCGAAGGGAGATGGAGAAGACTGTTTGATAGAATACTGTGTACAGGAATTTTGTGACAGGTAGTTCTGTCGAGGAATTTTTCTATTACTTTAGAAGGAAGCAAGCCTAAATCAAGCCTTCCAAAGGCCGCGCTGAAGGAGACGATGGTGAGGGAGCCACTCCTTTAGTGTGAGCCGAAGGGAGATGGTTCTTGAAAAGCACTGCTAACATATATTTACATATAACTACTAAAAGCAAAGACATCAAGAAAAACAACGTCGTTTCGCCTGATAACACCCTTCCAAGACCGCAGTGAACCAACCCCGCCTCGCTTGAGTCACTAGACGTCTGAGTCAGGACGTCCATTCCGAACCTTACCACTTCATCTGATCATTTCCACATACCAAAAAATTAAAGAATGAAATCAACCATTCTTGGCCCCCATTCCCATAGTCGCTATGGAGTATCGAAACATTAAAGGAGACGATATGGTGTGGGAGCAACTCCTGTGCTGTGAGCCGAAGGGAGATTGTAAAAATGCCTCGACAGAACTATCTATGTAGAGGAATTTTTCAATAACTTTGGAAGGAAGCGAACCTTTCTAAGCCCGCGCTGAAGGTGACGATGACGACGGAGCAACTCTTTTGCAACCACATGTAAATTAATCCCTCGCCATCGGCAGTTGACCAAATGAAACAGAGTTGCCAACGGAATTTTTACCATCAGCTGGTGAAGGGCCGATGTGGATGGATTGTTTGAGGAGTGAAAAAAAGAAAGAAAAGGGAGTTAGTGATAGCGTGACGGCTGACAGGACAGAATGGAAGAAAAAAACGTGTTGCGCCGACCCAAAGTAACATGGGATAAGGGCAGGAAGATGATGATGGTGAAGGGCCGAAGGGAGGCGGTAGAAATTTAGGATTTTGTCATAATTTTTTTTTAACATTGATAGGCTCGCGTTGACCACTATCTCACCTGATAGTAAGTGATAATGTGGTCGAAGATGGAGCACGCTTGCCTAGAAGTAACCTATTCACTCTCGACTTAAAGATTCCCAGGTTGTAGCTATCAGAAAACACAGACTCCGGCAGGGAATTCCACTCCCTAGCTGTACGCACAGTGAATGTGTTCCCAAAACGTTTTGTGCGTGTGGGTGGGATGTTTACCATGTACCGGTGGCGCATCGCCGTACGTCTTGTGGCCGGATGATGGAACGGACTTGGTGGAATTAGACTTAGCAATACCAATGCACACTGCCCAAAATGCAACCGATAGAAAACCGACAGGCTGGCAACTCGGCGTCGATGCTCAAGAATTTGGAGCTTCGACTCCCAACAACCCTTCCTAAGGCCTCGTTCTCATATTGACGTCAAAATCTATTTAAGCGGGTACTGACCTGGGTTACGGGTTGTAATGTAACGTGTTACACAGCGAGCGTTCGTGCAGTCAGTACATTGCAAACGCGCCTTGTTTCCCCGTACTGACTGTTTGAACGCCCGCTGTGTAACACATTACATTACATTATGCTCCATAACGCCGGTCGGTAGGTACCCGCCTTTACGGAGTACGCACATTACATTGTTTCTATAAAGTAATTGACAGAGTGGCATTATAATACGTAATGTATGTGTATATAGTAAAGTGTTGTGGGTTTTGGTTTTAAGATGAATGTTGTAAGGTGATTGAGAAATATGACTGCGTCCATAATTGTATTCGTAGTTTTATTATTATGATGTGTTTATTTTATACTTGAATCTTGATTTTTTGTAATCTTGTGGATCATGTGAATCAAGTTAAAGACAGTATCTACAAAGAGTGATTAAAACATCACTCATTAGTCAAAGTCAAAGGTTACTTTACAAACTCTCAAAAAAATTAAATTACTGAATTTAAAATATTGATACAGTTACAATATCACTATCACTACATATTATAAAACGAAGTCCCCCGCCGAGTCTGTCTGTCTGTCTGATCGAGATAAACTCAAAAACTACTGAACGGATTTTCATGTGGTTTCTACCAACAGACAGACTGATTCATGAGGAAGGTTTTAGTGTAATAAATTGTACCCGTGCAAAGCTGGGGCAGGTTGCTAATAAAATGTACATTAGTAACAACAAACATAAGATACATCATAAAATGCAGTGGGTTCTGCAACAGCTAGATAATAGCAAAACGTTCTACAATTATTTAATTAACTTAAAATATTTTGGTATACAAACAAAATGGTTTATTATTTATTTATTATATTCTACTTAGACTAAAGGACAATTTTATTTATTATTTATTTTATTTCTAATGTGAATAATATTCACAAAAACAGCGACGTAGGAATTATGCAAATGAATTATAAAACAAAACGGTTATAAATCGAAAAAACAATTATTCATACTATTCTTTACGATTTTCACATCGCTTTCACGAGCTTCACATCCTGACACACTATATTAAATATGGTATAATGGTTAAAAATTAAATAATTGTGTATATTTTATTATTCTAACAATAAAATATACACAATTATTTTATATTGTTCCCATATATAATATAATATAATTATTTTGCACGGTTTTACGCACAGCTTAATTTGTTTGTTTGTTAAAAGATTAGTTTAGTTGTTTTTCCACTTTTACCAATTTTTTCACTTTTTTCGTTTAGTTTCGATGGTCTGTTTACAGTGTTGCAGCACAGATTATAAAGTGTATTGTCTTTGGTTGTTGGCGGATCCTGACATTAGGCAATGAACAGAAGACTTAGATTCAGTGAATACGAGGCTTTTAGCATTCTTGTAGGTTTATTATTTAATCTGTTTTTTCTGTAATGTGCGTTGTATTTGTGCAAAATAAACAATGTTTCTTTCTTTCTTTCTATATTTAATTTAGTTATTTAATACTGATGATAATGGTTCATTTAAATACCTACTGATAGGTGATTCTAAATTCAAACTCTTAACACATCAGACGATTTGAAATAAATCTTCTTTGTAAGGCCACTTGCAGGGACCAGTAGGTCTGCCAGGCGTTTTATTCGTCGACATAGTGTACTTCCTGTCCATCGACCTCGACCCTACATTTAGCGGCATTGGTTTTTGTCTTTAGTCTCTGATCGATTCAGTCCAACCTCTCAGTGCTCAGATGTTGGAAAAAAGTCTGCGAAGCTGAAGTCGGACTGGGCGGGTCATACCTACAGGATGAATGAAAGCAGATGGCCAGGATCGTCACACAGTTGGTGCCTGAAGACCTGCGTCGTCTCTGAGGCAGCCTAAAAACGCTGGCGTGACGATCTGGGCACGACTCCTGACCGATTGACCGGAGAGGAAATTACAAAAAAAAGCTGAAAAGATATGGGGGAGTGAGAATGGGCCTTTTCCCAGCAGTGGGACAGTGTGGGCTGAATTAAAAAAAAAGGAAGTAGAAGTGTTCGCCGAGGAAGTGTGATGCCGGTGGATACCTTGTGCTCCTCACAACTTGAAAGATGAAGGATGCGACTCGCCGCGCAGGCCTCTCTATAGTTTTTCTTCCTGAAATTTGAAAGTAAAACTATTAGTCAATATTGTTTTACAACAGACAGCAGTGTCGTTTTCATTAACATACTTAATGTTGCAGACACGCTCACTTGTTCCACTGTTGGACAAATGCCTCCATTCCTCAGCTTCACGAACTGGTATTCTCTAGTAAATTGAGATCCAGTCCATTAGCTTGGAGTCAGGCTCGTCTTCTCTACTAACACAAAATAAAAAAGAAAACAATCTGCCTAGCCTTCAGCCTTCCTAGGTCGGCTTTGAGTCTAATCGGATGCAGCTGAATACCAGTATTTTACATGGAGCGACTGCCTATCTGACCTCCACAACCCAGTGACTGAGTAAAACGATACCCCTTGGTAAGACTTGTTGTCAGACTTTCAGGCTTCTGACGACCCGTAACGACTGTCAAAGATCAACGATTGACAGCCGGGACCAACGGCTTAACGTGCTTTTCGAGGCACGGAGGATAGCGAGAGGTATGTAAAGGTTGGTGACCATCATCACCAATACCAAAAAAAAAAAATGGACCAACCCCGGCAAGCGTAGCTTAACCTGATGGATCGACCTGTGCGGCTGTTATTACTTTAGCCACGAGCTCCTCCCTCTTCTCTTCTCTTTCAAACACTCCCGTGACAAATTAAATCACTCTATTATTCATTAAATCACTCTATTATTCATTAAAAAGTTCTATTATTCATTAAATCACTATTATTCATGAAATCGCTCTATTATTCATTAAATCACTCTATTATTCATATTCCAGACCATAATATATCTCTGTGTTATATTTTATCAAATCTGTTCGACAGTTTTGGCGTGATTGAGTAACAAACATTCATATATCCAAACTTTCACATCTTTATTTTTAAAACAAAGTCGGGTTAGTTTCACCATGAACGGCTGGACCGATTTTAACGATCTTTGATTTGTTGGATTAGTCGCCGCCCCGAATAGCAGAATAACTATTAAAACATAGGAAAAATTCAAGAAAAAAAAATATGAAGATAATTAATTTTCACAAACATTTTGTATGGAACGACTTTTTATTGTTTATTTCTTATTTATTTTTATTTTTGTCGTGGGTTCGATTCCCACCCAGGACAAATGTTTGTGTAATGAGCACGATCATTTGTTCTGTGTCTGGGTGTAATTTATCTATAATATGTATGTATTTAGAAATATATAAGTATGTTTATCAGTTGTCTAGTACCCATAACACAAGCTCTGCTTAGCTTGGGACTAGATGGCGTTGTGTGATAGTTGTGGAATATTATTATGTCGTTTATTAATTTTCTATACATATATAAATTATAATTTTAAATATTTCTTACAAATTATATAAAAAAGAAAAAAAAAACATTTAAAATTATAAAAAATAGTAGTCCGCCGGTGTCGGGAGCAGGGTCCAATCTACCGATGGTTAGGGCTCCAGAGACAGGAACCTCCTCACAATGGGAGCCGTATCGAGGAGTACTGCCTTCTGTATCAGGCCCTTGATCCAACCGTGCAACGACAGCTTCGACAGGTGGTCGTCGAGGCTTTTGGCTATCAGGCCGTTTTGGCGGTAACGACTATCGGCACAATGACAGCCGAGTCCACATTCCACATATCGACAACCTCGTGAGCTAAATCAAGATATTTCATTTGTTTCTCTTTCTCAGCTTTCACGAGGTTCTCGTCATGTGGGATGGTGACATCGATTATCATTGTGCGGCGCGCTAATCGGTCTATCACCACTATATCAGGCTTATTTAATATTATTATTGATTAGTTTAGTATAATATGTATTGTAGTTATAGTCTGATAAATAAACACTAGAAAGAAAAAAAAAAAAAAAAAAATTATTATTATTATATTATTATTGATTCTGAGGCGGTACGAAGTTCGACTGGCCAGCTAGTTTATAATATTAATAGGATTGACAATGTTGAGCTCACATAGACTCGAAGTGGTGGAAGTATTCGCAGACGTGTCGGAACTGGCTCTGCTGCCCGCGGTGCAGCTACAAGATGGCTCTCCGGATGCTGGCGGTGCTCTGTGTGAATACTTTGTAAATTCAATTCTGTTGGCAAAAAAAAAGTTTTTGCAGTGAGGAGAAATACTTATTTAACGTATGTGTGTATGGAGTTTATCACATTGATGATTGAGGTTCTGTATTCGACCCGTATATATTATGTATCTTTTTTGTCCGCGATCTTCTCGAAAACTACTGATCCGATTTGGATGGGGTTTTCATTATTCAAATGTGTATATTTCGTCAAGGAAGGTATAAGTATACAATACATTAGGATCTGATGAAGATCTTCGGCGATAGACAGTGGAATTCTTCAATAACCATCAGCAAATGACTCACGATTGCTGCGATCGTATGTCTATTTATTGTTATCACAATATAATGGGGAACCACAACTAAAAAGATAACAATAAAAAACTTTGTTACAAAAGAAGTCGGTTAAAATATAACAGACATCCAAAAAAAACAAAAAGTGTGCAAGATAACTTCATAATTTCGGAAGCCTGTGACAAAAAAACACCGACTTCCAAAATTAAAGTTATTTTGCACTTTTTTTTATGGAAGTTGGTTCTATTTTTTGTAAAAAAGTTTTTCGTTCACTGAGTTTATTTGATTATTATTTGTCTTAAATCGGCTAAGTTATGTACGGAGAACGAAAAACCTGTCCCAACGTAATACTCGTACAGTGCATATCAGGGGGAATCAGTTTTGCAATAACCAAAGTTTTTTCTGCGTACCCACGGTAGCTTATAAGGTACATATTATAAAACAAAGTACTCTACTGCGTCTGTCTGTCTGTTCGTGATAAACTCAAAGACTACTGAATGGATTTTCATGCGGTTTTCACTAATATACAGAGTGTTTCATGTGAAAAGTTTAGGTGTATAATTTATATAGTTTGTACCCGGAGTAATTGGGACGTGTCGCTAGTAGCAAATAAGTATCATATATGTTGTGGATTCTTTTTGGAAATAAAGATAATTGAATTGACAAAACAAAGAGCAAACGATTTGCAGTAAAAAATATTAGTTTTATTATCAATTACCAGTTAGCAAACAAACAAAACGAAGGTAACACTAAATATAACCGCTATGAGCTATTGTAACCATTCTAAATATAATTCAGGTACGGTCAATCAGAATTACTTCCAAGTGCTAAATGAATTTTGAATTGAAAATTGTGTAGCAAGTAACTTTTCGAAATTAAAGGCTAAACTATAAATTTTATTTTTTTTATAACTTTGCTAAAATATGAGCTCCTTGTAAGTTTCCAGAAAAGTAACAATTGGAAGGAGTTCGACTGTCCTTAGTGAGGATTAAGTTTTATAGTAATAGATTCTGATGAAAGGAATGGCACACAGCTATTGTTTAAGAATGCTGCATTTGTTATTACTCATCGTACTTATACAAACTGATTCTTTCCAAGATTAAAATAAAAGATAAGAACAAAAATGTATTGAAAACATTTTTGTTACTCGACAAAAAAATAACAGCTGATTCAAAGTTTATTTTTATTAAGAAATTGTGTCTTTGAGTGATACCCAACAGCTGGAAATGTTTGGATGGTATTAACATAGTAGTTGTTTTCTGCACTTGGGTATTTTGAAAATTTTTCTTTTTATGAGTTATATTTTTGAAATCGCCTTCTCGTGCCCTTTATTTTGGTATCCCTGCATGAGTACACTTGCCTAGAAATATAGGTTACAATGTAATTGAAAAATAATTACTTTTCACAACGTTGCAATTTGAACCCAAGTAAAAAGTGCGTTTCAAGGTTCACACCAGGTTAAAACACTCTTATTTGTTTTTGGGATGTTTATTAGTAACTGTAGTTTATTATAATATTAACACTTTGCCCGCGGCTTCGCTCCCGTGACCTATCCCGCGGGAACTGTTACTTTTCCCGGGTTAAAAAATTCCCGGGGTAGCCTATGTTACTCGCTGATAATCTAGCTTTCTGTTGGTGAAAAATGGTTAAAATCGGTCCAGTAGTTTTTAAGGGCCTACCTCCCCGTAAGTGGCGCCCTCATTGAATAAAAATTCGTATCTTAGCATAGAAAATAAAGATTAAAGAATCCTATGTTGCGTTTGTTACAAGTGTTTCGTATCCAAAGTAGTAAGCAAAAGTGTCAAAAACGGCCGTTTTTGGTACTTTTGCTTACTACTTTGGATACGAAACACTTTCAGTCCTGTTTCAACAACGTAAAAATACCTTAAGCTCTTTGGAACAAACGCAACATAGGATTTTTTAATCTTTATTTTCTACGCTTTGCTACGATTTTTTATTCAATGAGGGCGCCACTGGGCGGCTATATACGCCTTAAGTTTATTCGTTACATACAAAAATGTGTGTTAATTAATATTTTCTAACATAATTTAACTTTTCATCTGTCTGTTGTAAAATGTTGAAAAAGCTCTAATATTAATCTTCAAAATTACTATTACTACAAATGATTAATATATTCTTTGAACTATCAAAATAGCAAGTTAAGTATTAGGTATTATTTTCAAATAATAAGATTGCTATTATAACAGACCCAGTACATTGGTTCATCATAACTTCAGATCTAATAAGTCTGAGGCACCTTTGAAAATTCTATTATTTATCTAATCAATTTTGTTTTAGTTATTACTTCAAGTAACTTGTCCAATAATTTATTTTCAGAGTATCCAAGTCTCTAGACGAAGTTATTATCTTTTCGTGATAACTATGTATTACCGATACCTTACAAAATTATCATCAGCTTATCAAAACGTGCGGTTTGGAATGAGACGATGGATGACTGGTAAAGGAGATGGACGACTGAGGAGAAAGGACGGGAGTTATACCGTTTCTTCCCGGACGTGGTGGCCCGACTCAGGTCCAACTGGGTCGTGCCTGATTACCAGCTCTCTCAGATCCTCACGGGACATGGATGCTTTAGGAAAAGACTGCATGATATGAAGCTATGTGAGGTGAGCGTATGTTACTGTGGTATGGAAGAGGAAGACCTGCATCAGTGGGTTACCGCGCTGTGGTGGCACGCGGTGGTGGGGCGGGAGGGCGTGTCAGACTCTTACTGACTAAACCCCACCCCTGTTCCTTCCCTGCTTGAGTGCCCAGGGGTGCGGTAAGGAAGGAGGTCTGATTATTAGTTTTTGAAGAATGTTGTTAATTTCTATTCTATGGGCAAACACAGTATTTAAATAAGACCACATAGGTATTACCGTCACACACTATACACCCATTTCATCGACAAGACTACATGTTGATCTCCATTGAACATACTCGTAGGTAAAGCTACCTACCATTTTGGAACGAAGTTCGTTATCGCGCATTGCGAAAGGGGGCTAGACGGAAAAAATTAAGACCAAAAGTTGTAACGACACTTTTTGTGTCGTTACAACTTTTGGTCTTAATTTTTTGAGCGGAAGGGCGGGTATATTATTATAACTTAAAAAAAAAAATATTACAATTCCTTCACTAATTAATCGAAGGAACTTCGTTCCATCCGGGTGTCCCTTGACACCTCTCAAGTTTTCTTTTTTGGAGGGTGGGAAGTCATCAAATGACTTTTGCCGCTCCGGATGGAGCGGGAGGGCATGTCAGACTTTTACCGACTAAAACCGTTTTTTCAGTTGCTTTATTTTTTTTTCTTTCAGTCGCTTGTGCCAGGGCCGTGGTAACTATCCTTCAAATTTATCCGCGGCCCATACCTACCCTTTTTTATTGGAGGGTAGGAAACCATCGAATGACTTCCTACCCTCCAAAAAAAACAGACCAGACTTTGACTTTGAGGTCACGACTTTTACTGATTAAGGGCTGAAACTGCGTTAAATGGGCGCCCGCGACGGGCACCCGCCGCGTGTCTTCGCGTGGGTCTTCCTTTTTACCATTATGGTACGGAACCCTAAAACGATAGCCAGTAGCGGCCCGTATAACAGCGTTATTGACTGAACAAGCCCGTGTGTGTTACCGTTTGCGGGCTCCACGCGTGCCCCCGCGACGCCCGTTGCGCACGCCTCCCCGCGACGGACGACCACGCTTGTCTCCGCGACGGTGCAGTTTAGTATGAAACCGCACGGGCGTCCGCTTAACGCAGTTTCAGCCCTAAAACCCACCCCAGCTCCCTTAGCCAAATAACTTTTATAATAGCGCTAACGCTTCGTGCAAAATGTATGGCAAGGGCATTACCTGTGGAGAGAACTGTCACGTGACTCACGCCCAGTTATGTCGTTGCCATACATTTTGCACGAAGCGTTAGCGTTAACGTTAACAGAAAAGTGAGTATTTTGTCTAACCCCTCTGTTCCTTCAGCTGCTTGTGCCAGGGTCGCGGTATCTATCTTTCAAATTTATTCGCGACCCATACCTACCTACCCTGGGTTATGTTCCTTGAGTACAATATTAAAGCAGCGGCTTTTAGCCGCTGCTTCGCTCCCTTGGCCTATCCCACAGGATTTGAACGGGCTAAATGTAGCTTAAGACTCTCAATGTTAGTGCAGCTTTCTGACATTACTTGTACATTTTGATGCAAGTGGGCAAAGTTTATTATTGCAGCCGAGGCGGGTATGTACCTACTCGTCAGAGCCGAAAGCGAGCTCGTTTTGATCCGAGAACCTCCAATGACAATTGCGCAAACGTATCAAACGACGTTTTTGAAAATACGTATTCGTGAATATCTATGTGAACCTACCTAAAACTTCATAAACATAATAGTAACACTGACTCGCGGTTTTTTATTATGCAGCCGCGCGACCAGCCTTTATTACCCGACTGCGCGACGCAAGGGAGGATAATGTGTTTATCAGCCTATGTATGTATGTATGTTTGTTCCTTTGTGGCACTATAGAGACCAAACGCGTGCGCTGATTTTGATTATTTTTACGTCAATTGATTCGTCTTAATCTTGCGAGTGCTAATAAAGACATGACAGTAATCAAAATACAATATGGTGACAACCAGACGCCATATTGTGAAAACGAAAAAAATGAAAGTTGACGAACTATTTTAAGTGGGGTATCAAAATAAAGAATTCGAGGAGGCGATTCGAAAAATATAACTTACTAAAAAGTAGAAATTAAAAAATTGAATATTTTCAATTTTTTTTTAAAAAACCCGACTCTAAAAAACAACTAAAAAGTTCCAAACAAGTTACTTTTCAAGCTGTATTTTAATATTTATATTATAAATATTTGAATATTATAAAAAATTGAATATTTTCAATATTTTTTTTTTTTAGATACAATAAATAGGTGTAAAAAAAACATATTCGTGGGTACATCTAGAATCGTATTTAGAAAACCATATACTTTGTG
Organism: Polia nebulosa; assembly: GCA_951329385.1. Classification (NCBI taxonomy): domain Eukaryota; kingdom Metazoa; phylum Arthropoda; class Insecta; order Lepidoptera; family Noctuidae; genus Polia; species Polia nebulosa. The sequence goes on along the minus strand of OX589610.1, from coordinate 28,601,819 downwards.
GTGGCCACCTTACCCTCACATTTTGAAATTATTGCGTTTGGCTTTTTATTGAAATCGATGAAACTGAATGTGTTGCGCTTATTCTATGCATTATTATTATCGGCAGGAATGGGAAGTAAAACTGCGCAATTATAAAACCTATAAATATACGACGCGAGACTCACGAATAGGTAAAAAATTTTTGATGTACAATGTAAACAACAAACTTAAAACAGTACGTTAATAATAATATTAAATGTTGATGTTGACACCGAATTTGTTGATTTAATTTAATTACTGCTTGAATATTTTTCTGTACACTTTATGACTACATAAATCGAAATCACAAGCATTCGAGCGTATGAGGCAGTGAAAATGTTTTTCGAAACAGCGTCTTTCGCGACTACTTCATTCGAGTCCATGAGCTTTCGAACCTGTGAGGCAGTGGGAAAATAATTCGCAACAGCGTGTGTCGCAACAGCGGCGTTCGAAACAACATAGGGGACCCGTAATAAATTATGGCGGCGCTTGCTTTTACTTTACTTTTCCGCACTAGTGCGAAATACACTACATGGTACGCCTCAAAGCGGTAGGGGTAGAAGCAGCTTTTCGAGTAGGTACGTGTGTTGAAAAAGAATATTCGTAATCGGATCAGTACTTTCACAGACATACTTGCTACCAAAAAGGTATACCTCTTAAATATTAGTTTAGATTTGTTTAGACATCGTTCATGTTTAGTACGTAAAAAAACCTACTTTATTGCTTCTCATATTAACATGATAATTAAACACTCGTTGAAGTGCTTAGGTACATTCAGAATTCTTCTACATTTGGAACCAATCCCAAGAATAAACATTAGTGCACACATTTACAAAAAAAAGCAACCGACTTCCAAAAAAGAAAATACCTACACTAAAAATTAAAAAATAACTTTAATTTCTGAAGTCGGTGTTTGTATTTTATTTCTTCGTTATTTGACACCGACTTCCGAAATTAAAGTTATTTTTTTAATTTTTAGTGTAGGTATTTTCTTTTTTGGAAGTCTGTTGATTTTTTTGTAAAAAAAAAATATTTTTCACTTTTAGTTGTTTTACCCTAGAACTAAAACTTCGATAACATGGAACGTGGCATTTAAACATACTCGTAATTGGAGAAAACAAAAACGTCATCTAGGTATACGTATTTTTCGTTTTTGTTCAGTTTCTCAAAAAGCGCTGAAGAAATTTCGATAAAATTTATATGGGACCACCTCGGGAGTATATTCTTTCGATTAAAAAAAGAATTTTGATAATCGGTCCACAACTGACTCAGAAATCGGTGGACATAAAAAAAAAACATACAATCGAACATAAAACCTCCTCCTTTTTCGAAAGTCGGTTAAAAACACTGCTAGACTTATCAAACTTGAAATATCGTGAATAACTTACCAGTCTCAAAGCGTGAATCACCTCACTTTGAAAACCGCAATTACATTAAGTAAATTGTTGTAATTGCAAAAAGTAATTAGAGAAAAATGTCGATGAGACGTGGCGGCCGCGCGAGGTCACAAGCGATCACAACACAAGCTCTGTCTAAATGGATGTCCTGAGGATTTTGTCACGGAATCGTTTTAGTAGTTTAGAAAGTACCCACGGAATATTGATTATTATTTTCATCTACCTATTGTGGGTAAAATTCTGCTTTATTTTGTTGTTTTACCCTTAATTTATGATTATCACTACCTACACATAATAAAACAAAGTCCCCCGGGCGCCGAGTCTGTCTGTCTGTTCGTGATAAACTCAAAAACTACTGAACGGATATTCATGCGGTTTACCAATAGACAGACTGATTCATGAGAAAGGTTTATAGGCACCATTAATGTTTATGTACTTATATAGATGGTGGAAGAGCAGTGTTGGCCCTGTGGTATTGGCCGTGCGTGACTTACAAGTTGTAGGTCGTGAATGCCAACCCAGGCAGGCGCTTTACTTTTGTAAGTTATTTCATCACCAATGCTCTCAAAACGGTGAAGGAAATCATCGTGAGGAAACCGGCATATCCTAGAATCAAAAATTCGAAGACATGTGACATCCACCAATCCGCATGGTGGGTTATGTTATGGCCCACACCACACCCTCTCACAGGCAGTGGGGACATTAAAAAGACTGATGATGATGATGATATATATATATGGGTTATCAAACGGCTTCAGTCACGAGGTTATAATATTTTGATGTCATAGTAGGTGTCGTCAAGAGTGTGCATGGAAGTGTGAAGTGTTTAGGAATGTGTGTTTTTGTTGATATCATTTTTAAAAGTTACTTATTTAATATCTATTGATTTCAGATGATAAAATATCCTTTGCCCTGTTAGCCCAATCTATATCGTTTTTAGCCGACTGCCTCAAAAGGAGGGCAATGTTTTTACGTACACTCCGCGGAACATTCTCTGTCTTTGGCACATATTAGCAGGATGGAGGTAAGGTAACTATAATTTCTCTATTAATCGATATTTATATCTACCTACATAACAAGCTTTGAGGTCAAGATTACTGGTTATTAACTGTGTATGAAAGTGTCTATGAATGGTGTGTGTAGGGAGACGTGTTTTATGAAGAAAAGCACAGAAAGACCTGACTATATAAGTATTTATTTTAAATAAGTTTGTCAATTAATCTAAAATCTAGTTGCCCGTTCGTAAAACTAGGTCTTTAAGGAGAAGAAAGGCAACAAACTCCATGCTAGCTCCCTTATAATATTTTATCGACACATCATAGATTATCGTTTAGTACAATAAAATCTAATTCTATGATCTATCTTTTGTGGCAATTTACAACTTTTAATCTCCTACCACTTTTATACTAAATTGTGCATACATACCTACAAAATATTTAAGTAACTTATTAATAATATAAACACTAGAACCAAAAGAAACAATAAAAATCACTTAAAATAAGTACATATTCACAAGAAAACAACGTACATTCAGGAAGAATGTCTCCACTCGTAACAAAATATCAAAGGAAAGACAGATTTTATCATTGATTGATAGGCTCGCGTTTGACCACTATCTCACCTGATGGCTTATCAAGGTGAGATAGTGGTTATCAGCGTGCTCCATCGCACACACATCATGGCTTACCATGATATGTGTGCGATGGAGCACGCTTGCCCATGTAGAAGTAACATATTCACTCTCAACTTAAAGACTCCCAGGTTTTAAATTTATGATAATTTTAATGATAATTTTGCATGCCTGAATTGGTGCAACACAGTGAACTGCACATTCACTTGATATCTGGAAATGTATGATTATGTAGGTACTGTGTTGAGCAATAAACATTTGAGTTTGAAATTGAATTTTGTTTATTTATTTTATTGGCCAACCAATAGCCGTATATACTTATACTTGTATAATTATAAATACTTAATGTTTATCTATTAACTAAAGTTATTATTAAAATTTATTATGGGTAAGCACCGCATGCCCCATGAAAGTAAGAATTCTGTTACTTTGCACATTGCTATAAAATTAATTCAAATATAAATCAAAATACATAAGAAAACCTATTAAAAACTAAGTTAAAAATTTAAATCTAAGTAAAACATACTACAAAATAATACAATAAAAATATTAAAAAACACACAATAATTCTATACATTGATAAAGGTGACTGTGGAACTTGGAAATGAGTCAGAATGCACGTCAACCAGATCGCTGTATCTGTTTAGCAGTTTACAAAGCCGAGGGACGATGGAGCCTGTGTACAGGTTGTAACTATCAGGAAACACAGGATATAACTTACTCACGTCACATTCCGTTAAATATTAACACCTAATGTAAATTGTACTGAGCTTCTGCTTCGCGAGGTTATACTAAGATTTTTTTAATTTTTTTATGTATTTTTTTATAGTTTTTGTTTTGATTTTGTTTTTTTTAGGACCCCTTTGGGTCTGTACTTAATTCAAGTGTTATGTGATACTAACGAAGAGTATAGTATCACATAACACTTGAGTTAAACTTGCTTCTTTTTAAACCAATTAAAAAAATCTTGTACACAATATTCCATCAACCATTTTTCTCTATCACCCCTCGGCGTGCACCACAAGAGTTCCTCCCGTGCTAAGGTGTCCTTTAGCTTTTTGGCACTCCATACAGACTGTGAGCATGGGGGCCAAGAATAATTAACTTCATTATTTAAATTTTTGGGCATGGGGAATCGTTCCTTCGATGAATTCTTGAAGTCTGGAATGGACGCCCGGACCCAGACGTCTAGCGCCTCTGGCGAGGCGGGGTCGGTCCACCGCGGTCTCGGCAGAGTATTCGCTGGTGGAGCAACGATGACGTCTCCGCCGCACCCGTCGCTAACTATGTGCAAATAACAGGCTGCGGTACTTTTCATGGACCACTCCTGTGGACAATAAATAATAAAAATAAAATTAATGATTTGGTTTAATTAATTTATGAGTTTATACAGAGTGTGCAAATATATTTTTGACATTCGTACATGTACAGTCGAGGGCCAAAAGTACATTCACTATCTCCCAAAGCTTAAGTGTACATCGTTCCTTTGCAGAATAAATTCAATGGTGTACACTGATTTAATACACATATTATAAAGAAATGAAAGTGTACATTAATGTATTCGTGGACCTTCTCCTACAAAGAAGTCTTAGGCACTTTAGCTTTGGGGGACTTCCACTGAATATTTGAACCTTCATTGTAGATTTTTTTTTAAGTTGTACTAAGCCCAGTGTACAAGGACAGATTACGTTATAAAGAAGAAGTGTTCATTTTGAAAATAGTTCAAAACCAACAAGAAGATAAGTAGAGAGTAAGATAAGTCAATATAAGGTTAAGAAGTGTCTATTAAATAACTATGAAATTTCCGATATAGAAAACAGGTCACTTTGACCTGTGATAACTTCGGATTTTCTTGGAATTACACATTCAAATAAACTTTATATTAGGGATGTAAACAAAATTTTTCTTCCATTGGCTAACGTCAGAGTTAAATTTCTGCATGAGACCCTATTTGCCAATCTACAGTTTCATTGCATAAGGAATGTTTGTGGTAAAATAATATAGTCATCATAATATTGTAAAAAATAATATTGTTCATCTAACAAAAATAAGGCTCCATTACACGAATTTAATTATTTTTAAGTGTTACAAGGAGAGCAGTGAAAAAGGAATAACATTATTTAAACAATTTTTAATTTGAAATTAAGATTCCTAGTTAATCCCAAGCTATCTCAGTTCAAAGTGTGCAGTTTTATAAAACCGCAATTTCATTGGTAAATACCCAATATATTGCCTACATATAGGTACACGGCCATTATCTGCCTAGGGGTCGTTGATAAATTCGAAAGGAAGTCACCACCCCCTCTTGGCATAGGCAATTGAAGGTAAAAACTCATTGGATGATTTCCCCAAAACAAAAAGTAACAAAAATAAATACATAGAATGAATATATATGTACGAGTATATTTTTTTTAGTTGTTATACCCCAGAACTAAAAACCCCAATAACATGGAAAGTAGAATTAAAACATACTCGTAATTGGAGGAAAACAAAACGTCATCTATGTTTACACATTTATCGTTTTGGTTCAGTTTTTCAGAAGCAATTTCGATAAAATTATGAGACCACCTCGGGAGTATGTTCTTTCGGATAAAAAAAATAATTTTGAAAATCGGTCCACAACTGACAGAGAAATCGGTGGACACACATAAAAAAAAAGAAAACATACTTACAGTCGAACATAGAACCTCCTCCTCGTTTTTCGAAGTCTGTTAAAAAATAAAAAAAATTGCAGTTAGTTTACAAGTTTTCAGTTACAAAAGAACACTTTACAATGCCTTTAAATAACAGACACAATTATAAACCTATTGTTGCGTCCCCGATGTGGGACGCGCGGTACCTGACGGGTTTGTCAATTTAAATAGTTAGGTAGTTTTGTACTTACCGCCTCAGTCAGCAGATCCTTATCATAATACTGCATCTTGGATTTCTCCATCTTCACTAACAAACACAGTACACTAAGAGACATGGTTAAAAATTGGTAAAAACTTTCGAAAGTAAAAATAAACTTTTCGTCAGTTTCCGTTTTCAAACGGTAACTGATCGATATTAATTCTGCCACTGGTATTTATGCGCTTGCCCACCTACCCTTACGAGTCCCCACTTCTTGTGTTTCCGTCAATGTTCGGCTATTATCTCCTCGTCTTTGGAAAAAGTAACTTGTTAATTGGACATTGTTCAAGCAATAAGCTACTTTAATAGAACTCTTTTAAAGTACATTATTACCAATTTTTTTTTTGTCATTTTGGTTTAGGTAATGCGGTGATTTGGGGTACTTACTGACATAACGAGTAATAATATTTGTAAAGAAATGTGCCATTAATGATTCATTAGTAATGAATCATTAATGGCACATCTTGTCATTTGGGTCAGGCATGAAAATAAACTGGTTTATATCATATTTACTCTACACCCAGAGCGGGAGACCACGAACTGCATCAGACTGCTTGAAAAGTGACTAGTTTGGATCTTTTGAGTGGTGTTTTACAGTCGGGTTTTTTGAAAATATGATTTTTTTTATTTTCTACATTGTAGTGAGTTATATTTTTGGAATCGCCTCCTCAAACCCTTTATTTTGATACCCCTCTCAATATAGTTAGTCGACTTTCATTTTTTTCATTTTCACAATATGGCGTCTGGTTGTCACCATATTGTATTTTGATTACTGTCATGTCTTTAGTAGCACTCGCAAGATTAAGACGAATCAATTGACGTAAGAGTTATCATAATCAGCTCACGCGTTTGGTCTTTGAAGCGCCACAAAGGAACAAACATACTTACATACAAGCAACCCTCCTTTACGTCGCGCAGTCGGGTGAAAAGGCTATTTTTAACCGACTTCAAAAAGAAGGAGGTTATCAATTCGGATGTTTGTATTTTTTTTATGTATGTTCGGGTATAACTCCGTCATTTACAGACGGATTTGCAAAATTCTTTTTTTGTTCGAAAGGGGTTTGTTTCGAAATGGTCCCATTTAAATTTCGTATAGATATGATGATTGGTTTCGGAGACAAACAACGGAACTCTTTAAAAATTAACAGCAAATCAACTGCGTTTGCTGCGTCTATGAATTGTTAACAAAGTTTATTGGGGAACCACAACTAAAAAGTGAATAATAAAAAACTTTTTTACAAAAAAATAGAACCGACTTCCAAAAAAAGTGGAAAATAACTTTAATTTCGGAAGTCGGTGTCAAAACATGAAGATTGAAGACACAAAACCAGAAACACCTTTTTTTTTGGTTCTATTTTTTTGTAAAAAAGTTTTTCTTGAACGAATATTATTGCAAAATTAATTTAACAAATTATTAAACGCTCGTCAGCTGCCGTTATTGGTCGAATGATTATATTCTACAGCCAATCGCCTCACTTCACTAGTTTTAACAATATTTAAATTATTTCCAACAAGTAGTCATTTTATCATTTTTAATGGTAGAGCAGTGGTGGTCCAGTGGTATCGGCGCCGACTTACGTGTTGTAAGTCGTGAGGTCGAACCCAGGCAGGTACTTTACTTTATATAAATTATTTCATCATCACTGCTCTCAAAACGGTGAAGCAAAACATCTTTGACGGATTCACTGGCGAGCTGCTTCCAGGCCACTCTGTCTTCGGCTTTTCTCAGGGCAGTTGTCACTGTAAGGCCCGTTATTTCCTTAATCTGGACTCACCAGCGAGCAGGTACGCTCGCACGGTCTTTTTCCATCCACTTTTCCAACTACAACCAGCTTTTCCAAGTTATCTGGTTGTCTCCGGGCGGTATGACCAAAGAAACTTAAGATCCGTTGGTAGCAGATCGTGGAGAGTCTGGTTTTGATGCTAGAATGGACTTATTACTGCGTTTTTTGTCCCATGATATGCGCAGCATTCTTCTTCAACACCACATTTCAAAGGCCTCAATCTTTTTCCGATCCACCGCTCGAACTGCACAGGACTCAGAGCCGTAGAGAAATATCGTGAATACCAAGGTCCTTTTATTTGGAGGGTGGAAATTATCCAATAACTTCTCCTGCTCTGGATGGAGCGGGAGGGCGTGTCAGACTTTTACTGATTAAATCCCATCCTTGTACCTTCAGTTGCCTGTGTGCCAAGGACTGCGGTAACTGTATTTCAAATTTATCCGCGACCCCAGGCATACATCGGCCCTAACAGGGCCCATCAGGTGCTGTTGACATCTGTTTGAGGCACGCGTGGAACACTACGGCGAGACTGCCTGGCCTGCCTGGTCCTTATCGGACGGCGCTCCTGTCAGCTGAGCCGCGAGGTGTCGCGGCAGCGGAGTTACGCCCCGGCTTTTCGCCTACTCGGGCCGCTCCCAGATGTGCGCGAGCACTTTTGCCTCCACATCCCATGGCGACAGTCCGGCAAGGAGGCTCGCCGCCACACCGGAGACCGTGCGGTATCCTCAGACTAGCCGGATTGCCATGACCCTTTGAGACTCGATCAACCTTCGAACTAGTCGCCACCTCGAATCCCAGTTGCCGGATCCTCTCGATGACTGTCACAACCCCACATCTCATCAGTTTGGCCGCCGCCTGGTGTGACCTCCCTTGCGCCAGGACCAACGTGTCTTCAGCGTAGCAAACTACGCTGACGCCGCTAGGGAGGTTGGCGCGCAGCGCCGGTAAGCGGACGGAGAGTCCGCAGAGCGGCCTGGCTTCTCGATGAAGACCAGCTTCCCTGTCTTCCAACGAAGTCTAAACTGGCCCCTCTCCAAACATGCGCTTAGAAGCCCCCTTAGTCCAGGCACGAGAGCCTCCAAGGCCAGGACCCAGGCTTTCCCATGAAAACCGTCGGGTCCTGGGGCGGTACTTTTGGCATTCAGCCAACGCACTGGCACTCTCAGCTCTACCTCGGTCACCTCCGGAGTATCGTCGTCGTCGTCGTCGGTGTGGTCCGCATCGGGCACCGCAGTAGGCGGAGCCATAGGTGGGGGAGTATGTTCCCCTCGCAAAGGGAACAGAGCGCTCACTATGTCCTCCACGAGCGTCAACGGGGTAAGCCCATGGGCGGACTTTCTCGTGCACCATTTTTTATGGGCGTCCCGTCCGTCCCGACCGTCCGATCCCTGTTCAGAGTCCCCATCGAATCCTGGTGGGCCAATTATTTGGCCCGCTTAATCTCCTCTCGGAGGGCGGTCCTTTCCGCTCTGTACCCTCGTACAGCTCCGCCTCAATGGCTTCCGTATCCGGGGGGCGGTTACGGAGCCTGCGGTGCTTGGTGTACCGGCGTCGTGCAGCCACGCACGCCTGGCGTAGATCCGTAAGCTCCGGCGACCACCAGTACACCTGGCCCCGAACACGTCCTGGCTGGACCCAGGGCATTGCCACGTCACAAATCTCGGACATGGCCTCCTGGAACCACTCCACCTCATCAGTGTTGATGATGACACCCAGGCCTTGACGATCGAGGCTTCCAGGAGTAGCTCCTAGTCCAGCTACTTCAGCTCCCAACGCGGGTACCACTCGTGGTCTGTCAGACCGGCACGCTCAAGATCTGGGCGGAGACGTCAAACCGAATATACCGGTGATCGGAATACGTCTCCACCTCCTCCATGACGCGCCAGGTGACGACACGCGGTGATAGAGCGGGGCTGGCGAACGAAATGTCAGGTCATAAGGCAGTTGGAAGTTAAAAAATTCTTCGGAACAAAATTTTATGTTTGGACCCTTCTGGTACGGGTACCCTAAAAAACTATTATTCATGGGTTTATTGCCTAAGCTCACGGAGAACTTCATTTACTACTCTCTGTCGACGCAAAAATCAGCGACGAATAAGCGCTGCGCCGCGTTCTGGGGATGAGAACGCGTATCTCTTTACGCCAATCGCATCGAAGTCATGAGAGCCTTATTACATAGGTATTTACTGTGTAAAAACAGTGAAGTATATTAAACAAAGAGCCTTTTTTTCAGGGTAGGAAATCATCAACTAACTTCGCCCGCTCTGGGTGGAACTTACTAAAACTTTATAAAAAAAATACAACGGCTATGGCAATTCGCAACGCTAAGTGAATTTTCTTTTTTGGAAGTCGGTTGTATTTTTTGTAAAAAGTAAAACTAAATAATAAAGTTATGCCCGAATGGATAACCCTAATAACATTGAATTTTAACGTAATTGTTGACAACCAAAACGTCATCTGTGTATACATATTTTTTGCATATATGTTGATTTTTTGAAAAAGTGCTGAATCAATTTCGATAAATTGTATTTTTATATATGGGACCACCTCTGAATTATAGCCTACCAAACAAAAAAAGAATCATCAAAATCTATTCACAAGTGACGGAGAAATCGCGTAACAAACATACAGATGAATTGAGAACCTCCTCTTTTTAGAAAGTAAAAAAAAAAAAAAAAAAAAAAAAAAAAAAAAAAAAAAAAAAAAAAAAATAGTCGGTTATAAACCCACCCATGTTCCTTCAGTGGCCCTTTGAATTTCAGGGCCGCTGTTACACTTTCGAACGCCCCGCGACCCTGGAAGGGAGCCTAGAAAGGTGATGTTGTCATCATTAAGGTGCTATTAGCTGCCAACGACCTTAAGTGGTTAGCTTGCGTGTTCTGCGCTGAGCTCACGTAACGCGTCGTATGTCCACCCAGTAATAGGACTCGCCCATTAAAGAGCGCTGTCCGAAATTAGACGCATTATTAATTTATTACACATAAAATAATAAGTATTAAACTAAAACACTGAGACTAAATTATAAAAAAATTAAATTATGTTTAAAATGGTGCAGGTTTCATAAAATACGCTTTATTGTTTTTGCGTGATTCTCAATTTTTTTTCCGCGTTACAAATTAATTACATAATTTTCTAAAAATATAATTTCAAATATTCTAAGATCAAATTACGGTAGAAATAGTCTAGAGTAACATATATTTTTTTTCAAAGAAATAAGACTAGTCGTTTAGACGTGATGTTCAATTAAAAACCATTAAAAGTCGTATAACTGCGCCTTAAGTCTTACATGTCATCATCACCTGCCCAGCCTCGTAAGTACGCAAGTCAATGTGTCTATTTGTGTTATACTAGTGACCCGCCCCGGCTCCACACGGGTACAAATTATACACACAAACCTTTCTCGTTTATTGCTATTTATATTGAAAAAACCGCATTAAAACCCGTTGCGTGGTTTACGAGGAATTAGCGGACAAACATACAGACGCGGAAAGCGAATTTTATTTAATCTATGTAAAGAAAAGATTGTGTCATTTTTATTCTTTTGTATTATTTGATTTGAATTTGACGCCCCACCCTCTCCAGAAAAAAACTACTACTTAGATAGATAGCTCATGAGAGGGCGTTTACCCTTATAAATACCAAATGTTGGTTTTTAACCCGCTTAAAAAGCTCCTGAACTTATCCAAACTAATAATTGTATATAAAATGTTTCATATCCAAAGTAGTAAGCAAAAGTACCAAAAACGGCCGATTTTGACACTTTTGCTTACTAATTTGGATACGAAACATTTTAAGATCTGTTTTAACAACGTAAAAATACTTTATCCTCTTTGTAACAAACGTGACGTTAGATTCTTTAATATTTATTTTCTATGCTATGCTACGATTTTTTATTCAATGAGGGCGGCACTTGGCCGGTAGTAGTCCCTTAAGCCGCAGATATACGACAATTTTTCGTATTTTGATGAATATTTAAAATTATATTTTTATAACATAGTGTAAATAGTTCGTAAAGTTATCTCTAAAGCGTATAAAAATTGAGAATCACGCATTAGCAAAAAAGCGTATTTTTATGAAACCTTCACCATTTTAAAGATTATTTATCTTTTAATATACGTGGTTTAGTACTCGTATAATACTTGTTTTTTTTATGTATAATAAATTAATAATGCGTCTAATTTGGGACAGCACTCCTTGATGGGCGAGTCCTATTACTGGGTGGTACGATGCGTTGCGTGAGCTCAACACGCAAGCTAACCACACAAGGTCTTCGGCATATAACTGCGCCTTAAGGAAAATTACATGAGTAGTTGTAGCTTCGATTCACAGAATCATATTGGGCGGGCGGGCATGGTCCAACTGCCTACCTGGCATCTGGCAACTACAAAATAATCTTCAAGAAAAAACTTATAATCCCTCAACATTTACTTGAACCAAACAATTCTTTGTTAAAGATAGCTTTTACTAGCTAAAAACCTTTGTGTGAAAGGCATGGTCATAAAGTAACGGAAGTGCTCAAAGTCGCCGACTTTTAATGTTGGTACTTTAAACAAAAGAAATAAGATTAAACAAAATATAAATATTTTGTTAACATTGCGTGCAGCGCAGATGTTACAATCATCAATGAACAATACTTTACTGGTTAGGAATGAACTACTTTAAAATATGAAGAAAGTACAAACATACTTTTGTCTTTTTTTTTTTTGGCGGGGTCGGAAATTATCCAATGACATCTCCCGCTCTGGGTGGAGCGGGAGGGCGTGTCAGACTCTTACTGACTAAAACCCACCCCTGTTCCCTGTTCAGCGGGCTGTATCTCATAATCCGTAATAGGTTTGATACTTGAAATTTTCACAGAACACATATTTCTGTTGCCGCTATAACAACAAATAATAAAAATAAATTAAAAATTAAAGGGGCTCCCTACCAGAAACGTGTTGTCCTAAATATGGCAACAAGTAGACGCGTATATAATCTTTTACGATGACACGGAACCCTTCATGCGCGAGTCCGACTCGCACTTGGCCGGTATTTTTTTTACTTTTTCTTCGCACGGTTTCTGCCAAGCCAGTGTCACGTTTAAAAAGTATTTAGTTTTTAGATATTTTTTTTTTTTTTTTTTTTTTTTTTTTTTTTTAAAAAAAACGTTGCCCCACACTAGGAATTACTCCTGTATCGTGGGTGCGTTCACAAACATTTAAACTCACATACACAAGACACCCAGACCCGGAACAACTATCTGTAGGCCATACAAATATTTGTTCCGTGCGGGGATCGAACCCGCGACACGCAGCGCAGCAGTCGAACGCTCAACCACTACGCCAACCGTGCCGTCGATATAGAATATTGTTACTTTTTTCATTAGAATGCGGATGTAATACATTGTCATGCAAGCAGTATTTGGCAGCAAATGTATCGAGTTAGCCTTCTCTACAAGCTTCGCTGAAGTAATTAATGAGTACTAGGTACAATCAAATTATCAGCTTCATATTACCGAGTTCGAGCCTGTTTCAATGATTCCACAAATTGACCAGTTGCGGCAACTTGGTAATAATATTGTATCCCAAGTGTCTACACACTTGGGATACAAAATTACAACAAGTTTACATCACTTTGGCCAGTTTTTGTAAGTTTATCGCGTACAGGCAGACGCGGCGGGGGACTTTGTTTTATAATATGTAGTGATAGTGATTATACCATCAGGTGAGATAGTGGTACAAAATGTGACTGTAAACAATACATCTCTCTCTCTCTCTCCACATACTTAGTACAAAAAAACAACCGACTTCCAAAAAAAAAAATCATCATCATCATTCTCCTGCCCTTATCCCAATTTATTTGGGGTCGGCGCAACATGTCTTTTCCTTCCATACTCCTCTATTAGTCGTCATCTCTGTAGTCACCCCTTTTTTACCCATATCCTCTTTCACACAGTCCAACCATCGTTTCTTTGGCCTTCCCCTACTCTTATAGCCATCCACATCCATACACAAGACTTTCCTCACGACATTTTCTTCATTCCTCCGCATCACATGCCCATACCACGACAACCGATTTCCACACAACTTTTCAGTCAGCGGTGCCACTTTCAGACTTCCTCTTATATACTCATTCCTAATTCTATCCATGCGCGTAACACCACACATCGCTCTTAGCATTCCAAAAAACTTACAAAAAAAAAAAAATATACACTAAAAATTTAAAAATAACTTTAATTTCGGAAGTCGGTGTTTGTATTTAATTTCTTTGATATTTGAAATATTTTTAGTTGTTATACCCCAGAACTAAAAACCCCAATAACATGGAACGTGGAATTTAAACATTTGGAGAACAAAAAAACGTCATCAAGATATGCGTATTTTTCGTTATTGTTCAGTTTCTCAAAAAGCGCTGAAGCAAGTTCGATAAATTTTTTAAGGGACCACCTCGGGAGTCTTTTCGATAAAAAAAGAATTTTGAAAAATACGCGGACATACATTAAAAAAAAAAACGTATAGTCCAACATACAACCTCCTCCTTTTTCAAAAGTCGGTTAAAAAGAGACTGTCAACAATACATAATAATACATGTTTCTCTCTCTCTACATAGTATAAATCAAATTCGCTTCCCGCGTCTGTCTCTTTCTCCGCTAACCCATCCTAAACCACGCAATGGATTTGAATGCGGTATTCACTAATAGAAATAACGATAAACGACGAAGGTTTGAAGTGAAAATTTCTTAGCACCATGCAACGGTGCGACTTCGTGTGACGGTCACGCGAGCTCAGTGCTTTTTTCCCATCCCAAAGGTGCCCAACGTGCCTAAAGAAGTTTTCACTTCAAAAATGTATTATCGTGCCCATTTGAAAGGTATCTCCAATAGAAATAACATAGCTTCCGTTAGCAGCGGGTCGCGAGGCTCGCATTCCTTCGGAGTCGGTTCCTATGACTCACGCCGGGAAACTGCTGGGAATGCCATTATCAATATCCTATCTATTTCTGTGTAGATATCATTATTATTTTTAGTTTTTTTAATAAAATGTTGCCCCCACTGGTTGTACTGGTTGCGTTGCACCACTCTGTGCCTATTGGCCTAGCTTTGTTCTGTCTCCCGCTTGATTAGGAGGGAAGTGGAAATTATGTTTTTTTTACTCCTCCGCTGTTTTTTCTGATTATTTTCTTTGCGGGACCCAAGACAGTGTAATCTTTTCTCTGTGACTCGTCGAGCTTCATTGCCTCGACGTTTTTTCTGTTGTTTGCCACTGTTGATTTTGGCTTACAGAAGTTACAGTAGTTTGGGAATAGTGTGGCGGCCTTGCCTCACACTGGGAATTACTCCTGTATCGTCAGTGCGTTCACAAACATGTATACTCACATACACAAGACACCCAGACCCAGAACAATTATCTGTAGGTCATACAAATATTTGTTCAGTGCGGGGATCGAACCGACGGAACGCAGCGCTGTCTGTGTCAAAATTAAGTAATAGGTGATTAAAAACCAGTTCCTTATCACACTCGGCGCGATCCAAACACGTCTTTTGTTAATGATTTGTAATCAAAAACCGGTTTAGCTGGCGGCTATGACTTTGTTTTTAACACAGATACATTAGTTTTGCCAGGCGCTGGACAAGCCCGCCACACTATTCCCAAACCACTGTAACTTCTGTAAGCCAGAATCAACAGTGGCGACCACCAGAAAAACGCCGAGGCAATGAAGCTCGACGAGTCCCAGAGAAACGATTAATCAGAAAAGACAGCGGATGAGTAAGAAAAACATAATTTCCACTTCCCTCGTAATCAAGCGGGAGACAGAACAAAGCTATGCCATTAGGCACAAAGGCGGTATTTACAACTGGGGTAAGCCCAGTTGCCAAGCACCACTGGTTAAAAACACTAATATTAATGGGTCCTAAAAAAAATTGCGAGTTTGAACGCACGGAAAGGTGTTCTAGTTTCCACGAGGTCCGTGTAATAGACAACTCCAGACGTAGGCTGAATACTATCCAACATAATATTGCGTTCAGTTTTCCAAAGATTACACTCCCATAGGATATGATGTGCGGATGTTCGTATTCCCAATCAGGTGTAGAACATTGACATAAAGGTACCCTTAAAGTTGCCATGACCTATGAGAAATTGGGCAACACAGCGATCCACCTCCAGCCATGTCCTTTCCAGCCGTTCGCGAACCCATGGGAAGAACTGGTAGCGGTGTCTGCCTTTGATGGAACTTTCCCTCCTACATTGCCATTCGGATAAAAGGTCCTCCCAAACGTCAGTTTGAGGTTTAAGTAATGTAGAAATCTTGGCACGATCGCGTTTAGGTAAAAAGTCTGGATCCGTACTCTTTCGTGCAGAATAGTACATTGCAGCACGTCGCTGCACCTCAAGATCGTCTGGAAGTACACCTGCAAGTATCGGTAAGGCTTCAGTGCTAACCGTCCTATACGCTTTACATGGGAAAATCAAAGCTAAACGTTGGCTATGTAGCAATTTACGTCGTACCGCCCCAATGGTGGCCCTATCAGACCAAACAGGTGCCCCGTAGCACATACAACGCAGGGTCGCGGGAGTGACCGAAAGAATCACCGAGACCCTGGTACAGGCAACTGAAGAGCCACGGGTAGGTTTCACTCAATTAGAGTCTGACACGCCCTCCCGCTCCACCCAGAGCGGGAGAAGTTGTTTGACGATTGCCCACCCTATAAAAAAAGAAACATTAATGACGAAACAATTAAATCATCATCTTCCTGCCCTTATCCCATGTTACTTGGGGTCGGCGCAACACGTTTTTTTCTTCCATTCTGTCCTGTCAGCCTTCACGCTATCACTAACTCCCTTTTCTTTCATATCACTCCTCACACAATCCATCTACATTTATACTACATTTATCTACATTTATATTCATAACTCTTTTAGTTACATGTGTTTCAACCCTACGCTTCACATGATCATACCAAGATAAGCGGCTCCCTTTTAACTTTTCTGACCAAACAATCAAAGAATGAAATTAAAATGAATACAGTTTCATCCTCAGGGAAACCATCAAGAAGTCAAAGAAGAGTGTTGGTAAACTATCTATAAGTAAGAATTCGACCAATTTTTTCAGATGACTTTTAACTGGTTAAGAACACTGTCATAAACTGTGGAAACAATTTCATGATGTGCGATCAAGAGAGAAAGGCATCTGGTACCCCACCATTCAGCCTGAACCTCTAATAAATCTCTGGTCGCCATTTAAATTTTAAGTTCGATCGTTTTAAGGTTTTATTGTCAAATACTATAAACATGGCATGCCTGTGAAACGAAACAAATACGTGTCAAACACATGGTTTTTTTTTTTTTTTTTTGGGGGGTGGGAAATCATCCTATGACTTCTTCCGCTCTAGGGTGGAGCGGAAGGGTGTGTCAGACTCTTACTGACTAAAACCCACCCCTGTTCCTCCCTGCCTCGAGTGCCCGGGGGCGAGGTAACTCTTTCGAATTTATCCTCCACCCCCGGGCAGGCACCGGCCGTGGCAGGCCCCTTCCTTTGGCTGACAACTCTTTGAGGCGCGCGTGGAACACTACGCGCCGTCGACTCTCGGGCCTGGTGCTGATCGGACGGCGAGTTACCCACTACTCGCCGTCCGCAGGCCCGGGTCTACGGTGGCCGGAGATCGTCTCGCGGCCCCTGGCGTCTCCTGCGGCGGTCGCGGCTGGGGGCGCTAGGGCGACTCGGCTGTTGCTGAGCCTCCCTAACGTGTGCCGCCTCCCTCTTCGCGAGCATTACTGCTTCGCAGAAGGAGGAGACGGCCTCCCATTCCCTCTCGCTCCGTACCATGGCCTGAACCAGGGCACGGCGCGAGAGGTCGCTGTCGCCTATCGCATCCACGAGGACACGGCGGTGTTCTGCCCAAGCGGGGCAAACCTCCACCGTATGCTCCACCGTGTCCTCTGGGCGATCCTCGCAGTGGAAACACTCAGGGGTCACCTCCGCCTTGATCCGACACAGGTACCTCCCGAAACAGCCGTGTCCGGTGAGCACCTGCGTCAGGCGGAAGGTGAGGGCGCCGTGACGCCTCTCCAGCCACTCCTCAAAGAGGGGCACTACCGCCTCGATGGTGGCGTGCCCAGCGCTGGGTTGCGACAGTCGCTCTCTCCATGTCACCATGAGATCCTGCCGGAGCTCGGTCCGCCGAGCCGCGAGTTGTCGCGGCAGCGGAGTTTCGCCCCGGCGTTTGGCCTCCTCGCGCCACTCGTACAGGTGCGCGAGGATTTTTGCCTCCAGATCCCACGGTGACAGTCCGGCAAGGAGGCTCGCCGCCTCACGGTCAAACACATGGTAGTGTGCGTAATGTTTTTTTTTTTTTTAAATTTAATTTATTTCTTTTGCATATTATATAAAAATATTAGCTTTCTGCACTCCTTCTCCATAAAAACTGTAACTGTACCAAATGCCATACTCCTCCTTCCGCGTGGTTTTCGTAAAAAAGGATGGAAAGTATTTGCTTCACGTATTAATATTTGGATGTTGTTACTCTTATGAGGCTTCGCTCCGGTCACATTCCATGGATGAAGTTTACGTTCCTGGGTGTCACACCTCCACCTAATGCGAGAAATGTGGAATAATCTAGGACGAACATCGTGTCTTGGTGAAGTGTAAGCGGGGCGAACGCCTCAGAAAAAATCTGCTTAGTTACCTACCAAAATATGTTTGAAACCGGTAATTGCAATAGTGTTTTAGCAAAACCTGTGTTGGACGAAGCTATATCTCTTTACAAATAGGTATAATACAGCTCCGCCCCGTCTTCGCACGAATACAAATTTGACCCCTAAAGCTTCCTCATTAATCCACTCACACGTCCAGCCGCCGCAACTAAACTTTCCTAATCACTCTGTTTATTGGTGAAAACCGCATGAAAATCCGTTCAGTAGTTTTTGAGTTTATCGCGAACAGACAGACTTCAACAGAGGGAACTTTTTTTTTGTAATATGTAGTGACCACATAAAATAATTCAAAATTTAGTCATTATTGTGACAAAGCTCCTTAATAAAGATTAAAAAAAAGACTAGGAAGCGAACTCCCAACCCACAGATTCTGCTCCACCCAGCCAACAGTGTTCCAAGTGTTTCATATGACTAAGGTATCTGGCAATAAAATATAGAACGACAATGGCTAAACGTCATTACATGTTTATTGGCGGTCTCCTATACAATAAACTACACAAAATCTTGAAAATCTGTTCTTTAAAACTGAGAAATTCTAATAAAATTGTAAGATCTTGGCTTATACAGTTAAAATGAATATTATTTTCGAATTTAATCAAAAATAAAACTAATATGTATAAGAGCCCTCATCAACACAATCAATTTATCCCATCTGCATTCGCGCCAATTCACAATCACATATTACACACGCATGGCATTTACATTTATATTACCTATTTAATAATTATTGCCTAGTTATTTGTTTTTCTGAAGTGAAAACTTCTTTAGGCGCGTTGGGTATTTTTGAGATAGGGAAAAAACAATTGAACTCGAGCGACACCGTCATCGTCACTGACCGTCCAACCGCTACGCGATTCGCTACGAGTGGCGGATCACGAGGCGCGCTGGGCATTTTTTTTATGAATTTAGATCTTATTGATCTTTCTACTGGGTTCTATATAAGGAGCCCAAATTTTGGTTATATTTGCAAAAGGACTTACCGTTTTCGAGACATTTATAATTTTAAATCTCGAATCGATCGCTACGCGATTCGTTACGGGATCGCGAGGCGCGTTGGGAATTTCGTTCAGGTTTTCACTTCTGTCGGCACTCTCAGCGCCACTGTTTTTTTTTTAGGTATTGTTATTCTGTTTCTCTTTTCCCCCGTGTATAAACAGGCTTGCCTATACTGGGAAATCAGTGAGTCAAATTCCTGGGTGCTACTCAAATGACTGGTGGTGTATGCCTAGTGCTTGTAACACAGGTAAGTTCCTAGAGCGGGTCTGGGTCTCACTCTGCCCTCCACTAATTCACCCTAATTTTATCTTCACTACATAGTATAAAACAAAGTCGCTTTCTCTGTCCCTATATCCCTATGTATGCTTAAATCTTTAAAACTACGCTACGGATTTTGATGCGGTTTGCTTTAATAGATAGAGTGATTGAAGAGGAAGGTTTATATGTATAATTTGTACCCGAGTGAAGCTGGGGCGGGTCGCTAGTTCATAATAAAATTGATGTAGAAAGTAGTATTTAAGATGGCATGTACTCATTTTTTTTAAAATACATTTAATAAATTGAAACAGCAGACTGTTAATATTATTTCTAATATTTTAAATTCTTATACTTCACTTAGTTGCTCGCTTGTCGCTAGTGCAGAGTACTACTGCTCAGCTTGAGATCTTGGGTTCAATTCCCAAGTGGTACAAAGCTTTATTGGGTAATTACATCAGGTGATTCTTAGTACTCGTAGCAGCTCAAAATCTGGATTTGTGCTGAATGAAGTAAAAAGGCTTCGGATGTGCTTGATCATAAGTGGAGAATTAATGTTTGTTTTTTTTTTGAAGTTAAACATATTTCTTTAGGCACCTTACGAAAAAATGATGAGAGTGAAAGGAGAACCCCGTTTTTGGGCCTAACTGTTACACGAATCAGATTCGTACCAAAAAATCGTCTATTTTACTGAATTAACACATTTAAATCTTAGCCTCGATAACAATAGCCAAGTGTAGAAAAAGTAGATTTATATTTTTTGTTTTTAACAACTTTTGTAAATACATACACAACACTTATTTCATTATACGTCTCTAACTTCACAAACGCTGGCATTATGGCAATAGAGCGTAACCTAAAGATATGATCGATTAAGTGTAAATCGATACTGTTACAAATATAAAATAATGCTCCATTGTTTTAGTACAAATATTTCTTAAGGTATCAAAATCAATATAAAACCAAAAATCTGAAATCTAATTGATTTTTAACGTAAGCGTCATTAAAAAATCATTAAAAAAAATAATGGATAAAATCGATTGCATCACGAATTGCACTAGTAAACGGCAAATGTCAGTCAACGTCTGTCAATTGTCACGTCACGTCATTAATATCATTCACTTTTCATATTTTTGAGCAAGTGAAAGTGTGTTCCGTATTTCTCGGGATTTATAAGACCTCTGCTCGAATACAGGACTTCTAAATTGATTACTTTCTGACTGACCCTCGCCTGAACATTTTTGAAGTGAAAACTTCTTTAGGCACGTTGGGCATTTTTGAGATGGGAAAAATCTGTTGAACTCGCGCGACCCACAGCATGTCACTTCTGTCGGCAGTCCCCATGACTGCCTATTTTTTATTTATTTAAGTATTTACTACTTGAAAAACTTAAACAATAAGAGTGGTGCTTTTTCAGCCTGTGTCTGTGGTGAGCGCACTTTTTCTAAATTGAAACATCCTTTATGTAGTAAATAAGTAGCTACAAATGATTACAAAATCGGGGGATACAGTTTGGTGTTGCAGCTACATAAAATATACAGGGTGTAACGGAAAGGTGTGGTCATATTTTAAGAACTGCATCTGCCTATCGATATGAACAACTTTCTTCAAGCAATTGCCGCACACTTAAAAAAAATATTATTATAACAATAAAATAACACTAGGAATTATTCCTGTATCGTGGTGCGTTCCAGACATGTAAACTCACATGCACAATATACCCAGACCCAGAACACCTATCTGTAGGCAAATATTTGTTCCGTGCGGTAAACGAACCCGCGACTCGCAGGGCGGCAGCCAAACGCTCAACCACTGCGCCAACCGTGCGTCGAAATTGGACACCGTACCCTACCAAATCTGAAGTCACTCACTTCAGATTTAACAGACTGTTCTTCCTGAAAACCTTAAAGCTCTAAGTGAAACTGACAGCCTAAGCTTTTTTATGTACCTTAAACCTCATCGTGATAGGCTGCAGGCGCTGCAGCACAGCACATATGTATATATATATTTATATATAGTCCTCCTTATAGATTTTGGTAACGTGGAATTATTTCCTAGCGTGTGCCCGTTCCAGACATTTTAGGTTATGTTTCTACTTCTCAAAAGTATAAACATTATGCTAAAATGTAGGTAAACACTGACTGATTTTAACAATTTGGCCACTGCTGGGAGACGTGAAAATTGGGCTCGTGAAACCTTCATATATGCTCTAATTTATGGCCAAATTCCAGCCCTGTAACGCCAGGCCCAAGTTTCTATGGAGTTTGGGTTTCTCCAAGATGCGCGGACCAATGTCACACAAAATTTACAGGTTGAAGTTAGCTAGAACTGAGACCCTGAAGTTAGCTATGGTTTGTGGTTCATGAAGAATAAAGCTTAAACTAAAAAAAAACATTGACGTGTAAAAGTGTTCCTTATAACCTATTTACTGAATAAACATCATTTATCATTTACTAAAACCTTCCTTGAAAAATATGCATTTGAATGGAAACCCCAGCCAAATTGGATAAGTAGTTTTCGAGAAAATCGCTGACAAACATACATACATGCATATGGGTCGAATACAGAATCCTCTTTTTTTGAAGGCGGCTAAAAATGGCAAGTGTCGTTAAGATTAAATCAACTTTCATTCAGTAGTAAGATATAGTGGTACCCGTATTGTCTCATTTAAAACTATAAAAACTGTCAGTCGTAGCACTGCACGTCAGAAGTGAAAACTTCTTAGCAACATGCAACGGTGCGACTTCGCGTGACTGTGCTTTTGCCCCATCCCAAAGGTGCCCAACGTGCCTAAAGAAGTTTTCACTTCAAAAATTTATTATCGTGCCCATTTGAAAGGTATCTCCAATAGAAATAACATAGCTTCCGTTAGCAGCGGGTCGCGAGGCTCGCATTCCTTCGGAGTCGGTTCCTATGACTCACGCCGGGAAACTGCTGGGAATGCCATTATCAATATCCTAACTATTTCTGTGTAGATATCATTATTATTTTTAGTTTTTTTTTTTATAAAATGTTGCCCCCACTAGTTGTACTGGTTGCGTTGCACCACTCTGTGCCTAATGTCCTAGCTTTGTTCTGTCTCCCGCTTGATTAGGAGGGAAGTGGAAATTATGTTTTTCTTACTCCTCCGCTGTTTTTTCTGATTATTTTCTTTGCGGGACCCAAGACAGTGTAATCGTTTCTCTGTGTGGTTTGGGAACAGTGTGGCTGGCCTACCCCATACTGGGAATTACTCCTGTATCGTCAGTGCGTTCACAAACATGTATACTCACATACACAAGACACCCAGACCCGGAGCAACTATCTGTTGGTCATACAAATATTTGTACAGTGCGGGGATCGAACCGGCGGAACGCAGCGCTGTCTGTGTCAAAATTAAGTAATAGGTGATTAAAAACCAGTTCCTTATCACACTCGGCGCGATCCAAACAAGTCTTTTGTTAATGAGTGGTAATCAAAAACCGGTTTAGCTGCTGGCTAGCTATTAATGACTTTGTTTTTAACACAAATACATTAGTTTTGCCAGGGTCGGTCGGGAGTGACCAAAAGAATCACCTTACCCTGGCACAGGCCGGGCCTGCGGACGGCGAGTAGCGGGTAACTCGCCGTCCGATCAGCACCAGGCCCGAGAGTCGACGGCGCGTAGTGTTCCACGCGCGCCTCAAAGAGTTGTCAGCAAAGGACGGGGCCTGCCACGGCCAGTGCCTGCCCGGGGGTGGAGGATAAATTCGAAAGAGTTACCTCGCCCCTGGGCACTCGAGGCAGGGAGGAACAGGGGTGGGTTTTAGTCAGTATGAGTCTGACACGCCCTTCCGCTCCACCCTAGAGCGGAAGAAGTCATAGGATGATTTCCCACCACCCAAAAAAAAAAAAAAAAAACCCTGGCACAGGTAACTGAAGGAACACGGCTGGGTTTCAGTCAATTAGAGTCTAACATCCTCTCGCTACACCGAGAGCGGGAGAAGTTGTTTGATGATTTCCCACCCTATACCTAAAAAAGACACATTAATGATCATTGATTCATGAATCATCGTTAATTTGTGGCAAATAAATTCATTTTCTTTCTTTCTTTTCTTTTTTTTAACCGACTTCGAAAAAGGAGGAGGTTCTATGTTTGACTGTATGTTTTTTTTTTTTGTATGTCTGCCGATTTCTCTGTCAGTTGTGAACCGATTTTCAAAATTTTTTTTTTATCCTAAAGAAATATACCTACTCCCGAAGTAGTCCCACATAAGTTTTATCGAAATTGCTTCAGCGCTTTTTGAAAAACTGAACAAAAACGAAAAATATGTATACATAGATGACGTTTTGGTTTCCTCCAATTACGAGTATGTTTAAATTCCACGTTCCATGTTATTGGGGTTTTGAGTTCCGGGGTATAACAAATAACAAGTGAAAACTAAAAAACTTATTTACAAAAAAAAAACAACCGACTTCCAAAAAAGAAAACTAAAAATTTAAAAATAACTTTAATTTTGGAAGTCGATGTCTGTATTTTATTTCTTCGTTATTTGACACCGACTTCCGAAATTTTTAGTTTTCATTTTTGGAAGTCGGTTGTTTTTTTTTTTTGTAAAATCTTTTTTCTTCCATTCTGCCCCGTCAGCCGTTATGCTATCACTAACTCCCTTTTCTTTCATATCACTCCTCACACAATCCATCCATCCAAAATATTCATAACTCTTTTAGTTACATGTGTTTCATTCCTCCTCTTCACATGACCATACCAAGATAAGCGGTTCCCTTTCAACTTTTCTGACCAAACAATCAAATAATGAAATTAAAATGAATACAATTTCATCCTCGGGGAAACGACCAAGACTGAATGAAGAATATTGGTTAACTATGTATAAGTAAGAATTCGACCAATTTTTTCAGATGACTTTTAACTGGTTAAGAACACTGTCATAGCAGACTATTAAAATTATTTATCAATCAATCTGCCTAACCTTTTCCCAACTATATTGGAGTAGGCTGCCAGTCTGTTGTGCTGAATGAAGTAAAAAGGCTTTGGTCGTGCTTGATCATAAATGGAGAAATGTTAGATTTATTTTTTTTTAAAAACGCTGCCCGCACTAAGAAATACTCCTGTATGGTGGGTGCATTCACAAATATGTAAACTCACAATATTTGTTCAGAGCGGGATTGAACTCGCGACACCCAGCAGTCAATCTCTCAACCACTGCACCAACTATGTCATCATGTGCCTACCGTCTCTGCATATTCATTCAAACTAAATAGGTGTCAATTAGCATCATCGGTGGCTAACTGCCGACTGCTGATCATAGGCCTACTGCCCTCCAATCCGACCTCCCACATGACGGTATCCAACATGAGTGACTGCTGAAATTAATCCACCGCAACCTGTCAGGCCAGTGCGGTGCTGTCCGTTTGTTACAACTCAGATTATAGTGTTGTAACATGCACACGTCGATACTTTGTTGAAAATACTTGCAACATTTCAACAAATATATAAAAAGTGGATGTATGTGGAATGCTGGACGATGTCATAGTATTTATTAGCGGAATGTGTTAGATTTGAGTCTGCAAGAGTGAAACAACATAAGCTCTTAAGTCTAAATGAGATTAAACTTTTGCGGCTATTTATCGGCGGTTTATCGGCGATAGAGATTGTGGAAATCCCAAAATCTCATATTCCCTTTTTACCGAAGAAAACAAAAGGAGAAGGTTCATAATTCGACCAAATATACGGTCGAATTGAGAACCTCCTCCTTTTTTATGTCTGTTCAGCCCTCACTCCGTTATTTATGAACAGATATTGATGATTCTTTTTTTGATAGGGTATACCTCACGGATGGTCCACGTAAAGGAAGTCAGTATCTGGTGATGGAATCCTCACAAAATTGAGAGATACCCTCATCGATACGAATCGTCACATCATAAAGCTGAGCAGATGATGGAAACCATACCTTTCTTAAATAATTGTACACCAAATAATATAATGATTAATTACCTACGTAAAACATTTTCCGTTTCGACGTGCATATAAAATTAAGATAATTAATCAGTTTGTTATTTGGCGCCGACTCTAAATTAATTTATTTTAAAATTTGATAGTTTATGTAAATAAGCTCAATACTCAAGACTTAAAAGGTTCATATGTTTTTTGCTTTTTAAAGTTCTTTTCCGTCGGCTTATATGAAGAGACTAGCTGTATGTTCGTATAAAAATCCCGAGCAGTAAATAAAAGATAAAACATTGACTGCCTCATTGGTCTCGTGGTTGCACTAGCGTCTTCTGACCGTGAGGTACTGCGTTTCATTCCCGGGTCGAGCAAACAGTGCTATTGGGTGTTTCCATTAGGAATTACTCTGTAGCAGCCCGGCGTAGGGAAGTTGGTGGTGTGATACCCCCGTGCCTCTGAAAACACGTAAGGCCGTTGGTCTTGCGCCTGATGTCTCCCCGGTCGTATCGGATTACCGCCTACCTGACTATGAGAGTGAAGTAACAGAGAGTGCACCTGTGTCTGCGCACACGCTTGTGCACTATAATATCTTCTGCGTACTTGGCTAGTCTCCGTTGAAATTGAAATTCGGTTTAATCGAAATTAATCGAATTTCGGTCGGGAGGATTAGTACCGATATAAATGAGAACCAACTCCTAACACTGGATCCTCTACTTACGTTATCGATCAATCTCGTTTATTTAACGTGCAATCATAATATGTGCAACTTAACGTGTTACATATAATCAAGATTTTGTGTCACTAATAATTTGTTTCTTCTTTTACAGGTAAGTTCGTGATTATGAAAATCTCCGAGCAAATGTGACGTACATTTTTCCTTATATACCTACTTAGTTCAATGTTGTTTAACGTTATCACGCAAAGTCAAGTCTAGGATTTCCATATTTTATGTAATCTAATTAAATTCGCGGCATTGCTAGTAAATTACTTTCAAGTTTTTCTTTAAGTAACACTGATTAATTCGCTAAGTAAACTCGACGACCAGTTTTCAATTATTAAAAATAATAAAAATTACTGCTCAGCAAATACATCAAAATACACAAAACTAAAAATACCTTCTAAGAAACATAACCTACTCATGGCAACATGGAGACAGCGATTGTCGCAACCTAGCGCTGGGCAGGCCACCATTGCGGCGGTAGTGCCCCTCTTTGAGGAGTGGCTGCAGCAATCCTCACCTTCCGCCAGGTCCTCACCGGACATGGTTGTTTCGAAAGGTTCCTACATCGGACAGGACAGGAGGAAATGCCCGGGTGTTACCACTGCGCGGATCGTCCCGAGGACGCGGTGGAGCATACGGTGGAGGTCTGCCTCGCTTGGGCGGAGCCCCGCCGTGTCCTCGTGGGTGCGATAGGCGGCAGCGACCTCTCGCGCCATGCCCTGGTTCAGACCATGGTACGGAGCGAGAGGGAATGGGAAGCCGTCTCCTCCTTCTGCCGCAGTTATTCTCGCGAAGGCGGAGGCGGGACGCGTGAGGGAGACTCAACAACGGAGTCGCCCTCACGCCCTCAGAAGCAGCCGCCTCAGGAGACGCCTGGGACTGCCGGCGATCTCCGGCCATCGTAGACCCGAGCCTGCGGACGGCGAGTAATGGGTAGCTCGCCGTCCGATCAGCACCAGGCCCGAGAGTTGACGCGCGCCTCAAAGAGTTGTCAGCAATAAGGACGGGGCACGTCATGGGCGATGCCTGCCCGGGGGTTAAAGATAAATTCGAAACAGAGTTACCTCGCCCCTGGCCACTCAGGGCAGGAAGGAACAGGGGTGGGTTGTAGTCAGTAAGAGTCTGACACGCCCGCCCGCTCCACCCAGAGCGGGAGAAGTCATTGGATGATTTCCCAACCCACAAAAAAAAAGGAACATACCTAATTGCTAATTTATTCAATGATATCTAATCATTTAATTAATTGATGAATTTTTGACGCCATATTTAAGTTTTATTTAGTTAAGAGTTTTTGTTTTAAGATGAAAATAATGTTTTATAACATTGCAACCACAAACATCGCGGAACAAAGCCCTAACTACCAACCCATTTACGCCAACACTATTCAATAAACCCCATTATCCTTCCATTGAACTGAAAAGCACATCAAGGATCGATATCTCATATAGCTGGCATTGTCTCCCGGTCTTGGGATGCTGAGAAGAATGCCATCTTAATATGCGAGCGGCAAATATCGAGCCCGCACTTCACTATGCCAGGAATGCCACTGACGCGTAGGGACGTGACCGGATTATCGATACCGATATTGCGATGGAATATTTTATAAATTGGAGAAAAATTTTGAGGTGTCTGTTGATTTTTTTAGAGGTGCGTGTTAAGGGAGATGTTATGAGGTGGGTTTTTGTTTTTTAGGGTGGTTTTATGTGGGTGGTAAAGGAAAATTCAATTTTTGTGTAAAACAAGTTTATTTGTTTTTTTTTATTATAATATGTATACCTACTTAAGTTAAGGTATTTATCTATGGGTGTTAAGATTTAGAAACCAAACTGATTTCATCAACAACAAAGACATACTACTCAACTTCGTGCATTGCATTAGAGATTTCATCAGGCGCTTTTTTGTGAGGGTGTATTAGTTTTAAGTCTACCTACATTTCTTTTTGTAATTTTCCTTTTGTTCTACGGAATACACGCGCATTTACAGCTGGTCTATTATTTTTATATGTCCTGCCTGAACACATATTTCAACAATGGGTCTTTGTATCATGAAAATAAATAGTTTATTATTATTAAATAAAATATGCTTGTGTTCTCTAAGGGTTAAATACTTAGAAGTTGACTTATATAACACCCACAATAAAAAAAATTAACTGATCATCATCGCCAATTTGAAATTAACGAAACAAAAAAAAAATTGGTTATTCAGATCAAGAAAACACTCAATTTAACTTAAAAACCGGCCAAGTGCGTGTCAGACTTTGCACATTTAGGGTTCCGTACCAAATGTATTTTGACAATTTGTATGGCTTTGGGTCATCAAGATGCTTATACTTTCAAAATTTGAAGACTGTTGCTCCAACCGTTTGGCTGTAAAACTTGTGTGACAGGTGATGGACAGACGGACACGTGAGTTACAGCAATAGGACTCCGTTTGGACCCTTCGGGTACGGAACCCTAAAAATGGGTTACTCAGCTCAAGAAAATACTTACTTTAGCTTAAGGTAGAAAGAAAATTACACTTTTAAAAAAACACGGTAGAAACTAGATGCTCGTAAGTACTAAAAAAAAACTGTTTACTCAGTTCCGATAACGAGGTTAGTAAAGCAATCCTTCCACTACTTTAACGGCCACATAATGACTACATTTTTCAAAACAGACGCAAATCATCAACCCTGAACGATTATTAAGCCTCATTTACATACGTTCGCACTGCGGCTGCGTGAACGCTGTATTTCAATTTAAACTCAGAGGTATTCATAGGCTCTAATGTTAACCCCTCGTTAGTTCCAAACGACATTTGAGCGTTGTGTAGTTAGTAACTGTAGTACTGTTACAGTTTTGGTATTTCAATTATGGTGTAGGTACAAATTCTAAATGAAATTTTGTCTATTTCATGTCATACAACTTTAATTACAAATGATATGATATACTTATTAATTGGCCCAATCAACAATTTGTTACACTTTAAAACCTAATGGTACTTGATTTTAAACAAACTAACAACATATCGTATCGTATCTATTATCATATTGTTGTGTATGTCGTTAATTTGTGGCAAATAAATACTTTTTCTTTCTTTTCTTTCTTTCTTTCTTAAGTGTACAAAGTTATGCGATAGACACAGCATTAATAAGAAATTTTAATACAGAAAAGAAATTGGAATAATGGTGCAGTTATAGCACTGAGTATCTAGACACAGCGTTAAGATAAAGAGTGAAATTCCCTGCCAGAGTCTGTGTTTCCTGATAGCTACAGCTTGGGAGTCTTTAAGTCAAGAATTAATAGGTTACTGCTAGGCAAGCGAGCTCCATCGTCGACCACATTATCGCTTCCCATCAGAGCCTTTAGACAAAATACTTTCCTGTTAACGTTGACGCTAACGCTTCGTGCAAAATGTATGGCAACGACGTTTTGCACGAAGCGTTAGACAAAGAACTGTCACGTGACTCACGCCCAGTAATATCTTCGCCATACATTTTGCACGAAGCGTTAACTTTAACAGAAATGTATTTTGGCTAAGGGGGCAGGTGTGATAGTGGACAAACGCGAGTCATTAAATGATAAAAAGTTAGTTTAAGAAATACAATGGTGAGGTTAGTTTAGTTAAACTGTCTCACTGCAGGCTAAATCAGCACGCTTGCTCAAGGCGAATCGGTAATATCACACATACCTTAATTGATTGGCAACTTTACCTATTTCATTCGACAGTAGTTTTACCAACCTTCATTTTATTCATAATCTGCCTTATAATGTACTCAGGCCTCCTCTCTAGAAGAGAGAAATGATAAATGATAAATGATGTTTATTCAGTAAATAGGTTACAAGGAACACTTTTACACGTCAATGTTTTTTTGTCAGTTTAAGCTAGATGGGGCCGGTGTTTCCTAGCTGACTACTCTGAGAAGAAACACCGAAACAAACTCAGAGGTCAAAGTCTCTTTTAGTGTTCAAATCCATACAATGTGGACTGGTTAGATCCTATGAGAACCATGTACGTTTATGTCTGGGATGAGCTTTATGAAGAAAGCAACACACGAATTCGAGTGGACCTGTCCAGACAGTGCAAGCATTTGTCAGTCATCGCGAAGCTCAACTCAGAACTCTGAGGTGCTCAACGAACCGACGAACAATACCAAAGTAAGGACATTTGAGTAGGCCGCAAAAAATACTCAAACTGCCAGACAATCATAAAATCTACATGAATATAACGACATACATAGTTCTCGCATTCACATTATTCTATATGAGGACCATGCAGCTTAGTGTCTGTAGTGGTCTTTTGAAGAAAGAACCAAACATATTTGAGTGGACCTGTCCAGTCAGTGCAAGCATTTGTCAATAGTCGAATAGCTCAACTTAAAAACCACTAAGGAGCTCAATGACATGACGAACAATACCAAAGAAAAGACATTTGGGTAGGCCGCAAAAGTACTCAAACTGTCAGACAACGTTGAAAATTACTGTAAAAAGGAGGAGAAAATAATAATAATAACCCACATAGTCCTCACATTTACAATAATTAAGTAATCAAAAAAAAATAAAAATATAATACTTTACAAAGTAAATATTTGTGTCAAACAAAATAGTAATCATAATATGTCAATCAAAAAATAAAAATAAATATAATACTTAACAAAGTATTCAAGTCAAAAAATAATAATAATAATAATAAAATGTCAATAAAAAAATAAAATAAAAAATATAATGCAATACTATACAAGTATTCATGTCAAAAACGAATATTAAAAAAAATATAAAAAAAATTTCATCAGTGTTTATAGGAGTATGTAAGTAGTACATATGAAAACAATGGCTCATGTATATCATTGAAGCAGCTCAATCCCACGCCTTTTTGTCCTCAAGAAAGTCATTAATTGTGTAAAAAGCTTTCTGGCATAGCTTACGTTTAATAAATGATTTAAATTTATTTATGCTTAGTTCTTGAATTTGGCTAGGAAGTTTATTATAGAAACGTATACATTGACATCTAAACGAACCACCTATTTTTTTCTTGAGCCTGGTTTTTGGTACAATAAATTTGTGTTTGTTCCTAGTATTTATGCTATGGATATCACTGTATCTTTTAAACAGATTAATATTTTTATGTGCATACATGAGATTCTCATAAATATATTGAGAGGGAACAGTCATAATATTAATCTCTTTAAATTTGTCTCTGAGGGAGTGTCTGGGACTTAATTTATAAATTGCACGAATAGCCCTTTTCTGTAAAACAAAAATTGTCTGAATATCGGCGGCATTTCCCCACAACAGAATGCCGTACGACATCACACTATGAAAATAACTAAAGTATACTAAACGAGCTGTCTCTAAATCAGTTAAACCACGAATTTTCCTTACGGCGTATGCTGCAGAGCTAAGTTTTTTGGACAGTTTATCTATATGGGGGCTCCACTGAAGCTGCGCATCCAAAGTTAAACCTAAGAACACTGTGGAATCCTCGGGTTTCAACTCTTCACCCTTTATTGACACACTAGTGTTCACTTGTATTACATTGGGTAATGTGAACTTTATGCATTTTGTTTTTTTCTCGTTAAGGAGAAGATTATTGACATTAAACCAGTTAACTACAGTTGAAAGAGCATTATTTACATTATCAACAACCACCTGCTGACGTAATCCACCACGAATGGGCCGTAATCCACCACGTAGTCCCTGTGTTGACGTTACATTAGTAGATGTTTCATGCCTTCCCTTGAATTTTCTTCTCAATTTTTTTGCCTTAATTTTATAAATATAAATACACAGTTCCTTGACCTTCTCATTACCTCTGGTAGGATTAGCAACAACACTATATTATTATTAAGTAACTAGCTACTCACGTAATACGTGGTACATAATAATTTATCAGACTTTGATAAAACACAATATTAATGACTATCAGTAAGTAACTACTATCGATATCTGGCCAAATAATAAACAAGATGAGAGAGTAACGTAGAAAACAATGATTAAATACTAGCTTTGTTAGTGGCTTTGTTCGCGTCAAAGATAAAAATTATCCCACAGGGCCGTAACTAGGCTGAGAACCAGCACTTTTTTTTGGACTTCAAAGTTCTACATAAAGTCAGGGTGGCCAATTTTCTCCCATCTCACCTAGAGTAGGAGAAGTCATTGGATGATTTCAGCAGTTTTTGGGAGCCCCAAAAACGCCCGCCCGTCACCACTTCCGCGTGCGTAAGTAGTGGTGCAACATACTCCCCAGTAAGATACCGGGATAAAAGCTCTATATTCTAATCCAGGCCCTGTTCTAGACATGTTCTCATACTAATTATTTCAGCCTTTGAGGCATGTTTGCTATACAAACATCCATACGAACAGAATTTCACATTTAAAATATTAGAAAGACTAGAAGTATATGAAAAACAGGAAAGAACGCATCACACCTACTCTTTAACCCAACCCGAGTTGATATTCTTACGGCGTCCTCTGCCGGTATTCGTCCCCGTTCCGGCCCGTTCCGATCCGTCCCAATCCGTCCCGATCCGTCACGACACCGCACATTCCTCGGCCCGTTATGAGCCATAAAGTGCTTAGTAATAAACCCCTTTTTATATCTAATCACGTAATGGATTGCACGCCGATAATACTTGATAGGTGAAAGGTGAGGGATTTTGGTAGATTGGTCATGATAATATGACATGTTGAGGAAAGAATGATGAATGGAAAAATGTTGTTGAGTGTTATTTATTTGTGGTGTTCATGAAGTTGTCATAAGTAATTTTAGTATCTTATTAATCTTATAAACTAGCTGCCCGGACAGACTTCGTTGTCAAAAGTTAATAGTATTTTTTTTTTTGATTAAAACCTTCCGTGGGCCATCCTATTAATATTATAAATGTGAAAGTTTGTGAGTGTGTATGTTTGTTACTTCTTCACTCTCAAACGGCTGGACCGATTTGGATGAAATTTGGTATGTAGATAGCTTATAGCCTGGATCAACATATAGGCTACCTTTTATTCCGGTCTAGGCGGGTAAAACCGCGGGGCGCAGCTAGTAAGGAATATACAAAAAAATAAATTAGCTGAATTGGTCGAGCCATATGCGCTTACCAACATTCATTTTTATTTATGTAGAAGATGCGAAGGTTTGGATGGATGTTTGTTACTCAATCACGCCAGAACGGCTAAACGGATCTAGATAAAATTTGCCACAGAGATAGATATAGTCTGGAATAACATACACTATAATTTATGAAGTTCTAATTCCACTCAGGCGAAGCCGCTGGCAGAAGCTAGTAGGAATAATGTTAGATTTGTTAAATGAAAAGCCAACAAGTTTAAAATATGTTACGTATATCTTTAAAGGAAGACTATTATGTCTTACAACTTTTCACGATAAACTTAAGGGTAGCAAGATTTTGCTCGCTAAAAAGTAGTTATAATAATAATAATAGTTAGATTTAAAAAAAAAGTTAGGTAATAATAATATGGTTATGTTTTTTTTACCTAACTACACTACTCCTCATTAGGTATATAGTTAATGTTAATATTAAACTTAACTACAAAAATATGGCTACTGAATACCGCTCACTGAACAAACTTACATTTAAATAACAGTACAAAATAACGTAACATCATCGATATCATAAAGATCGACGTCAGCCCATCACTAGCCATAACGAGGGGGCGTGGCTAGACGTGTCGTCGCCATGACAACGGCGTGGCTCTTCCGCGCGACGGAAACATACGGGCGGAGGAATGTGAGGCGGGCACGGGTGGTTTTTTGAGGAAGGTATTTTTGTAGTGTGATGGTATGCGGGACTGCGAGCTGAACTGGAGCACATGCTTTAAGTATTTTTCATCGATTGGTGGTCTTGTAAAATTGTTCAGTATCTTTAAAGAGCCAATGTCTCAATCCTTCAAGAACTCGGTATCAAACAGGCCACAGTACCATTGTCCAATGTCGTATTCTGTCTTTCTTTGAACATATCACACTCACATCGAGAAGATACATCTGTGGAGCAACTTGTAGTGCAAGGCAAGGTGCTCCATTGTCGACCACATCATTGCTTACCATCAAGTGAGATAGTGGTCAAACGCGTGCGCCTGTATAAGGAAAAAAAAACCTACTTTTTATCTGGAAAGTAGATGTGACTCCTGTGTGATATTCGCGAAACCTTGGAAAAATGGTGGTAGTAAATAAAACGGAAATATCACAATTACGGATATTAATATAGGCATAAATACCAAGCTTTTGTTTTATTGTCAAAGAAGGAGTAATGAGAACTGAAAATATTGTAAAACGATATTTTTTTGTTTTTGCCCATTCTACTTAGGAAATTTGATTTTGGTTTATGCCATTCAATGCTTTCCTAGTAATTTATTTATTTCTCAATTATTATTTTTTATTACTTTTTCACTTAAAAAAAAAAGTTGCCCCGCACTAGAAATATTCCTGCATCGTGGGTACGTTCACAAACATATAAACTCACATACACAAGACACCCATACCTGGAACAACTATCTGTAGGCCATACAAATGTTTGTTCCGTGCAGGGATCGAACCCACGATACGCAGCGCAGCAGCCAAACGCTCAAACACTGCTCCAATCGTGTCGAATTATGGTCTAATAGAATAAAATTATTCCAGTTCAACTGTATTACTGTATTACAAAGCAGCATGAGGTTTCTCCGGTACGTAATAATATTGCTATACGGGGTGACCATTACTCACCCTGTATATTTGGCAATTTTCAGAGGGCGATCAACTTTCACACCTCTGAAAAAATTGGTCCTACAAAAGATACCCTTGTGTTCTCAGAACTCGAAAGAGTAACAGAAGAATATTTTAGAGGGTAAATCGTTCGCAAAAAGCAATTAGATTTTTTGGGAAAGATTTCCCTTTTAAAATATTCTAAAATACGTGGTATTATTTAGTCCTCGAAATCAAAAGAGTTTTCAAGGTAGTGGCTTTCGTTTGTGGCTAATCAATTTATTAATAATATTGTGGTTCTAGTAAGAAACTAACTTTGCCTAATATCAGTTAACCTAGTTAAAAAAAAACAAAAATTGAAAAGGCGTGCCCGTCCCAACTATTCGCCCGTATATTCTCCAATAAAGTCATACCGCGGTACAATGCTTGTATTTGATCCCGACACAGCCTTTCACGCTTATTTTATTTTCTCAACGCATCGGAACTGAGAACTATCACTTAATATATATCTTTTCTTTTGCAAATGACAAAGATACAGCAAAGGTGTAAAAAGAAAGATGGTTTCTTTTTGCGCTCATTAGTGTTGTCTCGATACTGTTGAAAGTCATTTTTCATATTTTAAATGTATTTTTTTTTCGAACAAAAGTTTATCGAATATTAAGTGGTTATAGTGAAAAGTCTTTGATATTATTTTTATGAGAAATTGTTCTTAATTGACGTTCTGAATATTCTGAATCGTTACTCAAAAGTTAGTAAAGCTTCATTTCACACTCTCTGATATCAATGAATCTGTATTCACTATTAGATGTGGTGTAATTATGAAAACCTAGCTTCTGTCAGTCGCTTCTCCCGATTGAAATTAGTACTTCCCAGTACAAATTAGCCTATGTGCTATTCCAAACTATAATCTATCTCTGTGCCAACTGACTGACTAATATATCAACGCACAGCCTAAACACGCTGGTCCTAGAGACATGAAATTTGGAGGGTGTGTTCTTTGTGGAGATTAAGTATCCACTAAGAAAGAGTTTTTCGAAATTCAACCCTTAAAGGGGTGAAAAAGGGGTTGAAAGTTTATAACGGGGCAAGTACTAATTCCACGCGGGCAAAGCCGCTGACGGAAGCTAGTTATTTATAATTTTATCCTGATAGGATAGTAGGATTAATAGACAGCAGAATTTTTATCATTTTCTATACTTAGCTGCTTTTTTAAACGTAATACTGCGAGCCAATTGGTTGGATTAAAGTTCCTATTTAGCGTAAATTGTTGTGATCTCTAAAACGTAATAAAGATTTAAAAGTTAAAAGGTTATCTACTTTTAAATTATGCCGTGATTTCATTAAGTTAATCCTTTAAATCCTCTAGGCCGTGACGTTAAGTAAATCTTCTCGGAAGTTAGGAAGAAATTTAATAAAAACCTTGTACAAATAAGAATTTAAAGAAAATAACTAAGCTGTTATTCACGAAATTTTAACTACATAAATAATTCAGTTAATCTTCTAACATCACCCCTATGGCCATATCACACATCAGCCTCGTCTAGCTTAAACTGAAATAAAGCATTGACGTGTAAAAGTGTTCTTTGTAACCAATGCGCATAATAAACATCATTTATCATCATTTATGTTGTGTAACACTTAAAATTTTTTAAATTTTGATATTTTTGAATAACCGTGGCCTATTTACTTAATAATAATAAGCCAGCCAATGGCTTAATAGCCACGAGCCTCGATCAACACCTCAGGAGGCTCTCGTTAGGCGGCTGGATCAAGGGTTTGATTCAGAAAGTAGTACTTCTGGACACGGCTCGCATTTTCAGGCGGTTCCTCTCTCTGGAGCCCTGACCGCCGGTAGCTTGGACCCTGTTCCCAATACCAGTGGAATACTATTTTTTATATTTTTAAATGTTTTTTTTTTATCTTGTTTAAGAATCAATATTTAAAAATATATAAATTATGTATGTACTAATTAATAAACGGAATAATAATAATTTTGATATGTTTTCTTTTAAAAATATTTAAAAATGTAAATAATGTGTGTAAAAATGAATATACGAGATAATAATAAAAAAATATTACTATTATCGTTATAATTTATATATGTATAGAGAATGTATAAACGGAATAATAATAAATAACTTAGAAACATCCAACAACTTTTGTAGTTGAATCTGTCAATTGAACCCTGCGTTACCTATATATCTTCTATATATCTTCTAAAAGCATCTAAATCCCAGAAATAAAATGCCGTAGAATTGAAATTTAATACATAAAAACATGTCACCGTTTTTACAAAGATATATTCTTTTCTGATCCGCGACGATATAAAAATTTATACGCGGACAATCCTTAGGTCATAAACAGGGATTATTGCGGATCCGCGGATATAACTCACGGTTTGCGAGCGATAAGGTCGGATACTAAGCGGATAAGGTCGGATACTAAGCGGCTATGGGTCGGATATGCGGATATCGCGACTGTGAATAGATTTGTAAAGCAATTGTTCGACGTTCGAATAGTAGTTTGTATGTCATGTGTTCTTTTTTCGAAATAGTCGAGGAATTTCTTTTTCGCTCGTAGTCGGTGAATGAAAAAGGAACACTTTTTGTTGTTAAAGTAGGCTTTTTTTTGAGTGTGAAATCATCAAATGACTTCTTCCACTCTGGGTGGAGCGGGAGGGCGTGTCAGACTCTTACTGACTAAAACCCACCCATGTTCCTTCAGTTGCCTCTGCCAGGAGCCGCGGTGACTCTTTAAAACTTACTGTTTAAAAATTACTTTATTTTCGTAAGTCGGTGTCAAATAACGAAGAAATAAAATACAAACACCGACTTCCGAAATTAAAGTTATTTTTAAATTTTTAGTGTATTTTCTTTTTTGGAAGTCGGTTGTTTTTTTTTTGGAAAAAAAAAAATATTTTTCACTTTATAGTTGTTATACCCCAGAGATAAAAACCTCAATAACATGGATCGTTTAATTTAAACATACTCGTAATTAGAGAAAACGGAAACGTCATATTTATTCGTAATTTTCGTTTTAGTTCAGTTTTTCAAAAAGCGCTGAAACAATTTCGATAAAATTTATATGGGACCACCTCGGGAGTATATTCTTGCGGATAAAACAAGAATTTCTAAAATCGGTCCACAACCGGCAGAGAAATCGGTGAACATAAATAAAAATAAAAACACATACAGTCGAACATAGAACCTCCTCCTTTTTCGAAGTCGGTTAAAACGCAACAGCAATCATGCTACAATTGCTATTTCTACGACGTACTCGTAGCAACACAGCTACGGCGTAGCCTTGCACAGCGACAGCGCGCGGCGTAGCAATTGTTATGTCTCTCAGCCAAAGGAGTGTTTGCGGGATTGATCAAAAGAGACACCTTGCTGTGGCACAGGCAACTGAAGGGACACGGGTGGGTTTTAGTCAGTAAGAGTCTGACACTCCCTTCAACTCCACCAAGAGCGCTAAAAGTCATCTCATGATTTCCCAACATCAAAAAAAAAAAAAAATAATAATAATAAGTTTATTGACATAAAAGTTATAGGTACATGAGTGTGAATCCCCTGGTCCCTAAACTAGTGCTAACTGTATTATAGGGACCAGTGTCTTCGCCTGTTAAAGTTAATAAAGTATGTCAACAATAAATTAAAAAAAAAAAAAAGAATAATAAAAATAAGGTTGTAAGAAATATTTAGTTCTACGAATACAATTGAACATTTGGTTAATCATGTGTGTTTGTGTTTTATGTGTTTGTGTAGTGTGTGGGTGTTTCGTGTGAATGTGCAGTTATGAATATTTAGTTACTTATTGGAGATTAGATTTTCGATTTCATCATAATCATACTGTTTGAGCCAGATTGTGAGTTTGGTTTTTAATTTTCGAACTGTATAGGTTTTGCAGTCTTTGGTAGTTTTCAGGAATATATTATATAATTTTGGAGCTAGAACATCAATATGACGTCTTGTAAAGGCAGTTCTAACACGCGGTACTGGGCAGCGGTCAACACGTTTTGTTGTGATAGGTAGTGCAGGTACGGTTTTTCTATGATATCTAATCAACATTTCGAGCACAAAGAGTTTAAGAGAGAAAAGCCAAAAGAGTGTATCGTTTTTAGGGTTCCGTACTCGAAAGGTCCAAACGGACCCTTATTGTTGTTACTCACTTGTCCGTCTGTTCGTCTGTCTGTATGCCCGTCGTCTGTCACTAAATTTTGTTCCGAAGAATTTTTTAACTTCCCATGAACCTATGAATTTGAAATTTAGTGATATTGTTTATTATTACATAAATTTTACTAAAAAAACTTTTTACAAAAAAAAAACAACCGACTTCCAAAAAACGTACTTTTATTACACTAAAAATTAAAAAATAACTTTAATTTGGGAAGTCGGTGTTTATATTTTATTTCTTCGTTATTTGACACCGACTTCCGAAATTAAAGTTATTTTTTAATTTGTAGTGTTTTTTCTTTTTTGGAAGTTGGTTTTTTTTTAAGTTTTTTTTTCACTTTTTAGTTGGTATACCCCATATCTAAAAACCCCAATAACATGGAACGTGGAATTTAAACATACTCATAATTGGAGAAAACAAAAACGTCATCGAGGTATACGTATTTTTCGTTTTCGTTCAGTTTCTCAAAAGCGCTGAAGCAATTTCGATAAAATTGATATGGGACCACCTCGGGAGTATATTCTTTCGGATAAAAAAAGAATTTTGAAAACCGGTCCACAACTGACGGAGAAATCGGTGGACATATAAAAAAAACATACAGTCGAACATAGAACCTCCTCCTTTTTCGAGAGTCGATTAAAAATACCAATGTATTGATAAATCAGATTTTTTTTTTATAATTCCCTTATTTGGTACGGGACCCTAAATGTGCGAAGTGCGACATGCACTTGGCCGTTTTTAATGTACGTTTTTAAAACCACCAAAGGTTTCAGGTTTAAATATCATTAAGGTTAAACAAATAAATATATACGTAGGCAATGACAGGCAATATATCTTTCACAAGCCGTTAAATGCGAGTAGTTGCGGTGAAAAGTTAATCTTAATGGTCTGACGGCCGTTAAATAAATCTTGAGTCAACTAACTTGTGACTGTATAGTGAAGGAGTTAATAAGCAAACTATGTTTAATTTAACAAGTCACTTGTCAGCGTGACGCATGGCCTTAATCTTTTCTTCGTGTACCGTATTAACTAACTACACTGGTATTTTTTATGTATACCGCTTCTGTCAAATACCTATGTTTTCTTGTACAGAAATAATATTGTCATAAAAACTTTTTTACAAAAAACAACAACCGACTTCCAAAAAAGAAAATACCTACTTACACTAAATATTAAAAAATAACTTTAATTTCGGAAGTCGGTGTTTGTATTTTATTTCTTCGTTATTTGACACCGACTTCCGAAATTAAAGTTATTTTTTAATTTTTAATGTAAGTAGGTATTGTCGTTTTTGGAAGTCGGTTGTTATTTTGTAAAAAAGTTTTTTATTTTTCACTTTTTAGTTATTATATTCCAGAACTAAAAACCCCAATAACATGGAACGTGGAATTTAAACATAGTCGTAATTGGAGAAAACCAATACGTCATCTATCTATACGTATTTTTCGTTTTTGTTCAGTTTTTCATAAAAGCACTGAAGCAATTCAACACCTTGGGAGTATATTCTTTCGAATATAAAAAGAATTTTGAAAATCGGTCCACAACTGATAGAGAAATCGGTGGAAATACATTAAAAAAAATTCAGTCGAACATAGAACCTCCTCCTTTTTCGAAGTCGGTTAAAATTTGGATGTCCGCCATATTGGATTTAGAATAACGACATTTAGATAACCATACATTGGTGCCGATTCTGTTGTGCACAAACTAAACTTAATTTAGGCTATTGCTACCTTTTTCTCTTTAATAATAAAAAGTGTGTGTACTTATGTACACACGTAAGAAGTTATACTTCTTTGGCGTAACAAGATAAAATACCAAACTGTCACAAAGTTTGAAAAAAGGAAAACAATCATTCTTCCTGAACCACAGACCATAGCTAACTTCAAGGTGTCGGTTGTAGCTAACTTCAGGCTGTAGGTTTTTTGTGACGGTGTGCGCGCGGATTTTCTCTCGTCATTTTTCCCTAACACGCCAAAAGAAGTATAACTTCAAGAAGAAAGAGACGGACGTAAATTAGAGCTGTCAAATTTAGGAGAACTAATATTTCTATACAAATTAAGGGTACACGTGAAAATATGTCGACTAAAATCACTATAAAGCGCAAGGCGTAAACTAGTTTGATACTTCTATCTTAGTTCATAGCTATAGCCGTCCTTTTCTCGCACTGCCTTTTAGTAAAAGATAGCGATTCTCTCATTTTAGTTTAGTTATTGAACAAGAGAATCGACACCATTGTCATCCAAACTAAACATGTATGCAAAATTTCAGCTCAATCGGGAAATGGGTCAAACTTCACTTCCAAGATTGTTTTACTGTGTTTGGACTCAGACTTGTAATCGAAAACACTGCAAAAGCCACATCTCTCAGCTACTGTGCTACTGTGCCCAAGCCTGTAAGTTCAATGTTTTGTAAATTTAATACTAGCGTCTGTTAGCGGCTTTTCCGCGTAAAATTAGTACTTTCCCCCGTCATAAATTAAAGTCAATATGCTATTCCAGACCGTTATCTATCATTGTGCCAAATTTCATACAGAACCGCTCAACCATTCTGGCGTGATTGAGTAACAAACATCCGTCCATCTCTCCAAACGTGCATTTATTATATGAGTAGGATGTCAGAAGCGCTGAAGTCTGCTAATACACAAAACACGTCCACAGCAGCATGAACAAATAGGTACTAATCCAAAAATGTCATGCTCTATTATTGTAATATACATAAGAACAAAAAGCGGCATTCTTAAGTGATCCAGGGACGTCGTCCGCGAGACAGTCGGCAATCATCCCGAGGGAGCATGCTCCCGGGACAAGCAGTATGCTATATATATCCAGGACATGGTCTACCAGTGTGCCATGTTAACCTTTTAGACGTGAAAAGGTTACTAACAGACAGGCAGAGTTAAACTCAAACTCAAAGCATTTATTTCAATTATACTATTTACAGGCACTTTTGAATTGTAAGAGACGGTCAGTCAAAACAAAAAATGAAACAATGAAGCACATTCCAAACCGTAGATCTCTATGGAGAACGTGCAAGGAACTCCAAGCTCACTCTTAAATTAATCAATGTATTACTTTCTATAAGTATGAAGTAAGTATGAATTCCGCATTGCACATTTTTAATTGCAAAAAGTGTTCGATTGTGATCTGCCATACAGATCCTTTAGAGAGAAGAACTTAGTTTACAAGTATACTTTTGGGTCAGTTTATAAGACCTCAAGTCCCCAAAAAATCAACGACAATATCCGTAATATTAAAAGCGCACAGACCCCTAAAACAATTTCGTTCGCCAGCGAAGCGCGCAGGGCTGTCGCGAGCGATAGCGTCGCCTCGCCGCGCGCCAATGTGCGCCAATGTGTCGTGACACCCCTGCGCTGTATTTATGTGCCCGCAATAATGTGGATTGTGGACCTTGTTGACGGTGCGCGCTCAAACTTAAATGCTTGCCTTGGTTCTAATGGGAAAATTGTTAAGGGTTTGGTGAAAATCTTGAAGGAAAATGTCGTAGAAGGGAATTCTTCAATTATACCACAGGCTTACTGGATAACCTAATGAGGTAGAGTGCAATTTTAACATCTACTGATTCAATTAACAATTCGACTAATAATTCAATTCATAACAAAAATTCAATAAACAATACAATTAAATAAACAATATCATTTATAAAAAATATAATTAAATTGATCCCTTAACCATTAAATTTAACTTATTTTCTTACGATCTTTCCTATGATTCTGTTCACACTCGGTGAATTTTCTAAGAGAACATTTCCACAATTAGCACTGAAGGTGGGAAGAAAAATGTGACATGTCTACAGTGTCAATACCAAATAATTTAGGATAAGGACAAAAAGAATGATGAACACTAACCACGCTTGAACTGCTTCTCATTTTTCCAAAAAACCGGCGGTTTTGCTGTGTCAAATGCTTCCTCTTTCTGACTGCCCTAATAGCATTTAGTGTGGGCATTTGGTTGGGCCAACAATAAATGTTATCATGTTATTGTTTGCCCAACAATAAATGCTATTATGGTGATTCACTCCTTGCCAATTCAATAGTGCGTGTAAACAGTTTACATATTAAATCAAAACTTTTCAAAATTGACAAATCACATCTAACTGACCATTTGACAATACAATTATTTTCTTTCGTACTACCAACCCGCACCAGTTCCGTACAGATAAAAATTATACACACAAACCTTCCTCGTTTATCGCTCTTTCTAATACTGAAAACCGCATTAAAATCCGTTACGTCTTTTAGGATTAGTTGGCATAGAAACAGACAGACGCGGAAAGCAACTTTGATTTATAAACACTTATTAATAGCTTCACTCGTAACTAACTAGGTAAACAAATCTTAAAAGTTAAATCTGACCCAGTTCCCGGTTTCCGATTAAGCCGAAATTTTGCGTGCATGTTTGGTTTG
This sequence comes from Polia nebulosa, assembly GCA_951329385.1. NCBI lineage: Eukaryota > Metazoa > Arthropoda > Insecta > Lepidoptera > Noctuidae > Polia > Polia nebulosa. The sequence goes on along the minus strand of OX589610.1, from coordinate 28,558,238 downwards.
GATGACAATGCAAAAAAAAAGAAAAAAAAATAGCTAAGAGACGACATTCTAAATTCAATATGGCGGACTGTCAAAGATGGCGGACTAGTTATTTTACATGCCTTTCATGGGTATCAAATGAAGGAGTTTGCTGATAAGAACTATAATATAAGTGAGATTTATAGTTTTTTAAGTGCCGAAAATTATACCAAAATTTTCTCAAAAGTATATTTGACCAACCATCTTGTCTGCTGATAAGGTTCATCTTTCATGCGACCATCTTTCTTATATACCATAATACCTACCACTAAGAACAATAATATCTCAGAAAAAAATCACTTAATATCCATAACTTAAGGGTCCTCCAACACATAGCCCAATGCTGATAATTTGGTGGGTTTCCGGTCGGCGAACAAGATGGCGCGGGCAATTTCCGTTGGGCGCACTTTGAGCCCGCGTTTGAGTCCGCCAGTGCGTTTGACGCGCCGAGTGCCTTGCTCAAATAATTGGAGCTTTCTCTCTTGGCATGTTGGCATATTCCATTTTTGTGGGTGAGTGTACTGGGCTCACGTATTGTTTGTTAATTAGGGTTTCTTGTTATTGTTTTAAGGTGTTATTTGGTATTTGTTTTCTCAATAGACTCACGACACACTGTCTTAGGACATCTTTTGTAAAGTTGAAAAAGCTATTCAGAAAACTTCAGTCAATTGATTTCGGAAATCGATAAAGTTTCACACTATGCCAAAGCCATGAAATAAGCACCTACTTATAGGAATTAGGAGTCTAGTAAGATAAGTCTATTAAGGGACACGACCCTTATTATAGAAGTTAAAACTTCTTTAGCCGCGCTATGCGTTTTTCGGTAGGGACAAAACTTAAGCTCGCGTCCCCGATATGCTATTGACGTGACGTGCTAGCCTGGCGACGCGCAGCGGCCTGTGTACTATTCCGAAGTTTCAAGTTTTCACTTCTACCCATGGCCGCCTATTTTTTTTTCCAAATATCTAAACAGGCATTCCACTTCCGATATCATCATCATCAGCCTTTTAATGTCCTCACTGCTTGGGCACAGGCCTTCTCTCTGTGAGAGGGTGTGGGCCGTAATCCACCACGCAGGCCCAATGCGGGTTGGTGGATGTTACATGTCTTCGAATTTTTGGTTCTAAGACATGCCGGTTTCCTCTCGATGTTGTCCTTCACCGCTGGTGATGAAATAATTTACACAAAGCAATGCGTCTGCTTGGGTTTGAACACACGACCAACAACTTCCTACAATCTTATCAATAATATGACTAATATACTATGAAGGACTGAATGTTTCAACTTGACACGCTTTTTGAGAATGCTAAGGGCGATGTGTGGTGTTACGCGCATGGAAAAAATTGAATAAGTATATAAGAGGAAGTCTGAAAATGGCACCACTTACGGAAAAGTTGTGTGGAAATCGGTTGTCGTGGTATGGGTATGTGATGCGGAGGAATGAAGAAAATGTCGTGAGGAAAGTCTTGTGTATGGATGTGGATGGCTATAAGAGTAGAGGAAGGCCAAAGAAACGATGGTCGGACTGTGTGAAAGAGGATATGGGTAAAACGGGGGTGACTACAGAGATGACGGCTAATAGAGGAGTATGGAAGAAACAGACATGTTACGCCGACCCCAAATAAATTGGGATAAGGGCAGGAGAATGATGATGAGGACATAAGACGCTTTTTACCCCGCCACTGCGAACCAAGGCAGAACTTTCACGCGGACAAAACTGCAGGCAGAAGCTAGTATTTAAGTATCAATCAAATAATATTCCCAGCAACTCCAACTCCCTCCATACTCCATTTGTATAAATACAACACAATACCGAAATGAAAAGCCTATCTCTCTTATAAAGTTTAGCTACTCGTACTATACTAAATAAAAGGCGTCTTCTCGTCGGTAATCCGTTTAGACGCTCTTTGATTGCGCAGATCACTGTTCTCAGGCGAGTACGGTTCCGCTAATTTCATTATTTCGCTGCCTTCGCGTATTGTGCTGCGTTTAAACGGGCGAGTGGGTACTAGAGGGTAGTGGGGGTTTGTTTACACTTTAAAGGATTTTTTTTCGGTTGATAATGGTTATGTTGATACTTCTTATCATTTCCTGGCTTCTGGCAGTGGCCCGCGTGGAATTAGTACTTTACCATTATAAATTATAGCCTATGTGCTATTCCAGACTATAATCTATCTCTGCACCAAATTTCATCCATTCAGTCGTTTTGGTGTGATTGAGTAACAAGCTTACACAGTAGAAGTAGGATTTTACACATTTCAAGTTAGTCGAAGTCTATAAAATATTGAGTGTGTTCATTAAAATAATTTCATAATGCAAAGCAAAATAAATGTGGTAGTCCATTATTATGATTGTAGGTAGCATAATTAAAACAATAGCCTACTATCAGTAAATTCAGTTTCCATTCGTAAAAATATGATGGGTAAATTTGCCGTTCGATGTATACAGATCTAAGCACATATACTAGTTAAAAATAAGTGCAATAACAAGGCACGGACTTTAGTGTTTTTGAAGGCCATATATCTCAATTCTCCGTGACCTTAAAGTAACGTCATCTTAGGAAGAAAGTAAGCCTAAGACAAGACCCTTTGCATGGTATATCATGTGCATCTTACTTTGTGCATGTATCATTGTGCGTACAGCTAGGGAGTGGAATTCCCTACCGGAGTCTGTTTTTCCTGATAGCTACAACCTTGGAGTCTTTAAGTTAAGAGTGAATAGGTTACTTCTAGGCAAGCATGCTCCATCGTCGACCACATCATCGCTTACCATCAAGTGAGATAGTCAAGTGCGTGCCTATCAACAATAAAAAAAAAGTATCTTTTACTTGTATTCCAATGAATCATTTGTTTGTGTGTCATATCATTTGTTTTTTCATCAATCTATTTGTTTAATAATAAAGAATCATGTAAGTATTAAAATAACCAATAAGAAGAACCGAAAAAAAACTGTCAGTCGTAGGACTGCACGTCAGAAGTGAAAACCGTCAGTCGTAGGACTGCACGTCAGAAGTGAAAACTTCTTAGCTTCACGCCACGGCGTGACTTCGAGTAACGCTCACGCGAGTTTAGTGCTTTTGCCCATCCCAAAAGTGTCCAACGTGCCTAAATCCAATGGCTTGCTTAAAAAATGCGATTGAAAGTCATAAATGTTGCACTTAAAGTGCAAATATCTGACGTACCCAATAATTTAGACATTAGGTCACTCACTGCCGGGGTCGACGGAGTGTTTAAAAGAGTCACCTTACCCTGGCACAGGCAACTGAAGGAACACGGGTGGAGTCAGTAAGAGTCTGACAAGCTCCAGGGAGAAGTTGTTTGAAGATTAAAAAAAAAAATTGGGTTTCATATGGTACACATTTTGTTTGTGTACCTACAAAGACCGACCAGTTTTCAAATAAATATGGCCATTATTCTTCACAAAAGTCAGTGTAACTGAAATTGTCAACAATAACTAATTGACCGTTAAAAAGCAATAAAATAAAATATTTATCAAAAACCACATCCATCTGATAACAACTTCATTATTCTATGTTTCACCACTTTCCGAGCGCTCTGTATAATATATTAGATACAATAGTGTAATGACCCGTAATTGGCCCATTATTTATCCATTACGGAACATCAATTATTTGGTATAACTTTATGGTTTTGTGTCGAAAATATTACCGAAGACAACATAATAATATTACCTTCTTGGACATTTTAATTGAAAACAATATACATATTATACTCGTATGAGTGCCGCATAGGGCTATAAATAAATAATGTCAGTTATTCATGCACTGAAATTCAACATTGCTTTTACTATGGTTTTCAATAAAGTTTTATGTTAAATGAATTAAACTATTTTTTTTACTATGTTAGTCTCACGTTTGGCCACTATCTCACCTGATGGTAAGCGATGATGTGGTCGACGATGGAACACGCTTGCCTAGAAGTAACCTATTCACTCTTCACTTAAAAACCCTCAGGTTGTAGCTATCAGGAAGTACAGCAGCTATCATAGTCATCATCATGATTCTAGTCCATATCGCTAACGGAAATTACTTTCTCCAAGTCTAAAACTTATTTACTTACTAAAGAATCAGTATATACTTGCATCCGAGTAAAAATTTAATAGTAAAGAAGAAATATTAACCTACAGTAGATCAGCTTGGCAATATAATAAATACTAGCTTCTGCCAGCGGCTTCGCCCGCGTAGAATAAGTATTTCTGCCATTATAAATTATAGCATATGTGCTACTCCAGACTATAATCTACCTCTGTGCCAAATTTCATCCAGATTCGTTCAGCCGATCTAGCGTGATTGAGTTACATATATCTACCCATTCATCCAAACTGTCGCTTTTATAATATTAAACACCGAACGCAAACAAAACTGCAGTCTACCAAAGAAACTTTATAAAGAAAATTAATCAATTCTCTATTTTTGTCTCAAACCAAACCAGAGCAGCACTGAAACACAAATCTCTTTAACAAGCCCCATTCACTCGCACTCGCTACTTGCCCGCGCACTAACCCAATTGAACGCAGCACAATACTGCTGGCAGATTTATTAGGGTTAATCAAAACGTGGCAAAGCGCTCCTCGAGTCCCACTTGATTTAGTTATAATAAACATTTTGTACTGAGAGACTAGCGAGCGTCTTAACTCCATACAAGTTGGGAATGGCTTAAAAGAATAGGGTTCCTATTGTGTTTTAACTTAAATGACATCAAAGCAAATAAGTTTATTTGTGCACACAGGTACAATTACGGTGTTACGAAATAATTTGAATGTTGTTGTGTTCTGCGACAGTAAGTGGCATATAAATATTAGTAAAACATATACATTTAACAATAATGTCTAACCAAACAATATTAGCTAGGTAGGTACACACATTACTAATTAATAATAAGTACGTACTAATTACAAAATTGTTACATGATAGGAAGGATGAATATGTGCATTCATGAAGAGTCTACTTGTATTAAAACTATTGTCTAACTAGTATTTTTAAAGAGCAAGTTGAAAATAATTCAATCCCCCAGAGACCGTGCAGTTTCCCGGAATAAAAAACCGACCAAAAGCGAGATTTAATTTTAAAAAACATACTAAGAAGGTTTTTCTAACTATAAGCTTATTTTATAAATAAGGCCCAGATATACAAACTAAGTTTACATTCTAAACAAGTACGACAAAGAACAGCTAGACTATTATATTTCATAAAATGCCGTAAATTGATATCACCATTTTAGTCGCAAAACGTCCGCTGATACACAGGCCTCCAGCATCAACAAAATAACTTTAAGGTGAATGCTCCAGGGTAGCCCGCGAAATACAAATTTTCTTACGTTATTTGCAATTTGCAGATCAGTATCAGGTTATACGGCCGTAGCAAGTACGTATTTACAGAACTGTAATCATTAAAATCATCAATACATCTCTTTCATGTGAAGAGGAGGGATGAAACACATGTCACTAAAAGAGTTATGAATGTAAATGTGGATGGATGGAGAGGGAGAGGGCCAAAGAAAAGATGGATGGATTGTGTGAGGAGTGATATGAAAGAAAAGGGAGTTAGTGATAGCGTGACGGCTGACAGGACAGAATGGAAGAAAAAAACGTGTTGCGCCGACCCCAAGTAACATGGGATAACGGCAGGAAGATGATGATCTCTCTTAGTTAGAATTGATGCCAAATGTCATGATTTCATGAAATACTTATATTTGGCATCAATTCTAACTGAGAGAGATGTATTGATGATTTTGATGATTATTATTCTATAAATACATACTTGCTACGGCTGCGAATCTAATTTTCACCAAGATACAACCTGACACTGACTTGCAAATTACAAAAAACGTAAGAAAATTTTAATTTTCCGGGCTACTCTGGAGATTCCACCTTTAGTCAATTTAAAATGCCGCAAAAACGGAAAACTTATCGAATGTAATAAGACTCTTCTTAGAATATTTGATCAGCGAATAACCTAAGAAGCAACTCATTATATTTATGCTAAACTGCCCCACACTAGGAACCACTGTACCGTGGCCGCGTGGGTGCATTCAAAAACATGTAAACTCACATACACAAGACACCCAGGCTCGGAACAACTATCTAAAGTCCATACAAACATTTATTCCGTACGGGAAAAACACGTGACACGCAGCACAGCAGCCAATCGCTCAACCACTGCGGCAAGCTGTACAAAAAATCACAACCACTCAATCTTAAACTAGACAATCTTAACCCTAAGACCCATAAATCAAAACCTAACACACTCATACCTCAAAACAAAGTAGAGCTAACCTCAATTCTTACCGTCAACCCTCTCCCTCCGATGTCACCTCTCCGTCATGTTCTGATTAATGCCCGGTAATTAATCAGAGGCGACGAGGGTTAGCTGCTCGTGTGCGTGGGCTCTTATGAACCTGTGCCACTGAGACATGGATGGCTACGAGAAAGGTGGAAAAATTGATGAGGATGTATTGGGGTTAGTTTCTTAATGATTCATAGTTTACTTACTCATACTCGTATTGGAGTCTGAAAAATAGACTTTCGTTATTAATTATGGAGCTTGTGAGACGAACGAGAATATCATCCATCAGTCTATTCAAAATAAACAGACTACCCGTCAATAACTGCACACACCATTTTTATCGCGAAAAAATACGAACATGCGACGCCACGGGCTGGAAAAGTGTACGACGCATATTCCAAGTCAGTTTACCAGACTATTGCAATAGAGTCGTAGCCATGTCGTTTCCTCCAACTCGAATCATTAAATTGACAATTATAGCTTGTTATTTATTGATATAAAGACACAACTGAGTGGAGATCCTTCAAGCTGACTTGGAATATGGGCCTTACACTTTTTATCCGACTTGGAAAAATGAGGAGGTTCTATGTTCGACTGTATTTTTTTTTTTTGTCTGTCAGTTGTGGACCATTTTCAATTTTTTTTTATCCAAAAGAATATACTCCCGAGGTGGTCCCATATTAATTTTATCGAATTTGCTTGAGCGCTTTTTAAAAAACTGAACAAAAACGAAAAATATGTGTACATGGATGACGTTTTGGTTTCCTCCAATTACGAGTATGTTTAAATTCCACGTTCCATGTTATTGGGGTTTTTAGTTCTGGGGTATAACAACTAAAAAGTGAAAAATTAGAACCTTTTTTACAAAAAAAAAAAGAAACGGACTTCCAAAAAAGAAAAACACTAAAAATTTAAAAATAACTTTAAAATCGGAAGTCGGTGTCAAATAACGAAGAAATAAAATACAAACACCGAATTCCGAAATTAAAGACATTTTTAAATGTTTAGTGTATTTTCTTCTTTGGAAATCGGTTGTTTTTTTTTTGTTTCGGCCAAGTTCTCACTCTCCAAGTGTTCGGAAAGTAACGTGCAATTAGGAACTATAATCCTTTTTGAATATAATCTTCATTCCTAATGCCGAAATTCTAATAAGTTTGCCCTTATTTCCTTCCCCATTAAAGTAAATTCCGACTTAGTCCAATTGGAACTATAATAATTATGAGTTTTTTGTAATTTTAACTCATTCGTCAAAGTTGCACACATGAACTTTAAAACTTATATAAACAGATATTCAAGTCATATAATGCACTTGTAGAGAGATAGCATAAGCATTATAATAGCGATCATTTTTACAAGCGATCCGCAGAGATCCGCTCGCTTCGGATCCGCTGCGACAGTCACGCGCGACCCTTTCACGATGCATTACGCTTAGCACTGTCTTTGTGTGGTGCGAGTCATGAGCGGGACAGGGCTTGTGGGAAGCGGAGAACAAGGGGTTTTAGTTTGCGTGTGATGCAAATTAAAACCCCCTTCTTTCAATGTGTGCGCACATCGCGTGTGATGCGGATTTTCCGCACAGCCATATAATTATCTTCCTGCCCTTATCCCATGTTACTTGGGGTCGGCGCAACACGTTTTTTTCTTCCATTCTGTCCTGTCAGCCGTCACGCTATCACTAACTCCCTTTTCTTTCATATCACTCTTCACACAATCCATCCATCTTTTCTTTAGCCTCCCTCTCCCTCTACATCCATCCACATTTATATTCATAACTCTTTTGGTTACATGTGTTTCATCCCTCCTCTTCACATGACCATACCAAGATAAGCGGTTCCCTTTCAACTTTTCTGTGACTGGCGCCACTTTTAAACTACCTCTAATGTACTCATTTCTCACTTTATCCATTCTCGTTACTCCACACATCCATCGCAACATTCTCATTTCCGCCACATGCAATCTTTTTAGGCATATAAATATGACTAATTATTATTTTCAATTGATTTAATACATATAATATTTTTGTCAATGAATACAAAAGTGCGCGACACATAAAACCAACTCGCTTCCACTTTTACCAACTCGCTTCCACTTTTATCTTGAACCCCGACTCAAGACATCTTGAGAGCACGGCTAGTACAGCAATAAGTTAGAATTTTCCTAATAACAGCTGAGTGTAGGTGCGAGTAGAAATGAGCGCGAAGAGGCGGATAATGGCGGTTGAAATATGGCCGCCATGTCTCTGTGCCGGGGTTTTTTAGTTGCGCTCCATTTGGAAAGTCCTTTAAAATAGTTGGGCTTTTAGTTGGGAATGAATGATGGTAGTTCGTGGGCTTTGCTAGTTATATTTGACTTTAACACTTCTTGGGTTTTTTTTTTAGGATTCCGAAAGTACGAATGAAAAACGGAACCATTGTAGGATCGCTCATGTGTCTGTCTGTCTGACCGTCTGTCACAGTCAATTTTCTCCGCATCTACTGGACCGATTAAGTTGAAATTTGTTACACACATAAATATTGGTGACCCAAATACGGAAGTGTAACGAAAATAAATGGTTTTGGAATATGAAGATCACTTTTGGGGTGCAAAGCGGAAAATTTTAAAAAGTTTTCCAAACTGTGCCATGCTACTCGTACATATCAAATGAAATTACATATTGCAAGGGTGCCAAATATATATTTTTGATAATATTAAATTATATGTTTTTTGAGTTATTTAAGAAAATAGATGAAAAATGACCATTCTCCCCTCCCCCCCCCCCTTTGTCTCCGAAACCACCGGGCAAAAATTTTGAAAAAAAAAAAACACAGGACACTGGGAAAAACATGATTGGTTCGGAACTCTATGCGTGCGAGTCTGACTCGCTCTTGGCCGGGTTTTTCAAAAATACTTTGATCGTCTTCTGTTTGACAACTGAATTGAAATTAGAACTTAGTTTATTCTTCTCCATTTTAACACTTTTATTAGCTTCACCTGTAATGATGTAAAAAAAATCTTAGAAGTTTAATTTGACTCACTTCCCCGTTTACGATTGAGCTGAAATTTTGCATTCATGTTTAGTTTGGATGATAATGCAAGGTTAGCTAAGTACCCGGGCCTGCGGACGGCGAGCAGTGGGTAGCTCTCCGTCCGATCAGCACCAGGCCCGTGAGTAGACGGCGCGTAGTGTTGCACGCGCAACAAGAGATTAGTGTCAGCCACCACTGACGGGACCCATCATGGCCGGTGCCTGCATGCCTAGCGGTAGCGGACAAATTCTGAAAATGAGTTACCGCACTCCTGGGCACTCAGGCAGGGAAGGAACAGGGGTGGGTTTTAGTCAGTAAGAGTCTGACACTCCCTCCCGGTCCACCCAGAGCGGGAGAGAGTCATTGGATGATTTTCCACCCCCCCCCCCTCCCCCAAAAAAAAGGTTAGCTAAGTGACGTCATTTTAAATCCAATATGACGGACTCCCAAAGATAGCGGACTAGTATATATTTTTTGTGCATTCCCATAATATGGGTATCAAATGAAAGGAAAATATGAAAAACTGGCCAAGTGCGTATCAGATTTCGCACATTAAGGGTTCCGTACCAAATATTGGTATTTTTTAGAAAAGTATACGTAATAATAAACATTATCACAAAATTTGAAGTTCATAGGTCAATGGGAAGTTAAAAAAATCTTCGTGACAAAATTTTGTGACAGACGACGGACAACAGGGCTCCGTTTGGACCCTTCGTATACGGAACCCAAAAAGCATGTTTTTAGTTTTTTTTTGTAGTAAAATAAATAAATCAGTTTGTTACTAAATAGGTATTGCAAGGAAATTGTTTTGTGCCAGTATTTGTGTTTTCTTAGACAAAGTGGGTCCGTAGCGAGAAATGCATTTCCTTGTGCTACAATCGAAGGGACACCTGTTGAACCTTCTCAGAGTTCTGTCTCCCTTGCATTATATGTAAACAAGTTTTATTTCATTTTACTGGCATAATAAAGAGTATGTGCTAGTCGTGCTAAAGCCGAAATTACAATGGATGAAGAATAATAATTAAATAGTCAGGGTGTTTCAGAGAAGTGAAACAAACTGACGTATTAATCGCATGTGAATTTTACCAATAAGTATGGAAACACCTTCTTAAACCTTACAACTTAAATAAATGTTTTTATTGCATAACTGTCTTTTTATCTTGGGTGGGAAATCATCAAATAACTTGTCCCGGAGCGGGAGATCATGTCAGACTCTAACTGACTAAAACCCACCCGTGATCCTTCAGTTGCGTCTACCAGGTGCCGCGGTGACTTTTACAAACACACCCGCACTGACAGGTATCGGCCCTAGCGGACCCCGTTAACTATCTGTCGACATATGTCTGATCGTTTAGACACAAATACATCCCAAGAAAACCTAAAACCAAACACTTAACTTAGAAACCCAAGAAACAAAACCCTCTTAACCCGAATTAATGTACCCTCCCCCTCCCCCTCCCCCTATTACACCTACCTATAGAATAATTTCAGAAAACGTTCTCTCATTTCTTCCGACTCCATATGTATGAGACACTCGCCCGATTGTCTCGCAATTAATATGTATGGACTTAACCCTTGGCTCGCTGTGTATGTGCAGACGTAGTGAAATTGTAGTCAACTGTTTAGGGTTATTGGTGCTCTTTGTAAATTGTTAGTTGTGGTTTTATTTTTGTTTGATTGGTTTGTGGTTTGGAGAATGGCAGTTTTACTCCGTAGTGTGTTTCCTGTTGAATAAAGCCAGCAATAGACCTTGGATTCTACCGGAGTCTGTGTTTCCTGTAAGCTACAACCTGGGAGTCTTTAAGTCAAGAGTGAATAGGTTACTTCTAGGCAAGCGTGCTCCATCTTCGACCACATCATCGCTTACCATCAGGTGAGATAGTGGTCAAACGCGAGCCTATCAAACATAAAAAAATAAAAAATAAATTCTGTTGTGCACAAACTAAACTTAATTTAGGCTATTGCTATCTTTTTCTCTCCAATGAAACAAGAAAGGGACGGACGTAAATTAGAAATGTCAAATTCCATACAAATTAAGGGTACACGTAAAAACATGTCGACTAAAACCACGGTAAAGCGCAAGGTGTAAACTAGTTTGACATCTCTAACTTAGTTCATAGCTATAACCATCCCTTTCTCGTACTGCCTTTTAGTGAGAGATAGCGATTCTCTACTTTTAGTTTAGTTATTAAACAAGAGAATCGGCACCAATGCCCACATATCAACACAAAATTTTATATTTGGCAAAACAAAGTACTGAACTTAAAGCGTCATTCGTCCTCTTTCCAAAAATTTCAAAATAAAACTTCGAATCAATTTATTTTCAACTGGCTCTTGCCAGCGGCTTCGCGCGCATGTACATCGCCCACATATAGACTGTAATTTATAATGGTAGAAGCACTAATTAGTTCTTCCACCATTATAAATTATAGCCTAAGTATATGTTATTCTGATGTAAAAATTATATTACTGTAAAGTTTCACCGTAATCCGTTTAGTAGTTTTTTCGTGAAAGAGTAACAAACATCCATACGTCCTCACAAGCTTTCACATTTATAATATTATCTGTACCTATATATGAAATTCAAAGTCCTGACTGCCTGACTGATATATCAACGCACAGCCTAAACCGCTGGTCCTAGAGACATGCAATTTGGAGTGTGTTCTTTGTGAAGAGTAGGTGTCCACTAAGAAAGGGTTTCTCGAAATACATTTTTTATCGTTGTTATGCTAGCATTTAACCACTATCTCACCTGATGCTAAGTGATGAAGTGGACGACGATGGAGCACGCTTGCCTAGAAGTTACCTATTCACTCTTGTTTTAAAGACTCCCAGGTCGTAGCTATCAGGCAACTGGTATTCCACTCCCTAGCTGTACGAACAATGAATGTGTTCCCAAAACGTTTTGTGCGTGTGGGTGGAATGTCCACCATGTACCGGTGGCGCATCGCCGTACGTCTAGTGGTTAGATGATGGAACGAGACTTAAGATATCGACTAAGATAAAAAACTCTTTAGAATGTCTGTCAGAAACTTTATTTATGCTACGTTTTACTATCTTTTACGGAGAGTAGTCCTCAGTCCCAGTATTGGAAATGTTTTTGGATAATCATGTTGTCATTATGTTACGACCACATATTTGACAAAGCATCCCCAGTGGACATCAGTAATTGATTGTTCAATACATGTGATTGCCTGACTCGATCGACTCGTCCAATTAAGTTATAGTTTGTATGCAGCTCGCATTTTACTCGCTGAGCTGAATTCTAAACTATCTAAATTATTCTGTTTGCGGTTAAAATCAATAATTAATTAATTTAGCATATTCTACACCAAGCCTGAATGTTTATCTCTAAAATTCGCCTCCAATAGAAGAATTTTAGAGGATTAGTGGTACATGGAAAATTTTGATTTATATTTCATTTAAATAGTTAGTTCTAAAAATGGGAGAAGATACTGACTCCTGTAACACAGCTCTCTCAGCTCTCGGCTCTCTCTAGCTCAGGAGTCAGGGTTTGAAATGAAAATGTACAGCCTATTTTTATGATTTTTTCTTTTTGTGGAAGGTTGAGTGGAGGATCAACGTTCTCGTGGACGGTCACCCACCAGATGGACAGACTTCAACAACTCGTCTATGAACTGTTCCCTTACCGAATGTGCAAGTTGTGCCATGAATAGAGAGAGAGATGGAGAAGTCTCGCGAAAACTGCAACCCATCAGATGATCTATGGACACTAGCACTCCGCCTGGAGTGTATGACTAAGAAGACCAGAGGAATTTTGTAATAAAGATGAAATTAAATATAAATCTATCACCGCATGCTATTAAAAATTCAATCTGCCTTTTCCCAACTATCTTGGGGTCGGCTTCCAGTCTAGTCTAGTCGGCAGCTGAATACCAGTATTTTACATGGAGCGACTGCCTATCTGACCTCCACAACCCAGTCACTGGGTAATACGATACCCCTTGGTAAGACTGGTTATCCGACTTTCGGGCTTCTGACGACCCGAAATGACAATCAAAAATCCACGATTGACAGCCGGAACTAACGGCTTAACGTGCTTTTCGATGCACGGAGGAATCTCGGTATGTAAAGATGGTCACCCATCCATGGACCAACCCGTGTGCGCACCACCCAATGCGTAGCTTAATCCGATGGATCGACCGGTGCGGATGTTATTACTTTAGCCACGAGCTCCTCCCGCATGCTATTAAAAATGGAAAAATGATATTCGAATCATATCAGGAATATTGAAGGAATAGACAGTCCTAAACAGCGTGACGGTTGACAGGACAGAATTGAAAAAGAAAATGTGTTCCCAAGTAACATTGGACACGGACAGGGACATATTGGTGATGATAATGATGATGATGATCAGAAATACTGTAACAAAATTACACTACTACACTACTACTACTACTGCTATTATACTATTGTAATTATTTTCGTCTTAGAATTATTTTATTTTTTCAGTTTATGCACCTGCCATGTTATCTCTCCACCACCCTTGGTTGACTGGTAGAGAATGCCTAAGGCATTAAGTCCGCCTTTGTACATTTGTGTTGCATGAAGTTTTAATAAATAAATAAATAAATAAAATTTATCGGGCCATTTGAAATTCTAAAGAAGAAACTTTGATTTTTTTTCTTCTCCAATTAATACTCGTACTAGCCGGAGTTAGTCCTACCCGGGACTGCGGACGGCGAATAATGGGTAGCTTGCCGTCCGATCAGCACCAGGCCCGAAAGTCGGCGCGTAGTGTTCCACGCGCGCCTCAAAGAGTTGTCAGCAATAACGACGGGGCCAGTCATGGTCGATGCCTGCCCAGGGGTTAAGGATAAATTCGAAAGAGTTACCTCGCCCCCGGGCATTCAGGGCAGGGAGGAACAGGGATGGGTTTTAGTCAGTAAGAGTCTGACATGCCCTAGAGCGGGAGAAGTCATTGGTTGATTTCTCAGTTTTAATAACAAGAACATTGTATTATTTGTTGTTTTACATTTAGCTTTTAGGGTTCCGTACCCGAAGGGTCCAAACGGAGCCCTATTGCTGTCACTCACGTGTCCATCTTTTGTCCGTCTGTCTGTCCGTCGTCTGTCACAAAATTTTGTTCCGAAGAATTTTTTACTTCCCATCAACTTATGAACTTCAAATTTGGTGATTACGTATATTTTACTAATAAATGAAATAATTTAAATTGATAAATCTGATTTTTTTTTGATATTCCCTCATTTGGTACGGAACCATAATGTGCGAAGGCCGACACGCACTTGGCCGGTTTATACATGATGTTAAGTAATATATCAATTGTTTTTTTGGACTGAAAGAGACTAGACCCTACACATGGAAATCCTAGTGTGTGGTCTAGGGTTTATATTTAATTGCATACTAGCTGACCCGGAGAACTTTGTACCACCTCAGAATTAATAAACAATTTTATCCGATGTTTTAGTATTTATTCTGCGGGAGCGGGCGGAGAAAAATCCATCAAATTAAGGGTCATTAGAATCGGTCCAACCGATCTTGAATTTTATATGGTGTAACTAACCCGACTTTCCCTAATAGCATTTATTGTTGGGCCAACAATAAAATGATACCATTTATTGTTGGCCCAACCAAATGCCAACACTAAATGCTATTAGAGTTGTTTTATATATATAGATAATTATGTATTTTCTTGGCACAATAGAGATTTATTATTTCACCTTACAAACAGACTTCCGTACAATATAACTCATAATTAAGGGCAAGTCATTAAGACATGTATGTGCAGATCAATCTTGTGAATGAGCGGCATTTTCTTAAGGGCAACCCTTTATTAACGGAACAACATTGCTGGGGTGGCCCCCGAGTATGATCAATGGGAGTAAGAGCCCATTGTGGGGCGGACAATCGACGGTGATTGGTCGAATTGATTGTTGATTGCGTTATTTTTAATTGAGTTTAGAGATTGTTTGTGGTGGAAAAGTAGTGTATGGAAATGTCGGATTGAGTATTTTTTCAGTAATGACACAAAATAGAACAATAAATTACAGTTATAGCGATATAAATTATTACATTTAGGGTTCCGTACCCGAAAGGTTGCCAATGGGACCCTATTAATAAGCCTCCGCTGTCCGTCCGTCCGTCCGTCTGTCTGTCAGTGAGCTGTATCTCATGATCTGTAATGGGTATACAGTTGTAATTTTCACAGAATGTGTGTTTCTGTTGCCGTTATAAAAACAAATAATAAAAGTAAATTAAAAATTAAGCTCAATGTTGATAATGGCAACAAGTAGACGCGTATAATCTTGTACGATGGTACGGAACCCTTTGCGAGTCCGACTCGCACTTGGCCGGTTTTTTATTCTTTTGCTTACACCTACCACAGAGTAGTCTCTTTAACCCACAGGTAGACTAGTAGAGAATGCCGTGTTGCATTAATTCCGCCTAACAAAAATACCAACATTCGACTTCACTGAATGGCATCTTTACGGTGCAATATTACTAATCCCTTCGGTTTGTAAAATTCAGACTATCATTTTAACCTTTGACCCTAGAATTCAACTCTCTTCCTCAATCTTTTCTACCCAAATATCTCCCACTATAGTAGAAGATAGCATTTATCAAATCTAGACCAAGATTGAAACAATACAAGTGTCTAATCTAAGTCTCAAAACCACCCCTCTTTGCCCCTCCCATCCCATATAATCACTGAATAAGCAAGTAATTACCCAGTACGACATGAATGTCATCATGCAAGTACCATCAGCTACACGCCAAAATAACAACTGAACTACGAAAACCAGTCTTCGAACTACGACATAAACTCACAGGCATTGTGAAATTGTGACGATGTGCGTGAGGGTGACGGTACTTATGAATATCTGCTAGTCATTGCGCAAGTACTTGCGATAGTCTGCAAGTCACTGACGCATCGTTTGCAGGCTCGTTGGTCAGTCTTACGGTAATTAATTGTGCACTGCTTTTAGTGGGAGATAATTATTTATGTGGTTAACTATAGTAGAGGAGTTTTTGAATACGCTTGTTGTCATCTAAATGGTTTTGTTACCCATATGATACCATCTCGTTAGATAGCAATACGGGTAATTTCTAGGTTCGCGGATAAATTTGAAATAGAGTTACCGCGGCCCTTGGCACAGGCAACTGAAGGAACAAGTGCTTTACCCAGAGCGGGAAAAATCATTGGATGATTGCCCACCTTCTAAGACATGTGCATGGAAATTGTCAAGTTAATTTTGTAAAATGCTATGTCAGCATTATCAGTGCACCCTATATTTTTTTTTGGGGCGCACTAGTAATGCAAAATTACCACAAAATTTACTATTAAAAAAAAATCAAAACAACTATATTTTCATAGCTACATTCATTTTTGGAAATGTCAATTTGAATTTGTTTTATGTTATTAGGTCCGAGAAGATACCGCCATTCTACCCGGAAAATAATAATTGCCTGTGTTCTACGTACCTAAACCGTAGTTGCATAAAATCAATCAAAATCACACTCGTAGTTCACAAAACCAAACACATTCACTTCAGCACAAATACAAATAAAACAAAACACAAACTCTACTTATTTGCGTTAAAATATTACACCGAAAAACAATCCAACAGAAAAACCTGTACGTAAAATATTCTGGTTATACATCAGCCGGGCCGGGCCGGATCCGTCACGGTCCGACTCGGACGCGGCATCCGTCAAGCCGTCGATGTATGCTAATCATTCGGACCTCATTCGTTTGTCCGGTAAAAACAACGGGGGTGGAAGAAATGGGGTGATTCCGTTAATAGACGGGGGATAAATGAAATAGTAGAGTGTTTGTTTAGGGTAGTTTTCAGTTAAAGTAATTTTTATATCTTGTAACCTAAATGTTTTTTTTTGGAAAACTTCAAGAAATATTTACAGTAAACCAGTGGACTAGTTGACAGCAGTGGTGGTCCAATGTGGTAATAGCTCCGACTTACGTCTCGTAGCTCCGAAACCCGGCAAGCATTTTACTTTGTGTTAATTAATTTCATCATCACTGCTTTCAAAACTGTACGAAGGTAAACATCGCAAGGAAACTAGCATGTCCAAAAACAAAAAACAACCGACTTCTTTCTTTATAAAAACATAATTTTGAAAATCGGTCCACAAATGACAGAGAAATCGGTGGAAATACATTAAAAAAAACATACATACGAACATAGAACCTCCTCCTTTTTCGAAGTCGGTTAAAAACCGAAGACATGTGACATCCACCAACTCGCACCCGGCCCGCGTGGTGGATTAAAGCCCATTCCCTCTCACAGAGAGAAGACCTGTTTGCCATAAGTGAGAACGACAAAAGGCTGATTATTATTAGTGGCTGATGGTGATGCCTCAATGAGAAGTATTTTAACTCCATCACAGGCAACTCTCATACAGATGCTACTAGCTGAAAAACAAAAATAAGCCAATTTTTTTTTTCAGCGGGTTGGACATCATCCAATGACTTCACTCAAACCGGGCATATCAGACTTTTACTGACTAAAACCCACCCTTGTTCGTTCAGTTACCTGTGCCAAGGGCCGCGGTAAGTCTCTTTCGTGTTTTACTAGCAAGCGTTGCTGCCGTATGTGAATTTATCGATTTGTTGCTAGGATATTACTATTTGGTTTGGTAACGTAAACCTTAACAAATTAATGAGAATGATATTATAGTTTATTCATTTGATACCCATAACATGAGAATGCATAAAATATAACTAAAGGTTGTTCCAAATAAACGTGCAATAACGGTCATTGACCCACCTACATTTATTGACATTTTTAATTTGAAAAACGGAATTAATGACTCAAAGCTGTCCCGAATCAACATCTCTCGTGATCCTTAACATTGTCTAATAACGAAAAACGATTTATATTTAATTGTTCAGGTACCTACGAAGAGTTATTAGGGAAAGGTCAATGTACTTTTTTTGCAAATTTATCTGAAACATAGTATAGTCCGTATCTCATCCGTATCTTTGGGAGTCCCGTTTTAGAATGACTTCACTTAGCTAACGATTTATTGTCATCAAAACTAAACATGGATGCAAAATTTCAGCTCAATCGGAAACCAGGAAGTGGGCCAAATAGAACTTCGTGAAGTTAAGAGGAGCGTGTTGAAAATCATCAAGAATTTCAACTTCAGCATATTTTAATTATCACATAATCCCAATACCATAATTTACTAAACAAAGACCTTCCAATAAAAGATCAATAAATTCTACAATACTCTCAAGAATTTAATCTTAACCCTCCAACAGCCAGCGTCTCACTCCTAACTACATCACTAGAGGCGGCTCCGATATCCGCCATATCCGCCAATATCCGATAATATCCGCCTCTCAATAAATAATAATAGTCGATTATCGAATGTCCGTTGTTTTAGCTTATTTCCTGTTCTTGCGAATCTGATCGATATCAATTTGTTATTGGATTGGGAACTAAATGTCTAATAGTGTTGAGAAAATTTGGAAATCTTTGTCTTTAAGTCAGTCAAGAGTGAATAGGTAACTTCTAGGCAAGCGTGCTCTATCGTCGACCACATCATCGCTTATCATCAGGTAAGATAGTGGTCAAACGCGTGCCTATTAATGACAAATAATTTTCTATAGTTTAAAAAAAAACTAAAAACCCATTTTATTTTTTCATTTTATATCTTCATATCATGAAAATGCATAAAAAATAACTAGTCCGCCATCTTTGGGCGTCCGCCATATTTGATTTAGAATGACGTCATTTAGCTAACCATGCATTATCATCGGTCCTTATAAATGATAAATGATGTTTATTCAGTAAATAGGTTACAAGGAACACTTTTACACGTCAATGTTTTTTGTCAGCTAGATGAGGCCGGTGTTTCCTAGCTGACTACCCT